>JAUIMM010000307.1:1572500-2772500 GCA_031769625.1 Taudactylus pleione
AACAAATTTGAACATCCAGGAAATTGATTTTTTCAAAATTATATTCAAATGTAAATTTAATAGATTCATGAATGGTATTTATCTTATACATAGCTCCGACAAATTCCTCAGGGGTGCCCGACCAGATGACTAAGATATCGTCAATATAACGAGTGAAAAATTGCATATGTTTAACGAAATCCAAATTCTCAAAAAACAAAAGTTTCTCTATTTTCAGTATGTAAATGTTTGCTAACGAAGTAGACACATTAGATCCCATGCTGCAGCCTTGGAATTGGAGGAATTTCTTCCCATCAAAGTAAAAATAATTCCTACTGAGGGTTAATTCCAGTAGTTTTAAAAAAAATGAAATTTCAGGGTCCTCATATGTTTCTTTATGATGTAAATACTCGGACATAGCTGCAAGTCCCTCATCATGGGGGATGCTGGTATATAGATTAGTCACGTCAATTGTACATAGTAAACTTGTAGGGGATAAGTTCGCAAACGATTTTAGTTTAATGAGCAGGGATGTTGTATCTATTGTAGATTTCTCTTATATTAAAGCTTGTAAATAGTAGTCAAAATATATCGAAATGGTGTTAAAATACCATCCAGTTCATTTTTGTATAGTAGTGTAGGATCATTTGCCAATTGTTTGTATACATTACTGTCACCCAGTTGTCTGTATATTTCTCTGCAGTAAGCAACCGTGTCCTGTAACACGATTGCCCCGTCTTTGTCCGCGGGGCGAATAACAATAGATTTATCTTTACTCAATTTATTGAGTGCTTCACGTTGAACCATAGATAAATTGTGTCTATTTGCATTTGGCATACTGGAATTACTAAGAACTTCTTGGTTCACCATGCGTGAAAAGCATCGTATAGAGGCATTGGTTGAGATAGGTTCAAACGTAGATCTACTTTTGATAGGGCCAGGAATCCATTCAATGGTATTAACACCAGTGGCAGAGAAGTGTTCCTTAAGTTTAAATTCCTATTAAGTTTCAATAAATCAACCTTCCAATCAAAGGGTTTAAAGCTGTTGGTTGGAACAAAGGAGAGTCCATTATTTAATAAATCATTCTCAGACTTAGTGAGTATGTGTGAGGACAAATTGATTACTAGGTTCACCTTTTGTAAGGTCTTTTGCCTCTGGTTCTGGCCACCACATCTCATAAAATGCCTCATCCTGACCCACGTGCTGCGCAGGTAGTAACCCTTAAAGGGGGTTTGTTAGCTGATGTGGTGGATGACATATCCTGATCACTCAGAGAAGTGTTGTTTTCACTTGATATTTCGGTTTCAGTATGGGACCATTGTAAAGGTCTATTTCTAAAGGTGTTACGGTTCCTAGTTGGAGCTTCCCAGTGGCCCAAGGGTACACACTTTGTTCCACATAGTCTCTGTTCACTTTTAGAAGTTTTTCTTTTTTAAATCTAATAAGGACATATTTATATGCCTCCACCTGTGCATTCAGCTTGTCTAGCCATTTGGAAGATTTGTCTTAATTGGGCCAAATGTGTCTCCTCAAAAGATTTCATTTTATCTCTTATAATTCTGAGCTCCCTGGCTGATTCCTCTATAACCAGAAGAATCAGATCCAGGGAACATTTGTTTTTAAACGGCTACCCAACGTCGACAAAATTCAACATTGTGGCGACCAATTGTAGGGGTGTTTCTAACACGGAACCCTCTAGGAATTTTTCTCTCCTTATGGTAATCAGAGAGGGTTACTCCATGTAGATGAAAATCTAATTCTTTTTTCTTCAGTTTAAAGATCGTGAAATACAAATCTTCCAGGAACTCAGCCCCAACAGTAGTGGAAAAGGTATCTTTAAAATACAAGCTTTCTGCCTCTGAGTCAGAAAAGCTTAACATGTCCCCAATAGGTAGTGTAAGGTTCATAAATCCACATCCTTCAGCCATGTTTCTATACTTTGCAAAAATAAACTTTTTTCTTAATGAAAAAACAAGAATGCTAGTTGTGTCCACCACATCAAGATAGTGTTAATAAAAGTACATAAACACATAACCTAAGATCTCTAATGTGCACTAGAGTGAAGTATACTCCGAGAGAAAACAGACTGTGGGTGGCTCGTAACAAGTCCCGCAGGATATGTAACATATGGAGTAATATAATGACTGGCACTCCACTGTAAAAATAGAAAACTTGCCTCAGTGCCCTCCCGGGGGTGATATACACCGTTGTAATAGATAACATGAAGGGCGGCACTCGCAGGACTTCCAAACATTAAATAAAGGAACACTTAGACCTTCATATAGCCGACATTTCAATCTCCTTTATTAGAGATTTTCCTCAGGGATCAACAAAAATATAAAAACATACACTTATACAGACAATATTTTTTTATTTATATATTTTTTTCCTTTTTTTTCCCATTTTTGTCACGATTTTTGGTCTGATACATTATAGTCTCATGCTATTTCATTATATTCTATTTTTGTAGATCCATATTTCCATTCCATCAGGCTATGCGATATCCCTTTATGGGTTCAAGCCTGGTTTTCTGTCTTATACTGATTTCATGCAGCTATATATTATGTAGGTCTATTGACATGTTTTTTTTGCTTGGGGAGCTATACTTAGCTACTTCAAATATAATTCTTGACTAGCGCTGCAAGCCATGCTAATCTTGTGCCACCCAGGTTTAGTGTTTTCAATGTTTGTCATTTGTTGGTATATATTCTTTTCGACATGGGTTATGGGTTAGTGATGTTGTCTATCACTATGGTTACCAGATGCAGCCTGGAGTGTAAGGACGCCGCACGCCCCGGCAGCAGGGCGCTGCATGATGACATACCCTGTGCTGGCCTCTGATCGTGCTCTACACGGCTGAGTGTTCTACTGTTTCTTTGTCTATATAAGTGTATGTTTTTATATTTTTGTTGATCCCTGAGGAAAATCTCTAATAAAGGAGATTGAAATGTCAGCTATATGAAGGTCTAAGTGTTCCATTATTTAATGTTTGGAAGTCCTGCGAGTGCCGCCCTTCAAGCTATCTATTACAACGGTGTACATCACCCCCGGGAGGGAACTGAGGCAAGTTTTCTATTTTTACAGTGGAGTGCCAGTCATTATATAGCTTCATATATATATATATATATATATATATATATACTGTGTATTTTTATATACATATATAATTATTTACACACACATGTATATATTTCAATATACGTTTTTATTATTATATTCTTGAATATATGCCAAAACATCCCTTTGTTTTTGAACATGTATCAAGTGTGTACTGTGTGGCTGGGCACATATTTGAAATATTGGTATTGTAAGTAATAATATATTTGTACTAAATAATTTGAGTGTGATAAAACTAATCTCAGAACTCTGACCCATTGTGACTTTATATGGTCATAGTTATACACTAGAATATACAATATTACCTTATTCCTCTTATACTGTACACATCAAAATGAAATCTTTAAGCTGAATTGCACAATCACGTGACAGTTGTACATTGTTTAAAGGTGGTACATTCACCATACTTTTGGGATCAGTGATAATCCTGGTGCTCTCTGAGAACAGTCACAAACAGTATGTAAAACCTGCTCACCTGTAACAGTCTCTTCTGAAGGGTGAGAGGTTCAAACAGTTCTACACTTCTGGCCTTTCTTAGATGATAGTCTATCTTCTTGGTGGTGCCTCCACATGAGCCTTCCTTCTTCTCCTTGGAAATGGAGGTTCTCCAGGATTTACACTTATAGTCCAAGGCCATAACAGGGGGTCTACCACTGGTGCCAATCCCAGGTGAGGTGGCTGCACAGTAGCTACTTTAAAGTTACTTGCATAGACAGGGACAGAGCAAATAATTAGGATTTAAATAGACTAAAAAAGGAAATGTCCCAAGGAGCTCAAATAGACTAGCAGCCACTTGCAGTGAGGACCACTATAGCAAAAACATGTATGCACAATTAAAGAAACAGAAATGCAAGTAGATGGTGCTCAGTCCCATTCCAACACATGGTGCAAGTTCATAAGAAGAAATCCATACCAAAATCATCCAAAATGAGTAGGGAAAAGGAGTTGATTTGGATACCCAGTTCCTCTTTATGCCACTAAATGGATGGAAAAACTTCTTTCCGAAATGGATGTTGCTCAAACACTCCACAAGCCATTTTCTGTATCCCCAGGAGCCCCCACCGCACTTTACTCTCCTTATCAGGCTCAACTAGAATAGAAATTCATGGAAAGGAGTTTGGCGGAAATCATTAGGGTGTGCCTGTCACCCATCTTCCTGCTCCCACTGAGTGCTTGTTCTGTGATGTCATACTGTCAAGTGGCTCTCAAGGACAGGGGGTGCCACAGCACTACTATAGCCTATAGTATAGGTGCAGTAGATCTTGTCCCTCCCACACACAAAATTAAACATACTAATACACAGGGAGTAAAAATTATACAACCCCTAATGATGGGTACACCCTTGTTGATATATCATTTGTTTGATTGAAATATTATATATATTGCAAGTGCATCAACAAGTGTGTAATCACATGTGAGGTGGATCCAAAAGTCTGTGTCTTGATGTAGTAATAGATATTGCCCTGTATGGATTTTCTATATGTATGAAATTCACACTCAAGCTCAAGGAAGACATTTGTGGGAAGACTTTTGCATCTAATGATGATGTCATGACTGCTGTACAGGACTGGTTTGAGGACCAATCATCTGATCTTTTCCAGAATAGAATCAAAAGGTTGGAGCATCAATGGCAGAAGTGTATTGAAGTAAATGGAAACTGTCTAAACATAAATGCCATTTGAACTTAAATGTTTCTGTTATTCATAGATAGGACACCAACTTTTGGATCCACCCTCATACATAAAAGGTCAGCCATGCAGCACAGCCGATGGCCAGCTGCATGTGTGTACCGGCGACCCACCGACTGCCCATATACTTGCTTCAGGGACTGCCGACACTGACATCTCATCTAGGCAGCAGCCCAGTTGTGATGTCAGGCCAGACATAAGGAGCAGCCAACTGGTAAATGAGTATAGCTTACCAATAATCCACTTGGATGTTGTGTGTACCCAGCAAAAGAAAATAGGAATTTCAAGATAAATAACAATGGAATACAAATTCCCCAAATATCCTTATTCCTTATAAATCCTTCCCCTGAGATTTCCATGAAAAATGCAAATAAAGTTTGAATTAGAAGCAACTACCAATAAAGTTGTATAACAATTTCTGATGCTTTTTCATTTTCACACTTTTAACTGAACCAGTACTGGATCCATTTACTGACAGCATAAATTATACCATCTTACTCAGATACAGTACTTAAGAATACCATAATCTTGTTTCTTATAAGTCAATAATATGAGAACTTAGGCCCTGATTCACACCAGGTCGCTCTGACAGAGCGCTCGCTCTGAATCAGGGCTGGGCTTTTGTCTTTTTAGAACAGCCTCCTGGCTGCTCGCATAGCTGTGGGTGACCACCCACAGCTACAGCGAGTGGCCATGATGATGGTCGCGATGGTCAAGACCATCGCGACCATCGGGCTTGCAAAGAGACCCTTGTGGTAGGGTCTTGTGGCCGCAAGCCTCAGAGAGCTTTCGGCTCTAACAGAGCCGGAAGCTCTCCACTGACATCACTTGTGATGTCAGTGGGGCCACCCCCAAACAACAGGCATTCTCATGGGAACGCCTCTGTTTGGGCAGCCATACCCCCAGCCCACCCACCAAAGGAGGCGAGCTGTCACTCACCATCGACAGCTCGCCCCCTTTGTTGCGAGACCCGGAGTGACGGAGTGCCCATCGCTATCCGTGTCTCGCGCATGCGCATGACGGAGCTGGCTCCGTCATGCGCATGCGCTCTGGGCCACCACTGACCCGGTTGCGAGCATTGAGCGCTTGCATCCGGTCTGAATCAGGCCCATAAACCTTTAAATTGTGGCCTCCCCAGAGAATATGGTAAACCAACAAAAAACAAACCTTTACATCCTTAATGTCCCCTAAAGATTTACCCCTATAGAATGATATGTTAAGATACTTTAAACACAAACATTACTACAGAATTGTCCTCATACACTGTGGCTTCAGTCGCACCAAGCAACCCCTTTTGGTGCACCAGGTCCATGATGACTTGGCTGCGACAAGCATCTTTTTTGCTCAAAATAAAACAACTGGAAGGGACAAAACTACTTTGCTTGATTGCGCTGACCAAATATGATGCAAATAACATGCAAAATTTAAAGAAAAGATCACTACACTAGACCTCTTGGAGCGTCTCAACCACACTGGGCATCTTATGCTGTATACTCTTCAGATGTGTCCTCACATACTGGGTATCCATATGCAATATGATGCGAGGCACCTGGTGTGTGTGAGATTTTCTGACAGGAGTAGCGTGCCATATTTTTCTATAAATTTAGCTTCTCGGTTGCATCACAGATGCAGTGAAAAGCTGATCACAGTGTACTGGAGACACAAGACTGCAACTTTAACCACACGGAAATTGGTTTTACACAAGTACAAAGTCACAGAAGAAGCACAATGGAACTTGGCATAAGGAAAAGCCATAGCTGCTCAAATTGTATCTGAGCCCTCTTTGCACAGAATCAGGCTCAGTCACACACAGATATACAAATGTCACATACCCCATTGATTAGTGTTACTGCAAATGTAAAATAAAATTGGGGGAAAAGGGTAGCACTCACTACAGTACTCCTCAATGCATACATGTATATGTTTGTAATAATGGTCTAAATGTAGCAGCCGCAAATAATTGTTGTATAAAATACAACATCATTTATGGATGTTGTATGAATGAGAGAAATAAATAAAATAAAATGTTCAAACTGGTGGAGATTGTATTTAAATTAACATGGAATAATACTCACCTGTAAGGAGGTATAAAACTTACAGGTCTGACATTGTTCTTGTGATGTGTGTGCATCGGTGATTCTCAGAGTCCAGGGCAGTGCAAAACAGGAGTCTCTGATGTTGAGGTACAGGAGCAGATAGTAAATGACATATGGCTCACAGGCGATAAAGGGAGTTGCAGTTCCTTGTTGTTGCTGTCGAAGTGCCACCCGGAGTGTTAGCACAAATGGATTTGTGTTCTGTGAGTGACAATGCAACTCTGAGATTTCTGTGTATATGATGGCTGTATAGTCCATCTCCAATGACAACAGGTATACCTGCTGCTTTGATGTACAGTAATCATCAGTGTAAGTCTCCCCTGTGAGAGCTCGCTGTGTGAATCGTAGCTTTCTGCTGTTGACACACAAGAAGATGGTGTGTCTTATAGACATGTTATGGAGTGTAGCAGGCATGTAATGGAAGTGTTTGCATACAAAGATGCTCATTTGTTCACTCTAGAGGCCAAACTCAGATGGAAAATCTCCACCTGGTATATGGCTGGAGCAAAGTGTGATGATGAGACCGATGGGGGCATCTAAAGATGCACCTGGCGGTATTACAGCATATACAGAGATTAATGGTGGGCATCTCAGTCCTTGGGCATTCATATACATGGAGGTAGACCAGGGAAGTGCTTTGTAGTGGCATTTGCACAAAGTCGCAGACGGCGAACTGCATCTGTGTCCACCATGGAATCATGCACAATTAGTGAAATGGTCTATTGCTAGAATCTCAATGATCAGTGCTGCTGAGTAAGATTTTGGTTTCAGCCATTTGTTAATTGCTTTAGATAATTCAGAGATCTGTGACCTAACCAGTTTCTCTCTTTCAAATCCCTGAAAATTGAGTTCTTTTGGAGGCTGTGACTCAAGGTGATCCAGTATATCAGTATATATGAGGGTTACAGGTTTTCTAAAGTGATAAAAAAGCCTGGAGTAGGTATGGCTTATGAAAAGTGTAAAAAAACAGATGACTTACTAAAGGGTGACTAAGGGGTCTATCCAGGACAGTGCATAGCGAGCACATGGTAGTGTATTTTAGGTGCCATTCTCCTGCTGCAATTCTAAATCAAATATATATTTAGCTACAATTAATATAAATATTCAGATTATTAACCAATTTAATTTTACTTAGAACTGTTGCTGTTTAAACCAGCATTTTAAAGTATTTGAAAAATAATTACAAATATGTAAATATATATAGTATAGACCAGACAATAATTGAAAAAACTCAAACACATATGCTGGTCTTTGATGCCTCCATATTATGGGCAAAATATTCTTCCATACAGTTATATTTATTTAGTAGTTTATTTATTATTTATTTACACAACTCTGCTAGGTTGATTGTTGTTATACTGTGACTATTGATATATTGTATTTGACCCAAAAAGCAAATGGACTGTCTGATACCCCTTTCAGACAGAAATCCAAATTACTGGGTTAAACATTTCAACCCGGTAATTTGGTGAATTATACGGGACCTTTTTCTGTCTGAAAGGGTCATCCCGGGTCTAAATTCCCAGGACTTCGACCCAGGAATATACCAGGGTCGGAGACACATGAATTTTGTTCCGGGTTGACCCTTTCAGACAGAAGAAATACCCGTGTAAATCAGCAAATTAACGGGTTGAAATTATTGACCTGGTATTTTGTGCTTCTGTCTGAAGGGGGGTACAGACAGGCAATGGCAAAATAACCCTGTACACAAAAGTTGGGAAAAATCTGTGTTTTTTGCCATTTTCTGTCTGAAAGTGGTATGAGATAGCTCAATATTACAAAAAATTCATATCTCAGTATAGTAAAGCACCACTAATGCAGGTATTAAAATTGGGGAATCAATGAGAGACACGAGATAGATTGTGCATTATACCAGGAGCTGGACTGCAACACAGGTTGCTCATTGTCACTGTATCTATAGAGCTCTACTTATGTGGGACTAGATAGATAGAGACTGAAGGCCTGCTTCAGAGGTGGACGTTGCTGTGGAATTGGATGCAAGCAGCCAATGTTTTCAGTCTGTGCATGAGTCTGAGTCACATGACACCTACATCCCAATGGTTAACACTGGGGGATGCAGAACAAATTTAGTTGCAGAGATTTCAGTGAGTGTTCCTGGGAAGTACTGGTACTGATGGTGTGACCAATGTGCGTTCAATGGTACTGATGGTGTGACCAATGCGCATCCAATGGTACTGATGGTGTGGTTTTTTAAGTAAAGTGGCATATTTGCGCCGTAGCTGGTGGATGTCTCTGCACAAATTCCATTGGCTGCGGCATTAGCAGAGAGCTGCAGAAAAGCTACATAAAAAGTCACAGCCTTATCGGCATTAGAATCAGGTCCTCAGTGTTATTAGATGTGTAGCAAGACTACTCCTGTGATATGCGGGAACTTCCCAGAGGAGTCCCCCCCTTTTCCCCAATTTGGTATAAAAGGGTATGTCATATTATGGATAAGTTATCTAAAAGTAGACAACCTTTTTAAACAATTCACTGCCAAGGGTACAAATTGCCAACTCAGTAATCCATTCCATATACATGTTTGTATTTTGAAAGCTTCACCAGGAATACCTCCTGCATTTGTACCAAGATTAAAGATAATGTCATATTGTGATTTCAGTGTAAAGTTTGCCCAGCACATATCCTACCCCAAACTTCCACACAATCAAGCTGCATATTCCATTCCTGCTGCCTGCCCTGCTGGGATGGGCTGACTGTGGAGCCAGACATGGCCAAGTGGTATGGGACAGGAGTGTGCTCTGGAGTCTGGAACCTGTAATAAGTGAGCACTGTGCTTTCTATGACTGACTTTTAGTAACAGTCTGCAGACTGCAGCAGAAGCTGCAGAACCTAAAGTAATTGATTGTGGCAGGTGGGCCGGGCTCTGGTACTGGGGATGCATTAACAATTCGGGAGGGGTTTTGAAAATGTTTTCATGGGGACCACTCAGTTCTAGTTACACCCCTGGTTACTTCTAATACAAAGAACATACTTTAGTATATATTGTACATTGAATTTAAATGCTTCCACATTAGTACGATTCTGTAAGGATCTGGTAATTGTGCTCACTCTTTTGCAGCACACAGTCTCTGGTTTATTCCAGAGATCTCACTAAGGGCTCTATTTACTACAATCCGCATTGGTAATGCAGATTGTAGTGTGATATTACCGAGTGAATTCGCATTGCGAATTCAGGCAATATAACAGGGATTTACTACAAATCCCTTGCAGGGACAGAGCTTGCGGTAAAGCTCTGTCCCTGCTAATCCCCTTCGAAGCCTTATCATGGTATTTTCACAAAAAATACCGTGATTAAGTGCCCGCGCATGCGCCGACAGTTTGCCGCAGCTACACCCCCCAGCGCTAAGCCCTGCCCCCTAATGCTAATCCCCGCCCCCCATGCTCCAGGCCTCCGGTGATGTTCTCCATTCCTCCGGTCAGGTGATCTCCCATACTGCACTGGGGCCCAATCACCTGATGACCGGGCAGCAGTGCACTGTGGGAGACCAGCTGACCGGAGGGGAGACATCACCAGATGCCCGATCACCGGTCCCTGGAGTCAGGTAAGTAAATATTTTTTTACTATTTTTTTTTCTTTTTTTTTACAGTAATCAGCTTGCGGTTTGTTTAGACCACACAGCTGATTACAGGGACTGACTCCCAGCTCTGCTCTCCCCATTAGAGCAGGGCAGGAGGCCGGTAACCGGGGGAGACCCTGGATAATGCCACCTCCAGGTGGCATTATTATCACAGGGCTTTCCCCAGTATTTTTTTCACATTTATTTTTAGTAACTATGGTCAGATCACATTTCCCATTACAGTTATGGGAAATGCGATCTGCTTACTAAAAATAAGTGATACTTAGGGGTTGGAGTAGAATTTTACAAATTCTACTCCAATTGCCCTGTAATAACTATAGGTGATACTAAAATAATGTGAAAAGGGTGTGAAAACACCCTTTTTCACATTATTTTAGTAAAAATAATGTTAATACATAGAGCCCTAAGAGTGCATGGATAGTACTGCAGAAGGATTGCAGGTCTAAACTCCAAATAAGTCTTAACAGAAGCTGCTACTGAACAAACTAAGGGCCTGATTCAGAGCCGCTCGTAAGCGGCCGCTTGTTCACTCCGAGTGATGTTCGCACATCTGTGCATGCATATGGGTCGTAATGCGCATGCGCCAACCAGTCATTGCGGTCGGAAATCGAGCGCCTGCAAAATAGCGAGTGCCTGCTAATTTGAGTGACAGGATGAGGCGTTTGTGGGTGGTAACAGGGGAAGGTGCTTGAAAACGGGGAGTGGTGATCCAAACGCAGGTATGCCAAACAGTCAAAATGGGCGTTTTAAGGGTATGCATAATTAACAAAGCAGCGTCATCGACCACGTCACTTGGTTGTTTCTTAGCCTGAACTGTTCGCATGATTGCGGTAGGAAAATCCTACCACAAGCAATGCGAGCAGTTCAGATGTACTCGATTAATCAAATAAATAGTGGAGATGATGTAGGATGCGAGCGGCCAGGGAGCGTCTTTACAAAATAGCGAGCGCATGTTTCGTTCGCTCGCTCAGACATAGAGGCGTCAACAGACCGCAAAGAGCGAGCGCTCAATTTAAAAAGCCGGCCCCTTTTTCTGAACGAGTGAGCGCAAATAGCGTCCGGCTCTGAATCAGGCCCTAAGTACCAGAAAACAAGTCATCCTGGAATCTAGGAGGAAGTCATCTTGTCAGTGGAAGGCAGCAATAATACATAATTGAGGTACAAACTAAAGTCAGGGAAGATGTTCATCAAAAAATAAAAATATGAATGCTGAAGCTCTTTTCCCTGGAAGATAAACTATAGCACAAGGCATAATTGTGAGACTGAGGGAATAAAATAGGTAGACAGCATCCTTTTTTGTCCTAAAGGGGGACAAAGGTACAAACATAAACCAATTAGACACCACACAAAAATGTTTGTTCTATTAGAACACCGATTATGAACCCAGAGACCATATTTCAACCTGATGGACAAAATTCTGGGAACAATGGACCACATTCGATGTTTAGGCCCTGCGCATGTGCAGCGGCCGCACTGCGCGTGCGCAAGCCCTGGAGCGAGAGAGAAATTCTCTCGCTCCGGAGCTCACTACAAAAGGAGCGGCTGTCGATGGTGATCGACAGCTCGCCCCGTTTTGTAGGCGTGGCAGTTGGGTGGTTTCACAAACGGAGGCGTTCCTTAAGGAACGCCTGCTGTTTTGTGGGTGGCCGCACTGACATCAGTAGTGATGTCAGTGGGGAGCTTCCTGCTCGATCATAACAGGAAGCTCCCTGGGGCTTGCGGTTGCCGAGACCCAACCTTAGGGTCTCATCGCAAGCCCCGATGGTCGCGATGGTCTTGACCATCGCGACCATCAACCTGGTCGGTCGCTAAAGCTGTGGGTGGTAACCCACAGCTTAGCTTGCGACCAGGAGGCCACACTTGAAAAGGCAAGCGGTCGCCCTCATTCAGAGCGAGCACTCGCTTCTTACAACCACCTCTAATTGAGGGCCAATGTTACTTAGTATAGTATGGTATGGTATGAAGCAGGTTCACAAGATAAAGCAATAACATCCTACCATGTTTAGGGTTATGTATAAAAATTCACATAATATTGTTGGAGTACTGTCAGCAGGACCTACTGATCTACTAGATGGACAGTGCTTAAAGTGATAAGTGATAAGGGACAGTTTATAAAGTTATTTTAACAAGTCTGAGGGAACATCTTTATCAACTAAGTTCAACTGTTGATGAATTCCACATAGGTAAAGCACGTATGTGGTTACTGAGCACCTTTTATGCAGAAACCTTTAACTGCATATATAAGTTAAGACTGTGAAGACAGTGGGCCTGATTCTGAGTCACACATAATGCAGTCACAATGATCAAAGGTCCTATGCAATTATCTGCCCATACTGTATTCTGAGATGTATGCATATATGTGACAGCACTGCCCCCGGCTCTCCGGTAGCAACAGCAGCAGTCATTATGAGTAACAGTACTTAAGCATACCCAATGCTTGGTGCAGAGGTTGCAACTGAAAAAGCCCTGCAATCTGCATACAGTATGCACATCTCAGAATATGTTGCAGCTCTGATTGTACACCTATGACATGCCCATAGATTGCTTCTTACATGCAAACATCTCGTTGTAGCACAGTTGCCATTCAGTAATACCCTTTAAGCCATTGGTGAGAATCAAGTGAGATGCGTACATCTCAGAATCGTTTGTAGCTGCCCTATGTTGTACTTTTCAGCAATGACACATTATTAGTAGAGATGTGCGCCGACCCCTGTGTTTTGGTTTTGGTTTTGGATCTGGATCCCCTCTGGTTTTGGATCTGGATTGATTTTGCCAAAACCTCACCTCCATGTTTTGTTTTCATGTTTTGGTTTTGGATCTGGAATTTTTCTTAAAAAAATCATAAAAACAGCTAAAATCACTCTGTTTTTATTCCTACAGTATAATTAACCTCAATATCATTTATTTCCAGTAATTTCTAATCAATTTTGACCACCTCACAATATTATTTGCTTCATCTAGTTAAGACCAGAAGGTTGCATCCAGCTAGCTGGCTAACTAAGCTAAGTGACACAGTGGGCGGCACTAACGTGGCAGTTCAGCTTCTAATTTCCAACACGGATCAGTGTGTTATACAGTGTGGGTTGAATACATCAATAGTGCACTTACTGTGACAGCAGTGTCGGCAGAGCGGGGTTGTTGACGGTGTCCTTAGTATGGCAGTACAGCAGTACTGGCAGTGTCCTCAGTGAAGGGTACCAGTGATGTCAGCAGTGCGGGGGTGCCAGTGGTGTCTTTAGTGCAGGTTTGCTGGCTGTGTAGGCAGTGCGGGGGTGCCAACGGTGTCTTAGTGCAGGTTTGCTGGCTGTGTTGGCAGTGCGGGGGTGCAAGCGGTGTCTTTAGTGCAGGTTTGCTGGCTGTGTTGGCAGTGCAGGGGTGCCACTAGTGTCCTCTTTGCAGGTTTGCTGACTGTGTTGGCAGTGCGGGGGTTGCTGGCGGTGTCCTCAGTACATGGAATGGCAGTACTGGCAGTGTTCGCAGTGAAGGGTACCGGCGGTGTCGGCAGAGTGGGGGTGCCAGCGGTGTTCTCAGTGCAGGTTTTCTGACTGTGTCGGCAGTGCAGGTGTGTTCTTAATGCAGGGTGCCTGCGGTGTAGGCAGAACGGGGGTGACAGCGATGTCCTCAGTGCAGGTTTGCTGACTGTGTCGGCAGTGCAGGGGTGTACTCAATGCAGGGCGCTGGCGGTGTCGGCAGAGCGGGGGTGCCAGCGGTGTCCTCAGTGCAGGTTTGCTGACTGAGTCGGCAGTGCAGGGGTGTTCTCAATGCAGGGTCCCGGTGGTGTCGGCAGAGCGGGGGTGCCAGCGGTGTCCTCAGTGCAGGTTTGCCTACTGTGTCGGCAGTGCAGGGGTGCTGGTGGTGTCCTCACTGTGGGAGTGTCAGCAGTGTCGGCAGTGTGGGTGTCGCTGACGCTGTCCTTAGTATGTTGGGCAGCAGTGCAGGAGTGTCAGCAGCGTTAGTGTCGGCTGTGGGGGATGTTGCCAATGGGGGTGTCAGCAGCGGGGGGTGCCGGCGCTGTCAGGTGGCGGGGGATGGCGGGTGCTATCTTTTTTTCCTTCTTTGTAGTGTTCTCAATGGGCTTAACGCTGATTGGCTGAGAGCCATGACAGACGGCTCTCTCAGCCAATCAGCGTTAAGCCCACTGAAAACAAAACCTCGCGACTCGACAGAAGGGTCGCAAGGTTTTGCCTCAGGTAAGGGGTCCCCGGCAGGCAGGGAGATCCGAGCTGGGCTCGGATCACCCCGGTTCCCCGAAATTCGGGTGGGTCCGGTTCTCGGGGAACCGGACCCACTCATCTCTAATTAGTATTATTATTATTATCATCCTTTATTTATATAGCATCTTAAGGGTTCTGCAGTGCCTTACAGAGTACGTAAATAGAGACAGTATGAACAGAACAAGAAAAAAGTGATATAGATTGCAAAACATTGCAGAATATGGTTTATAAACATTTCGGATGCAGCAGTCATGGTATCCAAATAAGCGGCCAAACCCAAAGAATTGGTGCTGTTGTTGGCAGTGGGAAGGTGATGATAATTTAAGTGAGGAAAAGCAAGTGAGGGAAGAGGGCCCTGCTCATGATAGCTTACAATCTAAAGGGGAGTAGGAGACAGACACGGGTGACGCAGAGGAGAGAGAGACACATTTGCTGTTTGAAAAAAAAAGTCTGAGATGTGGCTGCAATGGAATTTCTGTGCAACTCAGAATCAGGACCAGTGTCATCAAGTGTTCTAAAAAGTACATTACACAAGAGGGATGCTCTGGTTTCCAACGATCATATCAAGATCCTTTGAGGTTCATGTTGAGTTGTATTTTTGTCAATTTGTGTAAAAATTAAATACTGAAATTGGTTCAGTGCACTGCCATAAAACAAGTCATAGATATGATCACATGTTACACCTACACCTCCTTGCGATTGGAGAGGCAGGACTGGAGAGGGAAGAGGCAGTCAAAGGTAGACTGAGTGCAGTAAGGGTATTTTATTTAAATTGCAAACAAATTCAGACCTTGATAAAAGAGGCATATATGCCCGTTAGCAGCCTGTTATTTGGTGCCTGAGGGCTGGTATACAATGATGATGATTACAGTTGCAAGTACTAGGTAACCATTTCTGATTAGCAGGTTGTGATTGGTAGGTGATATCCTTACTTGCTCATTCATATATTATATTATTTAGGGAGTTTTTTCAACAAGTTTTTTTTCCGTCCAGTAGGAGAGATGTTTCTGCTGTATTATTTTAATAGTGAAATAATATTTCATATTGAACAAATGTTAAAACATGTAACTGTATCTTATGTATGCTGAATGAAATCCAGGTATACATACTGCACTAGTGGTGCAGACCTGCACACATCTTGCATCCAACGTTGCACATTATTTGTCTTATAGTGAATGCATTTTATATTTTTGGATGCAACTGATTTTAAACTCAGCATTAGATATTGTTTCTTTTTTATTGTAGTTATTTTACTTTAGTTTTTATAGAATTAATGCTGAATTCCCAACTCGGGAAAGTACACTCTATTGTCTACTGCTCTATTGCTATGGTTCTTTTAATTAATACCTTTTACAAAGATGAAAAATGTAGTTAGCGAGATATTTTAATAAACCAAACTGTGCTATACTATTTAATACTAAATGTTGCATTAATGTAGTGCCATTTCTTAGGCCCCCCAGTTGATTGAAAAGTAGTTTGCAAGCTGTTCACAGTAATATTTGTATTCACATTTCTTTGTTAATGACATGCTTATGGGGCTTAGCAATGGTTATTTAAAATGTTCCTCAAAATTAACACATCACACACAATGATCAATGCAATTACATCTCTAAATCAATTATTTTAATAAAACGTACACAGTCTGTAGACAGGAAAACATAGATAACCTGAGGCTTTATAACAAACATACTCCTCAAAGAGCCAGATATAGTGATTAAAGTGTCCAACCAATGTTGTTACTACATTGTAATTTCTGGAGGGCAGACAGTTTGTTAACTAGGACTTAATATTTTACAAAGTTTACATTGACTCATTCCATAGCTTGCAGACTGCATTTCAAAATAAATATCAACAGATTGAGGCAGTGTATAATTTATGCATGTTCAAAAATAATTTGTATTTAAACAACCTAATGTAACTTAAGGTACAATGCACCAAGATATGGTAGAAATAGTTTGCCCTGATTTTACTTGCCAATAACCTTCAACCATTTACAAATAAAATTACTACTTAACATGCTTTCTAATTACTTTGAAAGACTACAACTATGATTCCATTTTTGTAGAATCAGTCTTGCAAAATAATAAACAACAAATTTGTTCAACAATAGTACAAATGACCACAACATTTAAACCACAACTGACCATTGGGTGTTGTGTTAAGAGTAAATACCAAACTCAGTGGTATAGAAACTGCTTGGATGAGCAATGGACCTATAAATTATTGGAAACAATAATTTAATAAAGCATTATTACATTTTGTGTGTTCATGATACTTAAAACTTATTGTATGTTCATGTTATAGTTATGAATTTACTGCTTCCAAGCTATTATTCTGTGTCAGTCATAAAAACGCTTTTGTATGTAACACTTGCTCACCTGTAATTGTCTCCTGAGATGAGTAATAAGGTCACACAATATTAACTATGGACTTTTTTGAGAAGGATTCTCTTCTTGGTGGTACCTGAGCTATTTTTTTTCCAAGAAAAGATGGTTCACCAGGTGTCTGCTTGGGGATATCCCGATGGCCTTTAGTGTAGGTGTGATAACCCTCCCCCCTCACCAAATATTATGATAACACACTAGTACACAGATTAGAAAAATAAATAACCCAAATAGGGTGTTAGTGATTTTATTAAATGATAGGAAGGAATAAGATTCAAAACAAATATAATGTATCTTTTGGAACATAATACTAATAATAAGTTGTTTTGCAATCATGTTCTTAAATATCACACTATTAATATGATCAGTACTGGGTACTTTTTCTGAAGGTATAATATATAAAACTTTGTAGTAGACTTGAAATGTAACTACCAATGAGCAAATGGAACAGATCACCTGAAATAATGTAAACTGGATACCTTTACTTTATACTCTGAGCCCAATGATAATGAAACTTAACCCTTTAAATTGCCCCATAAATAATGGATCATCACCTGGTAATTATTTTCCCCAAAAAATATTAACAGCCTAAATACACCATGAGTGTGGATTGCAGAAATACTGCATTCCTGGCAATTCCGCACATATGTATGTACATTTTTTGCGTACATATGATTTTTGCGATTAAATAGAGAGGAGGTACAAATAACACAAAGTCCTCTGCACTGCCATTGATGCCCCTAATCAGGAATTTGGTGTTACACAGGACCATAACTAGGGTGGTGCAGCCGGTGCCACCGCACAGAGTGCAGGATGACCTGGGGCAGAACCGGCCACCACAACAAACTTGTTTTTGCCCAGTGCCAGCATGTCACTAGCGGTGTGCCCGGCTTGTTCCATGCAGTCTATAGCTCCACCTCCCAGACAGATCCCCTGGCCAATGACAGCAATGGTGCAGACTGCAGAGGCCAGTAGCGGTGGAGGTTGGTGTGTGAAGCTGTGAGTGCGGAATAGAGGAGGAAGGACACACAGTAGCGGCTTTAGCTCAGGTACTGTCTCCACAAGCCCACACATCCCCCCTTGCAATCATGCCCCATCCCCCCCTTGTGATCACCCCCCTCCCTCGCAATCACCTTCCCTGAACCTTCAGGCTCTTCCTGCCTCATCCCCCCTCGCGATTGCACCCCCCCTCACGATCAACCCCCCACCCTGAACAGCAGCACCTTCAGGTTCTTCCTGCTTCATCCCCCCTTGCGATTGCAGCCCCCCACCGCATGTTTAACACCCCCCCTGCAGTCAACCCTCCTACCCCTGGGCAGCATGAAGCAGCATCGTTATACTCAGCTCAAGTGGTAGGGTGAGAGCAAAATCCTGCTATACATATACTGTATGTGTATTAATATAAAAAATACTTTCAGTTACCCCGAGAATAAAGTCTTTGTTTTTCCTATGCGTGGTGGTTGCTCTTTGCTTCCTGGTGATGTTTTATGGAAGCAGTTAATTATGATTTAGTAACCCTTGCTTTTCTGTCTCACTAACATAACTCAACTGTAATCCTTTCACAAATTATATTATAAATTGTCTCTTACAATGAACACGTGTATATATATAATATATATATATATATATATATATATATATTTATATCTTTGTCACCATACTACAATTCTAGGAGTATGCCCAACACTTGAGGAGATCAGATCCAGGATGCCTGGTACATATGAGAAATCTGGTCAAACCCGCATTTTAGGGGTTTGACCGCATTTCTCTCTTTGATGCATCCCACCCATTATCTATCATTTATATGACACCATTGTGTGGCATACTGTGTATGAGGGCACTACTAATTTGTGGCATAATGTGTATGGGGAATTGCTGTGTTGCATAATGTGTATAAGGGCACAACTAATGTTTGGCTCTATGTATATAAGGGGTACTACTACAATGTGGTGTTTTGTGCATAAGGGGCATTACTACTATGTGGCATAAGGTGAATAAGAGGCTCTACCATGCGGTGTAATGTGAATAAGGTTGGATTGCTGTGTAGTGTAATTTGAATTGGTACTATTTTGTGACCACATCCCCATGTTCTGTCCCTGTTTAAATTATGGGAGGGGGGGTGCCAGTGCTCTTTCTGGCACAAGGCACCAAAATGTCTAGTTACGGCTCTGGTGTTACATCTTAATGCAAGCCATTTATATACCTTCGGCATTAAGTTTGACCCTGGCTCCATAACGCTGACAGTATACATTACTCACAATTTAGGAATTAAGAAATGCTTTCTGCTACCAGAAGATCTCATAACCTTAATCAACATGCCCCTGGTTACATTATTGCAGCATTACTGCACAGAACATCCATTTATATTACCTAGAGCTCCCAATCCTTATTGCCCAAACCCTCTATCCTCATTGGACAGACCTCCCAAGGCACAGCATACCAGGCAGGGAAAATAACAGAGTGGAGTAAAGAAGAGAAGGGTGCTGGAATGCCATTTTTTAATTTGTTTATTTGTTCCACAGGTTGGTGTCTTTCAGGGAGGTCTGCTGTGGTAGTTCAGAGGGAAACACTCTCTTAGCAGCTGAGGACTGCTCCTAGCCCATAGATAGTTGTCATGTAAGTTCACTGACATACAACTCAGGATGCTGCTGACATCTTCCCTTCCCTCTGCTAATGACATCATCTGCTGGCTCCCTATTTAGGTCAGCTAGAGCTAAGTCTCAGTGCTTTATTATTACCACAAGCTCCTGTTCCAGTACCTTATGGTTTCTACATCTCATTCCAGAGTTCTTTAATAAGCCTTGCTGTGTACCAAATTCTTCCAATAATTAGATCTGCTTACCCATGAACTTTGCCATTAACTTTGCCTTGCTTGTCTCACAGTATGTCAACCACTGATTTTATATTTGACATGCTACTAGATTTCCCTTGAACTGTGCCTTGATTTACATCAGTCTCACCATGTGCCAACATCTGCCTATGTATTTGTGTTATTATTGGATTCTCTTTTTACTGTGCCTTGCTATATCACAGACTCATTGCATTATGACTTGCCTATATTCAGACCTGCTCCAGGATTCCATTGAAATGTATCTTGCCACACATCTTTTACCTTTGTGTGTACATTTATCTTTACTTATGACAGAATTGTGATACTATAGTGTATATTTACTATAGGTCAATTTTGTTTTTTGGGGGGGAATTTTCTGTTGGTTTTGAAAACCGACAACTTATTAAAAACCAATTGAAAACTGACCAACATCGGACCAACTATCTTTGTTTTTACATAGACCACCATAGAAACCGCATATTTACTAATGGTTGGTTTGTAAAAATCCGACAGCCAACCCACCCAAATAATATATTGATAACTGACTAAATTTCATCATAATGCCTATAAAAATGGACATAACCATGTGGTAGACTGTGGCTTTAGGAATTATGGGCCTGATTCAGACCCACTCGCGAGCGGCTGTCCGCTCGCAAGTGGGTCGATGGTCTGCACTGAGCATGCGCATGACGGAGGGAGCTCCGTCATGCGCATGCGCCAGACGCGACGAGCGAAGGAAAGTCCTTCGCTCGTTGTGTCCGATCAAAGGGGGCGTGCTGTCAAATGTTGATTGACAGCACGCCCCCTTTGGTGGGCGTGCCGGGGGCGTGCCTCCCTGACGGGGGCGTTCCCACGGGAACGCCTCCCGTCAGAAGCCGGCCCACTGACATCACTAGTGATGTCAGTGGGAGTGATTTTGGCTCTGATAGAGCCAAAATCACTCCGGAGCTTGCGGTGGAAAACCTCAACCGCAGGCTCCGGCTCGCAATTTCGATGGTCGCGATGGTCTCGACCATCGCGGCCATCAAAAAGCACGCTCGTATAGCCTGTGGGTGGTGACCCACAGCTATACGAACGTCCAGGAGGACGCTCCATGAAAATGGAGCCCGGCCCTCATTCAGAGCGTGCGTTCTGCTCAGAGCGTACGGCTCTGAATGAGGGCCTATGACAGTACAAGCCTATTCTATACTCAGCACTTTCCTGAGGTATGCCACTCACCACCTCCTAACTGAAAGGAGACAGGAGGCAGAAACAAAAGACCAAAAGCAGCTTCATGAAGTACCACAGAGCCTACACAGGCATAGAATATTCAGTTGCCAGGTAAATCTCAATGTTGAGGTCATACAGATGATCTGCTTCAACAGTACCAACTAAATGATCCTGTATGATCTCTTTAATACTCAGCATGAGCCAGACACTGCATGGTCATGTGCCATATTAAGCCTGCACAAGCTGCTGTGTGCTGTATATTTTTTTGCCACTGACTCCTTCCATTAAGTGTGCTCTAAAGTTCTGGGCATACCGCTGCCCACTTTAAGTTATCATCTAGCAGTCCTCACCACTCTCTCTTCTACCTACATCTGATTTCCTAGGCAGTAGTCACAGTAGCATGAAGTCAGGGTAGCTTTCTAGAATCTTGCAGGTATGCCTAATGTTCTGGGATCTATAGACTGCACACACATAGGGCTGAGATCACCTAGGAACAGAGCAGACCTTTACATTAATAGACACCATGGATATTCCATGAATGTGCAGTTGGTCTGTAATGCAAACCAAAAAATGATGAGTGTTGTAACTAGCTATCCTGGTTGCTGCCACAATGCCTATATCCTCAGCAATTCATCCCCAATACAAAGATTGAGGTGGAATAAAAAGTAACCTCTAATATTGGTGTGAACTTTTAATGTAACAATAATATATGTTAATGTTTTGTTGTTTGCCAGATTTGTACACAGTGGATTCTGGCTATGGCTGCTGATCCTAGCTTTGGACTCTTGTTGCTTCTGCAGACTCCTGCTGAGTCTAAGCATAACAAGGCACAAATGATAGAGTGCGCATTTGGGCTAAGAAAATGTAGATTCAGGTGTCTTGTTAAATATGGTGGGATTTTGCTATACAATTCAACAAAAGTGTGTGATATTGTGCTCTGCTGCTGTCTATTGCATAATCTGGCTTTGCAACACCAGATTTTGCCATAGATATACTGAGGTATTGTTACCATAAAGCAACTCTGTGACCACAGAAAGTGGAAGGCAGTTGCACAAACACTTATTAACACATTTTTTTAAAAGGAAGGTTTTTTTTGTGGGTTGTAATTGCAAAATAAATAAATCCTTATGTTACTTCATTCTGCTTGTCTAAACTCATTGCATAAAACAATGGACCTCATTCAGAGTCGGTCGAAGTGGCCGCACGGTCGTACGCCACCGATGTTCGCTATACTGCGCATGCGTAAAGTTCGCAATGCGCATGCACAAACTAGCTGCTATGATCAGAAATTTATCTCTCCTTGAACACAGCCAAGTCGGTAGTTTGAGTGACATATTGAGGCGTTTGTGGGTGGTAACATGGAATGGTGCTTGAAAACGGGGGAGTGAAGATCCGAACGCAGGCGTGCCTAATTATGCGAACGACGTTTTATGGGAGTGCATACGGTTTATGGGAGTGCATAATTAACAAAGTAGCATCATGGCACATGTGACATGGGAGGTTTTTACACTGACATGATCGTAGAGCTTAAGAGAGGGTATGGTCAACCTTAAGCTCTACGACCAGTTCCGATGGTTCCCGATGGTCTCGATTAATCCTTATATACCCAGAGATGACGTGTAATGCATGCAAGAAGGGGGCGTATTTTTTTGTCTTCCGGCCGCTTCCTCCCCTTGGTCGGCCAGCTACTGATCCGAACTTAGGGACGCAACTTGCGAGGGAATCATTTGCATATCCGGCCCCTTTTCCCATACGACCGAGCTGCCGCTTCGACTGACCCTGAATGAGGTCCTATATCCCAAATCAGCATACCACAATTAACCAACCTTAATAAAATATGTTGTTCCACGCCAATGTATGCCACACCAAGGAGGAGTGGATGGTGCAGTGCTTTGTAATGGAATGCTACTAAATGAAGAGGATCCTCTACTTTACAGTAAGTGGGATGACAATAGTGCTCCTAAGGAGGCATCATTGCTACTGAACTAGTGTATAGCATTGGTCTGCGACTCATGTAGTGTAATTTTCAGGGTCTGAGTGTTCATGATCTGAACTTGAGTTTGTTCAAGTCCAATGATGGCCTCCAGAATAGTAACAGCTACATCTTGTGTTTGTGGTGGTGCTGCTTGTGAGGGGACATTGGCAGACTGGTCTATAGCATGTTGCTGTGTTGGGGAGATAGCAACTAACTGTAGTGTCACAATTTCAACCAGCTCATCAGAATCATCTTCAGTAGCAGCACCTGGTGCATCTTCACCAGGACCATCACAAGCAGTGATGTGCCCAATCACAGGGTATATGGTCAATTCCATTAGATGTGGTCATATCCCTGCAAATAAAAAATAAAAAATATTATGTGCGCTGCAAAGGGTGACTGAATGATGGGTGTGCCTGTATCTGTGTCTGGTGAGATCACTGTAACTGGTGATAAATTGCCGCCTTCAATGCATAAAAAAAGGAAAGTATTCCCTGATGAAGCAATGTGACCGACCCAACACAGCAATTTTTAAAAGCAACAAATACAAAAAGTAGATTGGGGACAGATTGATGTCCTTCTTACCTTGCCATGAGAAGATCATCATCAGCAGATCCAAGGGCAGAGGGTATAATGCGTGTACAGTCCCTGGCAGCAGTGGCTTCTTCCTCTCCCATTTTCCTGCAGTGTGGAATCTGTGGACCTCAAGCATCACATTCTAAGTGATGGGTTGAACAATGCAAGGTGCTTCTCTTACCGAGGTCCAGCCTCCAATCTGCTGCCATCACTCATTGGCCACATAAGGAGAGGCTGGGCTGACTTCTTGGCTTTATTTAGAAATAGTAGAGCTCTGTGGAGCCCAGCGGAAGAGATAGAATAGTGATAGCCTGGGAGACAAACAGGAAAGTAAGGCACAGACAGGATGAGGGTACAGTAATGGGGAAAACACAAGACTGCTCCATGCTAGAAATTATGGGAGAGGAAGAGACAGTCTGTATCCCACTCCTGCCAGTGAGTGGTATACCACAGCACCATGGATAGCATGGCTGCTGCCATCGGCCTGCATGACATAAAAAAACAAAATATTTCTTATTTGCAGTATTTTTTTGGTGCATTTTATAAATTAAAAAATATACCTACAACTTAATTTTCATCTGAATAATTCTCCTGATCGCTTCTCGTAATCAAGGTAATTTACCTCAAGGGGGTCCATCTTTAGTGTGACATTCTGCACTATGCTCCTTGGACACCTTAGACTTAAATTTTCTTTTGATGTCCAAAAACATCTTGCCACTCTAACTCCTTGACCTTTTCAAATGCCCCTTTGCATTGACTGCCTCTACTGCACAACTGCTGCTTGCGGGCTGGAGACAAAATTGAGACCTAAAGCATTGACCAGGGCCACATTTTTGGCATAACTGAATCAGACGTTATGTCTAAACCTCGTTTTCCCTGCCTCCCTCTCCTCCTCTGACTCAGAGTCCTGCTCCTCCAGTACAGACTCCTCTCTCTCACTCTCCCTTTCCTCCCTCTTCTCCTCTCACCCTCCATTTCCACAATGAACAATTTACAGAAAAAAAGACAGACAAGACAAACACTGAAATAAACTCCTACACTAAGACAGCTAACCCAACTGCTCTATAAACTGCACTCCCCTCACACCGTCTACCTCCAACCACCAAACTTCTCCCTCGCATGTGCTTGGTCAGTTTGGGCCTTTTTTATATGAGGTCTGTGATGGTAAAATTGCATGTGGTATGTTTTTGCCAATAGGAAAGCAGTAGGAAGTGTTCGACAGTTTTAGGTAGGTTTTTGTTAGATTACTGTTGGTTTTACATTTCTATTTGCAGTCGGTTTGCATCTGTAAGGTCAAAACCAATAGGTTTAACAGCAGCAAAAAAAATAAAAATACATTGACACAACACTGAAAAATTACGAATACTAAATTATGGTTTTTATTTAGACACAAACATAGTGTCGATATATATGTCAGTTTTAAAATATACACAATATCGACCTTTAGTAAATATACCCCAATGTCTCATATCTGCACCTCCTTTGTCTAGCTCAAATGTATTTAATATGCTATTAAATGTGTTTGTGAGATTTGTGTGCTGTTATCTAAAAGGAATTTGTACTTGCATATTTGCAACTGAAAAGTGTACTTATATGATTTATGCTTCTAATTTGTACTTGTATGATTGCATATTATGCATAATCTGTATTTGTGTGATATGTGCACTGACAGTCTGATGCTGCAGAGTAAGTGGTGACTTACAAATAAATGATAATGACAGGAACACATTGCGGTGATTCTCAGTGCAAATTCCACATAATAAGCTGTCTAGTGGAAACTATGGGACACTTGGAAAGCAGTGGAGGAAAAAAAGATACAATAGTATGAGTCAGCGTAAAATATAAACAATATCAAACTAATTTGGTTAAAGTTACTGTGCATGTATAATCATATTTTAAGTGTAGCTAATATTTTTAGGTAGAAATTATGCAATCTAAATTTACAAATTCTAATTACAGGAATATTTATATTTAAATACTTCAGTGTAATGTACCTATAGTTGATTAAAGAGAATACAATATAGCAGAAATCATATAAGTAAATATAATTTATATGTAGGGCATATCCCTGAGCTATGTCTGCATTGCTGTGAGCATGTTACATGACTCAGTTTATTGCCGGAGGAGTGTTTGCAGGCAAAATTCGTCTACACAGCCAGCAAGCTTGAAAGGTTGAGATGTAAGTATAGCAAACAACAACTGAGCACCTGCTTATGGAACAGTAGCAGCAACAGTGTGTGGGACATAGTTCAAAAGAATATGAAACAGCAGCTCACTGATTAAATGTTTAAATGTAAATTGTTTCAATGTATTTACAACTTTCATGCATAGATATATTTGATGGCTACAAATGCTCAAGTTATTATACTCCACTGATGATTTACAATATTTTAAATGTCAAAGAACAGTTGTTTAGCTGATCTGTGTGACATATTGGGTAATGGGTTTACTATTTTATTTTATTCAGTTTTTCCAATGTCTGCACTGCACAAACTCACTGCAGAGCTCACAGTTCAGTGAAATGAGAATGCATCCTTGCAGGGTATAATGCTAGATCAAGAGAAAGAAATACAGTAAATGCTATTAATAAGTACTGTAGATTTGCTTTAAAAAATGTTCATAATTCATCAATGAATTTGTCTCTTCAATCTTACCCCACATATATCACAATGGTACAAGTAAAATTATACAGTACAGTATATTTAATAAGTTATTTTAGGCCATATGTAAAAGAGTTGAAAGTTCACGTCAGTATTTTAATAAATGTCCATGGGCATTGTGCCACATTATTTAGTAAATTTTGTTAAGCACTGCCTACTCTGATTCAAATGTATTATTAGTGAAAAGTAATATTTAGGCATAAATAATGTGAACCTTCTTTAATTAGTTTTAATTGAAAATACTTACCTGGTGCTAGACCAGAGTAGTTGATGCAGCCTGTAGCTTATCATTAGCACAGGGTATTTCAAATCAGCCAACTCCTGCATAACCATTGGAAGGCATATTTTATAATGGAATGTTCTATGTCATCAAGTCATCTTAGCAAACCAGCATGTAGCCAAATTGAGCACCTACTGTATAACCTACAACAGCGCATAGTAGTCATGTAAGGTTCCTGGAAATGGAGTGTGGGAAGACAGAGGCCATACCTTTTTATGAAACAAAGGTTGTTCAACTTCCTTGTGTAATTTAATAGTGTATAGATAGAGGTGTGTGGGGGGTGCATTATCTAGCAGCAGCCTATGACACTAATGGTTCTGCTGAACCAGGGTGATAATACAGAGAAGCTCCAAGATTTGGCAGAATAGTTAGTATTTGTTATTTGTACAAGGCAATATTGTAGATAGCTATAGCACTCTTTCCCATTGATAGGAAAACAAGATTAATAAGGAAAACTAAAACTGGAGATTTATGTCACTGGCTTAACTCATAGTTATCTAAACAATGTGTGTGAACTACAGTAGTTAGTACATGCACTGATTGTCTTGCTATCATTCTATATACTTATTCATAAAAAAATTCAGTAATTTTCTAAATATATTCCATAGAAAAAATATATTTGTACTGTATTTCTGTTTTATAAAAATGACAAACAAAGCAAAGTTATTAATTTGATGTATTACTAGATGCCTTATTTGTCATTAGGATGACAAAAATGAAGCCATTTCTCTTTGTTCTGTTATTAGAGTAAAAAGGAAATAATGAGAAACTGGAAACTTCTATATTGGTATCTTTTCAATCAGTAATAACATTCAGAGGCATATGAAGCAGCAAAGTGAAGATGAAAAACATAAAATTAATGCTGCATCTATCTACGTGGGTTTATTTATATTATTATGTATAATATTTGTACTGATGTGGCATGAAAAGACCCTTTGTTTAATTTTTCTATGTATGTGATTATTATTCCCTTGTTACTTGCTCCAATTTCCTGACTGAGTTTATTTGTCACTGAATAGTAACAGGGAAGTTACCAGTCTTCAGTTGGCCAAGCAACTCTTTTTTTTTTCTACAGTAGATTACACATATTAATATAAAGTAAGCGATCTGCTTCATTTTCACTTTCAGTCCATATTACGTGAACTATGCTGTTTGCTAAAATTATTTTTTTTATTATTAATAATAATACAACATAACCTTTGGAATAGATTACCAGTATTATTTGCAATAAACAGAATGTGCATAATTGATGCTTACTAAATTATTTATTAAATAGAAATCTGCCTATTTTTTTTACCTTTCTCTTCCATTACTTAAGACTTAAACACCCTATTTTTAAATAAGTGGAAATCTATGCATAAGTGCTCATACAGTATCGGAGACAACTGTGGGGGCAAAATAGTATAAGCTCCATACATGGTCATTCCATTATTTGCAATAATCAGCATGCTCTGCACAACCATGCATAGATTTAAAATTGTTCATAGACGTGTATTTACTAAAGGCATAAATTAATTTTGAAAGTTATCTTATAGGTAGTGCTTACCAGTCAATGGACATTTTTTGCAAATGAATAACAATGGTGAAAGGTAGAAGAAGTGGGGGAGTATTCTTCACCATTGTAAGATAACAAGAACAATTGGTTTGACTATATCTACTGAGATACAGTAGTAAAAACAAATTTTAGGGGTGCGAGCTAAAATGGTGCGCTGGCAGCTGATCGCGCCCGACAGGAGCAACAATTGACTAGCTCCTGTTGGGCGCATAGAGAGACGAAACAATTAAATTCCATCCATGAAATTTGGCTCCTATGGTATCTCTATCTTGGTCCATAGCCACAAACAGCTAATGTAACTTTAAAAAGTGATTCTACAACTGATTATCATAAATGTTACCCAATATGACAAAGTATGAATATTGTTATAATTAGTATTAGTTTGTTATAAACTTCAAGATCCATCTGCATTTAAAATTGTGTGGAACTTCGAATTAGGCCCAGTTTTTTTTTTCTTAACAATTTGCATCAGTTACTGCCTTTTAGAAATTACAGTTCAAATTTTACACAACACTAGGTTCAAGTTTACCAAAATACAATTGATCTAGCATTGCGTAGAAGGTAACTACATTATGTGAACTTTGGGAGAATAGATAAACTACACTCTGCTACGGTCAGGATTGAATCTATAGCACCAGTGATGTGAGGCAGTAAGACTAATGATAAATAATTGCATATATTATTTTATAAAATGTTCTATGTATTTTGTAATTTTTTTAAGACAAAGAGGCTGATTTTGAGTTGGGCTCAAAGCAAAAAAGAGTCACATTGTACCTAAGTAATAAACCACGTTGCACTGCAAGTGGGGTATTTGTCATTTAACCCTAAGAATATGGACACAGTGATACTTATAGTACATTATCTATTTTACTATTACATTTGCTACATTGCAATTAATGGATCTGATGAAGTGTTGCATACAAAACTTTGTCAATGTATTATCTTTAAATGATCAGTCAGATCCAAGTGCTTAGCATATGTGTTTATTTAAACTCATAAATCTTCAGAGGGAGATGAAAAATTTAACAAATCAATGGGCTCTGCAAAGTATCTAAACTATCTTAAGAAATAATTTAACTCTCATGTCAGTGTTGACTGACAGCTTTAATAAATTCTTACATTTTAAGCAAACTTACATTTCATATGCATTTCCTTTCCGCTAAAGAGCAGAGAGGAACATCTATTGTCAAATGCATAAAATAACATTGGAAATGCAAACTTAATGTGGCCAATGGTAATGTATTATTTAAGACGTATGGGCCTGAATAAGGTCTTATTTTCTCCAAATTGAAATTTATAGTTTCATTTTAGAGTGCTAACTTGAATATTGATGGAGTTTAGAGACATTGCTATTAAATAAGAATGGGGAAAAAACAAAGTAACTACTTTGCACACAACAGCAATTATGGTAATGTATGGAAACTCAAATAGACATTGGGCCTTTTACCTGGATTAATAGCACATTACATTCAATATATGAGCTGAAACTTGCAGAAAGCATATACCAATAGAAATTTGCTTTCACATTGTCTTTTGTCTTCAAATATTTCTCTGTTGACAGAATTTGTTTTGCTTAATAATCTAGATTTATCTGCTGACTTAAAAATTAAAAATCTGTGCAATAAATTGCATTTGCTGATGCAGTTTTAAAGGCCTTTATTAGTTTTGTGTTTTGTTTGATTCATTTTTGTTGCATTTTTTAACTTGGTAAATACATTCCACTGCTTCAAGTAATAAAAATGCAAAAGGTATGCATAAATTGTTTATTTATTATCATTTGTAGATATGTATGTATTTATTTTTGTTTTTCCATATGGTTCTGCTATTTAGCAATTAATGACAAAATTCTTATTCATGTAGACGTCGTCTTTGAAGAAGAAGTACTTTGGTCAAAACTCTTGGTCAGCTAAAAAAAATTTTCTAAGACTTTAGACAAAAACATATGTACTGTATAGTACCATTTTTACTCAATAAGCAATGGTATTAGAAAATACACCTTGAGTTGGGAGGAAAGTAAAAAAGAGCAATTAACTTTGCGCCTTGGCAAAATGATGCACTTCAGGTGGAGTACGTGTAAAATATGCAGAGATATTTAGATTTGAAAGGTGCGGTATCCAAACTCAAATCTAAATTGCAGTGCTAATTTAAAGCTTTACATGCAAAAGCAGATAGTATTTACTAAGCATGCAATAAATGTATTTACAGAATCGTTGTTATACCACCGGACGTCAGCCCAGTGAATGAAGGCTATCCCTAACCCACCCACCCTAACCCTCTCCCTCCCTAACCCTCCCTTAGGGGTGCTTAACCCTAACCTCCCCCCAAGTGCCTAACCTCCCCCTAGGGGTGCCTAAACCTAACCCCCCTCCCCATACCCTAAATCTAACCCTCCCAGTGGGGGTGCCTAACCCTAACCTCCCCCTGGGGGTGCCTGACCCTAACCCCCCTTCCCCTAGCCTAACCCTCCTGGGGGGTGCCTAACCCTAAATCCCCCCCATAAGATCCTAAACCTAACCCCCCCCCCGGGGCTATCCACTCCCAACACCTGGCTTACCTATGATCGGTATGCCGGGCATCAGGATTTTGGTGTGGGGCTAATGATAGGCATCAGTATTTAGATGCCTATCATTAGTCCCATGCTGGGATTTCACAGTCGGGAAGCCGGCGGTCGGCATTTCCTGACTACATACCGTATTTACACCGCTTGCAGTACAACATGGTTTATTTCAGATATAAAGTTACTTTTTTGACTTGCTACTAAGTCAAAATCAGCCTCAATGTTAGCAATTTCTGTAAGAGCATAAGAGCAAAATCAGCCCCATTGTTAGCAATTTCTTTAAGATTATAAGAGCAACCAAAGTGAATAAATTTAGTTTAATGTTGATATGCATTTTCTATAACTTTGAAACTATTAATATAATGGGCAGGTGTATGGCCAGTAAAAATTTTGCACTAATGGTGTCCTGCCCAAATGTCCTGCCAAGAGAACTTCATGAGCTACTCTCAACAATCCTTCTCTATATGCCCGAGGTACAGCAAGGTGTCTCTCAGTCACCCCAACCTCTTGCATATCTTTGACTGTTTTATCTTTATACAGTCTTCCTCTTTCCAAAAGTACTCTCTTTTGGTGAGACTCCATGGGCGGCTGGTTGACCTACCCTTTCAAGGATGCTGATGAGGGATCTGTCTGTTGTGCATACTGGAAAGCCTGACTTTTAACTTGCTGGTCAGTATCTGGGCAGAGGGAGGAGAGTGTGTATGTGTGCTTGTGTGTGTGTGTCTGTGCAGGATCTGCGGGAAGGAGGGTGAGAGTAGAGGAATCTCTGTCAAAGACTTCTGCTGCTGACAATTCACTACCTTTCACCTCAGGGGTTAATGTGGAGGACTTAGACTCTGGTGATTGCTTTTGGGTAATTGCTGCAAGAACAGGGAGGCTATGGCCATCATTAGCAATAAAAGACATCCTAGCCATATCTATATCAAATACATTTATACACATTTTTTCATCATCAGGAAAATGATTATTCTCCACAACACAGAATGAATAACATCATTATTAGATACAGTTGAACACATTTTTACCTAAAAAGCCTGGAGTACCTGTAAAAAAGTCATGCTTAGTGCACAATTTTTCTGGTCAGAAATACTGACTAAAAAGCCAACTACTGTAGCTCTTGTCATGCTGACAGTAGTGGACAATGCCACCAGGTATCCAGAAATTGTGGCTCTCTCCTCCATATGGGCAGACAAAGTGGCAGATGCCCATATAACCATTTTCTCCTGTTTAGGTTTTTTCAGGGAAAATGTTACCAACCAGGGTACTCAGTTAATGTCTAACTTAATGCAGACCTCTGTAAGAAGATACAGGTAGATCACCTGATTGCTAGCCTGTATCATCTGCAAATCAATGGGCTATGTGAATGCTTTAATGGCACCCTAAAACAGATGATTAGTTTCTTTGTGGAGTCTTTGTGTACAAAGAGGTGCCACAGAAATTTACTGGCTTCTCACTCTATGAACAATTTTATGAGCCTTTAGATCTGATTAGAGAAGAGTTGGAAAGAAAATTGACCACCCCTCAAACCTCAGTGATTCACTATGTGGTACAGTTCAGTGTGAAAATGCAGTCCCTAATGGGTATGGTACAGAGCAACCTGAGGGCTGCTCAGACACAACAGAAACAATGGTATGACCACAGTGCTAGGAAGCACATATTCCAGGTGGGACAGAAGGTTCTGGTGTTGGTTATTATGCAGCAGAACAAGCTACAGACTGCCAGTGAGGGCCCCTATATTATAGTACAGTGCATTAATAATGTTAACTATGTGGTAGCCAAGGAAGATGGATGAATGAAGTTAAAGTTACATTAACATGATGGCTTATAATGAAGGACTAGCCTGTGTGTTAGCTGTATGTAGCTTATCTGAGGATGAACAGGAACCAGACCCCTTGTTGGATTTAGTAGCTGCTGCAAAGAACTGTTGACCCCTAAAAGACACTCAATGTATTGAGGAGCTGTCAGAAGTGCAGCTGTGTTAGCTAAGTGTGACATTAAAGCCCTACAGCCCAGTTTCACAGTGAAGCCAGGCAAAACACAACTAGTTACACATCACGTGGATGCAGGGAACCAGACACCCCTCAGATAACAGCATATTGTGTCTCCCTGGAAGTTATGAAAATTATGAAGAGGGAAATTGAGGAAATGTGGCAGTTTGGTGTTATTCAAAAGTCCCACAGCTCCTGGCACTGCCCAGCGGTGCTGATTACAACAAAATGTAGAGGTATCCAGTTATGTGGAATTCTACCACTGTCTTCGATGCCTATTCAAGGCCCAAGATATATAAACTGCTAGATTGGCTGGCCCAGGCATGCTATATCACTGTTATGGATCTCAGTAGGTGGTACTAGCAGATCCCATTGTCACCTAAGGCCCAGGAGCAGCTCATAATTATCACCCTATTTGGGCTATACAAGTTTCCAGTCATGCCCTTTGGAATGAAAAATGCCCCCAGCACCTGGTCAATGAGGTCATGCTGTTGCCTATCATGATGATATTGCAATGTTCAGCCAGACCTGGAAGGAACAACATCCATCAGAGCAGTGTGCTGGACTGAATCACTGGGTTAGGCCTGACTATCAAACTTGAGAAATGCCAAAATGGCATCTGTAATGTGCAGTAATTGAGGCAATGAATTAGGGGAGGTACCCATTGCCCAGAATCCAAAAAGCTAGAGGCTATTGCCACATGGTCTATTCTTAAGACTACAAAACAAATCATTTATTTTTGGGGACAATTGGTTACTACTGAAAGTTTGAAGCCCCCTACTGCACAAAATAACTAGCATGTTTATGTAATGTTGATAACTTGTAGAAGATAGAGTACTGGGTGTACTGCAAAGTAATGTTGCAGCAGTACTAGATGGAAAGACATTATCCTCTACTATTTTTTAAGTATATTCTCCAGTTCTTTAAAGAAGATGGGAGTAGGGACACATTCTGTTTTTTTAATAAACAGTCATGTCATAAGCTGTTTGAAAGCTTCAAATGTGTAATTCTCCACATCTTGAATAACTGTTATGCCCCATTTGTCAGCAGGCCAGATTATAATGTCCTTGTAGGATCCAAGACTCTTAGAGGTATAGTTACTAAATTGCGGGTTTTTAGAAGTGGAGAGTTTGCCCATAGCAACCAATCAGATTCAACTTATTATCATGCATTAAAGTGTTACCAATGCATCAGATTTGCTGTGCATGTGTGGGAATGGGTTCTCATTTGCCATTGTGTGAATGTAAATTAGCTGCTGATAATTAGAGGCAGTAAGTATTGTGATTAACAGGAATGATGACTGACTGCAAGGGAACGTTCTAGAGAGGGGGCCTGTGTGTAGTCTCAATGCGGGCCCTCGTCTCATGCTGACAAATGTTCCCACTAGATTCTGGCACTATGCCAGTGTCTGCCGCACCTGTACTGTTCTCTGGAAAGATTATGGACCTCATTCAGAGCCGCTCGCTGTTGGCAGGCATTCGCTATGAATGAGGGCGTTTTTAGTTTTTTGTTTTTTTTCTCCGGCCACTCACAAAGCTGTGGGAGACCACCCACAGCTTGTGCGAGTGGCCAGGTGCCCATCGTGATAATCATGACCATCGGGCTTGTGACAAGACCCTGGGGTAGGGTCTAGCTGCTGCAAGCCCAAGTGGACTTCCTGCTCTAATAGAGCAGGAAGTCCAATACTGACATCACTAGTGATGTCAGTAACCCCTCCTTCAAATGCCAGGTGTTCCTAAGGGAATGCCTGAGTTTGTCCAGCCACCACCCCTGTCCGCCCACAAAATGGGGCAAGATGTCAATCAACATCGACAGCCACTCTGTCATGTTGCAAGCCCCGTAGCGACTGAAGTTCACACACGTCGGACGCTACGCGCGTGCACAGTGGGCAACCATCGATGCAGATAGTGCTTGCGAGCGGCTCTGAATCGGGCCCTATATGTGTTGTATTTTCCTAGTAATATCTGTAGTGCACATGGCCAGATATCTGAAAACATGGCATCCACACCATGCTCTCAATGATATCTGCAGCAGCGATGGAGTATTGTGAATGGGTGTAGGGTGTGCAGTGTGTGCCCCACTGGAACCAAGAGCTCATGTGCACTGCATGCTCTGCACCCATTATATTACATCTGACATATGTGCTGACTGTCCACTCACCAAACAATAGAGAGGCAGACTGCTAGTCATTAATGAAGCCACTAAATGTTTTGGTTGAAATCCTGAAAGCTTTGGTGACTACAGCAACTATCAATCCTCCAAGCATAAAATAAAAGGACTGATTAATTTGCTTCTAAAAAAATGGTCTCCAAGTGAAAAATATTAAAAAGTAAGCAACATGTTATAAGGGTACAGTTGTGCCCTTATATTAAGACTGAATAGAGAAATCCTGAGAGGAGCATGGTGTTTAAGGGGTTACACCTCAAAAGCTATTGAAGATACCAAGCTGAAATTTTATATGGGAGGGTAGAACTGTTGCTCGGTGCTGCATGGAAAATTTCTGGGCAAAAAAAAAAAATAGGATTTGGGAGTAATTTAAAGTTCCAACTGTAAGTTTTTTCTGACACTCTCAATTAGGACCACTTTTCTGCTGTTCTCTAGGGGGATTTTTGGGAAGGCATAACTGAGGGTAGGGGCAAACTTAGACTTGGGGTTTGTTTTGTTATGTAACTATTGTTCCAGGGTAGGTGCTTTTGGGGTTCAGGTCAATTAGAAAGTTACAGTTTTTAAACTATTACCTCACAAATGCGCCATGATACAGATAGGAAGCTTCAACTTGTAGCGCAGACTAAGTAGGTCACCAGCAGGGGGGTGTAATCTGGCTTCAATATGGTGCACAAAGATGGCTGTCCTTTGAGGGCATCAGCTGCATTGGAACCTGGCAATTCAAGCCAGCATTAGCGGTGGCAGAGACCCCATGATGGAGTGGCAGTTAGCAAGGTGGGTACTGGCGCAGTGCCGGCAGTGACGGTGGTGCAGTGGGACCTAGCGGTGGCAGGACTTGGCAGCAGTGTGGGTGTTGGTGGCAGGCCTGGATCCAGTCCCTGCAAGCCATTTTGCAAAGTTTGGCAGTGGTTCCCATTTCAAAAATGTCGCCTTAGCGCTATTTTTAAAATTCAAAGATGGACACCACAAGCCAATCACGGCTCGCAGCTGCCCTCTCAAAGTTCAAAGCCAGGTGATGACAACAACGCCTGCCAGGTGATGATGTCGAAGTCCTGAGGCGGTGGCAGCCACATAAAAGAGCTTAAAGGCAGCCAACCCACAGGTGAAGGTGCAGCCAAATAAATAAATTTATGCACTAGGGGGGAGGTTAGGGTCAGGAACCCCCCTGGGAGGGTTCGGTTTAGGGTGTCTGGAGGGGGGTTAGGTTTAGGCACTTACAGGGGGGAGGTTAGGGATAGACACTAGGAGGTTAGGCACCCCTAAATGAGGGTAAGGGTTAAATCCACTGTTGGATTTCCTCTGCTTTGGGCTAGTGCTGTTGGGATTTGAGCCAGCGGTTTCACAGTTTCCAGCATTTCAATCCCATTCCACTGGGGATAGCCCTGGGCTATCAGCCTAGGCCTGTTGTGTCCTGGAGAGAGGGACCCCTTTGTTGGGGGTACCCAGCTCCACGGGGATCCCTGGCCTAGGCTGACTAGTGGTCAGCGTTAATGCTTTGGCTTGGGGACCTGGTGAAAGGGCTCAGCTGGCTGTGCATTAATTCCCTGCTAGAAAAAGTTAGTTGCTGGTTCTGGTAAATACAGGGGAATCCTACTAATTTTTTGCCCCTGTATTTCCAGGACCAGAACCATATCAGAGCCAAGTGCTGGTTGTGCAAAATACAGGAGATCCCTATGTCATTTGTCCCATGTATTTTGGCAACCAGGGCTGGTTCTAACTTAAATACAGGGGACCACTATGTCATTTGTACTCTTTATTTTCACAAGCAGGACCAGCAGTGTAAATCCTGGGGCTGGTTGTGCTTTGTGGGGGCACCTTACACAATGAGCCCGGCAGCCACTGCCCAGTGGTGCCAGAGATAGCTCCAGGCTATCTGCCTAGGCCTGGTGTGTCTGTCACAAGCCACCACACTGCTAATCCTGTGCGAGGCGAATGCAGGGTCAGCATTCATTGCGACTCTGCTTACCTCCTGTTTGTCATTCTGGGGCTGATCCGGATTGGCTCCTGAGTCCATATCCTGCTGCTGTGAACATTGCTCTGATGCCAGTGATAGCATTTTCACATGTTTCCGGTTGTGGACAGTCTCCTGTTTGTTCAGTCGAGTTCCATACTCCAGCTTGCCATGTGTATTCTCTGCCGCTTGTTCCATCCAGGTGGCACGGTCCACATTACAGCTGCTGTTTGCTGCTTGTGTCATCTAGGCGGCATGGTGTGCATCTCTACCCTCAGCCACTAGTGTCATCCCAGCAGCACAGAGTGCACTAACATCTGAGTATGCAACCCAGTGTACTAGTGCCAGTGTCAATCCGATGACATTGGCCGCACCTCAGCGTCCAAGGTGCGCAATCCAGTATCAATGTCAGTGTCAACCCGGTGACATTGGCCGCACATCAGTGTCCAAAGTGCACTATCCGGCGTACCAATGCCAGTGTCAACCTGGCAACATTGGTCGCATCTCAGTGTCATAGTCCGCAACCAGGCGCATCATCACCTGAGACTCTTCAGCCCTCAAGGCTGCCACACAGCTCAAAGGCTGCATCTTGTCCTTGGCCCATAGGATGCAACAAGCCAAGACATACCAGCCCTCAAAGCTGCCACACAGCTTTGAGGGCTGTGTGGCAGCTTTGAAGGCAGCCACCACACAGGTGAAGGTGCAGCCAAATAAATAAATGTAGGCACTAGGGGGAGGTTAGGGTCAGGAACCCCCCTGGGAGGGTTAGGTTTAGGGTGTCTGGAGGGGGGTTAGGTTTAGGCACTTACAGGGGGGAGGTTAGGGATAGACACTAGGAGGGGAGATTAGGGTTAGGCACCCCTAAACGAGGGTAAGGGTTAAATCCACTGTTGGATTTCCTCTGCTTTGGGCTTGTGCTGTTGGGATTTGAACCAGCGGTTTCACAGTTGCCAGCATTTCGATCCCATTCCACTGGGGATAGCCCTGGGCTATCAGCCTAGGCCTGTTGTGTCCTGGAGAGAGGGACCCCTTTGTTGGGGGTCCCCAGCTCCACGGGGATCCCTGGCCTAGGCTGACTAGTGGTCAGCGTTAATGCTTTGGCTTGGGGACATGGTGAAAGGGCTCAGCTGGCTGTGCATTAATTCCCTGCTAGAAAAAGTTAGTTGCTGGTTCTGGTAAATACAGTGGAATCCTACTAATTTTTTGCCCCTGTATTTCCAGGACCAGAACCACATCAGAGCCAAGTGCTGGTTGTGCAAAATACAGGAGATCCCTACGTCGTTTGTCCCGTGTATTTTGGCAACCAGGGCTGGTTCTAACTTAAATACAGGGCACCACTATGTCATTTGTACTCTTTATTTTCACAAGCAGGACCAGCAGTGTAAATCCTGGGGCTGGTTGTGCTTTGTGGAGGCACCTTACACAATGAGCCCGGCAGCCACTGCCCAGTGGTGCCAGGGATAGCTCCAGGCTATCTGCCTAGGCCTGGTGTGCCTGTCACAAGCCACCACACTGCTAATCCTGTGCGAGGCTAATGCTGGGTCAGCGTTCATTGTGACTCTGCTTACCTCCTGTTTGTCATTCTGGGGCTGATCCGGATTGGCTCCTGAGTCCATATCCTGCTGTTGTGAACATTGCTCCGATGCCAGTGATAGCATTTTCACATGTTTCGGTTGTGGACAGTCTCCTGTTTGTTCAGTCGAGTTCCATACTCCAGCTTGCCATGTGTATTCTCTGCCGCTTGTTCCATCCAGGTGGCACGGTCCACATTACAGCTGCTGTTTGCTGCTTGTGTCATCTAGGCGGCATGGTGTGCATCTCTACACTCAGCCACTAGTGTCATCCCAGCAGCACAGAGTGCACTAACATCTGAGTATGCAACCCAGTGTACTAGTGCCAGTGTCAATCCGATGACATTGGCCGCACCTCTGCGTCCAAGGTGCGCAATCCAGTATCAATGTCAGTGTCAACCCGGTGACATTGGCCGCACATCAGTGTTCAAAGTGCACTATCCGGCGTACCAATGCCAGTGTCAACCTGGCAACATTGGTCGCATCTCAGTGTCATAGTCCGCAACCAGGCGCATCATCACCAGAGACTCTTCAGCCCTCAATGCTACCACACAGCTCAAAGGCTGCATCTTGTCCTTGGCCCATAGGATGCAACAAGCCAAGACATACCAGCCCTCAATGCTGCCACACAGCTTTGAGGGCTGCATGTATTCATCAACACCCGCTGGCTGCAACAAGCCTAGACATACCACCCTTCAAGGCTGCCACAACTAGCCAGCCCTCAAGGCTGTCACACAGCCCAAAGACTGCATCTTGTTTATGGCAACAAGCTGCTACTTGCCTAGAGTACAACCTAAATCTGCCTGACTAACCCTCTAGCCCTAACAGTGCCCTGGTGAGAGAAACCCCTTTGTTCGGGATGTCTCCATCTCCCCAAGGAACCCTGGGTCTGAGCTGACTAGTGGTCAGGGGTAATTCTTTGGCTGGAGGAAATGGGGAAAGAGTACCCCTGGCTGTTGCATTACTCCCCCCCCTCTAGAAAGGGTCTGGTGCTGGTTATGGAATCTAGAATGGAACCCTTCTAATTTTCCCCCATGTATTTCCAGAACCAGCATCAGATCAGAACCCAGTGCTGGTTGCGCTAAATTCAGGGGACCCCTATGTCATTGGTCCCCTGTGTTTTGGAAACCAGGACTGGTTCTGAATAGCCCAGTGTTGGTTGTGCTAAATATGGCAGACCCCTATGTTGTTTGTCTCATGTATTTTTATAACCAGCACCTGGGGCTAGTTGTGCTTTGGGGGTATGTAATTTTTATTTTTTTATAATACACATTTCAATTTTAACAGATGCATGGATGGATCTCACTGAAATGTCCATACATTTGTGTCTTATTGATTTGTTTTTCTCAGGTGCATGCCCAGTGCTACTGAGCCCCTCTGTCACTCGCTAATGCCCCTGTGCACTGCCCCACACCTCTGCTGCTGCCCCTTCCCTGCACACCTGCAGCTTGCCCCTGCAGCTGTTTCTCCATCTGCACCCCCAAAACTCCTACTGTGTGCTGTCCCCTCCTCCACCCAAGCTAGTGTACTCAAACTTAAAAAAAACAATGAAATTCTGATCATTAAGGCTGATGCCTTAATGGACATGTCCCTTGCACAAAACATATATGGTATGCCATCACACTCTGTAGTTAACAGTAGATTCTGTACTCTCACAGAGTTAGATTGCAGTCACTCACAAAATGGTGGAGCTGCTCATTCACAGAATTGTGGGCTCATTGGAACACACACGCAGTCTATGCAACTGAGGTCTGAGTAGAAGATAGAGCTGCACAGATGGGATAAAAGGGGGGGGGGAAAGGGAAAGGGACAGAGCGGTGTAAATGGGGGAAACAGAAAGGCATGGAGGGGGGAAATTAAGGAGCATAGATGGGGAAGCCAAAGTGATGCAGATGGGTGGAAAACAGTGGTACAGATGCAGGGGAGACAGAGTGGCATGGATTGGGAGAACAGAGCAACGTGGATGGGGGTACAGGCAGAGAAGACAGAGCTGCACATACGGGTAAAGTCAGATTGGTACATATGAAAGAATACAGACTAGCACAATTGGAAAACACACATCAGTAGGGATTGGGGAAGACAGATTGATGCAGATGGGGGAAGACATAGTGGTGTGAGAGACAGAGTGGTGGGGTTGGGGGGGATAGAGTGTTGCAGTTAGAGCAAGAAAGAGTGGCACAGATAAGGGGAAGACATAATGGCATGGCTGGGGGAAGGCTGTAGTGCAGATGGAAGGAAACAGAGTGGCACGGATGCAGGAAGACAGGATGGCACATATGGGGAAAGACAGATTGGTGCGGATGAGGGAAAAATAACTAACACAGATAGGAGACAATAGAGCTGTAGGGATTGAGAAAGTTATAGCAGCATGGAGGTGAAGATAGTGTACATGCATAGACAGAGTATGATAGGTTTAGCAATTAGGGAGCTGAATGTGTATTCTGAATAGCATGGATGCATGGAGTGAATAGGATGTTGGAACCCAGTGGGATTGTTGTGGTGACTGAATCGGAAGATTATGGGCACTGAGTGGGATGTGTGTGCCACATAACTGCTCAGACCTTAGTTGCATGGACTGCATGTGTATATTCCAATGAGCACACAATTATGTGAATTAGCAGCTCCACCATTTTGTGAGTGACTGCAATCTCACTCTGTGAGAGTGCTGAATCTGCAGTTGGCCACAGGGTGTGATGGAATACCATATCTGTTTTGCGCAAGGAACACATCCTTTAAGGCATCAGCCTTAATTATTGGAATTTCATTGCTTTTTTAGGTTTGAGTGTCACAAATTCAGTAGGTTTTGTGAAATTTCAGATCATTTCTAAGAAGCCTTAATGGGACATGTCAAACTGTAAGGTTTTTTGTCTATGGTTATTAGGTACATTACAATTGAACTTGTAGCTGCAAATTGTTACCTAGAGGAAGAGATAAATGGCTTGAAAGATAAGATTATGTACATGAAAGTTCAGGCCACACAAAATAACATTAGACTTTGTTGTGTAACTATTAAGCATCACTAATGAAATGCATCCTGATATTACAAGGTGAATGTTTCATGCTAGACAAAGTGCACTTTCCAATGCAAGGAACATAGAGGCCGATTCATCAGTGCAGATACAGTTAGTGCACTGCTGAATGCAGATTCACAATTATCAGGAATCTCCACATGTGCAGGACCCATTCTACATGATCAGTGATTGACAGCCCGCTGGTGTTTTTGGACAGGTGAGGGCTTATGTCATCTTTGGAGTCGGGTGGAAGAGGCCAGGATCTCCATCGACAGAGTTTTCACAGCCTCTGTTTGGCATCTGCGATGGCCGGCTTGCATGACCCCATGGTCACTCAGCCGGCGGAGAGATACACAAATGATTCAATGCTGTGTCCATGGACCCAGCACAGATCAGTAATGCATGCAGGAGGTGTGACACCCCCTGTTGCAGGACCATAGCTGGTAACATGTTAGCAACTGTGATTGCATATGCAGCAGTATTATGGTAAGCAGCAGTCGTGCCCTGTTCTCACAATTTAAAAGGAAAAAATGGACTGATTCATTAATGCAGTACTCTATATTTTGCTTTCAAGTTGTCTTTAAATATTTTTACACTGCATAGTATTAATGTGTGGCTAATGACATGTACACTTTTTAAATGCCTGTTGGTTTCTGTAATCTCTGATTTTATCACACGTGATCTTATCTGAACTGTCTCTTTTATTAGCTGGCAGGTGTATCCTGCAGTACCTAGAAAGGCATGAGTACATGACATGCTGTCATTTTGCATATACAGGTTTGGATGTGAATCTTTCCTTATCCTATTTCTCTTCCAGTTTGTTGCTCAGTTCTATTAATTATGAGAGATACTGTATGATCTGTCTCCCTATACAAACATACATATGAGTTCAAATGGTTATCTTAATAACATCTTTTAATACAAAATATATGGCATTAGGAAAAATATGGCCCTAAAAACTGTGAATTCCAAGTAATAGTTTTTAAATACTTCCCACATGGTTATCAGGTCAGACTAAAAAAATCATGCAGAATTATTATAAGGACTAAAGTGCCACAATCAACATTATTAAAAAAATTAGATACTGTATATTAGTTAGTGATTAACAATGACTTGAAACTCATTGTTACACAGGATATTATCATTGGGCCTGATTCAGCATGGATTGTAACTGCTAAAGCGTACGCAGATGGCCGAATGTTGCTTACTAGGCATGTGTATGCATTTCAGTGCACGTGCGCGAAGGCATCACTACAATCACGCTGTGACCACTCAGACCACGGAGAGCCATCGCAGAGTGATTGACTGGCAGTGTGCGTTTGAGGGTGGGGATGGGGGGGGGTTGGTCGGCAAAATGCAGACTTGCCTGTCAATTTGAATGCCATTGCATGATCGTGCATAAATTATTCACTGCGACGGCATAAGCAGCTTGAGTACTGCATACAATGGCATTAGCAATTTCTGAGCAAGGTCAGACCTGCTGTAATTCTGCATGAGGGGCCGATGTCACCGATGTCAGTATATGCAGGACTGCAAGGTATTACGGATGTGAGATAGTGGTATGTCTATGTTTGCTGTGCGACGGCATTGTGATAGCATTCATTAGCATATTTTCACAGTGTGGCTGCGTGCATAATATCAGCTGTGATCGCAATAGTGATTCGTAGTGAATCAGGCCCATAGTACATGCATCATATTGCTGTCCCGCCAAAAAAATAAAGTAAATTAAATTCCTAATATCTACTTCAGCAACTTGGGAGTAAATTTACCAACTGCCAGTTTCGGGTGGTTTAACAGTGATTATAATGTTTTGCGGTTGTATTAAAGGCACAACCAATGGTAATCTGTCGTCAATACAGACTGTAGTACACAAATGAAAATGGGCTCAGTATCAATGTTTTTTTTTTTACATTAGAAGTATAGAAACTCTGGAATTACTAAGTGGGAGGGTTAGTGGGCTCAGTATCAAAGTTTTTTTTTTACATTAGAAGTATAGAAACTCTGGAATTACTAAGTGGGATGGTTAGAACCTGCTACAAAACCAAAGGCACACTTGCCTAAATAATAGACCTTCCTTTGGAAGGCAAGTTTGCAGAAAGCACTGTACAGATAAAAAAAAAACACTAGGTGGAAGCAGCTAGAGCTGGTGACACTATAGTAAGGAGACATACAACTTTGGGTCCCCCTTCCATTTTGTCAACCTCAACCAACCATAGAGTGGTCAGACCAGGGCTGGAACCCATAGGGAAGTGTGGACCACTCCAAATATGCAGTCTCCACTTCCTAAGAACAACCAGCTGTGGGCTGAAAGTCTAACAGTCTTCTCTGCACCCCTAAGGTTAAAATAAAGACAGCATATACGAATGTTGAAAACTTTTATTTTAAATAAACACACGCCCACACTTCCTAATTTAGAAGATGACCTGGTGGAGGCATAAATTTACTCTATACCTTGGAGTACACCATTATTTAGATTTGGATACAAGAAATATGCACTAAAAAATCCAGCAACTTATCATCCTGCTTAGGTCGGGCAAACCTAAGGACCTCATGCACCTTATATCTACTTGGTATGCTATAAACTCTGGTTCTGTGGTTGTGGAGAGGGTGCATAGAGTGTGTATTGATCAGCGGAGACGCCGTTCAGTCATCATGTACATCAAAGTCAAGCTTCGGGAACTCAATTGTAAACACACTGGACTTAATTACCAGGTCGAAGGGCTGATATTGTTCCAAGACTTTGTCTACCAAGTAGCTCTTAAAGGTATACATTATTCTACAGCCTGCAAATAACTTTTCACCATAGGAATCTGCTTTACTTTGTTCTACCTAGCAAAACTGGGTGTAATTTACAATGTAAAGCCTTACTATTTACATTCCCCTACCACCACATTGACCTTCATCAAATTATGCATGATTCAGTTGACCTCCACAAGTCTACATTTCTTATTTTTGCTTTTCCATGCCTTCACCAGTACTACAGTAAACATTTGAACTATTTTTGCTCTCTGTATGGCCCAGTGGGGTTACATTTTGACTTCCTTCCCTCGGTAGCTGTGTTTTTTTTTTAAATATTCTACCTGATATTGTTCTGCAATAGTTTTTTTTTCTCACTGGCTTTTTGTATTTTTTATTTTGTTGTTTAAACAGCTAAGTTGGTTACACTAGCTGATTCTTAAATATAAGGACCGAACTGAGGGCCTGATTCAGCTACGGACAGAATTGCAAAGCTGCTCGCAAGCAGCTTTGCTGCGACATTTGGGGCACTTCAAGCAACATTGCAGCCCCAGATCTGCACAAGTGCAATGTAGCTTCTGCATGCACAGATCTAAACTTGGAGATGTGCATAATAAGGTTGATATAAATCTCTGATTTAGGCCCCTTGTCTTTATGACTTAAAGTGCATAAAGCCAGAATGTCTGTTATAATTTAATCCTTTAGTCCAGATGGGCACTCTGAAAAATAAGCAGTTAATTTTGCTGACCGCTTTCTTATATCTTTATGCCGACGGTTTATGGAGCCTGCATCCTTAAAGTCCTTACATCAGTATTAGTTATAGTCTATAGCTGGATTTTAATTGAAAGTAGTTTTTCCACTAGAGTCAGCAAACAGGTTAGGTCCCTTACACAAGCTGACCAGCTCACTGCCGCTGCCCAGCTTCTTTGCAGCAGAAGCCTCTCTTCCTCTGCTTTCTGAGTTCTATATTGCTGATTACATGCTGATTGCTGGTTTCTCTTTCTAATTGCTAATCTGCTAAGTGCCTACAGCTGTATGTGGTAGCACTGTGTGAAGAAGACCAGTCTTTTTCTGGGATACAGGCTCTGTGAATCACAGTCACTTAATGGTGGGTGTGTACAGGGGCACTGAGATCCATGCCTGGCCAGGGGGAAGGGTGCATGGTCTAATTGAGGAAGGCATGTCCACACCCCCTTAGGGGAAAAAATAAAACTATTTTTGCAAAGCCACGTAGCAGCGCTGTGTGCTGAGTAGGGGGGCACTGTGAGCCCCTTAGCCTAGCACAAAGCCATGGTGGTGTGATCAGTGTGATTGTACACACTGTAACATGTGCTGGACTGCTGTGAGGGAGTGGGGAGAGTGGCACCGGCCCCTCCAGCAAGCCCGGGTAATTAGTACATGCCTCCCCCCCTATCGGCACCCCTGGGTGTGTAGAAGTGGGCATAAAGAGACCTATGCTTTTCACCCTATCCAGGGCTTCCTCAGGGTCATGGGGTTACCTTCTCTTTCTTAAATAGCAGGCTAGTAGTCATGGTGATCAGCTTGTGAGAGTGGAGGTATCCTCTTCTTATTCCCCCTCATACAAGTTGATTGTTAAAAGGAAATATCCTATCTGCAGCTCAGAGGCAGATTTTTACCCCAGATTAGGAGGTGGTACATGACTCAGATAACTTTGACTTACTATCATTATCACAGGTAGGGTGTTGGATTTTCTTCTGGTGAAAATATATCGAAAAGTAAAAAATCCTTTTACAGTCATTCTGTCAGCTTCTCCTGATAGACATCTGCAGGTAGTGAACTGGGAGTCTGAGGAGATAGTCTTTTAGCTTCCTCTTCTAAAAGGGGAGACTGGAGCAACATTCAAAAGGAAAAAATAGCCCTTTGTAAAACACAAGCAGATAAGCTGTACTCCACAAGCTGGGCCTTGTCAAAAAATTCTGAGGTGTTTAAATTCACTTAGCTTGTCTTCTCTGCAGCCGTGGAGGTTTACCTGATATACCTGTTTACTTGCTCCAGATATAGATCCTTCCGAAAATGTCTTATTGGGAAATAATTTCACTCCTGACACTAATGATAAGAACTTACATACAGTATACTGTACCCCTCATCCTCTATTATATGTCCTGGACAAGGCAGATCCATCTTACAGTTGAGACCCTGATAGTGTCAAAATGTATTTTCCTCCAGGCAGTTAATAAAGCAACACTGATTTTAGTACAAAGCTTAAACTACATTACTAATTTACGTGGGGCACATTGTCTTACTAGGGCCTGTCTCTCAGGTCTTGCTCCTTAAGCTGTTGATTATCTGATTTTTTTTTATGAAATTTATTTGGAACTGAGTTTATTAATGAGGTCTATTTCCATTATAAAGCTAAAAAGTCATTTGCCAACCTCAAGCCTAAAATTCATGAGGTCAGAAGGAATTAATTTCTCCAGGCTGGTCGGGCAGCCAGAGGTGGTGGACCAAACCAAAACTTCTGTGGCTATAGCAGTTCCCAGAGAGGTGGTTTGATCAAGTTTGCAAAATATAGGACAATCCTTCCAGGTCTTGGTAGAGGAAGGACAGTCAGTGTGCACTACTTTACCCCATATAACTCTTTCACATTCCTTCACAAATGCACCCAGATTTCCTCAGATAAAGCATTTAGTTTGGCCTATAATTTATTCCTCGTCACAACCCCAACATACAAAAGAATTGCAATTTGCATTTAGATGCCACATTGCAGGTACAGTAGCCTTACTTCAAGGTAAAATAGAAATTGCAGACCCTGTCAGAAAGGACACATCAACATCATTTCAATTTACAGTGCTCTGGTTCATCTTTGTCTGAACAATACCACAGCAGTGTCCTATAGCAAAAGGATTTTTAGTACTCACTCTTTGTCTCTGTGCAAGAAGGTGTAAGAAATGTGGCATTTGGCTCTGCCGAGGGACATTGTTCTTTCAGCCATCCATGTTCCTGAGAGACACCTATTTTTAGACAGAGTGCCTCTAAAAGACAAAGGGCCTGATTCAGACCCACTCACGAGCACATTGCACTCTCAAGCTGGTCGATACTTGGCCTCTGCGCTGCCTCAGGCGTACACATGTGCGAGCCCCAGCGAGCGACGGCAGCTCCGTTGCTCATGGGTTCACTACAAGACGGGGTGGCTGTTGATGTTGATTGACAGCTTGCCCCATTTTGTAGGCTTTGCACAAATGCAGGTGTTCCCTTAGGAACACCTGTCGTTTGTGGGCGGCCCTATTGACATCACTCGTGATGTCAGTATTGGATTTCCTGTACTATTAGAGCAGGAAGTCCAATTGGGCTTGTGGGAGCCGAGACCCTCCAGCAGGGTCTCACCGCAAGCCCGATGGTCGCGATAATTGAGACCATCGCCAGTCCGCTCGCACTAGCTATGGGTAGTCACCCACAGCTTTGTGAGCTGCCTGGAGGCTGAAACTAAAAAAAAAAACACCCTGATTCAGAGCGAGCACACGCAAATAGCGTGTGCCTCTGAATCAGGCCCAAAGTCTTTTAGAAAATACTCTCTGTGCCCCAGTGGTAGATTTCTTTGCCTCTCCTCTGAATGCCCAGACTCATCTATTTGTTTCCAGAGTCTGGATGAATGGTGCTTGGAAGATGGACCCTTTGTCTTTCCCATGGATGAACATTAATTTTCCATATGCATTTTTCCCACTGTTTCTTCTGTTATGAATTTTGCACAAAATCAGGATCAATCAGGTTCCTTTAATCATCCTGGTTTACCCAGTTACCCAGTTTGGCCGTCCAAGCTTTGGTTTCCCCTCATTGGATACCTTAGAAAAGATCCAACAGTTCCACCGGGGTATGCCACAGATTGCTTTGTAGGCACCCAAGGTGTTATATGGAACCTTCCTCACTCCATAGCAACATTGCTAGGCTGGTGGTGGATTTACCTCTAGTTACATCCACAACAGCTCTAACTAATGCTATGGTAAGAACTTGAATGGAGGCTAGATACATTATAATGATCAAAGAATTTATTTTTTGCCATTTCCAGATCTCAGTTTTAACTTCTCCAACAAGGCCTAGATCTTTTTTGCCCATGAATTTGAATTTGGGGATGGCTTCAGATGGCTTATCAAGAATGTTTTGACTCCAGGCTTCACAGATAATAGAATTTACCTACACTTGCTAAGATGTATTAACTATCCAGACTAATTTGTTTGAGATATTATGAAGCTTGGGATATTGATCTCTACTTGTCATACCTACCAGCTTAGATGCATCAGTGAGCTTGCTGTCCAGCTCTCTGAAGGTCACCTCCTTCTTGGCTCTAGCTATCATACATTAGGGAGTAGAACTCACTTTGATTGATGTATTCGACCCATTGTTAATTCATAAAAAGTTTTATCATGGATAATTCCATTGTGAAGTCTGATTTTGTTATACTGGATGTGGATACCAGCGCTACAGTATGCCTACCAATGTTATCGGAAGCTGCTGGGCTCTTTGAAGTCTGATTTTGTCAGCAATGAAAAAAATCACAATCTTTATATACTGTAGCCTTTCTTTGTACCTGTCTCTGACAGATCATTATAGATAAGATATTAGACAGTTATGCATCATCTGCAGATAACTGTTCAGGTCTGCTAGACCCTCCACTCCTCTGGAAGCACCCGCTGATTGGCCGGTGGCTCCTGCAATGACTGGGTTCTGGTCATTCACACGGAGGAAGGGTATGTGTAAATATAGCCTTCCTCCTGTATGTACTGGTATCGGGTCTGCGTTTTTTATGACCCTGTGGATGCCTACATGGAACGAAGAGGACATGATCCACGCATAGGAAAAGGTGAGTATGGATTTTTTTTTACAGGTATCTGTGGATTTCTACTTGGACAAGGGGACGTGATTTGCATCAGGGATACTAGGTGAGTATGAGTGATTGTGAGTGTGTATGTGAATGTGCGAATATGTTTAAATAAAACTGTCAGTGTGTGTCTTGTGTTTATTTTAATATTATATCCCCATGTCTGCACATACAGTATTTCACTGATTTGTGCAGGTTGCTTGTTCAGGAGGGAATGTTGGGTAGGGAACTCCTGGCAAAACCTGGTGCTTGGTAAATTCACGATTTTTTAAGTGAAAAACCTGCCATTTTTGATCGATCCTATCCGTGTTTAAAAATGGGACAAATCGTTACTAAAACGAATCTTAGAAAATTTACCCCTAAGAGTTAATTCATAACCATGCTTCAAAGTACTACCATGATACAGAATTGATTTCAGTTACAACTTTCTTCATTTTTAATTCACAGTTCATACAGTGTACAGTGAAGCCTATGGGTTTATACCACAAATGGTTTATGGCATCTACTCAGTTTATTTCTAAGTGTTATGTATGTGGAATCAATACATAATATACATCACAAGAAGCCCAACAGAAGGAGATCCTGACGCCAGCTGGTATGTACCCTAACCCTTCACTCTCCACCCCCTAACCCTCTCTTAGGGGTGGCTATGTCTAAAACTCCCGGGGTGGTGCTTAACCCTAAATCACCCCCTGGGAGTGCCTAATCATAACCCCCCCTTCCCACACCCTACACCTAACCTACCCCCGGGGTTGCCTAACACTAACCCTACCCCCTAGGGGTGCCTAACCCTAACAATCTCCCCCAAAACCTAACCCTAACCCAGCTACACTCCCTAAAACTAACCCTCAATCCAAAGGCTAATGCTAAGGATGCCCCGGACTTACCTCGTTTGGGCTGGTGCCCTTCGGAATTCCAGCATCAGAATTAAGATAGGCATTGGGTTTTGACACCTATCTGAAGTCCCCTGTAGGGCTCCTCATGTTGGGATATAGACCAGTGGCATTTAGTCCACCGGTCTATAAACTGCATCCCATGTATGTTTATGCAACTTTGGATATCTCTTAGTTACGTTCATCCAGTTTACTTATAGTGGTTATAGGACACGTGTATCCTTCTTTCTATTTATCAGATCAGGATTGTCACCAGTAAGCCTCCAAAAATCTATTCAGCAAAGCAGCTGAGAGCAAGTACATATGCACGTGACTTCTGTAATCAAGCTCACACTTGTGCGCATGTGCGGCTTTGCTGGTTGGTTGGCAGTTAAGTAATTCAAATGATTCACTTTCCCTGCCAGCAGTAGATCGTTCAAGGTGGCAATACAATTTTCTAGAACAAATTAAGATTGCAGATCATAGGTTCCTGTAAACTACAGTCTCCTTTCATTTGTACATTGTCACGAGCAGGAACAAGTTTGTACTGTAAATTGTAATCTCCTTCTACTAATTGAACAGCAATAAAATGTAATACAAGATAATAGTAATATCTCACCAGAAATACTTAATCATGTCTTACATATTTATCACAAAAAACTTTGCACTGCACAAATAACATTGATGAGAATATTTGCATATTACGCTAATCAGAGTTTAGACTCTTTCAGCAATTTACAATTGTGAACAGTGTTGTTTGTTGTCTGCTTTAGTGACCTAATGAAAAATTGATAATGTACAGAGCAATGAGGCAACTTGTAACTGCACATTCTTGTAGCTGGGGACATCTATGTCACTATGGACCTCAGTGAGACAGCTCTGGCCTAATTTCATCTGACTTTGAATGTGTGCAAATCACAGAAATGTGAACTGACTATGGACTGAGAAAATCAGCAAAGACAGAAAATCATTGCAAATCACAGCCTTATCAATATTTTACCAGGTGAAGACTAGACATCATTCCACAAAAATAAATAAATCACACTGAACTGTATATTTTAGAAATATATACTTTATGTTTTACCAGTACATTAGTCCCATTACTAAATCCTATGAATATAAATTAGAATTTTTTTCCTTTTTCAAGTTTATATGAACTCATACTGCATGAAATGAATCAAAAATAAGTATCAAGACTTTGCACACATCTTGTACAGAGAACATATCTGTTTAAGTATTTTACTTAATGGACATGTTATGCAGCATAGATTATGCAATTGATATGACCTTGACCGTGAACTCAAAGTCAAAGATGTTTGTAATCCAATGATATGGAGGTGGTCTGTGTAAATGAAAACAGACATTCTGCTCTGGTGTGTTCATGTCATTTCCTGTATCAAACTGTGCTAGTAATTAGAAGATAGCGTGTGTTAAAGTGCTGATTTTAGAAAAATGCTCAAAAAAATGTGCAAATTAAATAAATGCAAAGTCATTATATTTGATAACAATGTATGAAAATATATATTCTATTACAATAAAAAATAGTATGTGAGATTCTAGTAATGTCAAACAGAAACACAAAGTTAATAATGATAAATAAAGACAAAATATGCTGAGCCTCATTTGCATTGTAAGTGTTCTAAGATTTCAGTTATAAAATGCCACACATGACAAGTGGAGAAATTTCACTTATACCCCTTTTACATCAGTGCTAAAACCCCGGTTATTGCAGGGTTAACCAGGTAGCTTCTTTGTGTCAAAGTGGATAGGTTTGGATTCCTGGGTCAAGTGACATGGCAATCAAACCCAGCTAACTTGCAGGGTTTAACACGGTAGTGACCCGTGAAACCCTGCAGTGCAAATGGCGTGATCTGGGTCACGATGACTGGGATCATGCTGCATGCCTGAGGATTGGCCGTCTCTAGTGGCGCTTGGAAATGACGTCATCTTCAAGCGTCCACTTCAACGCTGGAAAAGCCGGGGTCACTGCAGACTTGGCATCTCAGGAAATCCAGGGTCGGCGCCAGGGAAATTCCGGATCTGATCCGGATTGGAACCCTGTTCCAGCCTCCAGGTCAGACCTGGATTTAGGTATAAAAGCAGTATACATTTTCCCATGCAAACTCCAGTACTATGCTTAATCATTAAAAAACAAATGACTTAATGTAACTTTAAAGATCTTTTTTTAAGACAAACAGCAAACTCCACTGCATTCAAGTCAAAACAAAGTGAAAGCATGGTGGCACAGTGGTAAGCATTGTGGGCAGCACAGATGGTGTAATGGTTAGCGTTACTGCCTCACAGCAATGAGGTCATGGGTTCAATTCCCACCATGGCCCTAACTGTGTGGAGTATGTATATTCTCCATGTGCTTGCTTGGGTTTCCTCCAGGTACTCCGGTTTCCTCCCACACTCCAAAAATATACTGGTAGGTTAACTGGGTCCCCACAAAAATTAACCTGTGTGTGTGTGCATGTGGTAGGGAATAGAGTGTAAGCTCCACTGGGGCAGGGACTGATGTGAATGGTCAAATATTTTCTCTGTAAAGCACTGTGGAATATGTGTGAGCTATATAAATAACTGGTAATAAATAAATAAATTGATGGTTCACAGTGCTGGGGTCATGGACCCTTGATCCAACCAGGGCCTATTTTTGTGGAGTTTCTATGTTCTCATTGTATTTACATGACCGCTCCCCTCAATCCACAAACATACTGGTAGGTTAATTGGCTTTTAACAAAATTAGCCCTATTGTGTGTGTCCATGTGGTAGGTAATACATATTGTAAGCTGCAATGATGCAGGGACTAATTAAGTAACCATTCCCTGGAAAGAGTTGGACATACTGTATGTTAATGTTTTTGTGTAAGATAGGTATTTCCATGTGCGCATGCACACACAAATTAATATGTCTGCATATACACATTTTCATCTCCTTACATATGGAGAGGTGGAAGGATAATAGGCAAGTGTAAGAGGTGTACAAGAGGGGCATGTTCATGTATATTTGACACAATTAGATGGTGATAAATACTGTATGCAAATGTACCTTTTAAGAGGCATATGTCTTATGTGTACTGGTGCAGTATGCTGCTTGGTGGATTACATACTGTACTGAAATATCAACTTGTGGATGTCTATTCCCATTATATAAAATGATGGTATTTATAATGAGCCATTAGTTATCACTTCCCAGATGATCTACATAACATGGTTAAAATATCAAGGTTAATGTGTTGAAAATATGTTTTGCTGGAACTGAAGTGGCATACAATAATCTTTGCTAAAATGTTTGTGCAATTAAAGCTGAAGTACAGTGCAGTGCATTAGTAAAGTGTGTTATTTTTATTCCTCTGGCATAGATTGTTTGTGTTTTCTGCACATGAACTACAATATATACATTCGGAATAAAAGGGAAATCAGGCAGACTCTACTGACATTGTGGCAGTAACTTCTTAATGAGATGTTACATCCCCTGCACATGCTGTACTGTACTGACTATACAGAAATGCTGGCCACACACATAGCGATATTTTACCTGATCTGGCCGATTCCAGCACATTGGAACGACAGATCGTGTAAAATATGGCCAAATCCTGAGTAAATCGTGAGTCCCCACTCATGATCACGATGTGATGCGTGTCCCCGCTGGTCGCACATCGCATTGTCAGATCTGCCATGCTGTAGAGCAGATCTAACAATCTAGGAGGCGATGCACTGTGAAAGTCTGACTGCAGGAGAGATCGTATGAAGATTGTACACCAAATGGTGTGCAGATCGTGTGGAGATCGTGTGCAGAGCTGCCGGGGAAAGTTTCAAGGGAAATCATATACAGATCTGCCCAGCTATTTTGTTTCTCATGGTGTGGCATGGGTCGCACCATGGACTTGTGGAATACCGTGGTATTCTTCAACGAAGGATATGCTACGGCATGTAATTCAGAGCTTAACCGCTGGGTGGCGAGTGCTCCACTTTTGTAATTGCATGTAATACAGTGCTTAACCGCTGGGTGGCGAGTGCTCCACTGTTGTAATTTGTACTGAATGCCTTGTACTGAATGCCATACTGTTAAACTTACAGTAAATTGGATGGATATCACATTCACAGCATTTGCTTGTACACACAACCCATGCTGTATTTTTAATGTCACATAATATGCATATATATAGTACTGTACCGTACAGTGAGATCTTATAACAGGATGCAAATCACTGCACATACTGTATTTTACATACAGTACGGTGCAGTAACTGAATAGTAGAGAAGTTGCCTGAGTTGTTGTCACGGTATAACCGATACTGTAGATTAATGAGATGCACGCACAGCTTTCACTGAGATGGGATGAATTACAGTATGACAATTTTTTTTTTAATTAAAAACAGCAGCGGGAGGAGTGCACAAGGATGAGGTCGCTCTGTGCGGTTCACTGTAGCTGTCATATGGGCTAGTGGTTAGGTGATCACTTTGGTAGAATTATGGTCCCGGGTTCGATCCCTGGAAAAGAATATACCGCACCGTATATTTATTTTTATTGTCACTGTCTGCTCTGGACACTATAGTGAAACTACTTTAGTAGTGTTGTACTGTACTGTAATACTGTAGTGTTGTTGTTTAAAAGGCTGCTTAAAAGTAAGACATTACAAACTGATTGTGTGTTTAAATAGTGCAAAACTTTCGTCAATGTCTGCGCTGTGGTGGCTGTCTGCTTCGAGAGGTTGCAATGGGATTTCATGCGCATGGCCAGTGGAGGGTTTACAATGAGATCTGTAGTGCCAAGAGAGGGCTCTGCCCTAGTGTCATGAAAAATGGTACGAATTGTGATAATTGCCAAGGACACCATCCCCCGTCTGCTAGGACAACTAGTGTGCGCTATGAATGAGCCTGTACTGAATATTAAAAACTAACGGTGCCTTTGGGAATTTAGCACCACAGAATAGTGATTTTATAACTGCAGAAACTGCTAGTGAATGTACTGTCTTGAATGAGAGACAGGGATCTGTATCACAAACTGTGCACCCAAAACGCAAAACACAAACATGCGACAGCGTAGATGCGGTCTCAGCCATACACACCATGGCTATGTCCCTTGGACTGTGTCTGAGAGTGGTTTCTGACTGTGAGAGAGCGCTCTGTGTTCAAAGCTGACTGTGCGTTTGAAACGCAAAATAGCGTTGCATAGCAAACCTATGACTTTGGTGATGCTGCTCCGACCATGCACACTAAGTACGGTAGTAGTGGGATCTGTATGAGAGAGAGCTCTCTGTATTACACATTTGGTGCTATGGTGGCTGTCAGCTATCTGCGATGGATTAGAAATGGAGGGGGGTACAATGGAATCTATGGTGCCAAGCCATACGCCATGTAGCGCTATGCCATCACTGAGCATGCGCACTTGGCTGTATTACTGCAGTCGGTACAAGTACTGTATGCTGTTGAATTTCCATCTCTGGCGGGCGCATGCCCAGTAGGAGCGTTGCGATGGGATTTCTGGCGCATGCCCAGTGGGGCCGAGAGTCATACACAGTGCGCATCAGGTCCCTTCCCCCAAAGCAAGCAAGAGCCTCACCTTACCATAATAAAGGAAGCTTTGTTAATCCATTTACTGTAAGCAGTCAGCTCTGCCCAAGTGTCCTGAAAAGTGCTACGAATTGTGACCATTGCTAAGGACACCATCCCCCATCTGCTAGGACAACTAGTGTGCCACAGAATAGTGATTTCATAACTGCAGAAACTGCTAGTGAATCTACTGTCTAGAATGAGAGACAGGGCTGATGGTGCTGTGTATAGCATTACACCACAAACTTGTGACAATGTAGTGATAGTGATTTCATGACTTTAGAAACTTTTCAATCCCGTGATGCCCACACTACTTTGCCACTACGATTATGACTACATTACAGTGCACCACAGACGCCTGCCGTAACGAGTCAATTAGTGTCGACGTGCGTCGTGAGTCGTGCGATGTACGACGTGCGTCACTGGCTAGTCAAAATGGCTTCTATGAGGGCAAGACGCTACTCGTCCGGCGAGCTCTTTGTGTTGGTTAACTGGCGGGACCAAGCGTTCCCCACAAACCAAGACAAAGAGATCGCCTACAGAAGTGCGAGCCATGAAATCTATCGCCTATATGGCGTTCGGTGCAGAGTTCGCTCACTGCAGCGCAGGTGGAGTGACCTGCTTCGGAGGGACAGGCCTCGCCTAGAGCGAATACGTAGGCGAATAATTCGAAGTAAGTACAGCATTGCTGTATAATCACATGAATTACAGTATACTGTACAATAATGAATACAGTACAATGCACGACTCTGACATACTCTACATTACTGTACACTGCACTGTAGGGTGTTGAATACTACAGTATCTGACGATGACTGTCAGTTGTTACCACATACTGACATGACTGGCAGACATTTGATTGACAGGCTGATTAAATCTACAGTACTGTACATGGACTAAAGGGTTACACACTATTGGTCGACATGGCTTGTTTGATTAATAAACCTACAGTAACAAAAGGCAAGTTGATTGATCCACCATTCTAATCTCTGTCGACCAAATCTATGTTAACCTACAGTACTGTACACACTATTTTTCTGTGCTGGCCCTGCCTCCTTTAAATCTGACATTATTACTGTACGTCATGGACAGATTCAGGGGTCTCCAATCAGCTCCGAACTGTCATCTCACAGGGTGTGTTTGAAAAATGAAATTTGGGAGCTGATTGGCTGGTATCTTTTCACTTCTCACTCTGTGCCCCATTTACAAACGAACGGAAATACCAGGGGGAAATTTCGTTTGTTATCACTGTGATACAAACGAAAATTCCACTGGTACTGTATTTATTCATACCGTACTTACCCCTCCGGTGAGGTCTCGCAAAGTCCTCAGTGGGGTCCTCCGCTGGGTTAGGGCTCCAGTGTCATGCGCATGTGCCATCTTGTACAGCTTGTGGGGTGGCGACTTTGCCACCCACAAAGCCTATGTGTGACGTTGCACCACTTGGTTATACAGTACTTTACTGGACTGTATATTTTTTTATGTACAGTACAGTACCATACTGTTTTATGTTGGGCCCAATGCCAGCTTCACAGACAACAGTAGTTTTTGTACTACAGTATACTGTATTGGTTTGTATTTTAATCAATAGCTAATTCCCTAAGGCCATCTACAGTACCGTACCGTAATCCCTCTCCAATTTGGAATAGAGCTCTGAACTCTTCTTTTCAAATTCTCCTTAATGACGACATGTATTTTTCCCCACAGGGCGAGAGGCCCCCCCTGCCTAGGCAGCGCCACCACTGCCGACACCACCACCACCACCACCACCACCGGCAGCAGCCGGGCCCAGTGGGGTGAATTTTCGGAGTAAGTACAGTACACACTACTCTACACTGTTCTCTTTCTCTCTCTCTCTCTCTCTCTCTCTCTCTTTCTCTCATTTGTGTGTTTATTTTTGGTGTTATGGAGACTCTGGACAAAATTTGTACAGTTTATTTGTTTAAAAATGGTTTTGAGGGAAACTGACAGTACAGTGTTCTTTTTCCACAGTCCTACCTCCACGACCACCAGCACCACCACCTTCTGCAGCCTCCTCAAATGACAGTGGTAATGATTACAACAGTTACAGTATGGACACAATAGTGTCATGCTACTGCCTTTTTGATTTTTTGTATAATATTTGTTTTCTTATGCTGTACACACAGACAGACTTGTCATTGATGAGGAGGCTGCAGGAAGCCCCCTGCCCTGTAAGTACAGTACACCACATTGTTTTCTACAGCACTGTATATCTCTCCTTTTCTTCCCTTGTCAGTCTCTCTCTACCTACGGTATCTCTTTCTCTCTCTCACTTTATCCCTCTCTCTCTTTCTCAGTGTCTCTCTTTTCTGTACTAGTGTAATAGTAACATTATTTTTTTTCAACAGTATCACCACCGGAAGCCTACACTCCTGTCCCCAGTGGCCTCATCTGGCCGCGTAAGTACACTACACCACATTTTTTTCTACAATACTGTATCTCTCTCTCTCTCTCTCTCGTTTTCTCTTTATCTCTCTCTCTCTCTTTCTCTCCCTCTGTTTTTCTCTCTCTCTCTTTCTCTCTTTAGCTCTCTCTCTCTTTCTTTCTCTCTCTCTCTCTCTCTCTCTCTCTTTATCTCTCTCTGTTTTTCTCTCTCTTTCTCTCTCTCCCTCTTTCTTTCTCTTTATCTTTCTCTCTCTTTAATTTTCCTCTTTCTCTTTTTCGCTCTCTTTCCCTGTTTTTCTCTCTTTCTCTTTCTCTCTCTCTCTTTCTCTCCCTGTCTCCCTCTGTTTCTCTCTCTCTTAAAACATCTCCAACGTCTTCTCCTTACACAATAACTGTTTCTGTCCTTGTGTATTTTAGTTGAAGACATTGAAGTGCCTTAGCCCTCCACAGGGCAAGAGGAGGACCCAGACTCCCCTCCCCAGCCAAGTAAGTACTGTATACAGTTTTATACTGTAGGACATTTTGTATTAATACTGTAATACAGTACAGTATATACTGTAGTAATGTTACAGTTGAGTATGTTTACCCTCTACTTTCCCACTGAGTACTGTACAAGAGTGTATTATTATTTTCTTGATGCAGAACACCTCCATATAGTGATAGTGGAGCTGGACAGCAGCGAATCCAGTAAACCTTTCTTTCTTTTTCTCTCTCTCTCTCTTTCTCTCTCTCTCTCTTTCTATCTCTCTTTCTCTCTCCCTCTGTCTTTCTCTCTCACCCTCTCCCCCTATCTCTCTCTTTCTCTCTCTCCCTGTCTCCCTCTGTTTCTCTCTCTCTCTTTAAACATCTCCAACATCTTCTCTCTTTTCTGTAACATACTGTCATTTTTTTCAACAGCATCACCAACCAGTGGCCTCACAATGCCATGTAAGTACAGTACTGTATCTCTCTGCTTTATTTCCCTAGTCTCTCTCTCTTTCTCTCTCCCTCTCTCTCTCTCTCTCTCTTTCTCTCTCCCGCTCTATCTCTCTCTCCCTCCCTCTTTCTCTCTCTCTTTTTTTTTCTCTCTCTCTCTTTCTCTATCTTTACATGTTTTTTTTCCCACAGTTCCAGAGACCGTACCCCCAGCCGGCCTCAGTGAGAGTCTGCGTAAGTACAGTACTGTACACTACAGTACATTTTTCTCTTTCTCTCTCTTTTTCTCTCTCTCTCTCGCTTTTTCTTTCTCTGTCTCTTTCTCTCTCTTTTTCTCTCTCTCTTTCTCTCTCCCTCTTTCTTTCTCTCCTTCACTCTCCCCCCTCTCTCTCTCTCTTTCTTTCTCCCTCTGTCTTTCTCTCTCCCCCTCTTCCCCTCTCTCTCTTTCTCTCTCCCTCTTTCTTTCTCTCCTTCCCTCTCCCCCTCTCTCTCTCTCTCTCTCTCTCTCTTTATCTCTGTCTTTCTTTCTTTCTCTTTTTCTCTCTCTCTTTTTCTTTCTCTGTCTCTTTCTCTCTTTTTTTTCTCTCCCTCTTTTTCTATCTCCCTTTCTTTCTCTTTCTCTCTTTCTCTATCCCTCTCTCCCCCTCTATCTTTCTCTTTCTCTCTCTCTCTCCCTCTCCTTTGTTTCTTTCTCTCTCTCTTTTTCTCTCTTTTTCTCTCTCTTTCTCTCTCTCTTTCTCCCTCTCTCTTTCTTTCTCTCCCTCCCTCTTTCTTTCTCTCCCTCCCTCTCCCTCTCTCTCTGTCTATCCCTCTCTTTTTTTCTCTCTCTCGTGTGTTTTCATTAATTTTTGGACTTGTCAACATTTGTTTTTCTTTGACACACAGATGACTGCTATATAGTTGAGGAAGGCAGCAGCCCTGTCCCGATCTGTAAGTACAGTAGTGTACTGTACATTACATTGTTCTACCACTGTATACTTACTGTCTCTCTCTCTCTCTCTCCATGCATCTCCAACCTCTTCTCAATACACGCTAATTCTTTCTCTCCTTGTGTTTTTCTTATTTTCCAGTACTGTACAGTATGTTTCGGTGACCTGTCTTTAGGTGCATACACACTAGACGATTTGGATGAACACTAACAATATTGTTCAATGATACAGTACAGTACATTATACAGTGTTGTTCATATCATCTATGAGGGAGACTATGAGGGGCAACGGGAGGCTAGGAACAATCGGTATGTGTGTGTGATAGTTACTGGATTCACAAATAAGCCTCTACAGGGATGGGTGAAGGACGGGGCATACCGAGGCAGCGGGATGATAAACACAGCAATATTGTGACTGAAACTAAAATGGCCGCCGAGCAAAACAAGATGGCGGTGGTCACTCATGGGAAACTATGAGGGGCAACGGGAGGCTAGGAACGATCGGTATGTGTGTGTGATAGTTACTGGATTCACAAATAAGCCTCTATGGGGATGGGTGAAGGACGGGGCATACCGAGGCAGCGGTTTCAATGCATATACAGTATGGTACCATTTTGTTTTTCTCGGCGGCCATTTTAGTTTCAGTCACAATATTGCTGTGTTTATCGTCCCGCTGCCTCGGTATGCCCCGTCCTTCACCCATCCCCGTAGAGGCTTATTTGTGAATCCAGTAACTATCACACACACACCGATCGTTCCTAGCCTCCCGTTGCCCCTCATAGTCTCCCATGAGTGACCGTCCTGTCCCTGCCACCATCTTGTTTTGCTTGGCGGCCATATTAGTTTCAGTCGCAATATTGCTGTGTTTATCGTCCGGCTGCCTCGGTATGCCCCGTCCTTCACCCATCCCTGTAGAGGCTTATTTGTGAATCGAGTAACTATCACACACACCGATCATTCCTAGCCTCCCGTTGCCCCTCATAGTCTCCCGTGAGTGACTGTCCTGTCCCCGCCGCCATCTTGTTTTGCTCGGTGGCCATCTTAGTTTCAGTCGCAATATTGCTGTGTTTATCGTCCTGTTTGTCTCCTTCATACAGTAGATGCATATTTGCGTATTTAGGGGCATACTGTATGAAAGCTTGATGTGAGATTAAATTGGGAAATATATATCACTAATTAGCTCAAAACTATCATTTATTAAACACAGCCTGCAAAATGAAATTTACTAGCTGGTTATACTGTACAGTATATACCGGTGTACACATGTTACGGCTGATGTACAGTAAGAATGTAATACCCCCCTGTGTTTAAGATACTGAACATTAAATTATGTACTGTATACTGTACTCAGTCTGTATACTCAGCAACAGTACTGTACCGTATTTATCTTGTTCTTTACACAGATTTTGTCATCAAACATGGCAAAAATCAGCAAAGCCATCAGCAAGATAATTGCAAGCATGAAAAAAGAACACAAAACAACAAGACAGATCCAGGCCTGGCTGAAAGAGTGTGGTGTTCTTGTTAGTTTACAGACTGTGCGCTATCATGCATTTGAGAGAATGCGGACCAGATATAGATTTCCTTCTAAATACACATGGTAGGTACTTTACATCAACCTTTTTTTATTACAGTATACTGTATGTTGCTAGTTTGCTACTGTTTTGTGTTCCAATTTCAACACTAACTGTCCAATAATTGCTATATGCTCTGTATGTGTTCTACCGTAGGAGCGTCAAAAAGATTGTGCACAAATTGACTTGTGAGGATGATGAGCGTACAGCTTTACAAATCCAATGTATTCTAAAAGCAGAATGTGACCTGGACATCTCCTGTTCCAGCATCAAACGGATGTGTAAGGAACTGGGATGGATTTTTGGCCCTACAAGGTACTGTACATAAAATATATATATACTGTATATTAATAATGAACTGATTTTATATGACAGTAAACTAAAACTTGTTTTTATTCCACAGGATAAATCCCATGATAAGGGATGTTAATAAAGTAAAGAGAGTTGAACAAGCATGACGGTGGATAGAGAGTGGAGAGAATTTTAATGACGTAATTTTCACAGATGAAACTTCAGTTTCTCTCGAGAGGTTCTCAAGACTGTCCTTCCGACACCGTGCACATCTCTCACTTAAACCACGTCCGAAGCATCCGTAAAAGGTCCATGTATGGGGAGGTATATCTCGTTGTGGTGCAGGACTGATCTATATTTTTGAAGGTGCAGTACAGTAATGTTTGTTGTAAAAATTATTTACAGTCCTGTACAGTGTACGCTTGTTACTGACAATTTCTCATCTCTTTAGGCATCATGGATAAGACCTTCTTCCAAGAAAAAATAGTAGATTGCTGTATGGTGCCATTTGTGAGAAAATGCTTTCCATCAGGACATCGATTATTCCAGGATAATGATCCAAAACATTCGGCTTCAGCAAAATTCATGGAAGAGAGAGGGATAAATTGGGAATGCACACCACCAGAGTGAGTATTGTCCTATAGTACTGTATTAACTGTTTATTGTACCAAAAAGTATGTACAGTACCGAGCAGTAATTATTCTAGTACACTTTTTACTAAAGTACAGTACTGTGACTGAATAGTTGTTTTGTTTTTTTTACTTTCCTGTAGGTCACCGGACATGAATCCCATTGAAATGGTCTGGGCCCAGTTGAAGAGGTTCATCAGGTCTGATGTGAAACCAACAGCTAAACAGGAACTTTTGGATGGGATAATGAAGTTTTGGAGAACAGTATTGACACGTGCCCAGTGTAGCAATTATATTGATCATCTCCATAGAGTCTTACCAGTTGTCATCGAAAGAAACGGTCAAGCAACTGCTATGTAGCTTATACTGTACTGTATATAATTAGTAATGTGGAGGAGGGGTTTAACTTCCTTTTTTCAGTTTGTGATCCAGACTGCTAAGTACTGTACACTGTGTCCATACTGTATGTACAGTATTGTGGTTGTGCTTTCTGTCCCTACATTATGCAGTATACAGTATTCTAATTTATTTTATAAGCTCTTTATCTACAATAACTTTCCCTTACTGTACCTTATGTACTGTACTTCATACTTTTCCTCTTTTCCTTACACCTACTTTTACTGTACATTGCCCCCTGTTCCAAGGCACACATTGGCATTGTCACAGATTGTGCTGCAGCTGCCAGTTTCAGCTACTGCGCTTGATGTTGCCGTTTGTAATGCAGATGTTTCAAGTTTTCAGGTTCCTTTGGTTCATATACAGTACAGTAGTAGTGGCTGCTTCAACATCCACATCCATAGTTGCAGACATACAGTACTGTACAGTAGTGGGTGCACCGTGCATTGAGAGACAGGCTTCTACTGTACATCTACTGTATGGTTGGAGCGGCGGTCCCTTCGACATCAGGATAAGGTGAGAAAAGTATTTTTGATAATGTTAGTGATCTGTTATCGTATTCAGATGAATCTTCTGATACTTCTAGCTCCCTGCCAGTTTGTTCTTTGGGAAACACAGGGCCACATGCTGCTACAGTGGGGGGGGGTTGGGGTTATTTTCACATTCTAAATCAAAATGACAGCTGGTGTTCACCTCCATCTGGGGCACCCAAATACTGTCTTGTTTCATGTATTTTTTTTTTATCATTATATTATGGCCTGTGGGCCTAGGGGCACTGCTTACAGTATTTCACCTCCAGGCTTAATTATAATACAAATTATTTATTAATAAATTTGTTAGTCTGGTTAGTTAGGGCATATATTAATGTGGAGAAGTGGATTAGTGTGACACTGTTAGAGCAGGGAAGGGCCCTACACAGCGGATTCTCTTTCCTACAGTACAGGGTGTGTGGGATCAAGCAGGACGAAGAACAAGAGCATCTCCGGTGAGAACCGGTGTGTCTGTCTTTTACTGTCTGTTCGTCTCTGCCTATCCTCCTTTCTTCAGGGCGTACAGTGGACCTTGCACTCCGATGCAAGGTAGAGTCTGCACCTGGTATAGTTGAAACTCTGGATCTGAGGCCAAAAGTGATGATTTTAACTTAAAAGCCTAATCTTTTTGTGTACTGTAGTCCTCGGTCCAGTAGGGCGTATCGGTCGGCATTGAGGAAGGACTGTTCTCACGTCATCTCCTTCCTCCTACTGTAGGTACTGTACAGTAGTCATGTCCGTGTCCAGCTTGGAATTCCAGGACATGCCAGCGGCAGAAGAAAGAAGCGGGGGACAGTAGAGGACTACAGCGGTGGAAAGCTAAAGAAGTTCCCCCCCCTCTGTACAGCATGTTACTGTAGGTTAAATAAAAATTGTCTTTAATTTATACAATTGGTGTTTGTACTGTATGTAATTCAGTCTTTAAGTGCGCCTGAGACCCAACACGTGCATCTGTCATTAAAAAGGTACAAAAAGTCAATAACACACAGAAGCAGGGGTGTATCGTCCTATTGGCCAGGATTTCACTCACCAGGGGCGCGCCGGCCAATGGGGGTTGCCGCCCACAGTCATATACTGTACAGTATCTCTGTTGCCCATCACAGTGATTTCACAGCTGCCCGGCACTTACAGTAGAATACAGTACAGTAGACATACAGTACTGTATACACTGAGGGACATTTCAATTTAGGGGTGGTCTATTTACTTTTTTTAGCGGGTCTCGTCTTTTCACTCCAAGGGGTGTATTTACTGTACTAAACAGTGTTAGGAGACAGAGTGAGAAGTGATAAGGTGTCAGTCAATCAGCTCCCAACTGTCACAAACACAGCCTGTGAGATGACAGTTGGGAGCACATTGGTTGGCACTTTTTCACCCATTGGAGCAAAAACACGTGATTGGCTAAAAAAAGTTTAGCAGATTACGTCATTTCGCCAGGCGTAAAATTATCGCTGTATTCAATTTGAAAGCTTTTCTGCCTACCGTAGGCGGGAAGTCAATGCAATGTACAGTAAGACAGTATGTGAAAAAGTTTTGCCTACTGTATGAATAGCAGGCGGAAAAAATTGGTGAATTGGGGTGCAACGTTGCTGGAAGCCTTCAACGTGCAGCCTTAAGACAGTCCCCTAAAGTTACTGTAAACTGCGTAATTTTTTTTTTTTTAAAAGTCAGAACACACTAAAAATTCACTTTCATTTTGGGGGCGGAAGAAAAAAAATTGGGGGGGGGGAAGTTAAACTTGTAGGGGTAAATTTACTAAGATGGGAGTTCTATTTAAGAAGTTACTGTACTGTATGTTGCCCATAGCAACCAATCAGATTCTACTTCTCATTTATCTACAGTAGCACCTTCTAGAAGATACAGTAATACTTCTTAATAGCACTCCCATCTTAGTACATTTACCCCCCAATATATAAAATGTACTGAGTATAGTAAGGGTTGGATAACAATACTGAACAAAAGTAGCGAAGACTAAAAAAAAAAAAAAAAGCGCTACATGGGTATACCGTAGATCTGGCCATGCACCTGAGATACGATGACGTACAGTATTGTAGGAAACACTCAAGCCAGGTGCAACCTTGGTATTGCAGGCGGCTGTAGTGTATTGGTAAATAATCAAACCAATACATTACGCTGCCTGTACAACCCTTTTGCGGGTTTGAAGCTTGAAAGGTTACACTTTTATTTTTTATTATTATTACACAGTCAAGGTTACACTTTTTTGTCATAAAGTACTGTGGCATAGAAATACCAGAATTTCTGGATAATGTATTAGTGAAGATTTAAAACAAAATAAAATTAACGTATACAGTATATACTTTAAAGGTCTCAAACCAGCGGGACAAGAAAATGGTAGATGCAGTAGGGCTAGGCATTAGACCCCTAGACTACTGCATCTACTGTACTGTAGTTCCTAGAGTCAGGGAATCACTACAATGTCTACCGTATTGTACTTACAACTACAGTTGTACAGTAAGTACCATATAATACAGACAACTGGGCATGCGCAGTGCTATGAGACTCAATACGCCACAGTGTAGTGCGCAACTAGCAATGCGGTAAACTGTATGGCGTACCGTATGGAGCAACAAACTACAGTACTGTAGCTGGGCACATCTACAGTACAATATATTGATTTTTGTAAGGGTTGGATAACAAGACTGAACTACAGTACTATAGTGAACATTAAAAAAATAAATTAAATTATCAAGGTCTCGAACAGAAGGAGAGAAGTGTAAGCAAGATGGATCACCTAACCCCTTGCTCACAAGTCTCTCCTAGTCCTCTACAGTACTTTATGTGACATCTACAGTACCATACGATGAAGTACTCAGGCATCTGTAGCGTAGAGGTAAGAAATCGAACTTCTACATTGCAGACGTCTGTACAACCCGGTTTCGGGTTCGAAACCTGGAAGGTTAAACTTTTTTTCATTATTATTAGACAGTCAAGATTACACTTTTTATTTTTAATATTATTATTACAAAGTCAGTGTAATAATAATATTAACACACTTTCACTGTGTGTGAATCATGACCTCCTACTGTACAGTATGATCTTCCATACTGTATGCCATGGTGTACATAGCCATAGTGCTACAAGGGTATGGCTATGGCGCAGCACCACTGGCAATGCATTGCAACCCCGCCACTGGGCTCGCGCCAGAGATCCTATATGTACCGTAACCCATCAGAACTGGCTATAAGTTACCACAACGCAAACTGTGCTGACATTGACGCAATTTTGTGGTTTAAATGCGGAGTCAGTTTGTACTATAGGGACCCCTCTCTTATACAGAGTCAACTATCAGTTACTGTACATGTTAAATTACTAAAGTTTCCAAGTCTAGGACAGCATTGTCATTGACGCAAGTTTGTGCTCTGCATCACAGTCAGTATGTAATACACAGCCTTCCCTACAAACTACTTTTAGTCCACTATTGTGTATACTGTGCGGTAAGTCTCGGACAGTGCAGAATGGCACAAGTGTAAAAATTCAACAGTACTGTTAGCAATACAGACAACTGGGCATGCGCCGTGGCATAGCGCTACTTAATGTATGGCTTGGCTCCACTGGACATGCGGCACACATTCCATTGTGATTGAAACCCGACCACTGGGCATGCGCAGACATTGACGCAATTTTGCGGTTTAAACGCGCAGTCAGTTTGTTATACAGAAACCAGTCACTTTAACAGGGCCCATTGCCACTTGATGGTCATAATAAATCACTATAATGTCCGCGTTTATGTCAGCGCCGGCATTGACGCAAGTTTGTGTTCTAAGGTACAGTACATATGTACAATAATAAAAATCCTATTTTCGTTGTCTGACTCGCGAAGAACTGGGCAGGCATGCGCACCACAGGTCCTGTATTGAATACTGAATATTTTAAGTGAAGATTTTAAAAACAAATTAAAAAAACATACTTTATTTTCAAGGTCTCGAACCCACGGAACAAGAAGAGGGGAGAAGCAGTGAGACTAGGCATTAGACCGCTAGGCCACACGCTTCACCCATTACTAGAGTTCTGTAGTTTGTAAAGTCTAATGTCTAAGTCTGGGACAGTGCCGACAGTATTTACATTTGCGCAAACACAGTATGATTTCAACCGCACAGTCAGTGGGTAATACAGAGCTTAATGATTTCAAACTGGATTGGACATTCTTCTACCGCTTTATTATACCGTACATTCCTGATTCCATGTGGAAAACGCTGTAATACTGTATAGTGTACTGAATCACTGCTTCTGTCAAACAATCATCGGGCGGTGATACAGAACATACCGGACGGTGCATTGGAAATCACACGCATGCGCTATGTAATTTAGGAAAAGTGACACCTGGTGGGCAAAATATTGTATTACACGTAATGAAATCAGACGCATGCGCTATGTAGTTTAGGAAAAGTGACATCTGGTGGGCAAAATGTTGTATTACACGTAATGAATTTTTTCATTACTAAACTTTCTTTGTGGCGCGACTCATGGCGTGGTGTGTGGCGCGCCATGCGTGGCGTGAGACATAATGCTGTGATGCCACGTTATAGTTGGGCACATCAGTAAATCGGCTGATTGTGAGCACATCGCTATGTGTGTGGCCAGCTTAAGTGTACTAATATGTTATGAAAAAGTAACATTTTGGTAATTAGTAACACAAAGGATTATTAATTTAAAAAAATAACACTTTATCTCTGGTAAACTCTCACTCCACTACCCACTTATGGAATACTTAACCATGTCTAACCCCCACTTTTTTTTCTTTATTTATTAAAACCTACCCTACTCTCACCTATATGACTGATATTACGACAACCTCACAACAATCTTTACACACAACTCTCCCAATATCCACTCTAAGGGGTAAATTCACTAAGCTCCAGTTCTGGTCGAGATTGCAATCACTGGTGTGTTTGGCCATTTTTCAGAACTCAGAAATTAACTAAAGGCAAACCCGGGTGAGAAATCATGAAACTCTCTTTAAAACAAGGATGAAAAGAGAAATAGAAATAAACACACCATCGGCCAAATTCGCAGGTAATTTTGACAGGAATACAACTTGGGATTTAGCAAGATTCATGATTATAATCACGGTTGTAATTTTAGCAAACTCTGTCCTAAATAGAAGTTTCAAATAGACTACCTCCTGAGCTGCGTGTTTGGCAGAAACATACACAGGTCAGTGTGATTTGTGTATGTTTCTGCCTGTAATTAGCCTTAATGGACATGTTTTGCAGCATAGATTATGCTGTATAGAACTACAGGTGCCAGCAGGTGGACAGCACCCATGCCCCCATTGTGAAAAAAATAGTCAAATAATGACAGAACAGACACACCGTAGATAGTACAATTTTATTACATACTAAACACACTTACACATACTTACCTGGTCCCCTGTGATTGGTCCCCTTGTCCAGTACAAAACCCAGGGTTTCAAAAAAAAAAAAAATTAAATACTCAACTACCTCCTGGCGCAGGTTGGTCCTCTTCTTCAGTAGAGTCCCAGCATTGGCAAAATAACAACCCAACTGAGCCCGGACTATTTAGACACTGAAGAGATGTATGTGTTTCAACATACATCTCTTCACCAGTAAATGATGGAGCCCTCAGGGTTTACATCATTTGCTGGAATAAACAACTGCTGATTGGCTGTGAGCTACAAGGCTGTCAATCAACACATACATCTCTTCAGTCTCCAAGTGGTCTGGGCTCAGTCAGGTTGTTATTTTGCCAAGGTCATGGCTCTACTGGAAAGAGGATGGTGTGTATGTACTGTCATTATTTTACTATTTTTTTACAGTAGGGGTACAAGTGCCAAGGGGCAGGCACACTGGCACCTGTAGTCCCACTGTAAAAAAAACTATAGCAGACACCTGTTATTCTCACTATTACCCCTGCACCTACCCCCATATTTTTAAAACCAGGACTGTCTCACAGAGCCCAGTGCTAGTTCATAAAATACTGGGGAACCCTACACATTTTGTCCCCCATAATTTTTGAATGTGGACTGGCTCAATTTTTTTTTAAATCAACCTTTGTTTTATTAATTTTTACAAACAAGCAGCCTGCCGGTATCTCACTGATATATGCTTCCTGCCTGTTTGGGAATGTGTGGTCAGACACAGGAAACTTGAGGAGAAACATGATCACATACACCATTGAAAAACACAATTCAGCAAAACACTCAGGCAATCTCAGACCAAACATGATTCTTAGTTAATTTACCCCTAAGGCAAACAATCAGCTGTACAATGCCTCACTAGATTGTAAGTTCTCTCATGAGCATAGCATTCCCCATCCTTTATTTTCACATCTCCCTTGTACAGTAAACTCCAGAATTATTGTCACTGCTCAAGAAATTGGGCAGAATTAATCATATAACTCCCCAAAAATGTTCAATGAAATTGCTTAATATTTCTGTCCTGCTATGATGTTGTTTTTGTCAGGGCTCAGCCGGGGATCGGCTCTCACTTACCGTCCCATCGGCTTCCCCTGACATCTCGGGCGGTTGGGCAGCTGGCGCGGTGGTGGGGGAGAAGCTGAGCCTTCTCCCCGCATGCAGTGGCTTCCGGGTGGGCCGGTGTCTGGGATTGCAACTCTGGATATGGGTGCCACCATGACAATCGGTCCATGTGACAGTATCTCCATCCCAGGATAGGTGAGTGGGTGCTCCACAAGTTACAGGAAGTTGCCTGAACAACGGTTGTCTCCTAGTGCGCTATAGTTGAGTTCCCGGTCCAGATTCCTATACCATCATTACAGCAGCAGTGTATACCATTTCTACCTGTGTGCCTCCCATCTCTGGTGAATATCCGTGCAGCAGTGTATACCATCTCTACCTTTGTGCCTCCCGTCTCTGGTGAATATCCGTGCAGCAGTGTATACCATCTCTACCTGTGTGCCTCCCATCTCTGACAAATATTCGTGCAGCATTGTATACCTTCTCTACCTGTGTGCCTTCCATCTATGGTGATTCCTCGTGTAATTGTGAGTCCATCTCCACTTGAATATCTTCTTTACTAAGTGATCTATTTGTCAAGAGGTTATTACATCACACTGTTAGTATCTTGTTTAGTGCCTACCAAGGCATATTCTCTCTGGGCCACAGGTGTTGTGTCTCTATTTCCACGGGGCTTGGGTACCTGGCCAATGGACCGCGACCTGCTCACGGGGTGCAGCGAAGCCCAAATCCCACTTGGAGGGGTCACTGGTGAACACCATCCCATGGATTAGACTCTGCACCTTTGCCCAGGTCTCACCAACACTCAAGACCTGTGGATAAGGAGAACATATATCCAGGCCCCTTGTCTCCACTTCCTCCTGCAACCAAGGCCCACCATGTCCCACATTCCAGTCTCAGACGTGACAGTTTTATTTTTAGAATAGTGCAAAGGTAGGCAACTTGTGGCACTCCATCTGCTATGGAACTAAACAACCCAGCATTCACTGCCACAGTTTTAGCATGCCAAAAGTTCAAAACTGTGGCAGGGCATGCTGGGATGTTTAGTTCCACAGCAGCTGGAGTGCCACAGTTTACCTACCTCTGGAATAGTGCATTATTTCAAAAACATGTGGAGCAAAATGTGGAGCAAAAAGTACACCTACATTTTTTCTTTATAAAACCAACTCTTTATGCATTTTTTTTCTTTTTATTGCTTATAGTTTCCATGCACTCAATGGTTAGCTCTGACCATTTCCTGTTTCCCCAGGTTATAAATATGAGGTCACACACATTTAAAATGCCTTTGTCATCTATCAACATGGCTAAAACAAAAAACACTGGCAAACCAAATGAGACATGAGGTTGTGGACCTGCACAGATTAGGAAATGGTTGTACAATTAGTTTTTAATTTACCACTAATCACCATCAGGGTGACAATAGAAAAGAAAGGCATGAAAAAGTTGAAGCATACCATACACATCACAAACAGTGATGAGAATGGTAAGAGAAGTAAAGATGAACCCAAAGATCAGTTTTAGAACTGAAATTTTTAGTTGACTCTCTGGGTTTTACAATTTCAAAATTCACTGTTAGATGCCACCACTGTAACCAGAAGACTTTTGGAAGAGTTCCACAATAGAAGTCTTTCCTAACTGCAAGACACAAATGCAGTGACAAATGCAGTGACTGAACATACCATAGTAAAATGTGAATGAAGCTACAAATGGAATTGTGCAGTGTGGTCACATTAGACAAAAATTTTACTTGTTGGCCATACACATCTTCATTAAGTTTGGTAAAAAAAGGAACTGAATACAGAGAAAAGCATCTAATACCCACTGTCAATATGGTGGTGGATCATTAATGTTTTAGGGCTGTTTTGCTGCTAGCGGTCTATGGGCTTTTTTGCAAATCAATGGTATACTGAATTCCACTCTATACTGAAGATTTTAGGCCAAAATCTGTCTTCCTCTGCCAGAAAGATGAAACTTGGACATTGGTGGACCTTTCAGTAAGATGATGACTCAAAACCTACTCAAAATCCATGCTGAGATGGTTGCAAGAACATAAAATCAAAGTTTTCCTATGTCCTTTTGTGTCTCCAGATTTGAACCCAATTGAAAATCTGTGGTATGAATTAAAGGGGGCATTTCACAAGCAACACCCCAACAATAACAAGAACCTGGAAATGTTCTACTTTTGGAGCTGTTTAGGGTCATATGAATTGCTGTTCTATGTTTGTATGATCACCCTTTAGCAATTTTTCCACAAGTTTTATTTTTAATATACAGTATGGTACAGCTTGCTAACCAAAAATATTTTACTCTGTCTAATACAAACAGGCAAGGAGTGGTGTACTAACTTTGCTCACTCTTGGGGTGACCTACTTATTGCCTCTCTCCTGAACAGAGGCCACATGCACAGCCTCCATGCACACCCCCTCTCCGACAGTGGAGTAGACTCAGGCTTTGTGCCAGAGTCTACTGCCTGTGTGCAGATCTCGGGTAACATGGTGCCCATGCTATCTTCAAGGAGATTTGTCTATTAAAGAGGCAAAAATCTCCTGGAAAATGGCCACTACACCAGTTTTCCAGTGTTTTATGTCTGCAGCACCAGGGAAAGATGTACTTCGGAGAAGCAAGTATAATTATGTGGCTGCACCCATTAGAGATATGCAAATGCTCCTCAAACATGTTGAGGGATTGTCCTCCAAACCACAATGGCAGTTTCTGTAATTGGCAGATAAAAATTATTTCCAGGGGGAATGTGGAGAGAAATATTTCAAATTCTTTACTCTCTCTTTCTCCTTCTCTCTCTCTCTCTCTCTCTCTCTCTCTCTCTTTCTCAGGATAGGTCTTATATATTTTATGCTTACAGAAGGTGATATTAACCACCAACTCTTAAAAATTTGAAAAGAGTAATATCTATAATCTTAATAACACCAGTGTAATAAAACCATTGAAGACCTATAAAATTAATCAGATACAATTCTGTTATCTGTTATAATCTGACATATGATAAGTGATTAATGTAGAAGAAAACTTTATTACACTGTGTTCAAGAAAATATTTTCTTTTTCTAAAGATACATAAACCATATATTAAATAATCAAATGTGAAAAATATTGTACTTTAATTGAAAATTGTAATTCATTAATAATATTTTATTATGAGACTATAGAAGTAATTGTTGCCATCTTTGTGAGGTAGCACAATCATTAAAACCTATGTTTTGTGAATGGTAGCCATTTGCTGGAATAAATCTCTCATTTTTCATGAAGCTAAAGCAAAACCATTAAAATAATTTTCAGGAGTTTTGGAGGAATTAACAATCCAGTAGTGACTGGCCCATCCGTGTCTAATATGAGGGTTATAGAACAGCATAATCCCCTCACCGATCTTCTTTGCAGTAGCTACGATGACTAAATTTCTAGTGTCTTATCGCACTGTCACAGGCTAATATTTAGAAGGAGGATTCTTAAGACATCACAGCATGAAAACTAGATGGGAGATGATCAGATTACCTTCTATTGGATTTGTCTGCAGACCACCAATCTTTCAGTCACAGGCTTGATTCTAACGCCTATCAAATTTCTGATATCTATAAGACATTTTGATGTCAATAACTTAGACCAATTTGAACTTCCCAGATAGAAGGAATAATGTTCAATAGCTGTTGTATGGTATTTTTGTGCACATAAATAAAACTAACAAGAAAATGTTAATTCATTAAAAATATTAAAAATAGGACACACTATTATAAAATATAGCATTCTTTGCAACATACAAAAACTTCAGCATTCCACTAGGTTTATTATATTACAGTACATTAATAATTTGCTATAATTGACTGATGGAAAAAATAGCTGCTAAGATTCATTGCAATGTAAATAACACATTATACATATTTTTACAGTATATTTAAATAAAAATTAATGAATTACTTCTCCTAACCTCAAAATAACTAAATATAAATTTGACTTTTATTAAATTAGCAAGGATAATAAAATAGTGGATCACATGTTTATTGGGCATTTTAACTTCTTATTGTTTGTGTTATAAATTATTTTTAAGATATTTTCTGCAATTAAAAGATCATTTCTGTTTTATTATTATTATGATGAGAATGATGATGATGATGATTATTATTATTAGTAATCTATTATTGTTACCTATTTCTCATTAATGCACAGTGCACTGACCTTAAAACTCATACAAGCTGCTATTTAAAAAAAAACTGGGGGGTTACAGTATTTAAAAAAAAACTGGGGGGTTACAGTAGCTAGTGTTTTATTTAAAAAATATATAAATGTATACAGTATATGACCAACAGCTAACCATGGACAGTGAACCTCAGATATGATCATCAAATGTGAACTGCAAGACACAAATTTTAAACCATATTTGGGGTCTATTGGTAAGCACCATAATTGTGTTTGGGGTCAGCAAACCAGTGAAATTCAAAGATTTTACACAGTACCACAGCAATTTTCTCATATGGAAGTCATAGGAGCAATTGTCCTGTTATGGAAAAATTTTAGTATATCAAAGTGTTTGGTGAGAGCTTTCTATAACTTAAGTTTTAATAACAAAAAATAAGTGTCCCATGGCATTGGATGACCATTAATCACCATCAATGCAGCATGGAATGTATCAATGCAGCATGGAATGTAGCATGTGGGGGCCATAAAAAGTACATTTTGCACTATGTTCAGCTCCCTTGTTTTTGTAGCATGCATTTTCTTCTGATGAGCCAAGGGTTCTCTGCTAATATCCCAAACTATTCTCAAGCACTGTATCCACTACTGTGGAAATTAGAATTTCCACTACCCTTGGTCAATTAGAATCTCATAAAGGGGACTATTTATTTTCCATTATGGGCCCAATACACATGCAGACATGCTAGTTCCCTCAAGCTTTTAGTAATGGTACTATTACTTGTCTTTAAAATCTTCCCAATGTAAGGGGCATATACAATTGGGTGCGAGGTTTAGTGAAGTAAAAACCTTGTGCCCCTACGCCCAATTTAGAAATACTGCAGGTATGTGTGCTCCCAATACCCATGGTATTCAATTCCAAAAATACTGGACGCAGGGTTCTCAGTTCTGAAAACCCCGCGCCACGTAATTAAAAAAAAAAAACTTCACTTACCAGGTCGGGGGTCTCCAGTGGTCTCCGCAGCTCCCAGTGGCCTCCCCTCTCTCTTCTTACTAGAGAGGGGGCTGCTGGGAGTCCCAGGGGGCTCCTGGGAGGCTCCAGGGGCTGGTGGGAGGGGCAAGGGCTGCTGGGAGATGTATTTCTCCCAGCACCCATTCTGGGTGGGCCACACAAACACTGTGGGGGCACACTGACAGTGGAACACACACTCATACGCACACACACCCATACACACACACACACACTTACATGCACCACACACACTGACATACTCACCACTGCTGCAAAAAAGCTGGATCCCGACGCAGGATGAAGAAGACAGCACTGCAGGAGGTAAGCAATTTCTTCCAATTGCTTAATTAGTCCTCAGGGGGGGTGCCGTGGGGGTGTCAGAGCAAGTCCCGATGATTTTACCTAAATTCATCGATTTTAGGAAAAATCACACTTGCTCAGGCATGGAAAAAAACCTCCTGGCGTGTGTTTTTTAAAAAAAACATGCACCTAATAGAATTGCAAAAAACCCGCACCTGCAGGAAAAGCCTTGCAGTTGTGGATTTTTTGCTATTCTCGCAGCCTATTGAAAATGCCCCTAAGGTGGAATTCAGTTAGCAATGGGATTTACTGCAGGCACTTAGCTCCCAGGTTAAGAATCGGGAGCCATTCAAATACTGCCCACAGTAAGCCCATGACGCACTTAATGCAGATTTCAGGAGGGTGCGAACAGAAATACACATTAAGTTCACTCTCTGGGCTTATCACAGGCTTACTCAACACGGGAATTACATAGCTCTGGGCATTTAATCCAGAATCTATGTTTTACCATGCATTAGACATGAGGCTTACCATGGGATATAATTGAATGGCCCAGGACACTTAACAAAGAAACAAATCGCCCTGCTCTGACATTGCACATAACACACAAAAAAATGCTCTATGACACAATAGGTGTAAAACAGCATATTAAAATGATGTATAATAAGGAAAAAAAACAATTTTAAAATGGCAACTTCCTGAAACTGTCCTGCATCTGCGATAAACAGCTTTTGTTAAAATTTGAAATCTAGGCCAACCCACATGTCCTATGAACTGAATACTCTATACCTGTGCATCCCATTGGACCAACTGAAAAAAGAGGAAGAAAACACTTTCTGCTAAAGTACAGTACTCACAATACTTGTGAACAGTTTACTACAGTATATGTATTAATAGTTTCCTGTATGTAATGTAGACTTCTACTGCTACAATCTGTCATTGTACAGGGCAAAACACAAACATTTGACAAACATTTACTTATCCTGAGCACTAAATATGTTCAACCCATTTTACATAGAGATGAGCGGTCAGTTTTGCTGAAAACTGAACATACCCAAACTACGAGGTTCCAAGTCAAGCCGAGTCCTGGCTCGCATCACTTTGGGGTTTCAGGTATAACTAAGTCCCAGCTCAGACCACTTTGGGGTTCTGAGTAGAACCGAGTACTGACTCAGGTCTTCTTGCCAAGTTTGAATCTCGAACCTCAGACACAGATCTTGCGTGTTTTGGATTGCATATAGGTACCTCAATCATGGAGAGGTGCAATTTCACACATGTATGGACAGGGTGTGGACTGTAGTTCATGCTGCAGTACTACATAGTCACCATTAGAGAGTGGGTGTAAGTAGAACTTGTCACTATGTATGTTTATTTGTCAGACACTAGCTAGCACCTGCAATCCAGTGCAAAGAGTCTCTGTGTATGTTTATTAGAAGTGAACTTGTAGTGAGCTGCACTTACATTTGTTTTCCATAGATGTGCTATATTAGTTTAAACTAGGGATGTGCACCGGCCACTTTTCGTGTTTTGTGTTTTGGTTTTGGATCTGGATCTTTCTTCGTGTTTTGGATCTGGATTGGTTTTGCCAAAACCACCCTTCCGTGTTTTGGGTTCTGGGTTTTGTGTTTTGGATCTGTTAAAATCACAGCTAAAATCACAGAATTTGTGGGTTTTTATGCTACTATTCAATTATTAACCTCAATAACCTTCATTTCCACTAATTTCCAGCCTATTCTGAACACCTCACACCTCACAATATTGTTTTTATGGCCAAAAGGTTGCACCGAGGTAGCTGCATGACTATGCTAAGTGACACGAGTGGGCGGCACAAACACGTGGCCCATCTAGGAGTGACACTGCAGTGGCAGACAGGATGGCAGTTTGAAAAACTAGGCCCCAAACAGTACATACTGCAAAGAAAAAACAGAGGTGCAAGATGGAATTTTTCCTTGGGTTCTCCCACCCACCTTTATGGTTGTATAAATAGGACATGCACACTTTAACAAACCAATCATTAAGCACCAGGGTCTGCCACATGACTGTGGCTGAAATGATTGGTTCGTTTGGGCCCCCACAAAACAAGCTGGCAAGTAATGTGTCCCTGCACAAACTGGCTCTACGGAGGCAAGATGTCGTCCTCATCCTCCTCATCCACCGATTCCTTGGATAAAACAGGAAAAAGGGACTTAGGTGTCCCTGGACTGCTTACAGTCTTAGCCAAAGTTTCTGAACTTGACAGTATCTTTTTATGAACGCACTGCAGGTGCCGTATAAGGGAGGATGTTCCTAGGTGGTTAACGTCCCTACCCCTACTTATTTCACCTTTATATATGGTACATAGAGCAAGACAGTTGTTGTCCAGATTTGGATAGAAATATTGCCAGACCAAAGAGGTGGAATGTTTGGTCTTCTGCCCAGGCATTACCGTGATGGGCTTTTTCATCCCACGGACAACAACTGTCTCTCCCGGAGCCTGATTTAAACAAACCACATCACCATCAGAATCCTCCTCGCCAACTTCCTCCTCAGCGCCAGCTACACCAGTATCATCATCCTGTTGTACTTCAACAGTGACATCTTAAATTTGCATATCAGCAAGTGGACTGTGGGTGCTCCTTTCAGCACTTGCAGGGGGCATGCAAATGGTGGAAAGAGCCACCTCTTCCCGTCCAGTGCTGGGAAGGTCAGGCATCACAACCGCCACCACACTTGGACTCTCCTTGGGGATTTGTGATATCTTCTTAGAACACACAGTTCTTCGCTGTGCTTTTGCCAGCTTAACTCATTTGATTTTTTTAGCGGGAGCAGGGCTTCCATCGTCATGTGAAGCTGAACCACTAGTCATGAACATAGAAAAAGACCTTAGCCGTTCCTTGCCACTCCGTGTCATAAATGGCATATTGGCAAGTTTACGTTTCTCTTCAGATGATTTAAATGTTTTTTTAAGGTCATTTTCCTGAACTTTGTCATTTGGGATTGTATGTGCCCTCTACTATGACATTGGGCATCGGCCTTGGCAGACGACATTGATGGTATGTTATCGTCTATGTCATGACTAGTGGCAGCAGCTTCAGCACTAGGAGGAAGTGGTTCTTGATCTTTCCCTATTTTATTTTTATCGGAGAAAATTTGGTCCTACATTTATGTTATATTGATATATACGTGCGGCTAAGGCAAACACAAACACAGAAAATAATTTTTTATTTTTGTTGGAGACTAGTGCACTTTGTGGGTTACACCACCCTTTAAGAAATGAGCCAGCCGGCCCTTTACTTATGGGACACAGGCGCACACTTGGCGCTGCTCCTTTGTTGATGCACGTGCAGCCACAGAGCACACAATTCACAAACACAGAATTTTTTTTTTAATTATGTTTGGAGTGCCCTTTGGGGGTTACAGCACCCTTTAGCGGTCAATCCAGCCGGCCCTTTATTTATGGGACACAGGCATACACTTGGCACTACTTTGTTGATGCACGTGCAGCTACTGCGCACACAATTCACAAACACAGAAAATATATTTTTATTTTGTTTGGAGTGTACTTTGGGGGTTACAGCACCCTTTAACGGTCAAGCCAGCCGGCCCTTTACTTATGACACAGGCACACGCTTGGCACTACTTTGTTGATGCACGTGCGGCTACTGCGCACACAATTCACAAACACAGAAAATATTTTTTTATTTGGTTTGGAGTGTACATTGGGGGTTACAGCACCCTTTAATGGTCAAGCCAGCCGGCCCTTTACTTATGACACAGGCACACGCTTGGCACTATTTTGTTGATGCACGTGCGGCTACTGCACACACAATTCACAAACACAGAAAATATTTTTTTATTTGGTTTGTAGTGTACTTTGGGGGTTACAGCACCCTTTAACGGTCAAACCAGCCGGCCCTTTACTTATGACACAGGCGCACGCTTGGCACTACTTTGTTGATGCACGTGTGACTACTGCGCACACAATTCACAAACACAGAAAAAATATATTTTTTTTAGCACTTGGGGGAGCACCCCTGATGGACAGAGCACCCCCTGGACAACACTACAGCACCCCTTTAGGACTGGGACACTGCACAGGACTTTGGAGTGGACACAGCCCCTATGGACAACTGACTGCACAATACAGTCCAGCCAGCCCCTATGGACTTTGAAGTAGTGGACACAGCCCCTATGGACAACAGCAGCACAACACAGCCAGCCCCTATGGACTTTGAAGTAGTGGACACAGCCCCTATGGACAACAGCAGCACAGCGCAGCACAACACTACTCTGCACTACACTACACTACACAGCCCAGCCAGCCCTAACTCCCACCCTGCCTCTTCACTGTCCACAGCCGAGTGAGAAAATGGTGCCGACGCGGGTACCTTATATAGGATCCATAACCCGCGAGATCCGGAAGGCGGGATGATGATGTTTTGCCTCGATTTCAGATCCGAGTCAGGCGGGAAAAGTCGAGCCTGACTCGGATTGGCCTCGGATCGGGGGGGCTCGGGGGGGTTCGGATTTCAGTTTAAACTGCCCTTTGTTTGTGCAGCTGCTCTATAGCTTAGTTGAGCCAGCCAGCTCGCTGCAGCCTTTGGCCAATATTGGTGAAAACATTATTGTGAGCTTTGAGGTGGTCAAATTGTCTTCAATTGACTGGAAATTAATGTTATTGGTGTTAATAATACTGTAGGAACAAATACAGGTCCAAGTTATATGATTTTAGCTGTTTTTATACATTTTTAAAGAAAGCAAAAACTGAAACCAAAACACTTGAGGGTGGTTTTTCCAAAACCAAAACATGACGAGGATTCCGAACCAAAACCAAAAACACTTATTCTGGGTACACAGTACATGATGTGTGTACCCAGCGATGGCATGATGCGATGGCACGATACATTGCGTCGTCTGCACACACTGCACGATGTAGTGCATGTTGGCACAATGTGTAGTTTAATGCTGCATTTAGCAGCATGGCATCATTTATCATATTGTCCCATCTGCTGTGCTGCACACCAGATGGGACAATGCAATGAATGACCCTCAGGCATGTGCAATCAGGAGACGCAATATGTGATCAACATGAAATATAATTCTGATCCACGTCTGAACAATATATCGTGCAATGGATCATGTAGTGTATATCCAGCTTGAGTGCACTTCACAATGCTGATTATTTAATTAAATTATTCAAAGAAAATGTACAAAGTATATGGTTTTGTAGTGCTGCTTGTGAGATTCAAGTCATCCCCCATATATGGTATCACAGTAGCTGTAATCAGACTTATCATTGTACCTTTAATAATAATGCATAAGGCAGACCTTAATTTTTACATAATGTGCATTGAATTACAACAAATCCATAATACCTGAGCATTTTGTATATTTGACTATGTCTGTATGGAATGCAACATGTAGGGCCAAATGTAATAGGGTGAGTTTAGAAAATGTGAGCGTTTAGCACTAAACTCACATTGGTCGAGTTTTATCTTCAAAATGGGAAAACATCTGGGCGAGAGGTTAAATCATGAGAGTTTTTGAGTCTAAAAACAGGCGACTGTTACATTGGCAGAGTTTAAAAAGTACGAGAGTGTACTGCTAAATTCTCACATTTTGTAAACTCTCACTCTATTACATTTGGCCCATAAAGTGTATTGTGCATATTACAGATTGCATTGCGACGCATTAAGAGCACTTAGGGCCTAATTCAGCATGGATCACAATTGAAACCGGGTACACAGATCGGCCGATGGTGTATACTGCGCATGCGTATGCACGGAATGTGCGTGTGCAGGTCAGCATTGAGATTGCACTGTGATTACACACACAGATAGAAAGCCATTGCAGAGTGAGTGGTAGGGGAGTGGTCAGAGAAATGCAGGCGTGCCAGTCTGTTTGAACGCCGTTACATTTGCATGCATAAATTAGCCACTGCGACGGCATACACAGCTTGAGTACTCACTGCATGCAACGAGACTTGCAATTTCTGAGGCAGGTCAGAGCTGCTGTAATTCTGCGTGAGGGTCCTATGTTACTCGATGTTACAGATGCATAGGCAGGACTGCGATGTGTTACAGATGTGAGAAAGCGTTAGTGGGCATCTATGCTGGCTGAGCACTGTCAAACATTAGCATATTTTTGCAGCTGAACTGAGTGCGATTACGCAGCCACAATAGCGATCCATGCTGAATCAGGCCCTAAGCGCTCTAAGGTGCAATGGATATATGTCACAGATACAGATCAATAACGAAAGATGCACATCAGTATAGTATATCAGTATAAGCACATATATGTTCTATTTTTTTCTGTATGTCTCTGTTTCGTTTTTGTGTGTGTATGTATGTACTAAATATTCCCAACATTCCCTGAATTTAAATTAATTACAGTTTGGAGTAAAAAGCCTGTATGCTTTTTTTTATTTAAATGGAGCGGTGACATACAGTACCTCAGTCACCGCAGATTGTTGAGTGCCTTAGATTAAAGCCTATTGTTTATACGTATAATATTTTGTGGTCACACTTTCTCGTGCAACCCATTATTTCCATATGTAAGCCAATTTTTGTCAGCTAATTCCCCAGGTGCTCATTTGTTGATATTAATTGATATGCTTTTTGAGGTTCTTTCTGTTTAAGCCAATGAACTAGCAGACCTAAACCCATGAAAAAAACATATATACATATTCATACAGGCTATGCACTCACCTAATATTTACTAGTCATGTGCGCCGACCTCCATGTTTTGGTTTTGGATATGTATCTCCTCTGGTTTTGGATCTGGATTGGTTTGACCAAAACCACCCTTGCGTGTTTCATTTTTGGTTTTGAATCTATATTTTTTCTAAAAAAAAAAGATAAAACAGCTAATATCACATCATTTGGGACTGTTTTTGTTCCTACAGTATTATTAACCTCAATAATATTTATTTCCAGTAATTTCCAATCAATTTGACCACCTCAAAATATAAATTTTTTTCATCTAGTTTAGGGCCAAAAGGTTGCATCCAGCTAGTAGGCTGACTAAGCTAAGCGACAGCAGTGGGCGGCACTAACATGTGGCAGTCCAGCTTCCAAGTTCCAAAATGGATACAGTGTGTTATACAGTGTGGGTTGGAAACACCAATAGTGCACTTACTGTGACATCAGTGTCGGCAGTGTGGTGTGCTGGCGGTGTCCTCAATGCGAGAGTGCCAGTGGTGTTCTCAATGTGGAAGTGCTGTCAGTGTTGGCAGTGTGGCGGTGTTGGCAGAGTGGGGGTCCTGGCAGTGTCCTGAGTGCATAGTGCCAGCAGTGTCGGCAGAGCAGGGGGTGCCAGCGGTGTCCTCAGTGCAGGAGTGCTGACAGTGTCGGCTGTGCATTGATGCTATCCGTGTGGGAGTGGCAGCAGTGCGGGGTCGCTGACGGCATCCTCAATATGTGGTGCGGTAGTGCAGGGGTGCTGGCAGTGTCCTTAGTGCTGGTAACACTGACAGCATCCTCAATACATGGGGCAGTAGTGCTGGCAGTGTCCTTAGTGCAGGGTGTCGGTGGTGCCGGCAAAGCAGGGGTGCCAGCGGTGTCCTCAGTGTATGTGTGCTGACAGTGTTGGCAGTGCAGGGGTGCCAGTGTTGTCCTCAGTGTGGAAGTGTCGGCAGTGTCGGTAGTGTGGGGTTTGCTGACAGTGTCCTCAGAACATGGGACAGCATTGCAGGGATACTGGCAGTGACCTCAGTGCAGGTTGCCGGTAGTGTCAGCAGAGCAGGTGTGCCATTGGTGTCCTCAGTGTGGGGGTCCTGATGCTCTCAGCAGTGCATAGGTGTGATGGTGTCCTCAATGCAGGGTGCCAGCAGTGTCAGCAGCGGGGCTGTCAGTAGCGGGGAATGCTGCCAGTGTGGGTTGGCAGCAAGGGGTGCCAGCGGTGTCAGCAGCGGGAGATGGGCAGGCGGCATCTTCCTTCTTACCCATATTCATTGGGCTTAGCGCTGATTGTTTGAGAGCCGTGACAGATGGCTCTCTCAACCAATAAGTGTTAATCCCACTCAATACAAAACCTTGCGATCCCGCTATTGGATTTTGCGTCAGAGAGGGATCTGGGGCAGGCAGGGAGATCCGAGCTGTTTTAGCTCGGATCGCCCCGGATCCCCTAAATTTGTGTGGGTCCGCCCATCTCTAATTTGTACAGTAAATATATATATATATATATATATATATATATTTAATAGCACTACACACCAAAATAGTGCATAAACTCAAGACTTTATTAAAGGTTTGCAGGTTTGCAATGCTTTTGGTTGTTTGTGACCCTTTCTAAAGCAATGCATACGAGCATGTACAAACAAAAGAATACAAGTGTATCGAAAAAGTTCTTTGGTACCAAAAAATGGGCAAATTGACATTATCATAATGTCAGGAAAATACACCAAAAGTTAAAGAAAATAAGTAAAACATAAAATTAAGCATCAAGCATTCACCGCAATACAATTGTATTATAATATTGTCATGATCATAATGAATTGCAACAATGTTTAAATGAATCAACAGCCTCCTGGTTGAAAATGCATAACATAGTGATATACACTGCACCATGTAGCTACTGTGTAGTGATATAGTATATATCTCACTCTCTATATACCTTATTTTTAATTTACTCACTTAATCATAGACCTTGAGAGGGGTTGTGCTTCTGTATAAGTCATAAGAAGTGCACATTTAAACTGGTTTGTTGTACTATTGATTAAGTGCATTCTTTTCTAAATACTATATATATATATATATATATATATATATATATATATATAAATGTATATATAATATATATGTACATATAAATATCTTTCTATAGTTCTACCCCAGAAAAGTAGCCCTGCTTGTCACTCAGTATCCTAATCCTCCCCCTATCCCTCCCCCTAACCTAATCCTCTCTTCCTGGTACCTAAACCAAACCCCCCCGCCACCTAGTGCATAAACCTAACTTCCTCCTCCCCCTAAACCAGGGGAAACCATCAGGCTAACCGGCAAAAAGCCCTCACTGTCAGCCACGAAACTACCATCACCATATCGTGACCGCAAGCACCTGTCAACAAGCGGGTCCCCAGACAAGCCGGCCGGCGGCTCCGACAGCCAAAGATACATTGCCTGATACGGAGCGGAGCTTCACCAACGGGACCTACCGTGGTGAGAGGGTGAAAAAATTTTTCAACCAGTGACAGATACACCTTTGGAGAAACAAAGGAACATGCCACAGCCACCGGGATTACACAGCAATCCATACGTGAATTCTGGTGTCTGCAGATCACAGGCTGTCACACCAATCAGCATAACAAGAGAACATAGAGAGACACAACTAACTAAAGCTGAATTGGGTGAGCTCATTCCATGTTGCCATAATTTATTTACAGCAACACAAAAATAAGATTGTTGCATCAGCCACATTATTGCCAAAGAAACAGTGTATCTTTATTTAAAGGACACAGGGCCTGATTCAGACCCGCTCGCGAGCGCTATGCACTCGCAAGTGGGTCGATGGTGGCCCAGTGTGCATGCACGAGACCCGGATAGTGACAGGCAAACCATCACTCCGGATCTCGTACCAAAAGGGGCGTGCTGTCGATGTTGAGTGACAGCACGCCTCATTTAGTGGGTGGGCTGGGGGCATGGCTGCCCAGATGGAGGCGTTCCCATGAGAATGCCTACCATCTGGGGCTGGGCCCCACTGACTCTCTGGGGCTTGCTGGGCCCCACCGAAAGCTCTCTGGGGCTTGCGGCAATGAGACCCTACCACAAGGGTCTCGGCGCAAGCCCGATGGTTGCGATGGTCTTGACCATTGCGACCATCTTCCTGGCCGCTCGCTATAGCTGTGGGTGGTCACCCACAGCTATGTGGGCGGCCAGGAGGCCGCTCTAAGAAACAAGAAGGCCGGCCCTGATTCAGAGCGAGCGCTCTGTCACAGCGTCTGGTTCTGAATCAGGCCCACAGTTCTGATCTCTAGCCTGGTTACAATTTAGTCAGGAAAACTGACTATACCCATTGACTTTATTTTGCACATTACATTTTATTTTAAATTCAATGTCTTGTATATGTATGTATGTTTTTTAATTCTTTTATTGTATGAAATACATATGTTCAAATTAGGTCCTGATTATTATTTTTATTTATATATTTATTTATGAAATTGTCAAATTAAAATTATTTTATACTTTATACCAAGATACGGTTCATAATATTTACACAAGTGTGATTGAATGAGCACAGCCGATTTGTTTCTTTAGTTTTTAAAGTAATCACACAAATTCTTCTCCTTGGCAGCAGTCTCTTCTCACCCTTAATAGATCATTTAGGAAGCGCTACTCTCTTCAGTTTTTTTGTATCTTGTTATGCATTTTACTGTATTTGATGGTTAGAAGCAATTACTACTATACTGAATTCCAATATACAGAGGGATTTTCTATGCAAAGTAAGAAATCATATATAAAAATAATATATGTAACATATTGACTTAACCAATACAAGTAAATAAGAAGGAAACAACCTTAAATTTAACTTAATTTAATTTACATAAGTAAGAATTAAAACTGACAGACGCCGTGTCAGCAATACCATGGATATTTATAATGACTTTCACGGTTTCATTCCTTCCATAAACTTGTCTTTTCCCATCCACAGCTTTGTGAAAAATAGGCAATGGAGCAAAAGCTTGCTACTAAGCTAAAGCCACTATGCATCAATAAGTTAATGACTATAATCAATTGGAAAGGTTTCGTAGAGGTCTTAATTAAAGAAACAGTTGCTGATACAAATTATGTTTCCAATCTATTGACATAAGATAAGGTCAAGAGGTTGAGAAAGGATGAGTGTTGATCAATACCTGCAACATATAGATTAATTTATGTGCTGAGAAGATTCTTCACCAATCATATCCAGAATTATATTCTTGGAAGTAGCACTTGAAATTGCATTTGTTTTTAGAAAGCTAAAACTAATCTAAGTTGAAGTTCATGTCATGGGCAGCACAGACGGTGTAATGGTTAGCATTACTGCCTCACAGCACGGCCCTCCCTGTACTTGCGTGGGTATCCTCCGGGTGCGCCAGTTTCCTCCCACACTCCAAAAATATACTGGTAGGTTTATTGGCTCCCACCAAAAAATTAACCCTAGTTTGTGCGTTAACATGTGGTAGGGAATAAAGATTGTAAGCTCCACTGGGGCAGGGACTGATGTGAGTGGCCAAATATTCTCTGTAAAGCGCTGCAGAACATGTGTGCACTATATAAATAACTGGAAATAAATCATGTTTTCTTTTGCTTTATTTCTGTTGTCCATGTTTTATTAAAACAAATCTATAGGTTCTGGTACCATAATGATCTTACACCTCTAACACAAATAAAGTATAACAAATAATAATTAAGGTAATGTTGTTTTGAAGAAGATGTAAGTGACATCCTTACACTGATTTACAAACATGAGAATTAAAACAATTTAAAAAATATATATATATTTAATTGACATAATTGCACAAGTCTCCAAAGTCAATATACAGTATGCATTCCCCTAGCAGGTAAATCTGAGTCCCAGTTTAAAGAGACATCAATGTGTAATGTCAGCACAGATGTAATGGATCTTTATATGATCAATATTCAAATTTGTTCTTTTAGATACCTAAAAACCTGCAATACAATATTGTCATTTGCTGACTACAAAGAACCTGGTATGTCTGTTCTGTTTTACATGATCCACTTGTAAATCAGATATGTCTTTTTTCCTCCTACTCTGAAATATTGTAAAGTATGTCAGGAGTATCTTAAAATCAGTATGTACAAATGCAATCCATCTTGTTTCCTTGTCAGCTTTATAATTAGGTTCCAGCAATATTATAGTGGTGATAAAACAATCTTTGGCTGTCAATAAGTTAAACTAATAATACATTGAAAATAAACAGGTTTTTTAAAAGTGGAAATAACATCTTTTAAAAAAAATAGTTTTACTTTAATGATGTTACTTAGGCTTAATACAGTATCTGCAAGCTTAAAATAAGGGGACATGAAGCATACTTGCCTACCCTCCCGATTTGGTCGGGAGCCTCCCGAAAATCGGGTGCCGCTCCCGACCTCCCGGGAAGGCAGGCAAGTCTCCCGGAACCAACCGCAGCCATCCCGCACCCCCCCGTTGGCAGCCACATAGTATGCAGCCCGGGGGATCAGATGACGCGATTCGCGTTAAAACGCGTCATCGAAGCCCCGCCCCCCGCAGTACAGTGTCTGTATTACAGGCTCTGCACAGCGGGGCCACGATGATGTTTTGAGCCACCACGCCCCCCGCTCCGCCCACCTGATGTGTAAAGAGCGTGGTCCAGGCAGTCCCCTCCCGGAAGGGACAGCCTAAAGGTAGGCAAGTCTGACATGAAGCCTCCTATGGATATTGTGGGATATGAAGCCTTCTATGACAAAAAAAACATCAGGAAGGGGGAATGTACATTAATAGCTTCCGATATTTAAAAAACTGATGATTTTCCAGTGAGCTGCTGGTGGCTTCCAAGTTGCCGTATGTAATAAAAAGAGACTAGAGGCAAAGTTACAGAATGTCATCTTTGATTTGGGTGTGGTAAATTTTGTTGATGTTCACAATGTCTACATCCATGATGTCTACATGAGAATGTCGCCATGGTTGTAATGTTGACATGAAACATGTTGATATGTGCATGTCAACACTGATGTAATGTTGACAATGTGCTGTTTGCCTTGTTCTATCCCTAGCGCTAACACAAACCCTAACATTAACCTTAATGCTGATTGTCAGAGAACCCTATTGGCATCTGTGTTTGACTCAGACTAGGTCACAGCCAGTGGTGTAACTAGGGCAGGGCGAGTGGGCCACGTGCCTTGGTTGCTGTGGGACTGGTGGTGCGGGGGAAGGGGGTGTCTGACGACTCTCATTGGCTGCTGCTGCTACTGCACACACATCATCTTCAAGTGGCAGCGATGTGTGTGTGAATCAGCAGCCAATGAGAGTGAATCAGACAGACTCTCATTGGCTGCTGCTGCTGCAGCACCCACTGCAAGAGCTGGCTCCCTTCCGGCTCCTGCAGTGGGTAATGGGAGAGATGTCATGATGTCTCTCCAAGAATATAGAGTGCGCCAGCTCGGGAGGACTGACGTGTGGATGACAATGGTGGCGGCAGCAAAAGGAGCGTGGATTCAGGTAAGAATTTATCTTTTATTTATTGTTTAATTTCTGTGTATATTTATTGGGAGGGGGGGACCATTACTAAGGAGGGGACTACTACTGAAATCACTGCTTCGGGGGGAGACCACCACTACTGGGGACTACTACTGGGGAGCATACTACTGGGGGAACTGCATTGGGAGGTACCACTACTGGGGACTACCACTGGGGGGATACTGCTGGGGGCACTGCATTGGGGGGTACCACTACTGGGGACTACTACAGGGAACAATGCATCAAGGGGGACTCCTACTGAGGTCAGCCACTATATAAAGGGCACTGTATAGGGGGGACTACTACTGGGGGCACTAATACTGGGGACCACTACTGGGGGGGACTACTACTGGGGGCACTGCACAGGGGGGACTCCTACTGGGGCACTGAAAAGAGAGAACCACTACAGGGGGCACTGCGTAAGGGGGGATCACTCCTGGGGTACTGTATAAAGGGCACTGCATATGGGGGATCACTACTGGGGGGCTGCATATGGGGGATCACTACTGGGGGCACCGTATAAGGGGAACTAATGGCGGGCTGCATAAGGGGGACTACTACAGGGGGAACTGTGTAAGGTGCACTGCATATGGGGGATCACTACTGGGGGCCTGTATAAGGGGAACTAATCAAGGGCTGCATAAGGGGGACCACTACTGGGGGTACTGTATAAGGGGCACTACTGGGGGCCTGCATAAGAGGGACCACTACTGGTGGCATTGTATACTGGGGGTACTATATAAGGGGTACTACTGGGGGCCTGCAAAAGGGGGGCCACTACTAGGGGCACTGTATAGGGGGGACTGTATAAGGGGCACTGCATTAAGGAGCAAATGGAAAGAAATGTTACCAGTGACAAGAAAGGGGTGTGTCATGTTGCCATGTCACATTTTTAGTGACCACACCCCTTTTGACCATGCCCATTTATTGCCGGGCGTGCTTGCGGTGCGCGCACATAGTGTGGGGGTGGTTCCATTTTCAATTTTGCCCTGGGCTCCAAATACCCTAGTTACGCCACTGGTCACAGCCAATAACTGTATCACCCTGACTGGTAATACACTAGTGTCAGGCGCAAATTGTGCAGATCCCCAAGTCCTGATGTAGGGTGGGTAGAGCCTAAGATAATACAATGAATATTCTATCACTCTATCCATTAGACCAAACACATCTCTTTACTATGACCACGTGTGGAAAATATGAAAGGGCCACAGGTCCCCTAACACTCTATTACAATTGTGCCATGTCTGTGACACAAACTAGCAATCGATAACAGTTATGTATAATGTAACCTTAGGGATCTAATAGCTTCTTCAAATATTGGGTACTGGAGCATATACAAAAATAAACAAAAAAGGGACATTTTATTTACAAAAAAAGGTGAAATTATATAAATAAAAATGGTTGCAGATTACATCAACAAATGCGTGCTGCAATTTCAAATAAAAATTAAAAACTTACACAGAATTACACATGGCTTATTCTGGATCAGGTGGAGTGGCAGGAAATGCAGGTCCAGTCTTGAACTTCAACTTAGAAGTGATCCCCCAGTCTGACACACAGCAAAATTCTCCTAAACCGGTTATCAGCTACCCCTCCCTATAGTAATATCATGCCTTAGGGCCTGATTCCGAGCCGGATGCTCTGATCAGAGCGCTCGCTCTGAATCAGGGCCCTCCTACATAAAAATGGAGCGGCCTCCTGGCTGCTCGCATAGCTTGACCATCACGACCATCGAGCTTGCGACGAGACCCTGCGCAAGCCCAGGAGTGCTTTTGGCTCTATCAGAGCCAAAAGCACTCCCACTGACATCACAAGTGTCAGTGGGGCCGGACCCAGACGGTAGGCGTTCCCATGGGAATGCCTTCGTCTGGGCAGCAACGCCCCCAGCACGCCCACCAAAGGGGGCGTGCTGTCAGTCACCATCGACAGCATGCCCCCTTTGGTGCGAGACCCATAGCGACAGCTTGGCTATTGCTATGAGGGTCTCGCGCATGCGCACGACGGAGCTCCCTTCGTCGTGCGCATGCGCATTAGGGCACCATCGACCCGCTTGTGAGCGCTCAGCGCTCGCGAGCGGGTGTGAATTAGTCCCTTAGTCCCTGATGACTATCTAGCTAGTTAATAACACAGGGTCCATGCCAGGACTAATTACAAATAACTGTACATAATTTACCCAGCGTAGTAGCCACATTAAATATGGTATGTTCAATTTTTTAAGCTATAAAATTATTGTATGCAAGACACCTCTGAGATGTGTGATTAGTTGGGAGAAGTCCGCAAAAAAAATGTAGACATAAAACTGAGAGAATATGGTAATGACTTTGATCCCTGCTTTGATTTACTCATACCATTTGGTCAGATGGTTATTTGAATACCCCTGCTGTTTTTGGTGCCAGCTAAAGGTGGGTACACTCTATACAGATATATCTGCAGATGATGGATGTTCATACACACTGAACGGCCATCATCTGTGTCTGGCTGCGGGTCCCGGTGGCCAGGTGGCATGTAGGGGGTGTGTCCCAGTGGGCGGGGAGTGTATCCCGCCCCCTCCCAGTGGCTGCCGCTGTGTGTGTACAGGAGGTCTGCAGACATGACTTAACCGACATATTGCTGGTACACACTGGCAGATAAAGAAAATCAATGGTTTGTTAGTTTAGGCACCCCAAATTTAATTATAGTATTTTTTTAATTGAAAAATATTTAATTTTACATTTATTTAACATTTTTCAAAGTGCCCTCTAAGTACCCCAAAATCACCTTTTTCCTATTTCTTTGCATTTTTCATTTAATTCTTTTGAGACTAAACAAAAAGTTTACTCTTTATCATTTTTTTGCTTTTTTTTTTAACAAAAAGCACAAATCAGTCATTTGAGACCATTTAAATACCTTCAGCACTTTCCTTATGCCCACAAACATTCTTCTGTATCAGTGGTTCTCAAACTTGTTCCTCAGGACTCCACACAGGTCACGTTTTCATGGTCACCCAGCTGGTGCACAGGTGCAGTCATTACTCACTGACACATTTTAAAAGATCCACAGGTGGAGCTAATTATTTCACTTGCAAATCTGTGAGGACACCTGTAAAACATGCACTATTTGGGGTCCTGAGTATCGAGTTTGTGAACCTGTGCTCTATATGGTCCTGCTAACAAGATTATCAATTTTGGGGCATCCAGGATGGCCTCCCCACTTTTAATGTACTTCTCTCACATTGCATTTGGCAGTCAATTCACAAACCCCCACTGCAAGTACCATGAATAGGCATTTTTAATTGAATTGGAGAATCTTGAATGCGCGCATTCATGCAAAATTTGCGAGTTTCATGAAACGAACAAGCTATTCGCAATTCACACCTAATTGGATTGACCCCAGAGAGTAATAAAACTATGAAATGAAACAGTTGTAGAAAGATCAAATAAAAGCTTTGAAAGGTAAAAATGGACTGTACTTTGGGATAAAGAAAGATAATAAATAATGTACTCATAAGACAGCTATTATCACTTGCCTCTCTTTAGATTTCAACCAAGGGAAATCACATGGTATAAGATATATTGTGTAATATTTTTCATGTAAGGTAACTCAAGCCAATATTCACATTGAATAGATTTATACTTTTAGGCAAGATAAGTGGTAATTTGGGCATGAAAATGTGGTGTATTTTCATGAGTGTTTATCCTTAGTAATTTGTCTCCAATGGACCTTGGAGTTGAGGAGGTGCAAGAGAGGAAGGATGGACTCACAGTTCTTGCATCTGCAATTATAGATCATCAGTTTGACCTGTATTATTGCAGGACTAGCCAATAACATTCTAAACTTGACTGTGGAGAAGTAGTATAACCTTGAACCGAGGGTACAGTCAAAGCAAACACTAGCTATGTCATAGTCTGCCCTGGCAGACTCCATGACTGAGTGCTAATTATTCTGTAACAGATATCTAGTAGAAGTCTTTCTTGGGTACATTGTATCTGTCAATAAGATAATGAAGTTATAGAAATAGTCCTATTTTTAATAATGGTTTTGTATGTGCAGTTACATTAATTTCTGCCAATTTAGAATAGGATTTCATGTTTCAATAGCAGATAATCATACTACACATCTTATTAAGGGCCTGATTCAGAGATGGATGTAATGCAGTGGTGGATTTTACCCCCCAGTAAAATCTGCCACATCCAGTGAGCCCCCAATAATTGACTGATTGTCTTAGTACACAATCGATGGGATTTGTGAAGGTGCAATGAGCACCTCAAGACAAATTCTAGTGGCTGTTACATTCGCATATTTTCACACAGTCGCTATGTACAAAGACACAGTAATGAAGAGATTTGCATCCATCTCTGAATCAGGCCCTAAGATGTGAGCCTTTTACATCATGCTCTAATTGATTTTGTGTAAGAGAAAATGTCCACTTGTAAGAGAAGAAAGGCACATGCAGTTTGGCGCAGTCAGAAGTGGAGTGTACAGTACAGTAGTTAAGCAATGAAGTCAGTACATAGAAATTCAAACAGAAGTTTATCCAAAAACAAGCTGGGTCACAAGTAAAAAGTTAGATTTTTGTTTCCTTTTTAAATAAGCAGGATGTTAAAACATCTTTATCATATCTTAATAAAAAACATCAACCACCTGAGCTTAAGTTAATCATGATAGTGCCACAACTCATCATGATTTTTGTATATCTTTATTAATTATATTAGTAATAACAATAATACATTCATGCATGACACAAAAGAAATACACAGCCAGCGTAATGATTGGCATTACTGCCTCACAGCACAGAGGTCATGAGTTCGATTCCTACCATGGCTCTAACTGTGTGGCATTTGTATATTCACCCTGTGCTTGCGTGGGTTACCTCCAGGTGCTCCGGTTTCCTCCCACACTCCAAAAATATACCGTAGGTTAATTGACTCCCAACAAAAATTAACCCTAGTGTGTGTGTGAGCATGTGATAGGGAATATAGAGATTGTAAGCTCTACCGGGGCAGGGACTGATGTGAATGGCCCAATATTCTTTGTAAAGCACTGCGGAATATGTGTGCGCTATATTATTATTATTATTATCCTTTATTTATATGGCGCCACAAGTGTTCCACAGCGCCTTACAAAGTACATAAACAAATAATTTGACAAGTGACTTACAGTACAATATAGGACTAGGATATGGATAATATACATTGCTACATTAGTGACCATAACACCTAGATATTTTTTATGTATTTATTAACAGTTAGCACAGACAGTGTAATGGTAGCATTACTGCCTCACAGCACTGAGGTCATGGGTTCAATTCCCACCACGGCCCTAACTGTGTGGAGTTTGTATATTCTCCCTGTGCTTGCGTGGGTTTCCTCCGGGTACTCCGGTTTCCTCCCACAATTGGCTCCGAACAAAAATTAACCCTAGTGTGTGCGTATGTGATAGGGAACATAGATTGTAAGCTCCACTAGGGCAGGGACTGATGTGAATGGCCAAATATTCTCTCTGTAAAGCGCTGCGGAATATGTGTGCGCTATATAAATAACTGGTAATAAATAAATAAATAATAATATAGCGCAGCATATTCCGTCGCGCTTTACAATTGTAAATATTAATAGAACAAAATTGGGTAATAACAGACAGATATATAGGTAAGAAGGCCCTGCTCGCAAGCTTACAATCTTAAGGGAAATAGGCATTGATACACAAGGATAGGTGCTATATATTGCATTTTGGTCCTGCCAGAATGCACAGTTTCTTGGTGGGCTGCATGATCCAGTCACACTGGAATGATGGCCAAATGTCATGGGGATGTGAGAGACAATGTGTGAGGTTGTGTGTGGACTGTGAAAGGGGATGTAATTAGATATGGATGCTATGAAGGTTAGATATGCAATAGAGCATAAGCAACCAAGTGTTAGGTGCCCTGGTGGGGGGGTAAGAAGTAGATGAAAGTAAGGAGAGAGGCCTTGCTCGTATAAGCTAACATTCTAAAGGGGAGGGTCAGACAAACATGTGTGACACAGATGGGGTAAACAGGGAGGAAGGAGAATGTTGCAGCAAGTTAGGAATAGGATGGGAGCTGGAAGGCTTTGATGAAGTAGTGGGTCTTGAGAGCCCGTTTGAATAACTGGTAATAAATAATAATAAATAAATACACCTCATTTCCCATCAATACACTTACACAATTCTCACAAAATTATATTCTCACACAATTCTCACTTTGTCTCATCTTCCTTAGACATGCATATATTCGTCAAATGCCAAAGCATTTTTTATCACTCATACTATAAACCACAATAGTACTCTTACTTCTACTTTCCCATCAGAGCCCATCTGAAAAAATAACAAATAATTTTCCATGATATACTGTATATACCATATTAGTCAACGCTTTACAAAGTGCAGCAACCCTCTGACATACTTCATAGACACACTAACTATTCCAAAAACTACATAACAGCCTCACTAGCTATCCCTCCACACTACATTCTGGAACACTTTTTACCTTACTAAAATATATTTTTTCCTGCACATTCTTGCAGTCAGCACACCATGGATATATTATCCACACCATAACTCTGCTACTTGTAATGTCATTCATTCACATTTTAATCCACAACTCACTTCTCCCGCCCTTAATATTATATATATATATAAGCCATGAAAAAGGATGATCGACAATGTTGAAAGCAATAGAGAGTTCTAGAAGCATGAAAAGTAACCATAATACTTAGTAGATCTTTGTTAAGAGTTACATTATTACATTCTGCAGGCATAAATAAATAATATATAACATTCACGTGATTGGATTTTATTTGTAAAAACATATAAAAATAAACATATAAATATAAATATAAGAATAACATACTACACCATATACAAAAAGGTGAGCGCAAGATTATTTATCTGTGTATTGGGATTATGGGTTGGGGACGTGATCCTGATGATCAGGATGCTAATGGTAAGAATACTGACAGCATGATCCCAACTGTCAAAATCCTGATGGATTTTTGTAAGTATTTTAGTCATTACCCTAACCTTCCCCCTAACCCTTCCCACAGCCTAATCCTAACTGTCCTGTCCCACAGCCTATCCTTAACCTTCCCCTGCTGAAGTAAACCCTAAACCTAACTCTAACCCTAATTCTTACCATCAGAATTTGTCATGATTGTGACTGTAGGGATGCCGCTGTCAGTATTGTGACATTCAGCATCCTAACCATCGGGATCCTAACTACATCCCTTATTGTGATCTGTGGGTGTTCTGCTTGCTTCTAGTTGTACTGATTGAAGATCAGTGACTAATTTGGTAAACGGAAAAATTACAGTTCAGGGGTGCAGACTAGTGAGTGGGAACTAATGTTGGATGGGATAAATATAAAATGCTGAATCTAATAAAATATCATGGCTGCCAGACACCACCACTTACCATAAATCTCATACCTTGCAAGACAGGTTTTAGTCACCAAGATTTTACAGCGCTCTCGGTCTAGAATGGTCAATCACTCACTTAATATTATAAGGCTAGAGTGGAAAATATTAGAGAGACTGGAACTTTGAATGAAATTAGAAGTAACATAAAACATAAGTAGGAGTAGAGTTTTGCGAACAACAAAATAGGACAGAAAAAGCTGTCTCTACATATTAGTTTGATATGGCTTTTATATGTTTTATATCTTATACATTCTAAAGCCTGCACACACAGGCTTGGCCTGCCATTATAGCCAGCATCTGAAGCATGTCATCTGAAGCATGGAGTTCGAACCGGAGTTGAGTTTTAATATCATCTTTCATCTCTTTCCAGGTAAAGTAATGCCATCTTCCATATCTGATGCTTTCCACAGCAAGAATAGTTTGTATTTTTGGTTTACAACTGTGAGGCTACATCTTCCCCCCCACTATGAAGTAGTTTGTTGAACAAGCTGCTCAGACACTTCCTCCCACTGTACCAGCTGACCTAGCCTCTCCTGCAAAAGGGACACATTCTGAAGCCTGCACACACAGGCTTGGCCTGCCATTATAGCCAGCATCTTAAGCATGTCATATGAAGCATGGAGTTAGAACCGGAGTTGAGTTTAAATATCATCTTTCATCTCTTTCCAGGTAAACTAATGCCATCTTCCATATCTGATGCTTTCCACTGCAAGAATAGTTTGTATTGAAAGTTTGTTTTACAACTGTGAGGCTGTATCTTCCCCCCACCATTAATTAGTTTGTTGAACAAGCTGCTCAGACACTCCCACCATCTGTACCAGCTGGCCTAGCCTCTCCTGCAAAAGGGACTCATTGTAAAGCCTGCACACACAGGCTTGGCCTGCCATTATATCCTGCATCTTAAGCATGTAATCTGAAGCATTGAGTTAGAAGTGGAGTTGAGTTTGAATATCATCTTTCATCTCTTTCCAGGTAAAATAATGCCATCTTCCATATCTGATGCTTTCCACTGCAAGAATAGTTTGTATTGAAAGTTTGTTTTACAACTGTGAGGCTGCATCTTCCCCCCACCATTAATTAGCTTGTTGAACAAGCTCCTCAGACACTCCCACCATCTGTATCAGCTGACCTAGCCTCTCCTGCAAAAAGGACTCATTGTAAAGCCTGCACACACAGGCTTGGCCTGCCATTATATCCTGCATCTTAAACATGTAATCTGAAGCATGGAGTTAGTACCAGAGTTTGAACTGGATTTGAACTTTTGACTACTTTGTAACCAAAAATTAGACCATTTCTCAAACATAGCAGCATGGGAATGCTGCCACAATACCTTCATTTCAACTCCCCTGAGACTGGGTGTGGGTGCTGCCAAATGCTGCAGCCAAATCGAACTCTGCAAACTGCTGGATGCAACAAGACCACACACTCAAGCGAAGGAGATGCTGTGGCCTGTTGCAGAGCACACTATCATTTTTTAAAAAAAATTCTGATTAAGTTTAACATGGTTTATAACTTATAATGCGGTCACTCTTTTTTTTCCACCTGGATGTTATACTTCCGCTACTTGCACACCCTGCCAGATGTAACCTGCACAGTGCTCCCCAGTTGGCTGCATCGGTTGGGTTCTTTCTTTAGCAGGATGCACGAATACGTGGATCTATTCATTTAGTGCATTTCATATTTCAAATGTTTCAGTCACCTGTATATGTCATGCCGAACTGCAGCACTGTTTGCTGTATTTGCTATTCCCTGTTTTTAAAATGTACTTCAACCCCACTGTATGCTAAACTGGTGTGCTATACCTCCACTGTATGCTATACTGGTGTGCTATATCTCCACTGTATGCTATACTGGTGTGCTATACCTCCACTGTATGCTATACTGGTGTGCTATACCTCCACTGAAGTACATCCTCCATGGGCAGGATGTATTTTACGTGCATCTATTCACACAGGGTATATCATACTGCCACATGTGTCACTTTTCCCATATATGCCTTGGATCCTCGCATGGTTCATCATCCTCAATGCAACCTTAGTAGTGCACCCATCATGGCTGCCTCACGAGGTACACTCATGGATGGGATGAAAAATACATGGACCTGACTATTATGATGGGACCATACTTCTAGCATCAGGATACTGCAACCTCACCCATTTTATTTAATTTCTTCTAGGCATAACCTATTCCACCCAGGGTAATCCTACGTAGTGTGCCCAAGATGGCTGCCTCATTTGATACCTTTTGTGGGTGGAATATATAACCCATGGAAGTTATTTCTCAAATGTCTGCATCAACCCTGCAATATACTTATTGTGCTATCTAGGTTCCGGTTGATTTTAATTATCTGTGTGGTTTTCTATTTTTTGCAACACCAAACCCTTGTAGTGTTTAATCACGCATTTGTTTATATATTTTTTAAGGTGCTGCAGAACACTTGTGGCGCCATATAAATAAATTATAATAACAATAATAATAATAATAATAATAATAATAATAATAATAATAATAATAATAATAACAATAATAATAATAATAATAATACAGTATTGCTACTTTATCTTACCTTTTACTTCCATCACTGTATCCATTGTATTGTTATGTCATGTTCTCTTCTCAACAAGTCATGTCCTGTTGTTGTTGTTGGAGTCCTCTATCCATGAGTTAGTTATAATGCGATATTTCCTGAAAAGCATAAACTGTAGTAACCATTAACATAACATAACTATCATTGTACCTTTCATTATAACTTTCATTATATCTTTGTTATTATCAATTTACTAGAATACTGAAGTGCTACAGTCTACAGTATAATACAATGGATCGTGATTTTTACTAGGGTGTCAAGTGAAATGTTGCAATGTACACTTTGTTCTAATAACATTTTGCAGGTATGATATTTCTCACAGCTTGGAGAGATATACAATTGTGAGAGGTAAAGTACCAACCAATCAGCTCCTATTAATTTTCAAACAGAGCTTGTAAAATGTAAGTTAGAAGCTGATTGGTTAGTACTTTAACCCTCATATTTGTATCTCTCTCCAAACTTTGATAAATACCCTAATCAACAATTATCAAATGAACTGTATGACAATTGTTTTTACAACATTGAACAAATCTTTAAAAACATATTTTAAATAATAGCTTTTTTTGTAGCAAATATAATTTTCCTAATTATATATTGCACTGTAATGTTTCACTGTTTTGTGTTAATTATTATACATGTAGTAGCAGTGTTGATATGATAATAAAAGTAAGTGTTTCAATTATTTGTTCCAGTTAACATGATTAACTGTAATTGAGTTCTCAAAGCCTCATACCAAAAACTATTTTGAATATATATAAAGCTAGAAAATATATTTTAAGCATAACACAAGTTTCATTGGAAAGACCTTTTTGATAAATATGTTATGTTTACATTATATTACCCCATGCAATATTACACTAATAAATCTAAAAGCGTGAAGGTCAAAACATTTGAAAGCCAGCTGTACATTTGCGGTTTATATTTTTTCTAACCTAGTCTGTAATGAAGTTAGAAGTTAATGAAGTGCTATGACACACAGAGGACACACACACAACAGGGACGATGATTAATGCAAATGTACTTTAAGACGTCTCATTCACTGACTTTATTAATGCAAAGCAGTCCATAACAACTAATGCTCCTTACATTGCTATATCAAGAGGACACAAAGTCATCACGAGTTTATGGATTTAAATGTGAGATTTCGATAGGGAAACAACATTTCAACTTTTACAAGAAGGCTAGGATGTGATTAGACCTCAGGACGTAAATAAGAAGCTGTAGGCCAAGCTAAAAATCACTCAACCATTCAAAGCTAGTTTTCAGCAAAGACAAATCATGTATTTGATTCAGCTTTTAAAAGATGATTAGTGCAGCTCGATGATACAAAGACCTCACGTGTTTGAGTCCCCTTGCAGAAGGCTAATGGTTTTGTGACTGAATGCTGTTCTATAGCATTGCTATAACAGCACACAATAATAATATGAATAATGACATAATATTATTATCTGTTTACAATATATATATATATATATATATATATATATATATATATATATGTATATATATATAAAACAATGTTTTATTACAATTAATATATTTACAATAATGTGATAAAAAGGTAGGTACATCATTGGTTTGTGAAATTAAAAATGTATACAGCGTAGTGGTTTTAGAATCTAGAAGTGTATTTGTAATTCTTAGGCACTATTGATTATATTAGGCAAACAATCTAAACTATACTTTAATTGTTCAAGGGAAATTCAGTTTGATACTCCAGGCAATGACATATCTATAATGGGTTAAGGGTGTGCAGAGCACATGGGCCCTTAGGTCTAGAGGGTCCACACTGCCCACCCTGCACCCATATACATTTATGCTTACCTCTCCACAGTCCTGCATCTGCTTGTGGCCTGGTGCTGCAAAGCAGCAGAAAATCACAGGAAAAATTATGAGGCAGCCATTTTCCCAGTGATATGCACATGCACAATAGAGATGTCCACAGGAATAAGGTGCAGGCACCATTTTCCTGAAGACCTGCTCATACGTAGTAGATTCTGGCACCAAGCCAGAGACTACAGTGCTCTCAGAGATGAGAGGGCCAACATGGAGTCTTCTCTCTTAAGCCGCCCCAATTTTTCATCACTTGTGTTGAATATCTGCAGACACATACACAATCCTCTGTTAAATTTAAAACTACTGTACCAACACAATGTGTGACTTCAGTACAATAATTGCTTACTGATGCAACATTTGTTTTGTACACTGAGATTTTCAATGACTACACTCTGTGAGTCTCCTTCTCCTATATTAGAGGTATTCCTTGATTATGACTGCTCCTCTGTATAGCTCCATATTTTGTCTGAAGTCATGCACATGGATTGCTATGTTGCCTTAAGTTGACAGCAATTTAATACAGGAAGGAAATATCAGCTTCTACCTAATGTGGGGTACACACTTGGGCAATGTACCTACAGACTTACCGACTGATTTCGTTAAGCATACACACTTATCAATCGAACGCACAATATATCTGGCCAGAAGAACCAGGTTGTTATGTAATTTTAATTTGTTTTTGTGGCCAGCATAAGGGTAGGTTGCTTGGTCATGTGTACACACAAGCAGATGTGAATGACATATCTTTCAGATATATCGCATCTGCCGTGCAGCCAATGTTATATATCTGTGAAAGATGTTGTTCACAGTTATATTACTTGTACACACAAGCAGACTCACTAAACATTATATCATTCATTGACTATACACACAATATATTGCCTAGTGTATACCCAGCATAAACTTTCCAATGTTCCATCTACACCTATAACTAATACAACAGAAGCTAATGGGTGAACTCCATGGTAACAGCAGGGCAGAAGCCGATAAATGCAAATTATGGCATAATCCATTGGCACCAAATCATTTAGGAATTTTGAATAACTTGTATCACTTGTTTAATGTATGATAATTTTCATTAAGCATATGTACAATATTTACCTGTACAGTATAAATGTATGCTATGCATTTGCTATCCTACAATCTCCTTTAAGATTGTTTAAAAATAACAAATAGCTAAACAAATTTGCATACATCTAAATAAATATAAAAAAGATATAACCAATAGAAAATCTTACAATGTTCGTTTTATTTGTATAAAAATCACATTAGTATAACAATCATTATTTAAATGTAAAATACTTGCCAATTAAAGAGAAGTCACGAGCTCCAAAGCTATTTAAATGTTGCAGCAAAACCTAATTAGTATAATATTTCCACAACTGTTCTTATTTTAAACTACTAATAAACCCCTTTCATAAAATGTACCTCTTTGCTAGTCTCAAATTCATTACCTTGAGTGACAAAATGACAATATGATTAGCAGTTAATAAGGGATAGGTTTTAAAAGATTGACTGACATTGCATTGCTCATTTAATTTCCGTTTTTCCTGTTTTTTCTATCTCCCCCAACACCCAGGGAATTAATATTATCACATCAAAGGGCCTGTTAAAGGGAGGAGAAAATAATTTAACAGGACACAGGCTGTGATTATTCAAACTAGGTTATTTGCACCTTGTGTGCTATAACAATATCATAGTACAACTTAATTTTTATCCAATTGTCAGTCACTAATGGGATACATATGCTTTCATTTTATGGGATCTATAATAAGTTGTTAAAATAAGGAGTGAGATTATATTCAGGCAAAGATAGGAATATAAGCAGTATGTTACTACAGTCAGCATGTGGTAGGCTTAAACTGTGTGTAATATATTATAGTCTGATTTTTCTTTGGTCTTCCTTGCCTTAAGGAAACAGTTGATTAATATAATAAACTATATGCTAGATAACTGTGAATTAAGCAGGAAGCTTTACAGAACAGTCACTGTTTACTTCCATCTCATCTTCAATCATTTTATTCAAATCTTAGTGACAAACTATTTATAATGCTCTCACACAGTGGCAGTGCATTTTCTAATAAAAGGCATATGGTAATCAGGCAGTCATCATATATTTATCTCTGTCCCTAAAATAAGGCATCTGAAATTATATGTGTGAGTAAAAGTGAATGACAAGCAAGGCGGGAGTCGAGGCATTCCACAGTATGAGAAATTAAACCTAAGTCCATGACTCTTGCATAAGCAGAGTGTCTTGGCTATGCAGACCCAGAGGGATTAAGCAGTGTATTCTGAGAGAGTGAAAAGAAAAGTCATAAAATAAAGGAACAAAATGTTCTTATGTCAAAAGGTTTGAAGACCAGCCTTGTTAATTCAGTAAACTGCAGCGTTAAATTAGTCCAGACCCTTGTGAAAAGTGTTGCTACATATTGTCCAGCCGAGATAAATTTTCACTCACACTCTCTAACAGACAAGCCAGTGACAGGTGACTGCTGTGAGTAGTTTATTAAAATGGCCACCTCATGGGAGATTTTCAAAATCTTAAATGCTTCTCATTGATAATAGGGTCAGCAACAGTGGGAGTCAGAACAAAAGAGAAAAAATAACCCAAAGATTCATGGGCCAATCACTTGTTTAAGCGGGTCAGCTGCATGCATTCAAAAGAGATGTCATGACTCTCTGTTTATTAGCTAAATGTTCTGGATATATTTATTAAGATACCTGGACAATGCAACTGAAACGTAATAATTTAATACCAATGTACACTAAATATGTGTTTATATCATTCCAAGTAGTTAATTGAAATACATAATGTATACATTATTATTGTAGTAACTAATAATACTATTAACAATTTATTGTAAATGAGAATAATTTTTTTTGTATTTAACATGTGATGTACATGTAAAAGTTTAAATAGTTTTACATTTATTAGACATTTCACTTAAATATAGCTGTTGGAATCAGTAACAACATTTGCCTGTATACTTTACTGGAATAGTTACTACAAAGTGTTCTAAAGACATGTTCTTCCTAACTGTAAGTGTACCTAACAGCTAGAACTGCAGTTCTCATATACAGTACTCATGCCGTTGTGGCATTTCAGCATGGCTTGTTTTTAACACTTTCATGGTTTGAGTGTCTCAGTCATCATATTAACATTCTAACATGTTGTCATCAAGTCTTGAGTAATCATCAATTACAAATATGTGTATTTGTATATGTAAATGAATAAGGTCAGAACCAGTTTAATAACATAAACCTCTTTCTGTACTTGAAGCATATCCTTATAAGCTATTGAGTGATAACACAAAAGTTTTGTACTGAATTACTAATTACTTTTGCACGGAAAGTTACCACATAACTAAAAAATGTATTGGACCGTACAACCCGTAGAACCATTCTACAATTATTTTGTGCCCTACACATATATGGAAAAAAGCATACTTGCATGTGTATGTATATTCACACTCATCTTAATATAAAGCTAGGTACACATTAGACAGTATTTTGAACAAACTGAAAGATTCAGATGGATCAGAATGACAAATCATTCAAATCGTATGTGTACGCACTATGGACCTGATTCATCAAGGATCAAAACTGTGATTATGTATGCGATCAGCCGATTGTTGCATTCTGCGCATGGCTCGCAGTGCGATCGCTGTCTCTACGCCGACCCATTGTAGAGTAAATGACAGGAAGTACCATTTGGGGATGGTGACGGGGGGTGGGTCGGCAAAACGCAGAAGTGCCACTGCATTTGAATGCTGTTGCAAGGGTGTGCTTAAATTAGGCACTGCGATGCCATACGCAGCTTGTGTACTCACAGCCTGTGACGAGTTAAGCAACTCCTGTGTAAGGTCAGAGCTTGTGCAAGTGTGCGTGAGGCTGCGAAGGAACTCAATGTTGCAGTCTTGCTAAGTATTATGGATGTGTGTAAGGTAAGGTGGGCAACCTTATGTTGTGCAGCGATGGCATAGTGATTGCAGTGGATTAGCATATCATCACAGTGAAACTGTGTGCATAATCGAAACCGCGATAGCAGTTGCAATCTGTACTAAACCAGGCCCTATGCGCACTCCCGCTGCGTTGTCTGTCGCATCTTCAGGTAGTCCCTAAATGCAGCTGAATCTGACAAACTCAATGATTTTGTTCAAATCGTGCAGTGTGTATGCACTATTGAGCGACCAGGTGACATGTTAACATTATATAGTTAATGATGAAATGACCAAACAATGCACGATATATTGTTTGGTAGATTGCACAGTTTGTATGTACTATATTGTTTGTACAGGAGTTCATCGTTTGCTGATTGTCTAATGTGTAGCCAGCGTAATATTTGGCAGTCACGGCATGCAGTCTCTCTTTCTGTCTCATGTCCCAGGGACCCTTCTGAGAGGTCAAGTAGGTATTTTGAATAGTGATCATTTAATTGTTCTATAACCTCATCTCAGCTATTGAGCACGTCTCCCCACACTATTTTGTTATTGCTGTGGAATATTCAGATTACATTTATTTGGTGCACATTCTTGTCCCTTCGCTGCCCCCTTTACAGGTGCATTTAGCTCTTGTAGTACTGCAACTGGCTTGTCTATGGATCTTACTATACTCTAGCTGCCCTGACTTCTACTTTGACTGATTGGACTCTACTTTTTCTGCTTGCCCTGACCTCTGTCTAAACCTTGAGTACAGCTGATGGCAACCTGCTCTAATAACTGTTTGGACTTAAACCACTTCTGATAGACAACTGCTTTGATTTCTGCCTAAACCTTGATCTATGCATATGTAGCCTTCCTTAACCTCTGCATCAGGCATTTCTGTCATCAAATAGGACATTGCATTTGCCCATTTCTCTGTGTTTATTCTTCTGTCATCCACTGTTCCTTCCTTAGTCCTGCACAGTCCTTAGTACCCATTTTACCTAGCCTATTTGTACTTGCTCCTCAGCAAGTTTCTGCTATTTCAGTCTTAAACCTATCTATTTGCCAGCACACAACCTATATATTGCCTAAAATTACATTATTAAAACCCAGGTAAGCTGAGTAACAATGAGCACATTCAGATCAAAGGAAAAAAGGAACTGCAAGAGGTAGAAAGCATAGACAGCCATGTTCTAAAGGTTTATGCTAGGTACTTCCTTGCCAGATACTTGCCAACCATCTAAAGTTTCTTACTGAAATGGTGCAAGACCTAATGACTAGAGTCTCACAGCCCCAGAAGATGTGTCCAGGTTTCCACAATCCATTTTCAACCAAGATGAAAGTGAATGCAACTGAATGTTTTTTCAGTTACCACAAACTATTCTTAAAATTTCAAGTAAAGAACTCAATAATTTGAGTTTAAAGAGTAGAGAATTGATATTGTAATTCCCAGACCCTCAAATCCAATTAAAATGAGGTCTGTTTGAAATGTTTCTATATTATGTGGTGCAGTGTCCTCTTCCTGTATTCTGAGATAATTTGTTTAATTTGAGAATGATAGACACATTTCACAGAGAAGCCAACAGGGTCAGAATATGCAATTTCAATACCGGGAAAATCTCTGGAAGGTCCTACGCACTATTCTTAGGGAGTGGGACCAATATCATACACAAGTGTATGCTGGGACAAGTTCTATACTTCTTTTGTTGTTTCATATAGGAAAGGGTGGAATTACATATCACAGTCATTGCTGCTCTTCCTGGTAACTGGCTCCTCCCTTGGAGATCGTATCTCTCCATAAATTCCAAGAAGCAGACAGATGAGCCCTCCATCATTCTACAGAAAGGTACTTGTGTTGGGGGGTGATTATTAATGTAATCTGTATGGAAGTAAATTCTTAAGATGATGTGGGGTGAGATGTTCCCTTCCCAGATTCCAATCACTCCATAAACCACACACGCAATTCCTGCTGTAAATATGTCCCACCTGCAATACACTCCTACTTTGCTGCCACTCATTCCTCCTGCTCTCAGACACCCCATCTGCCTCATTTTGTCTCCTTGCTGCCACACTGCTAGTTTCCCCATGCTGCTGATGGTACACTAACATATTAACTAACCTGCCAACATTCTACACTATGAAAATGTAGGCTGGCCACCCTGCACACATTTCATAGCTGTACTGCACTGGAAACATCTGAAGAGAGAAAACAGTATTGAGAGAAAAATATTTTTAAATATTACTATCAAATATTTTTTATTTTAGGATTAATAAGAACTGCAAAATATTTAAAACATAGAAAAAATATAACTGTTATAAAATAATTTTTTTAATTGATTTAATTAATAAAGTGTGTTTTTTATTTTCATTCTTAATATTTATACATACATAATTATAGCTTGCTACCATTGTGCTGCTACTTCCACTTGATTCCATATTTTACATCTTAATCAGTTCAAGTGTAGGAGTTATAATACAGTATCTGCATAATTAACTGCCGAAAATAAACTTTATTCCATGGACTGGCCACACACCCACTAGTAGTTGGCCTTGGCTCTTGATGACTAGCCACACAGCTTCTGTCTGCTGTCCATGTCCCTGTTGAAGACAATAATGTGGCTATGTCACACATACCCTTTCAATTCTAGATGTTTTACCCCTATGAACACAGATTAGCCAGAACCTATGCAAATAGATTTCTAGATTACAGATTAAGATACAGTACAAAGCATTGCAGATTTCTTGGCTGGTGTCTGTACTTTCAACTAGGGCTCAGGTATTTCTTTAAAAAAAAAAAAAAACATTATCATGTTATCAATAAAATTTGGTACAGTACTTAGTGTGATACCCTTTTTGTCTTTATAAATAGCGGGGCTGCAAGCACTCTTTCTGTAGCTAAAACTTTAAAAATAATAGTTTTTATTTTAGATTCATGGTTTAGAAGTTGTGAGATCACAGTACCTTATATAATGTACAAATTCCATCTAAAGCACTTAATATGACCCTTATTTTGAGTTGTCTTAATGCATAGGATATTAATCTCATTTTATGCATTCCCCTTCCTTTCCATTAGTTTTAGGGTATCATTGGTTATTCCCAAATTATCCTATTATTGCTTGGAATCTGGGAAAAAAATCCCAATGCAGTGGATACTGTTATGAGCAACACCTTCATTTAACTGCTCCTGTTGCTACCACTTATTTAGAAAACTACCTGAATTGTACAGATAGTGCTCTTTTATTTTACAAAAAGGAGGCTGTTCCAAATTGCAGGAAGTTTGACTGTTCCATTGAATTCACTTCCAGAACAAACCCTTCTAGTCTTCACTCTCAGGTCCCAATGGGACATTATTTTACAAAAAAAATAATGAAGATTTCCATTATTTTCTACCTCACTTGCTCTTGCATCAATTATAGAGGTTAAAACAAAATGATAGTACAAAAAAAACTCTATATCTGATTTTTAACCTGTTTTATCAGATTTTGGGTGCAAGTGCCAGTTATTTATAGTTAAAGTTAGGTGAATGGAATAGAGTCATTAGTACTCAGAATGGGCAGTTTTCAAGATTTCATTAATGATATATTTAGAGAGTTTTTGGAAAGTTTTCTGATTGGAAATCCTAATTTCTCATCCATGTAGAAACTGTGGTCCTGATTCAGAGCCGTTCGTTAGAGGCAGTACGCTCGTTGCGTTCCGATGTTGAGTTACACTGCGCATGTGCGTACGGCAGATTGCGAGTTTTTTTTGTCTCGTTCGTCAAATAGCGTACAGGAAGTGACATGTCAAATGTGATTGACAGAACAGGCCATTTTTGGGCGTTGACGGGGGTGGAGATGGGAAAACGCAGGCGTGGCGAGGCGTTTTTGGGGCGTACATACATTAACAAATGCGAACGTCAAATGTGTTCGTACAAACTCATACGTCACTGGATGATCCTCTTTCCCTTCAAAATGCTCGCACAGCTTAGGGGCTGGATAACTCGACCACAGTGGCGATGGCCTTCTCCTCCGTCCCGGCACTCCACGATGTTGCATCGATTAATCACGGCTTGTCAGAAACTCAATTAGTGTTGGATTGAAAACCGGCTTGGTATGTGTTTGGAAAGCAGTTTTTTGGGATAGCACAAAACCGAACGCAGGTGGAAATCATAGCTGCTAATGTCAGGATTACACAATCAATTAGCGTACATTTGTGGGGGTGTATTTTGGCCGCAATGTGTTCGTTTTTGGACTATTGTGACAATAATGTCATCATGTTTAGGTTTGGTCCCTCATTTTGTGTTTGCAAGGTGTTTTGTACTCCTTAGGTAATGTTTTAAACGTTCCTTAACGAGCACTTTTTTTAAAATGTGTAATTTTTGTTTTTGAACGTTGTTGGCTTGTGGGCCCGGATTAAAAGTAACCCATTTTGTCAATAATGTCAGAATACAAAGTCGTACATTTCTGGAAAATTTATTTGTATCCACCCATAAAAAAAACACATATTGAACTACAACATTTTGGGCAGTGTTCCACAATATTTATTAATTGTGCAAACAATAATTTTTGAATAAACATAAATGTAAAAATGAAAAACAATTCACAAGAAAGGAGAGGGAAGTTTTGGCCAGAAAGGAATATGAGGCAAGCACAGAAGGAGTGTGGGAAAAGTAGCCAATGGTGTCACCGTTTTTTCGCCCGTTTGGCTGGGGGAGGGAGGGCGCCAGACCGGGTCCGGGATGTCATTGGGCTGGCCTGTCCAGAGGCAGATGTTGTGGCCTCTGGACTAGGCACAGGGCTAGGCACATTTGGAGGATTGGCTGATGTTGTGCCAGAGGTGGAGGATCCTGATGTTCCGGCAGGAAGGGAGGTCGGCTCCACCATGTGCTGGCGAACGAGCTGCTCCAGGGCAGTGGCGATGCGGATGTTGGCCCTGGTATTTTCCGCCAGGGCCTGACCAATGGTCACGTTGGCCGCAGCATTTTGGTCCAGGGCCTCAGCCACCCGTACCAGACTGGCGTCCTTCCTCTGCAGAATCTCCGTATGGAAATCCGATTTTAAATTGAGTTCTGTGAGGAGGGACACTGCCTGCGAGGGGGATTGCCCTGGACTGGCTTCTGCAGGGTCCTCAGCCGGATGTACTGGTTCCTCCCCTGCAGAGCCAGCAGAAATTCTGCGGCCAAGGCTCCCCTCTGGAGCAGACTCATCAGCCTGTGTCTCTGTTGGAAAAATGAGAAAAGACTCACATTAAAATCTACATATTGGCACAATAACATTTCACAGTTGGTGACATCACAACATTTACCTGGGACAACATGAGGAGCCGCAAAGTCTGGCATGTCCGTATCCATGTTGGACACGCCAAACACCTCCACAGGCTGCACACACCCCTGTGCCAGCTCTTCTAAATCAGTAAACTCCAATGACACAGGGGTGGGACCTCCACCTGTCCCCCTTGCATGCCTAGCCCTGTGTGCCATTTTTAGTTTCAGGCGATATCTGAAGTCTTGCCATCTGTGGGTTAAATTGGAACCATTACTTTTTATTTGATTTGGTTGTTGGTTTTAGGGTGGTCAAGTGTTTACTTACCGCTGTTTGACATCCCGGGCTAGACGGACATAATCCCCCACCCTATTGACATCCACGGCTACCTCTTCCCACATTCTCCACTTCTGGCTTGCACTCATATTCCTGTCTGCCTGTGGCAGGATGTCCACACACTTCTGAATCAAAACCTCCATCTCCTTTCTTGTGAATTGTGGCTGCCTTTTCTTTTTGGCAGCTTTGCCCGGATTACTGGGCCCAGCAGCCTCTTCCATGTCATCCTCCTCACCTATTTGGGGTAATTTGAAGAAATCTCAACTTCCCAACTTGCACAATAATATGTTTATAATTAATCATTGAGTCAAAATGCAGGAAATACTTACCGCGGGACTGTTGTCCATTGTTTTCCTGGTCTGTATCCATGTGTGTTGTTCCAACTAGAAATACACCAGAATTGTGTTTTTGTCTCGTGACGTATTTATACATGCGTCCTTATTTTGCGGCCGCATCATTGATTGTGCGTTCCTCTGATCCTACCTTAATTTGGGCGGGAAACGAAACACTATTTATGGGTTGGGGCGTTTCGACTCGAGGTGGCGTTTATTGAATGTTGGAGGTTACGTTGGTTGGAGTTGATTGTTGGCTGGTTTAGGAGATTGCGTTTATTGTGTTTTTTTTTCTGGTTAGCGTTTTTTCTAGGTTTTTCGTTACTTTTTTTCCACTTTTGGTTTTTTGGCTCGTTTCCAGTTTTAGTAAGTTTGGGGAAGTATAACTTCGGGGCAATTTGTCTCTCATTGTGGTGTTGAATTTTCTAATATGTTTTTTCCGTCATTTCATCTCTCTTAGGTTTTTTTTTGGCTCTGCCCCAAAGACATTTTGGTCCGGTTTCTTAGATATTAGCTCTTGGTAAGTTCATGTGTTAAATTGTTTAGGAAATTTCCTGTGTGTCTGTACGCAACTTTGGTTGGCCTTCCACATGTTACGTTGTTTTTTGCCAAATCGAACACTGTGTTTTTTTTTATTTTTTTTGGCGGCTTTATTGTGCCCTGTATTTGCGAAATAATTATCGCATTTTTACTACTTGCTATTGTGCCCTGTATTTGCAAACTAATTATCGCATTTTGACTACTTGCTATTGTACCCTGTATTTGCGAACTAATTAGCGCATTTTTACTACTTGCTATTGTGCCCTGTATTTGCAAACTAATTAGCGCATTTTTACTACTTGCTATTGTGCCCTGTATTTGCGAACTAATTAGCGCATTTTTACTACTTGCTATTGTGCCCTGTATTTGTGAACTAATTAGCGCATTTTTACTACTTGTTATTGTGCCCTGTATTTGCGAACTAATTAGCGCATTTTTACTACTTGCTATTGTGCCCTGTATTTGCAAACTAATTAGCGCATTTTTACTACTTGCTATTGTGCCCTGTATTTGCGAACTAATTAGCGCATTTTTACTACTTGCTATTGTGCCCTGCTTTTGCGACCTAATTAGCGCATTTTTACTACTTGCTATTGTGCCCTGTATTTGCGAACTAATTAGCGCATTTTTACTACTTGCTATTGTGCCCTGTATTTGCGAACTAATTAGCGCATTTTTACTACTTGCTATTGTGCCCTGTATTTGCGAACTAATTAGCGCATTTTTACTACTTGCTATTGTGCCCTGTATTTGCGAACTAATTAGCGCATTGTGAAATGTGTATTCATCCCTTAATAATGTTTTTTTTCGCCAGGAGCATTGGTTGATTACATTTGGCCTCTATTTGACGTAGTGTGCGTAACGTCATTTTGCTCTTGGGCCAAATGTGTGTGTGTCCCCTTTTATGTTTTGTGTTGCTTAAATTTGTGATAATGACATGGCCAGCATAAAATGATGTATATTTTTGATGTTATTATTTGCAGTTACAACATATCATGACAATACCCCGGCATGTAAGCATCAATGGATGGTATTTGAAAGCAAAGTTACATGCATTTTTATTGGGTGTTGTAAAAAGGCTGACCTTCCAATGTTGTCATTTCAGGTTGATTTGGGTCGGATTGTTCTGGCCCTGCTCCCGGAATCTGACCAACCTCAATCTCGTCCCAGGCATAGGCATCGTAGGCATGCAAGGCCCCAGATATTTCGAACACGTGTCACTCTTTTTGGAATGCCCGATGATGAGGTTTTAAGACGATACCGTCTTCCTCCAAAAATCATCATAGACACTCTCTCATTAATAGAGAGTGATCTTGAGCGGCAAATTGACAGTCCTACAGCAATTCCACCACTTACGCAATTAATGGCGGTGTTACATTTCTGTGCCTTAGGATCGTTCCAAACATCGGTGGGAATAGTGGCGGGCATCTCACAATCCTCCTTTTCCCGGATCCTGAGGGCAGTGATGGAGGCACTTTTCAAACACCTCCATCATTTTATTCAAATGCCTTTGGATATGGGTGCCCTTAGTGTGGCCAAGGCCAATTTTTACCAAATAGCTGGCTTCCCACACATCATAGGGGTTGTGGATGGTACTCACATACCACTTCAGCCTCCAGCACGGCTGGAGGCAATATTTAGAAACCATAAACACTATCACTCCCTCAATGTAATGGTGGTATGTGATGCCTCCCTCCAGATCCTGTCCCTGAATGCAAAATTACAAGGAAGTGCACATGACTCCTTCGTCAGCCGGCAATCAGGGATATGGCACAAATTAACCAACCTACAAGCTGGTGATGCGTGGCTTCTGGGTAAGTGGAGACCTTTAGTACATAACAATGTTAAGCTTCATACAGAGTGTGCCTTATGTTGTATTTTTGTTTTCACAGGAGACAGTGGCTACCCTTGCACGCCCTGGCTGCTCACTCCTTATTTGGCTCCCACACCAGGGCCACAAAGTGAGTATAATTCCGCACTTACTGCCACCAGGCAAGTGGTGGAGCACTGTATCGGCCTTTTAAAAGGCCGATTCAGATGCCTCCACCGCTCTGGTGGCGAACTCATGTATTTGCCGGATATGGTTTCGAAAATTGTGGTCCTGTGTGGGATATTTCACAACATCGCCATAAGGAGTGGTGTCCCAATGCAGCCAGAGGATGCCTTACCTGAGGATGGCCCCCCCGAGGTTGGTCGGAGGTCAGTATGTGGGGTGGCCATATGCGATGATGTGGTGGCCAGATTTTTTAGGTAATTATTAGCAAAAAAACAGTGTTGCTACCTAATGTGGTTGGGTTTGTTTGAGAGCATCTAATTTTTTGCTAATTTTTTTCTCCCTCTTCTGTTTTTTGACATAATCTTTGGCACTCCAACGATGACTACTTCCTGCTACCCTTACAAAACCTGTATGTGGATATTTTGTGGCTATATTCTGGAACACTTATTGCCACGCCATATATGTGGAATCATGTTGGCATGGTCCTTCGTCAACCAGTTCTTGATTTTTTTTTTTGATGTTTGTTTTTTTGTATGTGTTGTATTTGAGATTATCACTGTGTGTTTTGTTTGTGAGTGACCACTTTGAATTTTCTGTTATGTTGGTAATAAATGTTTTTAGAGTGAAATGTTGTCCCTTTTTTGTAACGTTACCACCAAGAGTAACCAGGTTCACACACGTAACATTTGACTAAGGGGTAATCCAGTACTGACGCCATTTGAGCAAAAATGATTCCTTTATTCAGGGTCCAAACCAACACCAAAAGGAAGCCTGTACAATCCTTTTGCTTTGTAATATTGCCCTAAGCTGCTTGCACACCAACTAGGAACCTGGAAAATGTAGAAATATCTAATTGTGACTACACCAAAAAAGGAAAATCAGATTTGTACAGTTAGGTGTTTCTTGTGGCTGTTTGACACAAAAATACAACACACACTCTTATTGGCCCAAATGTGAAATCCTTGCAGGAACACTCTACTTATGTCAGGGTAAACAATATGTGGTTGGGACAAAACGAATTTGCCAGAACGTAACTTCAAACAAAACAATTTATTTACAGAATGGTGAAACAAAAAAAAACTACTCCCTAAGGAGGACCGACATACGGTCAAGGACCACCAGCACCCCGATGATAGTGCAGTGCATCTGGGCCACACATCCGGCTAAATTTGCCCGAAGCCTCTGTTCCTCTGTGGGAGAGAAAAATTTGGGGATTAATACAACAATATTGAAACAACATAAAAAAACAATGTAAAAAACTAAAAAACACAAAAAACATTTTAACAAAACTGCATTAAAAATCATCAGACTAAAATGGTGTAGGGCAAAAATACAAGGCCTATGTCAAAATTCAGACAGGTGTGCTATGTGTATGTTGAAACCAGCAGTAACAGGTTACGGCAATCGACCAAAACCACTTATTTTTGGGAAGAAAACACAAAAAACAAAAAAATATAAACAAAAAACAAACAGTTTGTGTCGATAAAAATCAGGAAAAAAAAACATACCGGAAGACCCAACGCCAGCTACAGAAGGCCCTCCATCGTCCTCCTTGGAGGTGGGTCCATTCCCCAAAGATCGGGGCGGTGTAATGACCGACTCCGGGGAGGGGGTCATTCGAAGAGGGGTGGTTGGAGGAGAGGGGGAATTGGGACGGAGGGGAAGGAGTCCAGAAAAATCTTGCTGAGGGTGTAGGAAGTCTGGGGAGGAGGGGGGAATAGGGGAAGTAGTGGAGTTGGAGTGTTGGCCGGGGGTGGGGGAGAGTGGCCGTGCTCGCCATCTGGCGGGACGCTGATGGCGTAGTCTTCGCTGGGCCCCTAAAAGATGGTAAACAAATTGTGGTTAGTTCCAACACAAATCCGCAAACAAAATAAATTTCAAATGCACCCCCAAAACAAAAAAAACAAAAAAAATGAGGAGAATGAATACATCTGAAAGACACGGAAAACATGGCCATGCAGATAGGAGGAGAATGAATACATCTGAAGACAGGGAAAACATGGCCATGCAGATAGGAGGAGAATGATTAAATATGAAAGACAGGGAAAACATGGCCATGCAGATAGGAGGAGAATGAATAAATATGAAAGACAGGGAAAACATGGCCATGCAGATTCCCCCCTCCTCCCCAGACTTCCTACACCCTCAGCAAGATTTTTCTGGACTCCTTCCCCTCCGTCCCAATTCCCCCTCTCCTCCAACCACCCTCCGTCATGTGCATGCTCAGTCCAGAACATCGACCCACTTGCGAGCGGACAGCCGCTCGTGAGTGGGTCTGAATCAGGCCCTATATTAGTAAATTCTCAAGACATCCTGGCATTATAGAAACCACTGAAATATTGTCTGAAGTTGTATGCTGGCCTTCACTCAAAAAATATGTCACTACTGTATATATGTTTCTGTTGTGAAATGTGTGGCAGAAACAAGAGCCCAAGGACTCTGAATATATTTATTGTCAAATGACTCCTTCTAGGATGTTTACAATTATATTGGTTATTATGAATTAATTTAGCAAAATTTGATTTATGTGTATTTTACTGGTTTATCCTCTGCTAAAATTATAGCTTCTTGGACTGCATGCTACATTGGTAAATAATTTCACTGAAATAGTCACTTCACATTCTGGAAGGTTGTTTGTTTAAATTTAGATATTGACGTATGTTTCTTTTTGCATATCTCCCTAAGACCACACCATTAAAATAAAAAAAATCATACAACCTCAGCACTCACCATTATATTCCAAATTGTACTTAATTTAATTCCAGGGAAAATTAGTTCCAAAGTATTTCAACAATTTGTCAAGCTGACCAACCACGTCATGGTCTTCCCATTCTGGTCATTCTTAAAAATATGAGCATTGCCCTGCATCATTTGGCTCCAGGTATCACATTTTTCACACATTATTCTTCTTCCATGGGTCTAGATGCTGGCTCACATGCTTAAAGAGACAGAACCACACCCAAGTATACTAATTAATGACACCTGGGGGATAAGCTGACAAATTTGGCTTACATATGGGTGCAAGAACAAGTGTGACCACAAACATTTTACATAAACATTTTTGCTTTAATCCAAGGCAAATTTTGTCAGCTTGAACTATTTTTATCACCTATTTTGTATCTGTTTCACCCTACAACATCTCTTCGTAGAACAATTTTTTTTACAACAGGCGCCATTTTATAAGATAGATATACCACTCTTGCGTGTGCGGCCTCTGATATATGCATGCCTGCTATATGCACCAAGGCATGAGTATATAAGAGTGTAACCACACACCCAAGAGTGGTATATCTATTACATATATATCTAGTATATTTTCAGTCATGAAGAGCCTGCCTATGAACACAGTGTTTCTCATATAGCTTTGTTAAAACTTGTATTCCTGTTAAGATCACATAAGATAATGTCTAAACGTACTACACTTATTATTTATGGAGAACTAAAATTAAATTTGAAATAATCAAATATTCTAGATGTGTTTGGTGACACCTATGGTATTTGGTTTGCTGGAAACAGTGTTGCCCTGAGGAGAGGGATTATGTTTTGATGGAATAAATGATGTACAAATGTATATGTGATGAACTGTTCATTTTTTAATATTACAATATATGTGTTTGTTCTGTAATGTGACATATTTTTATTGTGATTAAAGTAATAATAACTTATGACCAGTTTTTGCTCTATTTTAACATTTTGTTAGATATATAGACATTCAGCAATGTGAGAGAATGTGCAATTATTATTATTATTGTTATTATTATTATTATTATTATTTATAATAAAGTATTATGAGACTAATACATTATACAAAAAGAAGAAACATAAGTGTTTTCAAATGACATATTTTATTATGGTCTATGGATTATTTTTTTTACCCCAAATTGTATACAGTATAACCTCAAAACAGAGTATTTTTATCTTAAGTAACTAGAAAATCAAAGTAACAATTTTTTTTCCAATTCAAATATTTATATAGAACGGTTATAATTTACAAATCTATAGCTATGAAAAAGAAAATAATTGAAAAGGTTGTTTGTTAGGGTCTTTTTTTTTTGCTTTCCATCCCATCAAGCAATCTGCTGATGCTTTCTGTTACTTTGTGATCTATATTTCATATGTAGAAATGTTCTTAATGATGGAAAGAAAAATCTAAATCTCCAGGATGAATTATCTCTCTAGCAATTTAGGTAAGTGACAAGTATGAGCTTTATACTGTACATTGCCTGGTTATCCTATTGCATTTATTGTCTCATCATTTATTACATTTTTATTTTCTTGAAAACCCATATAATTACACTAACACATAAAGTGAACTTTTCAAAATTAAGGTGGAGGTCACAAACAATAAGCTTTGCTTTAAGGAGCAATAATATTTTCTCTTCCTTTCTAAGCCTTTAAAAATAGTCTAGAATTTTATTGTAAATACATGATTCAATCAATACTTATTAAGGTACTTAAATCAACTATAACAAATTGAAAAAAGGTCATTGGATAAAGGATATGAACTCTTTGATATTTGTTTTGCATTAAGGAAGATTAGCTTCTTAAACACTAACTATAGCACAGAAAAAGAGGGATATAAAAACAAAGACATTGAGACATTCACATATTTGATTTAAAGGCACTGATGTAGGGAGAAGTCTAATATGGTACATTATTTAGCTTACATTTCTAGTAGTGCTTAGATGGTACAGTAATTGTAGCATTTTGTTTATATCTTAATGCCAAATTATATGGTTGTAGAATTTCCCTATTTAATAATTTAGATAGTTTGGATTGATATCTGATATCATTTATGTTATTACATGATGCGTAGTGTATATAGATATTTTGCAATTTATTGAATGCATCATGTTTTCATTTATTGGCAATGAGATACAGAAAGGCAGGAACAGGACATCAGATAAGGCTGTTGCCAGTGAATGGGGAATTACTTGTAGCTGGGAAAACTGACAGCATTTTTTTATCTTAACTTTGACACACATCGTCTTCTTTCCCACAGATATATTAGTTACTCTTTCCTTAGAAATATGAGTTGCAATGTTTAATTGCTTGTAATTTTTGTGTGGGAAAGGATCACCCTATTCATTAAAACATTAAGTAACCACTAAAATAAATATATTTCACCACTCACAAATATACAGAGGACAAATAAAACAGTATATATTTATTTCATGTTTTTATTGCTAGCTTTATGTGGCACTTGTTGTTTGGATAAGTGTGTTACTAAAGGTGTATGTCTGCATTTGGGTCTGTCACTTAACAACCTATACTGACCAGTGTGATGAAATAATTAGATATGCTTTATTATATTTTATGCCGGTCCTGAAAAAATGCTTGTTGAACACAATCAAAGCTAAATATTTATGTGGCTTGCATTGTATTTTCACATTCTGCAGTGTACAATGTATGTCACATATCTAGACAACACATTTTAAAAACTCTTAATATTTATGCTTGCATAAACATATTTACACGTGTGTGTATATATATATATATATATATATATATATATAGTAGCTAGCTATCTGTGCACATTTGCACATATTCACCTGAACAAAAAAGATCAATAACACAATAAACATAACATTTTGAGTTGATCACTGATCAGCACTGTGGGTTCTCGTTGTGGATGATACCCACTGCCTTAATCAAGAGAGGTCAGATTGTAGTAGAATAAAAAACTTTCTGTGCAATGTATCTACGAAGAATAAAATTATTTTTAACATTTGTGTTGAGTTCTGTGGCAAAGAATTTTAAACCTTTGGCGACTCTAAATGAAAAAAATCACTACATATTTTATATATATTTTAAGAAAGGAGAAAAAAACAAACAAATGTGTAGTAATTCCCATATGGACTTTAGTACATATTTCCATATAAATAAGCATTTACAACAGGCCTGGCCATTCTGTGGCTCTCCAGCTGTTGTGAAACTACAAGTCCCACCATACCCTCCCACCAATCAGGTGGTGAAGCATGCTGGGATTAGTAGATTCACAACAGCTGAAGAGCCACAGGCTGGCCAGGCCTGATTTACAATATTGTGCGTATAAACTTAATAAATGAAAATCAAGTGCACTGTGTGCAAATCTAGATAAAGTTTATTTGTACTGGATTTTACATTTCAAAATGAAAGCTGCACTTTATCTTGCTAAACATTGACGGTGATCTGTGGGACCTTTCTAATGCTGGGTACACACTATAGCGATATATCTGCAGATGATGGTCATTCATACACATTGAACGGCCATCATCTGCTTCTGCCCACGAGCCCTGGTGTCCTACCCCCATCCCCACGGCTGCTGCTGTTTGTGTACGGGTGGTCTGGCAGGAATGCAGGAATCCTTTGGATGATATCCTTGATAGACAAAGATGGAGGTCTATCAAGTGGAACCATCATGTTATGGAGGTAGGGAAACCCTTCTATTATAAAAAAATTGTTTAGCTGTCCTGTAGATGACAGATCTTGCATAAAATATATTGTTCTAAAGTAATAATAATAATAATAATAATAATAATAATAATAATAATAATAATAATGTTGTATTTAGGCATTTTGATGGTTGTAAATACACAAATGAGTTTAATTTCAACTGATGCCCTGGGATCACAACAATTGCATTAATACTAGAAGGTAGCTCAAGGAGTTTTTAACCAGGCATAATTTTTCAAAGGGGATAAATATCTCCCCACATATTTGCCACAAAAAAGGGATACATTTTTGAGTCTTTTTGATATCCATGTGTCCTACCAATTGGAGTATTGGGGTAATTGTAATGCCCTCAATCAGGCAGCTTTAAGAACATAAATGTTTAAAGGTCCATGATCTATTTTGAAAAATGAACAATAGATCTGAGGAACGATAGAGAAAAGCTTTATCTTATTGTTTAACCCTCCTTAATTTCTAATACTAAATTGCCACTGTAAGTAACAGCCCAAAAAATTGTTTGCTCTGCCTCTTTATGTAGTGAATTATTGAAAAACTGTCTGGACATGGCATCAGCGTTTCTATTTATCTGTAAGCTCCATTTAGACAGCAAAGTTGGTTTATTTGTGAGCATTAGCCCCACATAGCACTGAGATTTTGAGCCCTAATGGTGTGGAGTTTGCATGTTCTTCCAGTGTTTGTGCAGGTTTATGGATTTTAAGCTCCTCTGGGGCATGGACTAATGTGAATGACCAAATATTCTCTGTAAAGTGCTGCAGCATATGCGTGCACTATATAAATAACTGTTTATAAATACATTTAGCTTGCTCATGAGAAAGTCTCTTTGCAGATCTAATAAATATCATAATATGGTATCAGCAAGGACAATAATATGATTAGCTACACAAATATCTCTCTTTTCTGCAAATTCTGCAATGTGGCTAAAATCTAATTTCTGCCTACAGTTCTTCTATGGAGAGGTTATTATAAAATAATAATAACCACATGGATATTATAACATATTTTCTCATATTCTTTATAATAATTTTGCCCTGACTGCAGAATTTGATGCATCTGCTTCACTATTAAAATGGAGATCTGGATTAGTGTGACTCAAAATAAGGGCAAATATAAACCTCGATTTCAAAGGAGAAAAATATGTCTAATCCTCTGTCGTATGTTCATTGGCGTATCTATAATGGGTGCAAGGTGTACGCTGAACATACAGGACCACACTGCACAGCCTGCAAACATAATTAATATTTACCTCTCCAGAGTCCCATGTTGCTGCAGTAGCAGCGCAAATCATATGCATAGTATAGTTGTGTTCACGACCATGGTTCGGGTGCCATGCTACTGGAGACCAGTGCTTGCCAGAGTCTACTGCACCACAGTGAGTAGGGGATCCACATGGAATAGTCTGTCCCCTCCTCTCTTAAACTGTCTCTGAGTATTTCTTGCTTTATAGATGGGATATTGTAGTTATATTACTGGAAATATCCTTAATGAATTGCCTGGACAAATAGACACATCATACAATTGTCTGTGCCTCTTTGACAATCTTTAAAACATTCCTTTTTGGGAGGTCTCTACTGTAACATTTATTCCAGTTAATCCCCCTCTAGGGAAGGATTGCTAGATATGGAAGAATTTGTATATGTATTTTGAGCTTTAGCCTTTAGCAATATAAATATACTTTGTATAATGTTTGAGAGAGCCACTGACTACTTTTGCTCATGTTTTCCCTAAGTGGTCCCACACCTATTCATCTCTTGACTTCCTTAATTATTATTTTCCTTTAAGTTTAACTAGTTCGTTATTTCAGCATTTGCAATGCTGAATTTTTCCATATTTGATAGTATATGCTATTCTGTACTTTTCACCTACTGTGTCATATAGTAAGAATTCAATTGAATAATAGTTTTATTAATTTTTCTCTATGGGCGGGCGGGATGTAGCAAAGTATGTTTTGTGGTCAAACCTCTGAAAATTCCTTTTTTGATGGCTTTGGCCACTTACCACTAGGAGGCAATGGGCAAAGTCATCTTTATATGTGTCACAAGCCGCCACACTGCGAACACTGTGCAAGGTGTACACAGGGCACGTTTTCACTGAATCTCTGCCTACCTCCTGTCCATCATTCTGTGGATCACTCCAGATTGGCTCCTGCATCTATATCCTGCTGGTGCAAACACTGCTCCGATGCCAGTGATATAGTTTTTCGTGTTTCCAGTTCTGTCCTGTCTTCCAGTCGAGCTCCAGTTTTCCTGCCTATTATAGTATTCTGTTATTCTGCTGTTTGTGTCATCCAGGCGGCACAGTCCTGCATACTATCTACCTGCCATTTGTGTCATCCATGTGGCACAGGCCGCACTGCAGCATCAGCTGCTTGTGTCAATCCGGCAGCACAGGCTGAACTGCAGCGTCAGCTGCTTGTGTCAACCCAGTGGCACAGGCTGTACTACAGCGTTAGCTGCATGTGTTTTAACCCGGCGGCACAGGTTGCACTACTGCATTAGTTGCTTGTGTCAACCCGGCAGCACAGGCCTCACTCCAGCAACATCAGGGCGCAGTCCCGCACTCCTAAACCAATGACTTTGCTTCTGTTATTTCTGGCTTCTGCCACATCTAGCCAAGTTGCTCTGGCCCTCAAGGCAGCTACACAGCCCAGTGGCTGCTTCATATTAAACAGCCCACTGGCTGCATCTGGCCAAGTTATACCAAACCCCAAGGCTGCTCCATGGCTCAGAGGCAACTTCATATTCTACAGCCAACTGGCTGCATCTGGCCAAGTTATACCAGCCCCCAAGGCTGCTACACAGCCCAGTGGCTGCTTCATATTCAACAGCCCACTGGCTGCATCTGGTCAAGTTATACCTCCCCCATGGCTGCTGCAAGGCCAAGAGGCCACTTCATATTCTCCAGCCCACAGGCTGCATCCAGCCAAGTTATTCCATCCCACAAGGCTGCTGCAAGGCCCACTGGCCACAACTAGCCAAGTGATTTTTTAGCCCTCAAGGCTGCGGCACGGCCCAAAGGTCGCTTCATCATCTACAGCCTTTAGGCCCAACAAGCCAAGTCTTCCTCCAGCTCACATAGCTGGTATACAGCCACATCCAGCCAAGAATTCCAGCCCTCAAAGCTGTAGCTAGACTATACACCAAAGAGTCACGCATGTGCCCTAACATTATGGTGTTATTGAATAGAAGCCTTTGGTCTTCTATTCAAATTCCCCCCTGGCACGTGCGTCACTCGATGCATGCACAGAAGGACTCCCAGGTCCTACACCCGGAAGTTCTTCCATCGCAAAGGACAGCTCTTACCAGGAGCGATGTCCTTTGTGATCTTCTTCAAGCATATGGCATTAGAAAGTTCTGTTATGCTTGCAATGAGTAGTGGGATGCATAGCATTCAATATGTGATGCATCATGCATCCCACCCCTTATCATATAATCAGGTCCATAGACCTTTTTAAAGCAACACAAATATTGCATGTCAGTTGGGATTCCAAGTCTTAAATACTACATAATTATATAATTAGTAGTTTATACTCATGCAGTATTATCTATACCAATATAATAAGAATGTTATGTCTGTCTCCATGCATTAATTAGGCAAGAATGGGTGGCCATCGGTCAGTATGTGGCCCAGAAGTTGACTGACAGCATGCCAGGGCGAATTGCTGAGATCTTGAAAAAGAAGGATCAACACTGCAAATATTGACTCTTTGCATAAACTTAATGTAATTGTCAATAAAAGCCTTTGACACTTATGAAATGCTTGTCATTTTACTTCAGTATACAATAGTAACAGCTGACAAAAAGGTCTAAAAACACTGAAGCAGCAAACTTTGTGAAAACCAATACTTGTGTCATTCTCAAAACTTTTGGCCATGGCTGTACTAGCTGAAGTACCCGGTGTTCCCAAGTTTGAATCTTCAAGTTATTAAGTTTTAGTATGTTATGTCATCCAAATCCATCAAGTGGAAGGCCAAGAAAAGGTTCCCTGGGTCAATGTTCTGCCCAGTGCGCTCCACCGTGAGGTTTTACCAGAATCTAAAACTCTCCATTAGGCATCCAAGACCAACTGCCACCCCTCTGTGAACTTTTAATCCAAATCCATCCATTTGAATGCCCCGATCAGGCTCACCAGGTCCAAGTTCTGTCAAGCCTCCCGAGGTCAAAGTTCGGCCAAGCGAACACCAATAGGAGATCCAACTGGGACCTGAACCACCTTGTATGTCTTCTGGGTTAAAATGTTACCACTCTGTGAAGTTTTCATCAAAATCCATCTAGTGGAAAGCTCAGAACAGACTCCCTGGTTCAAAAGTTCTGCCAAGCATAAACCAACGGGAGGTCTGACCGAGACCTCAACCCCCTAGTATGTCTTTTGGGATCCAATGGTACCACTCTGTGTAGTTTTCTCCCAAGCACACCCAGTGGAAGGCTCAGAACAGACTCCCCGGGTCAAAGTTCTGCCCAGCATATACCAACAGGAGGTCAAATAGACCAATACATTTTATATATAAGATAGCTGTAGTAATCAACATTGCCCAGGTTTAGAACTTCAAGTTATTAAGTTTATGTAATGTCATCCAAATCCATCCAGTGGAAGGCCGAGAAGAGGTTCCCTGGATCTAAGTTTTGCCTGGCGCACTCCACTGTGATGTCTGAATGGGACCACATCCACTCCATTGGTCATCCCAGACCACTTTCCACTCCTCTGTGAAGTTTCATCCAAATCCATCTAGTAGAAGGCCCATAACAGGCTCCTTGGGTCAAAGTTCTGCCCAGCATCCCCAGGTCAAAATTCTGCCCAGCGTACACCAACAGGAGGCCCATCTGTGACACTAACCCCCATAAAATCTGGCCAAGGTCTAACTGGACTACCTTGTGTTGGTTTCATCCCAATTGGAACAGGAATATCCAAATGCATAACCAGACAGACAAACAAACAAACAGACCAATGAATTTTGTATAATCCAGTACATTTTGTATGTCTGTCAATGAGACAGGGATGTGCTGCTGTCAATGAGGCAGGGATGTGCTGCTGTCAGTCAAGCAGGGATGTGCCTCTATCAGTGAAGCAGGGATGTGCTACTTTCCTGTGAGTAGTGTCTGTATGAGTGATGCTGTAGTTTACAGTTGGATTTGTTTACAAATGGTCATGTGACAGTTGGAAGTAGTTCAGGGGAGTGGTTACACTGGGAAGTGTGTGGCCATTGGGAAATAATACACAGTCATGTGATCTAGTGTGTCCAACCATGTTAGTGGGAATGCTGTCATTATAACATACTACTTTATATGGGAACTTTGGTGCTCAGCCACGCCAAAACCATTGCCCCAATCTCATTTTTCTCTTCGACTGGCACATCTATATTACTGTAAATATAAATAAGGAACTGCGCTAGATCAATCAACATGTATAATCAATCATTAAAAATAGTTTATTCCAACATATAATAATTACATAAATGCATGGGTCCCAGCATAATAAAATAATAACAATGTACTCATATAATGAACACATCAAATCCTATTAGAAAAATGCAAAAGCAATCTTTCCTACAGGGAAAGACAGACACTGGTGGGTTAAAAAGTCTCAATGACAAAGCTTGATGATCCCTAAAATCCTCTATTGTGGAAAATATTGTAACATTGTTCCAGTATATAAAAAAATTATGATGCAAGGTTGCAAACTATGTATGCCTGAAAAGATGCAACAGTGTCTCTATTATTGAGCAATATTAATGTTCACATAGATTCCATAGTTGTTTGCCAATATAATTAAGGTGGACAACCACTGCTTACCAATTGTAGCATGTATGGTGTGGAGGTAGTAAAGCTGTTCCAATATTGAAATGGCTCACCCCCAGGTCCATGCTGGATGTCAATGCTGATACCTCTGTACACCCCATCTGATGGGACCAACGTCTCTATCGGGTGGGGGGCAGTGTCCATCCGACACGTCCCAGCTGGAACTCCTGTCTCTCCAATAGGTATTGCAGGAGAGCGGGCATGTAACTGTGAGCTAGATGGTATGTCCACTTTGTTGTAGCTGCAATCAGCGGAGATTAGGTAGCACACAAGGTGTAGGCAGATAGTGCAGGCTTCCTTAATGGTTCCTTGTATAGTGGCAAGTGTGCAATAGAGGAAGATGCAGTCTTCCTTCTTTCTAACGCGTTTCTTTACACCCTGGTAATTGCAGCTACAACAAAGTGGACATACCATCTAGCTCACAGTTACCCGCTCGCTCCCCTGCAATACCTATCAGAGAGACGGACACCACCCCGCACCCGATAGAGATGTCGGTCTCATCAGATGGGGTGTATGGAGGCATCGGCATTGACATCCAGCACGGACCTGGGGGTGAGCCTTTTCAATATTGGAACAGCTTTACTAGCTCCACACCATACATGCTGCAATTGGTAAGCAGCAGTTGTCCACCTTAGTTATATTGGCAAACAACTATGGAATCTATGTGAACATTAATATTGCTCAATAATAAAGACACTGTTGCATCTTTTCAGGAATACATAGTTTGCAACCATACATAATTTTTTTGTTATATACTGGAACTATGTTACAATATTTTCCACAATTGAGGATTTTCGGGATCATCAAGTTTTGTCATTGAGACTTTTTAACCTACCAGCCACTGTCTTTCCTTGTAGGAAAGATTGCTTTTTCATTTTTATAATAGGATTTGATATGTTCATTATATGAGTATATTGTTATGTTTTTATTATGCTGGGACCCATTCATTTATGTGATTATTATATGTTGGAATAAATTAATTTTTAATGATTGATTATACATATTGATTGTCCTAGCGCAGTTCCTTATTTATATTTATGGTTACAATTTTCTTGGGAGAAACTAGAGTTTCTTTGGAACAGCAGTTGTATCGATCTTATTGTATCAAGTCCTTTTTCACTCTCTGATAATTAGTGCCGACTAGTTTATTTATTTTATTCTCTTACATCTATATTAATGCAACAATATTTTTATGTTCAGCCATTCTCTCAAAATAGGTCTCAGTAAAAAACCTTATAGAATAATATATAGATATTTCAATTTATCTATTTGGGTACATATTTTATATCACAAAATATTTTCCATAGAGTATGCAATACCATTGAAAACTGTTTTGCAGTGGTGCCATGTTTATTAGATACAAATAACTAAGTCATATACAATTCAACAATAAAAAACATGCAACATAAACATATAATAACATTCTATGTTGGGCAAACAATCTATAAAGGTGCTTTATCAAGAAAGCTGCAAATAGGCTGATAGAAATGAGAGACTTAGATGTAAATTTACTAAAGTGCATGTTTTTAGAAGTGGAGATGTTGCCCATAGCAACCAATTAGATTCTAGCTATTATATTCTAGAAGGTGCTAGATAAATGTTTAGTAGAATCTGATATTTGCTATTGGCAACATCTCCACTTCTAAAAGCTCACATTTTAATAAATATACCCCTTACAATCACTATTGTGAGAAGAATTTAGGATTATTTTTTGGTAGGGTGGAATAATAATTACCAGTTCCACGATGTATAGTTCTTAGCAGTTCATATTGGGGACTACTTACAGTTCCATGTGGGATAGTGGCTGTTTCCAAATGGAGGACTGACAGTGGATGACATAAAAAATTTCATTTATGAAGTACTCCTGAAGACAGAGCAACTTAGTGGTGCTTTTATAATTTTTTTAAAAAAATACCAGGGTTTCAAAGTATAGAGTGCCCAGCTGAAGCAGTGTGGATGGCCAATGCATAATGCTGTTCAAGGCAACTTCTTCAGAGATGTACAGTATGTACCCAAATGAAATGAGATATACACTTTCATTGTAATTTTGAATGGCTTGTTTCACATGGGAGTATTCTGCATACACAAACTGGAACATCTGACAACTAATGCAGAGTTAAATGCAAGTAACATGCAAAGTCATCAAGAGCAGTGACGAGCCCGGGTACTAGGGGTGTGACCAAATCAGGGAGGCGTGGCCACGCCCTTGCCCATATTTTTTAAAAGTACTATTTGCAGCACTGCACCCTGGAAAAGGGGTGGATTTCTCCCCTTCCTCGGCCAGGTAGCAGATCCAAGGGGGAATCTATGCAATTATCCCCATGTAACAATTGCTGGGAGAGAGTGGAGACTGCTGCTGCTCTGCAGAAGTAGCCTCCTTGGACCCTCTGCAGCCCAGAACACAGCAGCAGTCTCCTCTTTCTCCTTGTCCGATGTGTTACTAATCCCAGACCTTGGCCATGTCCTGTATATGAGGACACAGCATCTGATCAGCTGTGTAAACATCACATATTTCAGTAACCATCAGATTACTCAGGCTGTCTGGAAAAATCACACCGCCAGGGCCAGTGAAGCTGTGTCCAATGATGCAGCCACTGGTTTTGATACACCAAGAAAACATGGCTAACCAGACCCTGTTTTCTGAAATCCTCCCATCGCTTGACCCCAATAATCAGCAGCATGTCAATCATGCTTCGGCTTTGGGTCCCTGCAATTGACAATGCAGAAACAGATCTGCACATGCACATTGCAGCTCATGCACATGCGCAGATCTCTAAGTATTGGAACTTTATGTAAATATTGAATTTACAAAAATCTCTGCTTTACACCCTGTGTGCTTTATTTCATGCCCATCATCTTTTCCAGTAATGCAAAAATATCCTTCTGAAACAAAGGATAATTAGTTCTACTCACAACTCTGTGTAGTAACAATTCAATCAACACATCTTTAAGTTTGCCTACATGCAAATGCTTCTTTACCTCCTAATTTTGCTACTCCAGCTGCAAGAGGAGATGTAATAAAATATACAAGGCTCGACACCTGGCACTAACAAGGCTAGCTGCCTTATATAGTCATTAAGACTATACCTCCCCACCATCGTGCACATGTAAAAAAATAACAGTATTACTCCAGAGAAAGTTCTGCCTTTTATGTGTTAACCAATGGGAGCAGCAGGTACAGTTTAATGTATGGTAACCAGTAAATATACAGTAAAATGCTGATTTATCATGACTATCAAGACAATAGTGCACTAATAACACATAGGGGCCTGTTCATTAACCTGAATGGACCCATTACACAGTAGTCTCAGCATGATTTAAATAATGAGCCCATTTATAATTAAAGGCTTGATGTGGCCACTGCATTTTCATCAAGACAGTTTTCGGATTTTGATTGCTGAACTGATGCCATCATCAGCTGTTATTTGTGGGCTAGATCATACATTATTTTTTACATTTAATATTTATAGTATTTTATTAAATTACAGTCTAGTGCTTTAACATAGGTACACAGCTAGGGCAAATAAATAGCAGTGTGATCCATTGGCACCATGTCAACCTTTCAATAGCCATATTTTAGTTTCAACATCTTTACTTGGCATCTATCTCTATAATACTAGCAAGTTTATTTCCATTTATCAGTTCACAGAGACACTCATCTTTTATCCTCATAAGCAGCATATCTTTTCAGATTATGGAATCTGCAGCCACAGAACCAAGCCTGTGGTCCATTGGTTATCATTACTGCAAAATGTACAACTTATATCAACTGTACAAAGCTCCATAATGGTAGGTATCTCCTGTACTGCATTATAGTAACCATGAATTGAAGTGAAAAGTTAGGAAACTGTGCCTGGTAAAACAGTTTTTTTTAAATAGTACAAACTGAGCGTGCAAATACATTTGATCCCCTTGTAATGGATATTACATTCACAGTCAAAATAGAATCTGTCACTTTACCCCCTCAAAAAAATAAAAAAAATAAAACAATAATAGTCTTCAACATGATCACCGTTGTTTTAGCCCTCTTTGCTGTTTCTGTAAAAAACGATCATACACCAGTATGACCAGGGTTTGGCATACAGTAAGAGAACCTATATGACCACCTACTGTAGTTTGAATGTGAAAGTTTTATTGTATACTCTACATGAACAGTAAATAAGTAATTATTATTGCTCAATGACCACTACAGCTACACTTGACTAATGTGAATGGTAAATATGACAGGTAGATATGTATATGCCTGTCAGCCAAAACATTTTGGATCCAGAATAAGAATAGAATTGCATATACATATTCAAGGATGATATTTATAAATATCCTGAGCTATATGATTAGGCCACAGATGATGGCAAATAATTTGTTGTGTAAGACAGTGAGGTCATTGCTAATTTTACAAAGCAGCAAATGTGTAACTCTAGATGTTTTAGTGTATGACTTTTTAACATTTAGTGTTATTTGTTTCAGTCCCCCAAACAAAATCCAATATATAAATAAATCTGCGTGTAGGAAGCTATAAATACTGTAGAATGTGTGAATACCCTATATAAGTTAAATAGAAATTAGTAAATTTGAATGTAAATGAATCGGTATAATATTACATACAACACAAAGGATAAGAAAAACTGTCAAAAAATGTCACAACTATTTAATAATTCTCAATAAAAGCAGTAGAAAAAGGCTCAATACTTATCTTAATAGTCATTGCATACAGAACTGACAAAGTACAAGAAATTGAGAAATAAATAGATTTACTCAAAGTAAAACTGGAACCCTTTAGTCACTTGAAATAATTTAAAGAGAAAGATAAAATAGTAATGAATAAAATTACTAAGTTTGAAGAAAGTGTGATAGAAAAAAGTGTAAGAAATTTAGATGTGATCTCAATGATTATAAAAAAGGACAGGTGATGTCCTATAGAAATAATTAAGAGCAGCTATCAGCAAACAAACAGTGTAAGATTCCTGATTCATCGAGTAGGGTTATAAATAGATGGACTAGAAGAACATAAAAAGGCCACATTGGTTTGCAACATGGAGATAATAGGGGGAGACAAGGGGTTACCTCTGATCCTCACACCATATCCAAATCAACGGTGGACTTAGAATTGAAGAATCACCATGGGTGGAGAGCAAGTGCCAGACACAAAGAGCAGAATCAATTCAATAGAGGAAATACTAAGGAGACCTTAGGTATTTTTAAGGGCAACATCTAAGAAAGAAAAGGAACAGTTCCCAAACATAGACTGGCAAACTCCGACCCCAAAAAAATTAAAGTACCAAGTCAAAAGGGGGAGGGGGGGTAGGAATAATCTAATAGAATAAAAAAGTTAATAGAGCTTTAACTAATAAGAGCATATTCAATCTTTCACCTAAAAAACTCTCAGATACTGAATTATCACTATTGAGCAAAGGTCTCAAATTCCCCCTATAGCCACACTGAATATATTTAATCTGTTTGCAGAACTACATCGATTTAGGATCACTATGTAGAAAAATATATTTATAAAAAATATATATCATAAGACAGGGAGAAGAAGCATTCCCAATAGTATTAGATGCAGATGATGAACCAGTAATAGTGGCCGTTTTTGTACTCAGAGGAAAATGGTCCAGGCTCACAAAAAAAGAAATATATAATGTGAATAAAGGGTCTTTTAAGAAAAAATATAAATTTTACCCTATTAAATAAAAAAGCACAAGCATAGAGAGCTCAAATAGACCCCCTCCTGAGCAGTGTATCATGCAAAAACATACATAGATCAGTGTGATCTGTGTATTTATCTTCCTGTAATTCTAAAAGGAAAGGCTTAATTTAAAAACAATGCCATAGGGTCTCCACAAAGCATAACCAGCCCCGGGCACCTAAGCCAGTCCTAGTTCTAAAAATATGGTGAAAGAACATGCAGTGTTCCCCTGTACTTTATGAACCAGCACCGAGCTCTGTGAGCAAGTCCTGGTTTTAAAAATAGGGGGAAAATGGTGTGGGGTTCCCCCTATTTTTAAAACCAGCACTGGACTCAAATAACCAGTGTGTAATGACACAGCCAGTGGATCCTTTCACAGGGTCACCATGGCCAAAGCCTTATCACCCCAAACTAGTCATCCCAATCTGTGGAACTCAGGGGAGGTTGGGACCCCCCCAATAAACTGGTCTCCACTCTACCAAGCACCCCAGGCTTAGTTTGAAGCCAGGGGCAGCTCTTACCTGATCCACTGGATGGTGGGTGCAGGGGTAATAGTAGGATAAATATATGTATACTATTGTTTTTTTACAGTGGGACAGGTGCCAGCGTGCCTGCCCTTTGGCACTTGTGGAACTACAAATGCTAGCAGGTGGTTGGCACCCATACTCCCAATGTTGGTTCATAAAACCTACAGGTTTTCCCCCAATATTTTTTAGAACCAGGACTGACTCAGGCTCCGAGGACTAGTTATGCTTAGCAAAGGGGGGAGATCCCAAGTAATTTTTTTTTTAAATTAACACTATATTTTGGTTAAAACACACAAGCAGCCTGCATGTATCTCACTGATATGTGCAGGCTGCTTGTTTAGGAGAGTTTAGTCTAAGGAAACACAAGGATTAAACACTGGTAGGAATGATCAGATACCCCATTGGAAAACATGATCCTGATAAACATGGGAGCTTAGCAAATTCACAAATTTATTTTACAAGAAAACCCCATGTCTTATTGTTCCTACCTGATTTTAATCTTGGTCTAACACAGGCAAACCACAGAGCTTAGTAAATTTATCACTTAGTGTGTCAAAACACTTTAGTGACCACCATAATGGAAATCCAAGCTCCTTGAGATTAGTAGAAATAGAACATATCCCTGCTACCAATAGAGGTGAAGATTATTTTAAGAAATGATTTAAATAAGAGATCTATTGGCTTTTTTAGTTGGACTCACTTTATCCGAATGGTCTTATTGAATCTGTGGAATTAAACATAGTTCTATGAAAGAGGTACATTAGCCATGTTCCTCATTGGGGAAAAGTATGTAGAAGGGAGGGGGGGCACCAAATAAGAAGAGAAGAGGAAAGAGGGGGGACTTGGAGAGGGGAGGATACTTTACCTAGGAACTAGATAGAATAGGAATAGGTCAACTGCCCACACTCATTAGAAATATTATCCCACAAGTGAGGATGGTTTGTTAAGAAATATAATGGCGGCACATACCATAAAGATTTACCATCCATGACCTGGAAGATGATCTATATCGAATACCAATTTGTGCTATTCAAAATTAAAATCTAATTTAATTTAAACTAATACTTGTTTCTGTATATATATATATATATATATATATATATATATATATATAAAACAAAATAAACGGAGTGCACTCACCAGGGCTTCTCTTAGAAGAAGATTTGCATTTCAAGGCTTTCTTCCAACATCAACGTTTTGGTCCACCAAAGGACCTTTGTCAAGACAAAGGTCCTATGGTGGACCGAAACTTTGATGATGGAATAAAGAATGGAAACGTAAATCTACGACTAAGAGAAGCCCTGGTGAGTGCACTCTTTGTTATTTTTTCTCATATGTTTGTGTCTTCCCTTTTCCCTGAGGGTTTACACTGAAGATCTAGCACCCCAGTAGTTGTACTTATTAAGTAAGAGTGCTGATCTAACATGGACATACTTAGATGTCTTATAATAAGGTTGGACCACTACATAAATATGAGGTTCCCATGAGAAAATGGAATCATTGCAATGTTTGCAATATCTTTTTGAATAATGTTTATATTGTAAATGGGTCCAACAAGGTGATAGGCCATACAACTTAATGTATGTGCATACCAACTAATCACACATAGTCAGTATGCAAATTTGCTCTTTCCACTGAGCCTACCAGTCACATACATCTCTGTGAGGTATAATATCTGCTATTTGAAGAGTTGGGAGGTGTGCGATCACGTGGCCATTTCGCATTCCAGCCACATAGTATAAGAAATAAAGTTACTAAGGGCAGCACCTATGAAACAAAGTGATACGTGGATGCGTGGTCACATGACCATAATACACACTCACATTAGATAATAATTTAAAATAGGTCTATTAGTCCCTGGCAGTCATGTGACTAGTTGTTTACATCACATGACCGATAAGACTGCAGCCTAAGCACATTAATGACCTATTTTATGTAAATAATGCTTTTATGAGCATGTATAAATTGATCAAAGGAAATCTGCCCCCTTTCATAACAATATAATTATGAAATTGTACATTTTTGCATAGAGAGAATTGATCACTATCCAGTTGTGCAAGTTAGCAGCCATATTAGCTAAGGTATAAATATCTACCCATGGAGTCTTATAAGTCATCTTTGACAAAGCTGTGGGGGGCACAGCAAACCACATTAAGTGGACCAACACACCTTAGTCCTCTGACTAACTGGGATATTCAGCGGACTTATCAAGGCTTGAACCAGACCTCCATAGTTTATCGTCTTCAGTACAAGTAGACTACCAACATCCTTGTGCCATCCAAGATTTTCCAACTACGTTACGCTACACTGACTTTAAGGGACCCAGTATTTGTGCATGAAGCTCTCCGTTAAATCTAAATGACCTGAAATATTCAAGTTGGTAACTATAATCTTTCTAGATATTCTTACTACTTTAAGGAACAGTCCACTCACTAATTGGAGGTTGTTATAGGAACAGGACACCTTACTTAATGCTACCATCCCATTTACATCAATTGAGAAATAGGGGTAAATTAATTATTTTTATATTTTTCTTATTTTATATGTTGTTCAATAACATTTTAATTCCTGAATTTATATATTAAACTTGTATGTTTATAATCAATTCCATTTGGTGTAAGTGAATATTTATTCTTTCCTGCAAAAGTGCTGTTTCTACTATATTTATTTGTACATGTGTTTTTAGGGAGTGACTATTCCCGGTTACAAACAGCTGCTGGGAAAATGTAGCTGTGTAGTGCCAGAACAGAAATATGTTTAATTTCTCTTTTCTCAATACTTATCTATAAAGTCAATTTCAAGATAATCCATCAAAAATAAATTCCATCAATTATTGTTGAAGAATAGCCGTCACTGTCTTCCTATTTAACGTGTCATATACAAGTGAGGGGGAATAAAATTAGGCTTCCATATGCAATAGAACAAATTAGAATGGTGACAGTCTATGCAGTGGGGCAGTTAGTGATTTTACTTACCATTAAGTGAGCAGAACCCTGTAAGGCTGATTCAGAGATGGACGCGAGGAAGCAACTGTGCAATACTGTCAATGCAAATGCAGAAAGTGGTGTCTGTAGGAAATAGACACCTCCTTGCTGGATCTGTTATCCAAGTGCAGCATCTGTAGATGTTGCCTTGGATCACCATTGCAACTATCACTGACATTGGTCACAATGGTTGCTCCTTTGGCCATGCTGCATAAACTGAGACTTAATCAGCCTGGCTGGTACCTGGCAGCTTGCAAGGCCAGGAAATCTCCATCCACTGACGCAGACCCTTGTTGACCAGCCATGCCCCCGCTCTGCCCCCAAACTCCACACAATGTCAATCATGATGCAGCTTGGGTGATCTGTAAGCGAGGTCACAGGACCTGTTATGTAGAATCCAAAATATCAGAGATGTATGGATAACATCGGGTTTGCATACATCTTTTAATCACTGTTGTCTTCTACTTTAGGAGCAGCAGTATCTATGTATACTTTTGCCCCACAGGAGGCACTACATGTAGCCTCATATTATACCAGAACACATTTAAGGGCACATACACTGTACAGGACACCGAGGAGAGCCATTGGGTCCTAGTGCCTGGGAGCTGTTGGCCAGCAATAAAAAGAAGCAGCATGGAGCATATCTCTAACTGAAGCTGCTGGCAGGGTGACTGTGGCTGTGCACTTAGCTCTGAGCAATAGCCCTGCTAGTCTGCAGCTTGAGCCAACCCTGCTTATTTTATCCACTGGAGCAAGGACTGTAAGTGACTAAATAATCTATGTAAAGCTCTGCAAAATATGTGAAAACTGTGAATAAATGTGCTATACAGTGTGCTGAGAATACAGATATGCCCAGTTACATCTTTGCCACATGCACGGCAAATCGCTCCACGAATGGTTACATGTGCTGCATTCACATCCGTGACCCCATAAGATTTAATGATGTGATCACAGTGCGCGCCATAGCACACTGTAGCATATGCAGCCATGGTTTTTCACATGGCGTGATACGTACACACGTTTGTAGCACAATCAGCAACAGAACGCAACTGTACATCGGCAGCGTGCCATAATTATAACTAATCAGATCATAATACATTTATATAGGAATACAATCATTAAAATTAATGCATTTGAATACAGACTTTATTATAAATAAATCCAAGTTTATAAAAGCATATGTAATAAAGAAAATAGTCCTTTCAATACATTAAATATAATTATATCAAATGCCGCTATGAAAATGTTGCAGTGGTGGGTGCAATTTTGCTTTAGTTAAAAAGCAGTAAAAATAATAGACATAAAATTAGTAGTCTTCTATAATTGTCGAATAATTAAATCAAGGGTGCAAAAAAAACTGTTACTCAAATTAAGCTACAGCAGTTCATTTCTAAAATATAATTTGTAAAGTGTAATGTCTACCAGCAAACAGTATTGCAGAATCAGATCATTTTATTAATACAAGCATTATATCAAGCATTATAATAGTAGGATAATGTCTACAGTTCTTTGAATGCTTCTCCATGATAAAACATGCTGCAATATTGTTTCTTAAGATTTTGCTGATTATTAAAGAACATTCTTACTTTTCAATATACTTTTAAAAGTGACTTCCATAGCTGCATACCTCTATCAATCAAAAGGGGTTATTCAATAAATAAGGAAATAGCAAGATATTACAGTGCAGTAATAAGAAATCCAGAGATCACCTACAATACTCAATCTGTCTCCTGACATTACATATTCAGATAAGCCTACAATTATTGTCCATCATTTCCCATTTCAAAGGTAGCCATTCAGCAAGCTATTATTATTCAATGTCAAAATAATATTGCGGACTGTACCTTTCAATGTGATCCATTTTACCTGGTCATAACAGTCTAATATTCTTTTCTCCTTCAAGGTTTAAAATGGTCTTTATGGATAGATTTAGCTGACAGGCATATTTTAAAGAGTTGGAAAATCGCAAGGAAATAAACAATTTGATCTGTATAATTATTAACATTTTAAAACATGAATACAGTTTGCAACATGCAGTAATATGTCTGGAAATACCAAACAATGATGCCATTTTATAATTAAGAAAAACACATTAATTTCTCATTAATTTCTCTCATTCAGAAACATTTAAATATACAGAAGCCTGTAAAGATACAATCAACAAATTGACTTCTAGTATAAAACAGCCTCCTTGTGTTAATGAACAAGACAATCATAACAGGTTTGTCACTGCATAACACAGCTTGGGGCCACAATACCAGCTGGAAATGTATCTACATAGTTGGTTCTACAGCATTGACATAATTCATCACTTATGTCTAAGAATGGTCATCCAGAGGTCTCTCAAAGGGTCAATAATACCTCCACTGAATAGTTTCTGTACTCTCGCATGACCTTTAACCTGAACACCATACATCATTTCAGATTGTGGTGCTTGTAGTGAACATGAAGCATTACAGAGCCATTGTCAAACACAATGTCTATTGGTTTAGCACACATGTTTATTATGGCATATGTTTATTTATCTAATACCACTTGGTATGCAGTATTTTATACATTTTACAAGTCTACAGTACAGGAAGTAAAGTACAATGAAGGAATATAAATACAAGTGCATTGACAGATATTAAACAGTATAAATAATATGTCCTCCCCAAGGAACTTACGCTCTAATTACCTTCATGTATAACAGGCAGAAGGTCAAAATTTAGTGTATGTATAAATGTTGACCCCAAAGGGTCAAAGGGCAGATCAGGAATCATATACATGTGTAATGCTTATATATTATAAGGGATTGGAACAATCTTTATATGAACTCCATTTGTACTGATTTTCCAGTTACTTTGAAATGACTGTATTTATGTTTTAAGTATGTTTTTTAAAACATTTTTATTTGAGCTTTTCTGTTATTTTTAAAATTATATAGAGATAAATTGATCTTTATGCTATGACCAAACTGATGAACAGGCAAATACAAAACCCCATGAATTGATAGTTGCACATAATACACATAACAAAAGTGGTACATAAATCCAAATATGAATGCCAAACTATTTGTCAGAAGACATACACACCCCATACATTTAGTCAGATTACATCTGGGTAAAACAAAAAACTCAATTATATATATTTAATTTATTGAAAATAAGAAAAGGCACTTGTAGAGGGGTTTATAGCATAAAGAGAGGGTGGTAGGTTAATGCAGTAGAACATTAGACAAAGAGAAAGTTGTCTGGTGAGAAAGTTCTGGGAGTATAAACCTGCCCAGCCACAGAACAGTGTAACAAGCAAACTAAAGAAGAGGAGGAGTTTAACTCCGAGATTTATGTGGGTGTAAGAGGATTACAAATATTCAATGACTGAAGTAAGATTTTGACTTTTATAATACATGTAAAACGTATCCAGCAAAGACAGCGAAATACAGTAAAGTAATTCAGAGATACAATAAAAGCTGAAAAATGTATATTACACAGACTGTGCTGGTTATATGAACATTTTCACTTTGAGCATAATTCTGATTAAACATATTGGTGCCACTAGTTCAGCTCAAATATACAAACATTTAATTAATAAGAAAATATGTTACCCTTGACTATGTACACTTATGGGGACTGACTACAAAGGATCTTGGCAGATAGCCCAAACATATAGAGATGCCTTTTTATCTTTGCTATACTTGGTTGATTATGTTAAATTGATCAAGAATATTCACTACATTTTGATATTTTAGATTTGTCTTGCTTTCAGATTAATACCTGGTTACACTGACCATAGCAAATATAACATCTCACATTCTTTTCTCTCCCGCTTTTCCTTCTTAAGGTCATCCTGACTTGGCAGTTCACCCTTTGTGTTTAATATAGTTGTTTTCAACATTCATTATATCACTTCCCAAAGCAAACAACACCCACCTCTTTGATTGGAAAAAAAGACTATCTATGAGTCCTACTGCTCATCTTGGAGAAATTCAAAGCTGCTGAAAGATAGGTTATAGTGAATAAAAAGAACGCCTGCAGCATAAGCAGATGAGAAAAAAAAAGCATTTCTGAAGAATGCAAGGAAGATAAATAGAAGCGATACTTTGTTTCATTGTCAGTAGCACTCTGGGGTTATTTTGAAGCACTTATTTATGCACTGTAAGCAGAACAATACTGAAGAAGAAATGATTAAATACCAGCTCTCCGAGCTATAGACACCTCATTGTGGCAGGCTCTGGCTCACCACTGGGTGGTTTTGATAAAGGCAATATGAGTTGATAACTGATACAGTTTGCAAGGGAGTCATCTGGGGCTGGTGACAGCTACTGTGCTTTAATAAAATCATTAGAATGTAAATGTTTTTATTGCAAAATAAAGAGCCTCCAGCAAAGTTGACACTATCAGTTTTTCCTTCACTGAATGAAAGTGGCGATTAGCATTCAAATGATATAATGATAGGCTGGTTATCTTTATTAAAATTTTTAAAATTGAGTCTTCATTTTGCATGATTGAGTTTTAAACAAATGCAATATCCAGTAGGCCAGCGAGTCTGTTGAAACACTCTTGAAATAATTACAGAATGCCTTTTATTTCTTTTTAAACATGTGTTTCATAAAGAGGGAATTGAATTTGCTATTTTAATGTGACAATATCTAGTTAGTTTTGCATAAAATTGGAGATGTTACAGAATAATTATTGGAAGTGTACAACTTTTTAACATATGTTTCATAAAACTGAATTAAATTTTCTGAAATCTGACAATGGAAAGCCGCTTACTGCAATACAATAGAATCAACATATTCTTGATTGTTTCAAATGCTCAGTTTTGCATTATTTCTCATTGTTTGGGATTTCAACACACATTAGAGGGCATTATATTTTAATATCCCATTAACTGATTGTACTAAAATAAAATTAAAATTTAATACAATGCGATGAGTAACAATTCTATTTATGTCCATATGCTGGATACAAAAATGGGAGTATTGCAGAACATTTCTGTCTTGGTTTGTATTTGTATCAATACATCTGCCATTCTGAATTCTGTTTTCAAAATCCAAGTTCTTTTGTGTATTTGAAATGTTTTTTGTTCAACTTTCTTAAAAGTAAGGAATGACCGATAAAATGCATGTTGTACATCCTTTTATTTTATTTTAACAAATCTCACTCTGTAAAATGCAATTTTGTTTTTGTACAATTTTGTTTTACATCTTGAATGGAATGCCCTCACTCCACTTCATTTAAAAACTAGCGCACAATCGCAAATTGAGGCAATGTGACCTAAGATGAGTTTGCAATGTACAGTTTTATACTTTTTATATCACTGCCTAAGTCTTCAACTCAATATATTTTAGGATGTCGACGCTAACAAATTATATAATCCCGATAAAACAATTCTGTTTTCAGTTTAAAATTTTATATAAGTAACCAGTTCATAAAGATACATTTTTTAATATTGCTTTGATAGGGAAAAACATTTTTGCTATTAGCGTTGTTTGCTCTATTTAAAAACAAATGCCCACAAAATCACATAAATTATGCACAATCAATGAAGAAAGCACTTTTCAGCATTAGAGGTTAATTCACACTGACCTTAATATACTAGTCTGCATTTGCATGCTCCTTCCCTCCCATGTAAATGCACAGAGGTGCAAAAGCCCAAATCTAGGATGTCAGCGCACAAAACAAATTTGCATATTTTATACTAAGGAAATGATCATGCACCCAACTCAGCATTGGCCCCTTTCTGTATAGTTCTTATCATTCCAGCATAGCAAGGGTGTGCATTTAGCGGTAATCCTTGAGTGATTCATTTTTATAAATGTCAACATTTGCAAATATAGGGTGATAAATAACTGACATTTGCTCTGATGAGAGCATGATGTTGGGTGAGGTCCTTTAAAATAAAGGTTGAAATAGCTTAGTATCTCCTCTTGCCATCCATGATTATTTTAAAGTGCAACTAAGCATTTGCTCCTAGAATTTACATTGTGAATTGGTACAGGCATCGCTGGCTTTCTTATAGCCTAGGTGTAAAATGTATTTCTCTATTGGGCAAGTGGGGCAAAGTGCTGTTGCAACATCATGAAAACACCAGCAATGGCCCCCTCCCAACCCAGAACCCAGAATTTTGTATGTAACCCTACAAGTCCAGGGCTACTGTAAAGGCAGCATGTGAGCACAGTAACTTGTGCTGCGAGTGACCCCCACCTAATTTAACCCCATGTGAGATTTATGTTACAATTCCACTGATCTTAAATAATGTGTATTCCTATTATTTATACAGTGTGGCTGGTAAAGTGCTGTAAATGCAATAACTGTACTATATCTTAAATACTGGTATTTTTGAGAGATTCAGTATATGGGATGTCATCAAAAGTAGCATTTTTTCTCAGTCAGGATTAGGGGGAAGTTATCACCTTGATGACAGTGTTTTCTCAATAGGTCTCCTCTTTGTCTGTTTTTATTTGTTTGAGGTTACTGTTCAAATATCACAATGTTATAAAGCAAATATTTGGAGAATCATAGATTACAACATATTGTGCCTAAATCTTAATTTTAGATAGACACGTGTTTTGCTCTCAGGCCACCATCCCAAAACTCACCAATTAATATTTAATATCCCTGTGGTAAAAGATCTTTTTTTAAGAAGAAAGACCAGCCTTTATGCTTGTCTAGGGGAAAAATTAGCATAATTCCCCTGTCTATTGGACCAGTCAAATATAATCTTGATTGGTTGACTTAATGAAGTTTACTCATTTTCCAGACAGGCTATTTTGCTCAAAACATCCATTATCATAGGTTCAGTATTTCAAATGCGTATTTGAATTTAAGGGAGTGATGGAGGCTGTTTTTGCTCAATATTAAGAACATATTTTGCTGCATAGTGTGTCTACATTTTTTCATTTTTTTTTCGTTTAGACAGTACTTACTAGGCGTCATGGCTCATGGTGGGCTGGCCAGGGATCTTGCTATAAACTGGGATCATCCACAAACATGCAACTGCTAAAAATTGACATCCGACTACGTACCTACCATGCTAAATATGAGAAGACATCAGTCTCTGCCCCTACCATGCTAATTATGAGAAGACATCAGACTCTGCCCCTACTATGCTAGTTATGAGAAGACATCAGTCTCTGCCCCTACCATGCTAGTTATGAGAAGACATCAGACTCTGCCCCTACCATGCTAATTATAAGAAGACATCGGACTCGGCCCTTACCGTGCTAACTATGGAGTAAATGTGTTGCTCAGCAGCTGATCATTGCTTCAAAGAACATAATGGATAAAGACCTTTCAGGGTAAAGTTGTTTAGCAGTTATATTTTGTGCAGTAAACTCCTTGAATATTGTTAATTGTACTACAGGTTGAGTCTCCCATATCCAAAATGCTTGGGACCAGGGTTTTTTTTGGATAACAGAATATTCCGTATTTTCGAATAATTGCATACCATAATGAAATATCTTGGGAATAGGACCCAAATATACACACACAATGCATGTATGTGTTATATACACCTTATACACACAGCCTGCATCTAATTTTATACAATATATTAAATAATTTTGTGGTTCAAACAAAGTTTGTGTACAGAAATAAAATTAATTGATGCTTCATATACACCTTATACACACAGCCTGAAGGTAATTTTATACAATATGTTTAATCATTTGTGCCTTAGACAAAGTTTGTGTACATTGAACCATCAAAAATCAAAGATTTCATTATCTCAGTCATGCCAAAAAAATTCCGTATTTCGGAATATTCCATATTTCAGAATATTTGGATATGGGAGACTCAGCCTGTATTTGTATCCTGTGTTTTCTTATATTTCTATATAAAAAAGTGTACTTTTACAGTTGTTTTTCTAAGTGATTTCAAACTCACAATGTACTTTGTACCTTCTGCCAGCACATAAGGCTGCCTTTGGACTGACCAGCTAGCACTGAGTTGATAAAAGAGCTAAATATGACCTTTTTCACTTACAATTCCACCAAAGAAAATAATACACTGTAACTTGGTCAGCAAAATGGTTAGATGGCAAATATTGAGAATTCTGACTGGTCAGTGTCTTCTGCCAGTATTCTATTAGACCATATCAGAAGGAAATATTATAGGATGAATCAGGCACGTTTTCAGAATATTCTCTCCATTGCAAGGTTCTTCGTGTTTCATGCAAATATTTTTCCAGGATGGGAGTTTTGGACATAGTTTGGAGAATTTCATTAAAAACGTCATTACCTGTGACATGAGGTTATTTTGAAAACACCGACACATTTTGGGGGAATCCAATTGTGGGCAGGAATTGTAAAACACCCTACAGCCATGGGGTTTTGCTATTCAATTTACATATTTTTTCTAGCACCTCCAGACCAAGTCTCATTTTACATAAAATCATTAATTTTAGAAACAATCAGAGGGACTTGCTCCAGGACACTGGTGGTGCCCCCCTGAGGACTAATTAAGCTATTGGAAATTTCCAATTAGCTTAATTAGTCCTTAATTACTCACCTTCCAAAGCAGTGTCTTCTTCCTCCAGTGCCACAAGCTGGGTCTCCTGCAGCATGGTGTGTGTGAGTGTTTGTAAGTGTGTATGAGTAAGTGTGTGAGTGCATGAGTGTGTTTGTGAGTGACCCCCCCATGTGTGATCCCTCACCTCTCTGTAGTCAGTGCTGGGGGAACTACATCTCCAAGCAGCCCTTGCACCTCCCTGCAGCCCCCAAAGCCTCCCAGCAGCCCCCAGGGGAAGGCCACCGGGAGCTGTGGAGACCACCTGAGACCCCTGGACAGGTAAGGATCATTTTTTATACTATTTTTTATGTGACATGGGGTTTTTAGCTTTGAAAACCCTTTGAGTACTTTTTGTAATTGGATACAGCGGTTATCAGGAGCGCTTATACCCCGAGTAATCTAAAATTGGACGCAAGGGGTGCAAGGTTTTCCCAACTGAATCACCCCATTTAGCTGCTTTTTTTTTTGCTGTATGAATGACATTTTGCAATGCTCATGCATTCACTGGCTTCCAGCTGCTGCTAAATCACAGAAAAGTCTCCGCTTGTGAAATGTAAATTTATATAGAAGAATGTAGGATCTGTGCCACTTCACTGGTTGAGGTAGGTAGATTGAAAACATGTTAACTTTTGCTTTGAGAGAATAGCTGGAAGTCCAGAGTCCCCCCTAAACAAATTGAGGAGGAAGCTTCTCTTGGGCACAGATGTACCAGAAATAAAAACTAATACCTTTAGTTGTGAGGGTTTGGAGAAGGAGTAATCTGCTACTAAATATACAGTTGAATAGTTGCTGATTCCTGGAGGATTACCAGAAACACACTGCAATAAAGAAGAATGTTATGATGCTGCTTAATAAATATATCACAATATATTCTAATGAAGCAGGCTGTTGACCCGTGAAATGCATCAATTAGATAGTTTTTTTGTGGTAGCAGTTAACTCCGTCTCTAAATTCACACAACTTTGTTTAAACCTGTACTTAATTAGGGCATGGTGAGGTACATTACAATTGACTATGTTTTAAATTGATGACTAATAAAGCTAATTAGCTAATTACTGAAACCAATTGCTGCTGTACTGGACCACATCATTGGGCACCACCTCATCTTGTGAGGGAAATTATTACTCTAAAACCTTACTCGTCAATCAAGCCTCACCATAATGAAGAGTACCTATTTTATTTTCTGGTAAAACACTGTTATACCTCACAGAGTGTACACTATGCAGTTATAAGTTTTTATTTCTGGCACATCTGCACCCAAGAGAAGCTTCCCTCAATTTAAACCAGGTATGGGAATTCTCAGGCCCAGGGGCTGTATAAGGCCCCTGGAAACATTTGGTCTGGCCCTCTGAGCTTTTTTCAGCTAGCCTCATCTGGATAGCAGGGTGCCTAGAATAACACCCTACAGCTAGAATCTATGCAGCAGTGTCACCGGAAGCATCCTTAGGATGCTTCAGATGGTCACACCATTGCCCTTACAGCTCCACGGGGCATCCTCAGGATGCTCCGGGCATTACAATAATCACCTGTGATTGTGGCTCCGTCCCTGTGTGACATCACATGGAGGGGGTGTTGCCTGCAGCGGGCCCACAAATAATGTTATATGTATCAAAATGGTCCTCGGCAGAAAAAAGGTTCCCCACCCATGATTTAAACAAATGTGTAGGCTATTATCACAATACATTAACTGTATAATTATACATCAGATAGGTTATGGAGCCAATGACTATTATTTAAAAATATATATTTAGTAGTGCATTTAAAGAAATACATGGTTTAATATAGTAGCATATTACAGTACCTGGGTATTTGTACAGCTAGAGAGCTAACAGCCTTACTGACATTTAGAGAATAAACATTTTGTGCAGACAATGTTTTTGAAAAAAATATTTTTTTTGTTATCACAATGAATTGCCTATGCATTTTTAGATTTAGGGCCTGATTCAGACCCACTCGCAAGCAGCTGTCCGCTCGCAAGTGGGTCGATGGTGTGCACTGCGCATGCGCACGACGGCGGGAGCTCCGTCGTGCGCATGCGCCAGATGCGATAAGCGAAGGACTTTCCTTCGCTCGTTGTGTCTGATCAAAGGGGGCGTGCTGTCGATGTTGATTGACAGCACGCCCCCTTTGGTGGGCGTGCCTCCCAGGCGGGGGCGTTCCAAAGGGAACGCCTACCGTCAGAAGCCGGCCCACTGACATCACTAGTGATGTCAGTGGGAGTGATTTTGGCTCTAATAGAGCCAAAATCATTCCGGGACTTGCGGTTGAGAAACTCAACCGCAGGCTCCGGCTCGCAGTGGCGATGGTCGCGATGGTCAAGACCATTGCGGCCATCAACCTGCACGCTCGTATAGGCTGTGGGTGGTGACCCACAGCTATACGAGCGTCCAGGAGGACGCTCCATAATTATGGAAGGCGGCCCTCATTCAGAGCGTGCGCTCTGCTCAGAGCGTCTGGCTCTGAATGAGGGCCTTAGTTAGCTAATGGGGCCAATAAGTAGTATAAGAAATAATAGTTAATTATTGCTGCTTTGTGTATTCAAAAGAGTGTAAAATGTGTTAGAAACTCCAAAAAGGAAAAATCAGCCAAGCAATGCTACAATACTGTTTAAATGGGTTAAGTATATTAGCTTGACATTGGTCAGGTTGATATTCATAACATTGACATGAGTATTTTGATCATTATGTTGTCACTGGAGAAAAAAACAGAGAAAGGAACTCTCGTTTTTTTGGGAGGCACTCTTATATAAAAATTAAAACTTCACTTTTATTTTTCCATTAAAATAGTAGAGACATATAACTAAACATAGACAAACAACTTTTACACAATAATATATATATATATATATATATATATATATATATATATATAAGAGATGTGTGCCGGGCCCTAAGAGAAACCAAGAATATTTTCATTAATCATGAACTAGAACAGAAGGAGATGGAGTATGTTTATGTTGTAGTTGAAGGCAGGGAAAGGAATGAAGGATTAATTAGTTTGTAAATTTATAAAAAAAATGATTCTGAAGAATATTTATGAGAGAGGATTAATGTAGGATCAAGTTCTTCAGTTCCTGAAAGACATCTTTGATTTGGAAAGTATCGCTATTTGAGTGTGGAGAGTTTGTCAGAAGTGTCTATACCATAACACAGATATGCTTGGGGCATATATGGGAGCAGGCTCACTGAAGCCCTCTTGTGTCAAATCCTATGTGAAGCAACCACCTAAAACCTGATTACCTAAATGATATCTGCAGAGCACCTGTCATTAGCACTCAGTGAGGGCAGCCATTTTGTGCCACATCTTGATTGAAAATTGATTCAGCCCATATATGCTGTATATTTTTTTATACATCTAATATAAATAGGGTGGCCTTGTGAATGTGCCAAATAGTACACACTGTAAACAGACATTTACTTTGTACTCAGGGAGGTTGTCGGGGATAATGGAACCAAACTTGCTGTTTACTTCAGATGAAAGCAGCCTGTAGCTCTTCGGCTGTTTGCTGGGCCTGCCAAAGGTTGTTTGTCAACAACAGGAGAAGTGCCTCAGGTCACCTCAGCCTGCTTTACACACAGTATTTACAATGTAAATATGTATGTACATGACCAATATACACAATTATTTTTGTATTAAACATATTTGCACTTTATTGCACACATCCTGGCAGGAAGATGCTCTATGCTGATGCTCATATTTCTGGCCTCTCACGTGATACCCACCATCTACATTATCCAGTTTTTCCGCTTAGAGTTACCTAAATACAAAGGTGGCAGACCTTTTTTTAGCTAAACCATTCTTTACACCAGCCTATCAATTCACAAGGGTCCTGGGGCATCCAGTTGGAGTGAGGGGGGGAGCAATTAAAAAAACTTGGTACATTTCAAAATCCACCATGTTTTGCCACCTAATCAACTTGGTGATTCAGATTTTTTTGAAAAGTGAAAGGGGCATGCAGGAGATGCTGTCTGTGACCATAACAATTTCTGGACTTTTTTGGGATTCATCACCCGCATGTAAAAGATTTCAGTGGCTGTGGCAGTGCAACTTCCAACATGGCACATCTAGGAAACAAGCGTGTTAGTGCAGTGGCAGAAAGGATGGCAGTTTAATACACTTTAAAAATGTATTAAAATAATAAAAAAAAATATACAATATTATTATTTAAAGAATTACAGGTTATAAAAATGTACTTACCTGAAGTACTGATTTATTGCTTCTCTTCTAATATATTGGGACCTGTTTCTCTCATTGTGGCCTACCCTTACCTCCTCATTCTCTGGCAACTGGTCCTGTCCATCCAAAGACACATGTCTCCTAATTGCAATATTGTGTAACACACCACACAGCACAACAATGTGACCAACCATTTCCGATACATACATTAGTGCACCACCAGACAGATCCAACCAAACCTGCCTTTAAGAAGACCAAAACAGCATTCAATTACCTGTCTGGTGGCAGTATATGCGGCGTTGTAATCCAATTTTGCACCAGGTGTGGGTGATGCGAATGGAGTAAGGAGCCATGGGTGACAGGGGTAGGTACTATCTCCTGTGAAAAAAAATGTGTAAGGAATTAATGTATGGTCAAATTTTAACTACAAACAAGTCAAAATAGTAGAGGAATATAGTTACCCATCAACCACAAATCATCGCAGTTCATCATGGATAATTGCTGCCTTATCCCTGATTGACGGATGACATACGCATCATGTGAGCTGCCGTTCAAAGCACAACTTTGCTTGATCCTGATGGTTTGCTATATCTTTTCAACTCATAGAGTTTACACCCTTTAGCTTGGGGATTTGTGCCTGGGTTGTGCACTTAGCACTTTTCACATGGATCCAAATGAGGCATACCTCACCCACATCACTGAAGAGATCCATGCAAGAGGGAGAGAACAAGAGGTTGGCAGGCCAAGCTAGGTGTCTGCTGAGTCAGGTCCAAGCCAGGAAGTAGACAAAGAGCCTGCAGTGGCAGGGCCAAGCAAGTCCATTAACCAACCAGGTGAAGTGGAGGGAGGAGCTGGAAAAGGCAAACAAAAAAAAAGGCAACCTCAATTCTCAAGAAAAGAGCTACTGATTCTGATCATCAATGCAATGGAAAAAATACACCATGCACACAGAAATATGGGGGCAGGGACACGAGATAAAATTTGGCAGCAAATTACAGATGAAGTAAATACTGAGGTACCAATAATCTGAACCTGCTCTGAAGTCCAAAGACAGTAACTTTTTACAATTTGAAAAAAAAGTTTTGTATATAATTTGACATCATGTATTCACAAATTTTAAAATATAATTTCTTATGGAGTATTAATAGTGCTACATGATGTTCTGCACTCCTAACATATCCAATACAGCCACAGATTACAAGTACAGAATGAATAATGACATTTGAAAACAAATGTCAATATTTTGTTTAACAATGTTGCATCTGTTTCATATGTCACATGAGTAACTTCACACATTACTTATTGTTGTGGCATCCAAGAAGGTTGTTTTCTAGATGGACGCCATACTCCTGAATTGAACAGCATTTTTGAACATCAATCCTAAATGATATGTATTTATGATGCAATCCGATTTTCAAAGTCAAAGGGCAAATTTTACTAAGCGGTGGTTTGACGGCAGTTTCTATTCTATTCTGAAGCCCGGAGGTATTGGTGGTGGTTTCTGTTCTATTCTAAACCCTGGGGGTTTGGTGGCAGTTTTGCTGCAGTTTCTAAATGACAGCCCTGTTCTATTCTATTCTAACATTTGTTTTGATGGCAGTTTTGCAGAGGTTTTGTGGCCTTAGTAAATCTGCAGAAAGCAAAAACGCCGCCAAACCACAGTCAAAACACATTTTAGAATAGAATAGAACAGGGCTCTCTTTTAGAAACTGCTGCAAAACCGCCACCAAACCCCCGGGGTTTAGAATAGAATAGAAACTGCCACCAAACCGCCGGAGTTTAGAATAGAATAGAAACCACCGTCAAACCGCCGCTTAGTAAATTTTGCCCAAAGTCTTTTAGAATATACTATTGTATTGTTTAATGAGGGTACAATGACCAAGACTTGTTTAGTAAACTGACATTTAACAAAATCATTTATTTTATATTACCAATGGGCAGACTTCAGCTTCTGCCTGAAGCAAAAAATTACAGCCAGGAGGACACATTTCAGGGGAACAAATGGTGTCTCATTTCTTGAAACATTGGAGTACACCCCAACATAACAACTGGAATTGGGGTGTATAGAAGAGGAGAAGGTAGTAGGCATGTCAAACATTGACACCGCGATACCAATGTTGGAAGTTGAGCCTACTGTAGAGTCCCCGCATGCTGTTTCAGGTGGTTTTTTTTAAACTTTGTCCTTCATCATAATACAAACTACAAACAGCATTTTTGTATTTCAGATGTGGAGGAAGGTGTTCCTGATTATATTGATCTGAAAGACATTCCACCAACTGAGCCCCAAAAAACCTCTGGGCCGCCCATCCTCAGTAATGATTAAATTCTGCAAATAATGCATGAGGAAATCCTGAAAAATGGCCTGGTCTTTGTATGAATAGCGGCATCACAGGAGTGGAGGAACAAAATTATGCAGAGAATGGAACAAAATCATGAACAGCATCACCGCTTGATGGAGAACAGTATGAAGAAGATCACCACTCTTCTGACCCAATGATTAAGGGAAATGAGCAGACTCCAACCACAAACCCCTATACTTCCAATCCCCTGCGAAAGCACAGCCACTATAACAGGTCGAGCATACCCCAGGCCTGGCCAGGGGCAGAGCCAGGAGCAGACCAGCACTTGGTAGGCTTCTTGCTGATCAAGTTGCCTATTAGCCTCTGCATTACTTGCAAGTGAGCCTTCCAAGAAGCATGAAGAAAGTGATTTTTTTGTGTTGGTGCAATGTTATAAAATTTTCATATTTTTTTGGAACAAGGTTGATTGCTTATACAATATTTTGTTCATTTTATTTATTTTTTAAATTAAATTTGCCAAAATTAAACAGCTGTTTATGAATGCTAATTATTTATAAACACTATGAGCCAGATGTAATAGGTTGCGAATTTGTAAACAATGCAAGTTAAGCGCTAAACTCACATTTTTTACTCACTCGCAAATGTAATAGGTTGCTACTATAGTAAAACTCTCAATTTTCAGGCTTTATTATAACATGCAAAAAAAATCTCACATCCAGATGTTTTACCATTCTCTAGATAGAACTCGGGCAATGTAAAAGAGTGCCAGTGCTTCACTTGCACATATTTCTGCCTGAGAACTTGCAAAAACAATAGATCAGTTTCAGGATAGCGAGTTCATCCTGAACAGGTTAGAGTAACACAGAAGAACATGCACATATCCATGAGATACATTCATGTTTCTGTGTTCATATGAAAATACTTTTTTTCTTAAAAAAAAAAAGACGTGCACCCTCTCCACAGAAGTATAACCAGCCCCAGGCTCTGTAAAGCCTGTGCTGGTTTTTAAAATACAGGGGCAAAAAAATCGTAGGGGGGCCCTGTATTTTAAGAACCAGCACCGGCTATTTAAAGCCTGTCCTGGTTCTAAAAATACAGGGGCCAAAATGTGTAGCCCCCCCCCCATATTTTAAGTACCAGCACAGGGCATTTCTGCTCCAGTCATGGTTGTGAAATACAGGGGACAAAACGAGTAGGGGTCCACTGTAATTTCCATTATCAGCACTAGACTCTTTCTAGCTGCGGCTAATGCCACAGCAAGGGAAACCCTTTCACCAGATTCCCTGGCCAAAGCATTACCCCTGACCAATAGTCAGCCCAGGTCGGGGATCCCTGGGGAGGTGGGGACCCCCCAATAAAGGAGTCCCCCTCTCCAGGGCACCCCAGGGCTAGGCTGATAGCCCAGGGCTATCCCCTGCACTCCTGGCCGGTGGGTGCCAGGTTGATAGTTTAGTGTGTTGATGGATACGTTGGATGTGTCATGTTATTTGACCAGGAACTGCACTGCAGTGTTTAGAGATTGGACGTCAGTCAGCAGCATCAAGAGAAGAAACAGAGATGCAGGTAATAGATTAAATGAACACTTAAGCTTATTGTAGTGAGGGGAGAGTTACAGAGAGTAGGGGGTGAGATAGGCTCCCAACACTCAGACCTATTTCCATGTGTGCTTCCCCAGCCATTGACCTCACCACACGTCACTGCTCTATTAAAAACTTTGTCTACCACTGTACAGGGGTCTAGGTACAGGAGTCTTACCATTTGCCTGTGCATTTCATTGCATGGGCGGCATCTAAGAAATCTGTTAAATGTGTTGTGTCCAGTGTGGCATCTTATTGCCTGTTCATGGTTCTTGTGTGTGTTCTTACTATGCATACACAGGTGCATATAGCAGGAACAGCTGGAAAGGATAGTTGTTCTCTCTAATGTTAGTCACATTAAAAGGTGTGAGTTTACATAGGGAAATACTTGCACAGCTTGGCATAGTGTAGTAGCCTCGAGCTCAAAATTTCACAAGCTATTACATTTGCAAGTCCCGGCACCAACTCTTACCTTCAAAAAAATGCGAGAAGGTGTGAGCTGGATTTTTACTTTAACTCTAATCCTATTACATTTGGCCCTATAACTGAATGTTTGAATGTTGTAATTTCGCTAAATATTATTTACACATGATAGTGAAAAATTTACTAAAGTAAAGTATTAAGTTCTAAAGTGTCATGTGTACATATATTCCAAAATTATAAACATGAAATATTGTTGTGGCAATAACATAGACAGTCTAATAACCATATAGTGTGCTGGAGAGAAATAAAAATATATTAATTTACATAAGAATACTTTGTGCTGCAATCATTTGTATTTCAGTGTATGAAGTGAAATGACTTCAGTAATTACATACATACAGCTGCAGGTATTTCTGTAGTTAGTGGTTAGAACATTGATTGTTCTGGGTCTGATTATCATTAGTGTCATATTCTATGGCAGCCTTTTCGCTTTCTCAAAAGTACTGCCACCGTTGAGTGTTGTTTCTTCCATAAGAGTTTGCAGATGTGTATACGCAACACCCACAACCCGCTCTACACACTCCCACATAGACAAATATTCACAGACCTATTCATGGTGCCACCCCATCAACTCCCATTTTTCGTTATTTTCAGTAGATGTCTCTGCAATTACATTTACACTTGCAGTTACTGCATTCTCCTACATTATCACCTGTTCAGGAGTGCGCATACACTGTTCCCATGTATATGCGCAGACGCAGTCTGCCAATTATCTTTTGCTACTTGCTATTTTTTATCCTTCTAAAACATAGACTTGTCATGACTCTAGTGTGTGGTGGCTTCTGGTCAACAGAACCCCCACCTTCCGTCGCCTCTCTACCCATACCGGTGTGCATTTGTTGACTATAGTATATGTTTTTACAACCAAATAGGATATGTCATAAACATGTCAAAATTTACAGTAGGCAAAAGTTTTAGCACTATACTTGATAAAAATAGGTATATAATATTGGTTGATCAATCCTGTAATGTATCAATAATGCTAGTTGTAAAGTATGCACCAGAATTTGTACCATTCTGTAAAGGGTAATTACCTGACACAATAGGTGGGGGTTTTAGTGTTTGCTTCAGATATGTTTCTATATTTTTTTCCTGCTGCAGAGATTAAAGTACAAGCTGGAATTAATGTATGGAAATGCATTTATTTTCTTTTTAGGGTTTTTGCTAGTTTTTATTTTTCAGATTTAAATATTTATTTTCATTATAATAGTATGAATTTTTTGCACATAATAGATTAAGAAAAACAAAAATAAAATATTAAAAATATCTTATCTGACATATTTCTGATGATAATTCTAAAAATTCAGTCTTGCAAAAATACTTTGCATGAACTTTGTTCCTTTCTATTTTTCCTTATTTGTTCTACTGAAAGTAATACATCAAATATCCAATTGAGCTAAGTGTTTGGCATACTGTAATACAGTATATTCATTTTCGTCTCCAATAAACATACTGTAGGATATTACAAATCAATACAAACTGATATTGTGATATCATGCATGCATTTTTTCCTAAGCTTCTGTATATACTCTAAGTTATTTATGAGGCTATTTCTGTAAAATTCACACAATAATGCAATTTCTCTTTTTAGTGTTTTAACCAGCAATATATGTTGCCTATTTTTGGAACAAAAAAAAGTACAAATAACAAGGTTATTGATTCCAAGTTTAGCTTGAGGTAGCATCCAATTGTTCTTAAACCTTTGATAAACTGGCACACTGCTGAACCCATTGTTTTTCAAAATTGTGCACTGCTTTGTATTTTTAGATCAATATTTCTACTATTCATCTGACCAATTATGTTTGATTTTAGCTTTTATTTTCTTCTCTTTTAGGTTTAACCCATTATGAACACATGATGTTTTTGTTTGAAAGTAAAATAGTAATACAAATACCATACCTGTGTTCAGCACTATTAAACTGGATTATTAATATAAACATGTAACTGTTGCAATGGATTAAATTAACTAAAGTGTACAACTCCATCTTTATACACAATTCTTCAAATATCCAATGGGATCTCATAAAGCTGTCAAGTGGCACTAAGAGGGGTATTCAATTATTGCAGATTTGTAATTGGCTATGTGCTCATCACAGATAAAGATGTGTTCTTGTAAACTGTGAATTCAGTTGTGACAAAAAGACCCTCCTGGTGCATCAGGTCCCAGGCGACTCAGCTGCACACTGAGCGTCTTATTCATTCTAAGGGTTATATATATATATCAAAGTTCGTTTTTACTTTCGATTTGATGTTCGATTTAGCTCACCTCAAATCGAATCAAGTCGAAAGTACAAATCCCTCTTCAAATCCCTCATTTACTAAAATTCTAAATTAGAGGCATTTTCTAAATCAAATTCAATTTGGTTCCTTTTTAAACTGTGATTTGCTGTTCGATTTTGCATGTTCATGTAAAAATCGAACAGCAAATCCCACTTCAAAATGAACTTCAAAGCCCCGAATGATTAGAACTGCTTAATGCTTTCATTTTCAGTATGAGCAGTTCGTTTTCACACAGATACATGCATACATCAGTGAGATGCATGCATGTATCTTACTGTAAAAAGCTTAGAAAGAGTTCAATTTTCTTTTTAAATGACGTGGGATCCCTCCCTAAAACAGAAACTGCCCCGGACTTTTCGTAGCCTGTCCTGGTTGTGTAAGTACAGGGAAATATTTGCGTAGGGTTCAATGGAGGAAGACGTTCATTGGTTGAGAGAGGAGGGGGCTGACCTCTCTTAGCCTATGAACGCTTAGATATGGGTCTACAAAGGCAGAAGCTGCGTTTGAGCTCTTCATTTGGGAGGAATCAACTATCATCATTGTTGCCTGCTGCGTGGATTGTGTTACTTGTTTTTTTGTTTTACCAAGACCATGGATGCCTATAGGGAGAAGGGAACCACTCCAGGTAATGTAGGTGAGTATGTGTGAGTGTTGATGTATGTATTAAAACTTTACTATCACTGTGTGTGTATTGTGTTTTTTTTAAACATTTCTTTACAGGTGAACTACAGGTACCAATGGGCCATTAATGCCCTGCATGCTGGTACTTGTGGTTCTTCAAGTACCAGCAAGCAGGGGAAGCTTGGTGGGGCCTGCAGTTCTACTGTAAAGACGATGTTTATACTTTACTTTTTTACACTACACCTACATTATCAACCCACCACCCACCATCAATTGGTGACAGGGATAGCCATGAGCTATCAACCTAGGCTAGGGGTGCCCTGGAGAGGGGGACTCCTTTATTTGGGGGTCCCCAACTCCCCAGGGATCCCTGGCCTGGGCTTACTTGCATTCATGGCTGATGCTTTGGCTGGTGGACCTGGTGAAAGGGCTTCCCTGGCTGTGGCATCAGCCCCCTGCTAGAAAGGGTCCGGTGCTGGTTCTGGAGATTACAGGGGAACCCTACTTATTTTCCCCCTGTAATTCCAGAACCAGGACAGGATTAAAACCCAGTGCTGGTTGTGCTAAATACAGGGGGAATCCTACACAATTTTTTCTTTGTACTTACACAACCAGGACTGGCTATGAAAAGTCCGGGGCTGGTTTTGCTTTAGAGTGGGACCCCACATCATTTTGTTTTTTAAATGTAACTGTTTCTAAGCTTTTTACAGTAAGATATATGCATGCATCTCATTTATGTATGCATGTATCTGTGTCAATACAATCTGCTCATGCTAAAATCGAAAGCATGAAGCAGATCTATTCATGTGGGGATTTGAAGTTCAATTTTGTGTTTGATTTCAAATTGAATCATAGTAAATAAGGGATTTCTGTGTTGGTCTATGTAAAAGTACCAATGTTTTTCCGATGTTCGATTTTGAGTGGGATTTGAGTGAAATTTATTTTATATTCAATTGTACATTCAATTTTGCCTTTAGTATATCTCCAAATGCAAAATCGAATCAAAATCGAATGTCAAATCAAACTAAAATCAAAATCAAACTTTAGTAAATTTACCCCTAAATGTGCATCTTATTCACATAAATAAAAGAACTGGGGGTGACAAAACTACATGGTTAGATTATTATTATTAGAGTTTGTAACTGTGTAAAATGGGCTGCAATGCGATTGTCCATGGCTTTTATTCATGCCACGTTCCGTTGTGTTAACCTGTGAATTTGACATGTGTAAAACCAATTCCTGTGTGGTTAATGATGTAGCCTAGCATTCTTAGTACACTACAAGTGGCTTTTAGATGATTCTGCAATGCACTAAGATGCTAAACCGCTGCCTTGTGGTTTCTAAGGAAGCGCCCACTGATTGGCTGAAAATTACTCTTAGCCAATCATGCTATAGTGTAGAGAACCACGTGGTAATTGTCATTCTGTTCGCTGTACTGTAAATACAGTACATTGTGTCTGTGTGCTTGGAAAGCTGTGTTTTTTTATATTATTTGCAGACAGGATTTCTACATAGAGAAGAGGGCCAAGCACTGCCAAGGAGTTGGTGAGTATGGAGTGTGTGAGTGTGAGTGCGAGTGTGTGTAATAAAGGATTAAATCAGTCAGTGCGTGAGTCATGTCTTTTTTGTAAAATTTTCTACACAATGGGACTATAGGTGCCAGAGGCTTTCAGGTCTGGTAGATCCTCAGGAGCAGGGACCCAATTTTATTTTTGGGGTCTGCACTTTCTAAGGATTTCCAGTCTTGGGCTGAATAGTTTTGGGTTAGTTAATACTTTGGCAGGAGGACCCCACACTGTGTGTCCCCTTGCTATTGAATTACCATCCTGGCTGGTTCAGCCCAATACTGGTCAATGGAAAATAGGGGGATCCCAACAGTGTTTTTTCCCCCGGTTTCCATGACCAGAACAGACTAAAAGGTCCAGGGCTGGTTATGGTTTTAGGGGACAACTCCACGCTTTTTTTTTACTATTTCTGTTATTTTAACACTAAGAAGCCTGCATAGTGATCTGTGCAGTGGTTTGTTTTCATGGAGGGGTTTTCCATCTCATTTTAGTTCATATTTGCAGTCGGTTGTGAACTGAAATATCAAAACTGACCACTGGGATTCTCCAGCCACTCTGTGATGTGTTTAGATGCTGCACATGCATCAATTTACTGCTGCTCTGCCTTGCATAGCAGTGCTAAGAGTGTGACTTTTCAACCCTCTCCCCACCACAGGGCGCTGCAGCTCCAAGATGGGACTGAGGGGCAGTGCTCAAAAAGCTGGACTGCTCCAACCAAATTGGGATAGAAGTGAGGTATGCCTACTGTCATAGGATAGATGTGAGGTATGCTTACTGTCATGGATCTGGTTCTAAGATACTCCAATCTCTAACCACTGTCTGTAACTTTTTCAAGAACAACACTCACTTGAGCCTGCATAATGTGGGTATGACAAAGAGTTAATAAAAACAAACACCTGCTCTATATATAGAAATTATTACACTCCCCATTATCTCTCCCACGCACTATTAATTTGCCAACAATAATTCCCACCACAGTCATTGCTTCAGGAGCAACACACTCCAAGTTGGAAGTTTCTGGTTTCCTTATGCTATTACCATTAAGTCCCATGTATAATTACTTAATAAAGCCCTATAGTAAATATATGTAGCAAGTATAAGCCGAATCCAAATGCAAAATGGATCCAATAAGAATAATAGAGACCAATAGTATTACATGAAGTTAAATATGAGATATATATACTCACAATACTTAAAGTATATAAAAAACAATTAAAAAAGGCATACAAAGATAGTCTTATGCAAATTATTGTCATATAAACAAAAGAGAAAAAATAATCTGTTTGTGGGGAGATGCAAGAGGAAGGAGTAATTCCCAATTGCAGATTTACTCCAAAGAATTGTACAAAGTTTCAGAGTTCAATATGGTATTTTATGCCTACTTTGGCTGTCACACAGTCCCACTACTGCTAGCTCACTGGATGTATACTTGCTAATTAGGTTCAAGGAATTTGTGGATAGATTGACATGTTATGTGAGGATAGACATATTAGTAACAAGAGTCACCATATACAACTTTATGACTTTCCCTTAAGCTGTTATCTGTTCATGATCTGAGCATCTCCCTACACCTGCCTGACCCTCTAACTCCAAGCAGGTCAGGGGAAAGAAACAATACATATGAAAAGTGATCAAGTAAATACACAGATTTACTTGTGGCATTCCAATGTGATATGATGATTCCCTGACACCTACCCACCATAAAATCAGAATGGTACCCCAGCAACACAGGAATCACAAGCAGGTCTGTCCATGCTGGGGACACAAGGAAAAGTACAAAAAGTGTGAGGGATAAAAATAAGATGGGGACAGTCACACCAAGGCAGCAGGATGCACCCACTGTTCCTGGCTGGAATGAAAAACTACAAGTTGATGATTTCAACCTGAAACTGGGGATGAAGTCTGTCTGAGTAGAAGGTCAGTGGGTAAAGAGTAAACAGCACTAAAAGAGGTGGAGGAAACTGAGTGGTTAATATGCAGAGGCACGGTTGGTACATACAATACAGAGACAACTGAAAAAAAAGATATTGCTAGCAAAAATACACATTAAAAGAGAGAGAGAGAAAGAAAGAGATGATGGGTAAAGATAGATGGGTAGAGACAGATGGATATGGAAAGAGGGATAAACATAGAGAAGGGGGAGGGAGACAGAGACAAGGGGAAGGAAAAAGAAAGACAAGAGATAAGACGGAGACAGAGAAAAAGATGAAGGATAGAGGTAGAGCCATAGGAAGGTAAGGGAAAAAGTAAGGAAATAATCCCCATCAATGATGGGCACAACAGCTAGTGACCTGAAGAAGAAAGTGTCCAAAATACCAGAACAGGGAAAAGAGCTGCAAAAGTGGATCTTGGTGCAAAGACTGAACTAAGAGGGGAGTGGACATGTGGTAGGACTGGCAGGGGAGTGGACATGTGGAAGGACTGACAGGGGAGTGGACATGTGTAAGGACTGACAGGGGAGTGGACATGTGTAAGGACTGACAGGGGAGTGGACATGTGGAAGGACTGACAAAACACAGCCACAATGTTAGGGGAAAGAGAAAGTTAGAGAAAGAGAGGTGAATAAGGGGAAGTAATATGGAAAAATGGGGAATTGAGATCAAAAGATGGTGGAAAAGAGAGGGCAGAGACAATAGCTAGATATTTGATGAATGACGGGTCCAAAATACTAGTGTAACAGAGTCCTTCACATTTATTTTGAGATACATGTTTACAAATGGGAAAACTTAGTTCAAGTGAGGTATGTATAAAAACCTGAACTTGTTCTGAAAATAAAATGAATGTACACTTTTTTCAGAAAAAATGTCTTTACAGACAAATGCCTATAAATTATACTTGTGGCTTTAAATATTTTCCTGACACCTGTATCAATTTTTTTAAAACAGAAAATATAAGCTGAATCTATAATAGAATCATATTCTGGAATTCAAACTGAAAAGTTTACTTTCCCATTCTGTGTGTATTATGGTTGTAATTCCATAGACAAAAAACCTTACGGTTTCACAAGTCCCAATAAAGCTTCTTCTTAGACATGATCTGAAATTTCACAAAACCTATTGAATTTCTCTCATTCAAACTTAAACAAGCAATGAAATTCCAATCATTAAGGATGACACCTTAATGGACATATTCATTCAGCAATACAGATATGGTATGCCATCATACCCTATGGTTAACTGCAGAATCAGCAATCTCACAGATTGAGATTGCTGTCACTCACAAAATGGTGAAACTGCTTATTCACAGAATTCTGTGCTCATTGGAATACACACATGCAGTCCATGCAACTGAGATCTAAGCAGAATATAGAACTGCACAGATGGGATAAGAGTGGGGTGGATGGGTGAAGAGACAGCGGTGTGGATGAGGGAGACAGAAATGCATGGAGAGGGGGGAGATTAAGCAGCACAGATGGCTAAGGCACCATTTTTGAAATGGGCATGAAAGTAACCTTAATTTACTTTTGCGGTTATCACCAATGAAGTCAATAGTGAGAACCGCTCATGGGTTGAGAGGCAGAAAACTCACCTCTCTCAGCCAATGAGCACTCCACACCAAGATTTCTATAGTTAAATCTTGCTGCAAAGCCTTGATTCGGGTAGTACTGTCAATAGTGGACAGTACTAATGTTCGTGGGTCTGGGTATTTGCGTGTTTTTTTTTGTGCCAAGCCCAGGGATGCTACATGGAATGAAGAGGATGTGATCCATGCATAGGAGAAGGTGAGTATGGATTTTTTTATTATAGGTTCCGTATGGATTATCTACTTGGACAAATGGACATGACTGGCTTCAGGGATACATAGGTGAGTATTTGAGATAGTGTGTGCATGTGTGTGCATGTATGTTTTAATAAAATTCTACTTCAACCATGTGTGTGTCTTGTGTTTATATTAATATTTATTTTGCTATGGAACTATATGTACCAGTGAGCTCGCAATGCCCAGAGTGCTTGTACTTGTGGTTCTTCAAGTACCATCATGCAGGGGAAGCTTACTGGCTCCTGCAGTTCCACAGATAAAGACAATATTTTATTATCAACAAATGCACCACACTATTCACAATTAACTTGGCACCCACCAGCTAGGGGCCCCGGGCTATCTGCCTAGGCCTGAGGTGCCCTGTAGAGGGGGACCCCTTTATTGGGGGAGTCTCAAGCTCCCCAAGGAACCCTGGCCTGGGCTGACTAATGGTCAGGATTGATGCTTCAGCTGGGGACCTTGTGAATGGGCTCCTCTGGCTGTGGCATTAGCCCTCCGGTAGAAAAAGTTCAGTGCTGGTTCTGGATAATACAGGGGGCCCTAAACATTATTTCCCCTGTATTTTAAGAACCAGGACTGGCTCAGAGCCCAGTGCTGGTTGTGCTGAACTCAGGGGACCGGTACATCATTTGTCCCCCATATTTTGGCAACCAGGACTGGTTCTGAATAGCCCAGTGCTGGTTGTGCTTAATATGGGGGACCCCTACGTCATTTATTATTATTATTATTATTATTATTATTATTATTATTATCCTTTATTTGTATGGTGCCACAAAGGTTCCGCAGTGCCTTACACAGTACATAAATGAGCACACAAGAAAAACAGTTAAACGTAATATAAAACAATACAGGACAAGGACATGGTTTATAAACATAGCTGTATAACACAAGCAGCAGGACATGAGCAAGCAGGTGTTAGGTGTTGTTGTGGGGAGTTAGGAGTAAATTATACTATAAGTAGGGGGAGGAGAAGCACTTGAGGGACGAGGGCCCTGCTTGTGAGAGCTTACATTCTAAAGGGGAGGGGCAGACAGACAGGGGCAACACAGATAGGGTAGATAGTGAGGAAGGAGCATAGAGCAGTGGGTTAGGATATGTGCTGCGGAATGTGTGTGTATAAGATGACCTGATGTTATGTCAAAATTAAGTCCTTCATTCATCTATCACTATGAAAGAAAATGGATTTTAGTTATGTGTTATTTACATGAGAGATGTACAAAATAAAGTAGTAGCATTTTAAATATTGTGTGTTACATTTTAGCATCTAAATACATCCTGATAAAAATACAGCTATTATGGGACTGTCCTGCCATCCTAATACAGTAGTGAATACTTTAGTCCCAGCTGCTGGGTGCTATGCCATGCTCCTGTGAGTGGATGCATCTCACATACTAGACCCACCCACAAATGGGTGCAGCCATGCCCATCATGATGTGGTCCCACAGGATGTTGCAGTACCCAGGCCCAGAATTTCTCTTGGCCGCCATGGAGGTGATAGGCAGAACCACATGGCCATAGTGGTGGGGTAACAAGGCCATGGAGGGAGGTGGCTGAGAGTGGAGGAACAGGATAGGCGGGGGAAAGAAGCAAAGGGTTGGAAGGGAGACTGATGAGAGAAAAAAGGTTAAACAGCAAGTGGAGGAGACAAGAGGGGGAGGATGGGGGTGGATAAAGTAGAGGATTATGTGGGCACTGAATATGGGGGGTGTTTGAAGTAAGGGTGTTCATATGGTAGACGAGGTAATAAGTGAGATGCAAACTGGAGTGGAGGCTGTGTGATATAGAGACAGTGTGGATTAAAGTTGTTAAATGTTAAAAAAATAGGGATAAAAGAACAGTGTTGCTAATGTATGAGTGCAGCTCCAAAAGTGATACATAAAGAGAGGTGTGTGAGTAGTGGGTGCAGGAATTAGTTAGTTATTAAACAAATGATTAAAGTGGACAGATGTGACGCAATGGGAAAAGGCAATACAAACAAGAATTTATGTAGTACAATTAAAATGTACAATTGATCTCCTGTATTTAGCACCACCAGGACTGGTTCTGCAAAGCCTGGTGCTGGTTGTTCATTTTTATTATTTTTTTTATTTTAACACTTTTATTTTAAGTACAGAAGCACAGATAGATCTCACTGTTCTCGTCCATGCATCTGTGTTTATTTTTATCACGCACAGATGCAGGCATCATGGATCTCCCAGATCCATGTATGCTGCATTTGTCTCAAGCCTCCTACACTGTCGCCAAGTCCTGCAGCCCTCACTGCTGACCACACTGCTGCCGCCAATGCCCGCTACCCCCCCTGCCACAGTCCCAGCTGCAGCTAATGGCTGCTTCTTTACCCTGGGTCCCACCACTGCTATTGCCCACACAGGCAACCATCTTGGTTCACCCAAGTGAAGATTACTCCTGCTGAAGGCACCAACTGAGGCCAGGGCTGCCAAGAGCCATATCCATGCACGGTGAAGGGTGCATGGCCTAATTGCTGAAGGCATGGCCATGCCCCCTTAAGTAAAATAAGGAAAAATACTTTTGCAGCGCTGGGAAGGGGGGTGTTTTGAGCCCCCTCAGCCCAGTGAAATTTAGGGGGGGCATGATCAGGATGATTGTTCCTCCACACAGGCAGAGGAGACTGCTGCCCTGCAGCCACAAGCAGTCTCCATTTGCATCCCAGCACACAGTAGCGTGTGCTGGGCTGCTCAGCTGACAGGGAGGAGCGGCAATAGACCCGGGCCCCTCTAGCAAGCTTGGGCTCAGGTAATTAGTACCTGATCCCCCTCTCTCAGTGCCCCTGACTGAGGCTGCGCAACAAGTTGAAGCTTCCTATCTTTATAATGGCACATTCGTAAAGTAATAGTTTTAAAACTGTAACTTTCTCAATTACCTAAACCCCAAAAGGCCTTACCCTGGAACAAGAGCTACCTAATAAAATAAAATCCAAGTCTAATTTCACCCCCTACCCTGAGTTATGCCTTCCCAAATATCCCCCATATAGAACAGCAGAAAAGTGGTCCTAACTGAGAATGTCAGCAAAAACTGACTTTTGGAATATTAGATTACTCCTAAATTTGGCATGTAGCACTGTGAGACAGTTCTACCCGTCCATGCCATATTTCAGCATGGAACTTCCAATAGCTTTTGAGGTGTAGCCCCTTAAACACCATGTCCCGCCCACCAAAATTCTCTATGGAGATTTCCATTTTTTTCGATTCAGACTTAATAAATAGGAATATTGTTTTTGCAGATTACTACTTTTTCTTGCTGATGGGTGAAATATTGTGAAACCCCTAGTGACTGTTGTATAGTGATGTTTATGAAATGGTTGATACAGTATACTAAGTTTAAATACATTGTTTTTGCAATGTAAATAATTATTAAGATACTGACACTTTTTTTAACAGCATCCTATATATTTAAATGAATAATAAATATGTTTTATTGTAAATTGTATGTGGCGGTTTATTTACTGCTTTAAACCTTAATTAAATATTAGTAGATTTTCAATTGTTGCACGCCAAGTCATCCACTGCCCCAATACAGTTACCCTATGACAAAGCTGCAGGGTGATCCTCTCCTAGTTTGTTCCATCTCTGTCACTGCTCATGACAGAAATGGGACAGATCATAGAACATTAATATATAGATATTTCTTTTCATCTCTTCCTTGCTGTTAGACGTTATTCACCACAGACATATTGATACAATATTACAAATGACATTGTTGACATACAGAAGAGATTTGAATCAGGTCTCAATGATATACACCTGATACAACTCACATGATTTAGCTATATTTTGCATCAGCATACTAGTGGAATCATCCTCACCCTTGCCATATACAAGTACATATTAGTAGAATAGACAATGCTATATAGTTTTTATATAAGTACAATTCCCATTTCCCTAAAAAGTTACATTTCAAAATTGTTATTAAGTATCTTCAAAATCCATAAGATTTAAAAGGACACAAATCTAATTGTCTCTCTGTGGTGTTTCGCTCCCTGCATGTTTATTAATGTACTGAAACTACTTGATGTGGAAACACAAGCAGGCACGAAAACTGGCATAAGAACTGTGTGATAGAGATGTATTTTGCTCAAGGGGACTCCAGGGACCAGCCAATCCATGCAAGAAAAATAGCTCCGGTTAGAAAAGGCCCACAAAGATTAATATCTGCTGTGATGCAGATTTAGTGTGTTAGGTGAAAAGATAAATGTATAAAATGCTGTGTCAAAACCCATGGTGCAGCCCACACGATAATTCAGGGTCAGTAATTGAACTTTACTCTAATTATCCTGGGGAGATAATATTAACTTATAGTAGAGTGTGAAATAGAGAGTCCATAATTCATCACTTGATGGGGCTGCTCATTGCATTGTGTTATTGAAATATGATGGCTCCATTTTCATCCTGTCATAATGACAACCGATGTGCTTATTTTCTTCCTCTACGCCTCCGGGAGATGATGAAATAGTAAGCAAACATTTTTCTGGTGAAAAATCAGCAGTTTATCACATTCATTCTAGCTCTATGAAAGCACATGTACTGTATGAACACTTCTCAGATGCAGACACCCACTGTCTCCCCTAAAACCGAGACTTGTGATAAAGTAATCATAGAGGTTGTTGTCAAGTGAATCACATATTCAGTTTGGGCAGGGGAGAAAGCATATTATTTATTAATACGTTTTGAACTTTTATTTTTGAGAGAAAATATAACAACATTGTTTAAATTACTATATTAGCATAATATGCATATATTTTGTATTTTTTCCCTACTTTCTGTGGTTCTGATGTAGAGTTGGACATAAATCCAACTATGATCAACAGAAAACATTTAGACACACTGGAAATGTGCAGTACAATTTGGTTTTAAGTAATATGCATATGTGGCTCCTTTGTTGGTGGAGAACACTCAGCTGCTCTGCCTCCCTTGTCTTATGTGCAATGACAGGAATCAAACTGATGTTATCAGAGTGATTCATATCCAGTGCTACTGTGCATGTGCAAGTGTTTGCACTATTGGGACTTACAGTATACATGCTGCTGATACCAAGTGCTTGTGGTGTTACAGTGCAGATGCTAATGCTGTGCACCCCCTGTACATATAGTATTAACCAATGTTTTAGTTACTGAATAAATCTGTTCCATTCATACACATTGCTGGCACTATTCAATAGGTTATGGGCCTAGAACACTGAATGTGAAAGAAGAGAATAATACCTGAGAGGAAATGCAGGACAAGTAAACAGAATAAAACTGTGAGTAAAGAAAAAAATATTTTATTCACACACAAAGGGGAACATGTATAGTGCAATGTGTTTTGCAAAACTGGCAAGCTCAGAAAATGACATCACATGGATGTTTCCCTCTTAGTTTCAACTTAAGTAGAAATAGTTGTGTGAGGTTAAAAACAATCCTGGTGACAATCCTAATGCAAATGATGTAGATAAAGCTGTGTGAACCAGTTTTAGCTGCAGAGAATTAGTCTATCATCCATGAGAAAATATCTCAGCAAGTGACTTCAATAGGAGTCCAAGTAGACAATGATAAGGTTGTGATGGAAATAGGCAGAACCAACACTGGAGATTGATTTCATAGTAGTTACAGTACTTAAAATTCCAATAGCATACACATGTGGAAACAAAAGCTGACATTTCTGCCTTTATCACCAAAGGTACAAAACAGCTTCAGCTGCAACATAGGTTGGTTCTAGCCTTTAAAATCAGTCAGAGGAATGGGAGAGAAAATCCTCAGTGTCACAGAGGTTTGGACAATAACTGCTCATTGAGAATCAAGGGTGAGACAGTAGTAACTGACATTGAGGAAATGTTGTATGTGCCAGATATTAGGACCAATCTCATAGCCATAAGCGTTTTGGGAAAGTAAGGTTTCAAAGTACAATTTGTGCAAAATAAAAGAGAGACTGATAGCCCATGCAGCCCTTTGCCAACAACTGTATGTTCTAAACACTGAGAAGTGTATAACATAAATGAGAGGTTTCCAAACTCTGCCATTACAGTCCAGGATTATAGGCTATACTTGCTTGAGCACAAGTGACTTAATTAGTATGTAAATCAATTTAATTTAACCAACTGGACTCAAGCATGGATTACAAACTGGACTGTAATAGTGGTGTTTGGAAAACTCTGACATAGAAGAAGATTGGGTCATCTGGGATAAGATATTGTCCAAAAGCTGAAAACAGGAATGTCATTAGTAATCCTGAAAGGTCAGAATGTGAAAATTGTATGATGAGAAAACAGTCAGCATCATAGGCTGAACTACCAATGGTATTAGTGCACATGGATACATGGATATAGAGGTGGAATCAATTGGTGGGTAGAGATATTTATATCACTTACTGACCATGCAAAGCAAATGACATATGTGTACCTTATAGTGAAATTATGTAATAAAATGATGGAAGTATTTGCCAAGATTGCTGAGTATAAGAATTTAGTGGAGACCCTGAAAAGATTTCAAGCTGAAAGTCCTAATATTCATAATGGCAGTGAATACAACAATGGAAGTCTAATTGCCTTTTTCAAGAAACATGGTGTTCAATATCAATTTAGTATAGCATACAGTCCTAAACAAAATGGCGTCGGCAACAGGAGAGATTGCAAATGCAATGCTTAATGGTATAGGTTTAGATAAAAGAATCTGGGCAGAGGCAGTTTCAGCTTCAGTCTATCAAAGAATTGTGCACCACCAGTGGCAATGAAAGGTAAAACACCAGAGGAGGCATGGTTAAATATAAAAACTAATGTTAGTCACCTGTGTGTTTTCAGTTGTAAACCATATGTACACATATCAAATGAGAAGATGCAAGTTAGACCTAAAGTCAATCTCGTGCATTTTTGGGAAACTGTACTGAAATCAAGGATACAGACTAATGGACATTAAAAACAAAAACAAATGTTATCAAAGCGGTGATGTAGTAAGTGCTATATTTACCATGCATGATTTGCTATTGTACCAATTAGATTTAGATTCTACATTCATGAATCTAGAGCTAGAGGAAGAAATCCATATGTAGCCCCCTGAGTGCTACAACAACAATGTGTCTTCTAAAGGGAAAAGTATGCTTGTTGAAAAAATCATTGTATGGACATCTTTTGGCACAGCAGATAGCATGGTGTGATCGCAGTGCACGCTATAGCGTATGCCTCTGCGAGTAATCACCAAGCTACGATGCATGCTCACATTTGTAGCACAATCAGCAAGGATGTAAGAGGACAAATCTGTACATAAAGTAAGATGCTATGTTGCTGTAGATGGACTTTTTATGACTATTGTCTATATTACAAATGACTGGATAGAAGAATGCTCATCATTGTAGTTTATTTAGTAGAATTGCTGCTTGCAGGACTGGAAAGCCAAATATCCAATCTATAGTTGATGCTAAGCAAAAAGTTCAAGCTAAAAGATTTTTGATATGTATCAAAGGCAATGTAAAGTACACCATACTACAGTATATGAGTTAAAGGTGCTTCCTGAAGGAGTTGCCTGGTATCCCTCATAGTGCCATACAAGGCCGATTCTATACTTTGCGGAGCTCTGGGCAAAAGTTCCCTTGGCACCCTGAGCTAAGGGGGTGTGGCCTGACCAGGAGATTGGCCACTACAGCAAAAAAGAATAAATAAAAAGACATAAAGCAAATAATAACACTAATTGAGACGCTGCAAGGGAAAGCGCCGTTTGTCAAGGGGGAGGCCAATTGCAAGGGGGGGCTCCGTTTGCCTAATTCTTGCCTTGTGAAGGCAGGTGGGTCCCTGCTCCTTGCTGATGCTTCTGCTCTTCCATACTCTATCACCAGCTGCTGCTCCCAAAATATCATGCATTGTCACACCCGGCACCAACATTTTGGGAGACTGGGACTCCCAGTGGGAGGGAACAAATGGCACAGCAGTGACCGTAGATTGTAAATATGGTGGCAGCAGGGCCGTAGCTAGGGTAGTGCAGACAGTGCCACGGCACAGGGCACCACAGGTCAGGGGGCGTTGTTTGGGTCTGTCAAATTTCTGTTTATTATCATTCTCACTTGTAGCTTCCTCTAATTTCATCCCCAGAATTTCCTGGCCTCCCCTATCTCTTCCCTGGCCCTTCCCCATAAGTACTTTCCCCTCTTTTGGGTGCATTATGTCCCTTTGAAAAATGAGGGGGGCGCCAATGCTCTTTCTGGCACAGGGCACCACAAAGTCTAGCTACGGCTCTGGGTGGCAGGCAAGAGCGGATGGGCAACATTAGATTAGACTGTGCCAGTGGGATGATTAGTCCTCAGGCCACAGTGCCACAGAAGGAGTGGGTATGTAATGCTGGATGTCGGGATGCTTCCTGTCAGAATACCGACAGCGGCAGGGGTCAGGTAAGTATACTTACCCTCCTCCCTAACACTCTCTTCTTGTAGCCTAACCATAACCCTCCCCACCCAGCACCCTGTCCCCCTTCTTGCCTAAACCGAACCCTCCCCCGTTAGTGCCCAACCTTAACACCACCCAGTGGTGCCTGACCCTAACCCTCGCCACTAGGGGTGCCTAACCCTAACCTCCCCCCAAAAAAACCCCTAATGCTATCCCCACTGACTTACCTAAACCTAACACTTTCCCCCCGCATCTAACACTAAGGGTGCCATGGCTTACCTTCGTCTGGGCTAGCATCCTCCTGGATTCTGGATTTGAGTGCAATATATGCATTGGTATTTTAACTCCCTTAGCTGTCTTAACTCCCTTGTTGGGATTGTAGCGTAGGCATTGTGACCAGTGTCCTCGTGGCTGCCAGTCTCTTAACTATATCCCCCACAGAATGATAACAGCTATATACTTACTCATTTCTATACTCCCTCAGTGTATTTTATGTGACTGTTTCTATACACTGCATTTTGAGGCACATTTGTAATTGTTGCATTTTGCTACTGCTGGTTTACACCTAATTTTGGCCTAAAGATTAAAGTCTACTCTATATTTGCCTTGTATATCTACTGTACTGCTACTGTATATGTATATTTCCATATAGCAGCAAGCATAGTGCCAATTATAAAATGTTGATTGTAGTTTTATTAAAAAATACCTTAAGAAGGCAATGCACATATAAAAGTAAATATTACATTAATTTGCCTATTTAGTAATTTTTTTAAATATATGCGGGGTAGATATAACTAAATGGTACATAGAGTAGAAGCTTTGGCCCATCTATACAGATCTATGTACTGTAATATTAATATAATTTTCATGGACATATAGAAAACCAATAACAAATGCTATAGAAGAGCACAGTGAGAGTCAGTACTGTCAACGATCTCTGACTCCACAAACCCCCTGGGAGTATTGTGGCAGTCTATGACCGCCGTCATTGCTGCCAGAATAGTGCCCCAGAATGAATGGCACTAATGGGCGCATACGTCTAAAGTAAAAGCACAAATATGCTGAACTTTGCATGTTCAGAGATCAGCTGCAGCAGGTGGGACTGATGATCGGTCCCCCCTGCACCATGCTCCACTGCGCTCTGCAACAAGGTGCGGGGAAAGGGCTAGTGCCCAGGGGAAGGGTATTTTTTGGCACTCGGGGGAAAGAGTATTATGCTGCCCACTAAAATATTTTTTTGGCTGGGGATATATATATATATATACATATATATATTTACGTATATTGTGACACATGGCACTGCCATGGAGACCTTTCCCCACTAGGGGGGTGGGAGTTGATAATGCTGGAGATCTTTTGATACTGGGGTTGCTGGAGATCTTTTGACACTGGGGGGGCTATTTTTGAAGAAGGTGGGATATGAAATGAGATGAAGGTGGGATATGGTGGTTGAAGGGGGTGCAAAACATCCCTTAAGTATGTATTTTAAATAAAATATTTTAATATATTTTAAATATACTTTTTAAGCTTAAATAAGAAAACAACAATCTCTGTGCAGTTTTGATGAAAAAAATTAGTCAGTTAAGTGGTTAAAATATGATATGCATTACTTCATCATTCAACAATATCTTAGATGCCATGTAATGGATAAATATTTAATTACTAGTAATTATATGCTGGGTTACCACAGTAAACCCCTAGGCTCCTACCTCTTACTGCCCCTACCCATTCCTCCTATCTACACTTACCCATTCCTGGTGCAGTCAGTTGTCCTGCTCTTGGCGCAGTGGTCTGTCCCATCCCATCATTGCAATAGAAGCCATTTGTTACCAACAGACAAATAAGCAGTGGTAGACATCCTTAGGAACTCCAATTAGGGGAAATACACCTTAAACTAAAATGTTACTTGTCCCAAACATGTAGTATAGTAACAGGGCAACTTAACTTAAACTCTTTGTGATACTCCTAATAACAGGGAACCGGTATGATATCCTGGCTGCCGCATGGTCGGGAATTCGAATCCCGGCAGCGGCAGCCCGACAAAACAGCAGAGCCCGGCAGTGGAAGCCCAACAGCGCTGGAAATCCCGATCGTGGTAAGGTAAGTATAAACTAATCTAACCTAACACCCCTAACCCTAACCCTCCTTAGGGGTTTAAACCCTAAGCTCCCCCCCTGTGCTAACACTAATCCCCCCTCTAAGTGCCTAACCCTAACTCCCCCCCTTCCACGCTGCCTAAACCTAAGCCCCTGGGGATGCCTAACCCTAAGTTCCCCCCGGGGGTGCCTAACCCTAACCCTCCCTCCCCTTAGCCTAACCCTAACCCTCCCAGGGGGATGCCTAACCCTAAGTCCCCCCTGGGTGCCCTAAACCTAACCGTCCCCCCCACGGCTGTCCGCTCGCGGTGCCCGGCATCCGCTCGATCGGGATTCCGGGCACCGGTCTCCCGGCATCGGGGAAATGAGCGGCGTCTAGATATAGACACCAGTAATTTATCCCACGGTGGGATAAAGCAGTTGGGAAGCTGGCTGCTGGGATTCCGGCTGCCAGCTTCCCGATTGTATACCAATAACGGAACAATAAGGTCTCATAATTACATTTTCACAGCTGGTACTGTATGTTGTTCTCTGATCAATGTGCACTATTATTCCAACTTAATGAAACAAAGTAAGGAAGAGTTCTTTATGAATTAATCCTGTAGAGCTTGAAAGTCGGGTGTTCAGTGACATGCTGGTGTGGTGTTTGGGATGCCTCTTCCTTAGAAGATTTTTAAAGGTGCAATTGGCTTCAAGTACTCTCCAAGCCAGCTTGCTTTTCTCCTTACTACTTTTCAGTTCTGCATACAGTCCTGGTAATGAGATAGGGATTACTCATGCTTTTTGACACAGTGCATCTACCAGGTCACTAGCTATTGTACCCTGCATTGCAAGATTTTCCTCTGGGCCTTATTCAGTATATGTAGTTGTTTTTGTGATGCTACTGCGGCTGTATGGTAATGTTGTGGCCAATAGACATCCTATTGAGAAACTGACCAACCACGGCACAAATCTGCCAATGTGCACCCAAAGACGCACCATCGATTGGACATCAGCCGCACCATCAGACATCAGAGCAACCTTATTGTTGCTCAGAATGTCCACTGGTAGATGGCCATTGGTGCCAGTGGAACTACATTTCTGACACCAACTCCCCCCCAATGTGCCCGCCACCCATAGCCCAAGAAACGCCCTTTCCAATTGCATGATCTACATACAATTCTGATATGCATCCCCCAGCAGTGACCATCAGGATGAATGCACAGTGCATTTTAGAGGAATGTGCAGAATTCTATCATCAGGCTTTAATTCCATCTACCTCTTCCACCCATCTCTCTCTGCTCCTCTTCCTCCCATCTCTCTGTATAGCAGTGCCAGGATGTAGAGGGCATTTTGAATATTGTGCCCCTATAGTATCATCAGCATGTGAAGGGCATATTGTATATTGTGGCCCTATTGCAATCCCAGTATGTTGATGGTAAGTAGCCTTTACTGCCCCTATAGCAGTGTCAGCATGTGGGTGATATATAGCATATTGTGCCATTATCATTATACTGAATGTTGAAGGTATGAAGCATTTTTGTACCAGTATGTGGAGGTTATAGAGATTATTGTGAACCTATAGCAATACCAATGTGAGGAGAACATTTAGCATATTGTGTCCCAATAGCAGCATCATCATATAAGGAACATGTAGCATATAGTCTTCCTATAACAGTATCAGCATGTGGAGGGTATTTAACATATTGTGCCACTAAAGCAGTATCAGCATGTGGAGGGCATATTGTAACCCTATAGCATGTGTCCTTATACAGCTAGAATTTTTGTGCCATATGGTGCAAGATGTCCTAGGCAGGGGCTGACCTACAAGCGGTGCAGCCGGTGAACCGCAGCATGGCCCGCAGTGTTGAAGGGACCTGCATACAAGTGACCTCAGCTAGTCTGTCAACAGCTATGCCACCTGGGCCAGCTACTTGCTGGTGTGAACAGAGCTGCCCTGACAAACACTGAGTAGATGAAAGCAATTTATGCAGCTGTTAGCCAGAGTCAGATAAAACAAAGCTGCTCTCTATGAGATGGGGCAGAGATCTCATCCGGGCATCCCCGCCCACTGACATCATGGCCAGCATCAATTATTTTCACTGGGAAATGCCATGACATAATGAGCAGCATGTAGTTTTGCAGATCCTGTGACTGCAGACTAGCAATTCAGGAAGTGAGGCTTTGTACTGGGCAGGGCTTGAGGATTCAAGGCATTGGCTGGATGTTATGTGTGAGGATGCGAGAGTAGTGATAAAGTTGGTGGGCCAAAGAGGGAGATAGGGGAGTGTGGAGCTGACAGGGTATAGATAAGTATAAGATGTGTTTATGGACAGTGTTTTTAAGCTTCTAATTATTCTGACTCTTCAGATCACTAACACCTCCACCCATCTATCCAGCATCCCATTACTACACCCCCAACCACACTCCATGCTCTAGAAGCCCATTCTCTGAAACTCCAGCCATGCCACCTACTCCAGCACTAAATTCTTTGACACACCAAGCCATCTCTCCAGCGCCCCATTCTGATACCCTAAATACACTCCCTGCTCCAGTATCCCATTCTCTGACACCTCCAATCACACTCCCTGCTACAACACTGCATCTCTGACACCCCCTGCCATCTATCTAGCACCCCATTTTGATACTTCCAGCCATCTCTCCAGCACCCCATTCTGACACCCCCAACTACATTCCTTGCTACAGCACTCCATTCTCTGACACCCCCTGCCATCAATCCAGCAACCCAATTTGATACTCCCAGCAATCTCTCCAGCACTCCATTCTGACACCCCAGCCATCTCTACAGCATGCACCAGGCTTGCACCTGTTTCCCCCACAATCCAAATACATACTGTTACAATAACAGGCTCCTGACAAAAATTACCCTCAGTGTGTGTTTTAGCCCATGTGATAGGGAATATAGATTGCAAGCTCTGGGGTAGATGCTGATGTGACTGACTGAAATATTCAATATAAATTGATGCATAATATCTACACAAGTTACTACATGCATTTTGTTTTTCTTTTGTGGGGGAGAGGGTGGGTTTTCAGGGATGATGGGGCACAAAGCATATTTTTGCAACTAGGCCCATCACATGCTAATTCTGCCACTGGTCCCACTGTAGGTATTTAGGATCAGCAGTTTTGTTGCATCAGAACTGGTATAGTTTTGCGGATTAAGCATAAATTATGCGTTTTGCAAGTCATGGTGTGAGTCACTTGTATCTGACCTCTTTTTACCCAGGTAAGCAAAATAGTCACATAAGAATCTATATAAAATGTCAGTGTCTGCATTCAGAATACCCGTGCATTGTAATTTTTTTTGTATTCATTTATTGAATAAATTTGAGAATAATTTGAGAAACAATGCAACAAACTACAATAAGAAATCAATATACATCAATTCAGATCAGCGAGTAAAATATAAACAATTATATGCAGTTTAATTAGAACTGGCTTATGGAATTAACCAGAGTAAGTAGGAGTGGAAATAGGGGTGAATAAAGGTCAAAGGGAAAAAAAAGTGAGAGGGAAAAAAGAAGAGAAAAAAAGAGAAAAATAAATAAATAAAGTGAAGGGGAAGAGAAAGTAGAGTGGGGGGAAAAGGGAGGGAGAGCAAGTCGGGGGGGAATTTGGAATTAGGAATTACAGTGAAAGTGATCAACATGGTACTAACCAAGACTGGGGAGGGGTAAATGTTGATAGGAATACCAAGGGCTCCAGGTAGATTGGAACTTCTGAACAGTGTTGTACTTTAGACTAGTAATGTATTCCATTTTTGATACAATCCAAATTCTGTTCAAGAGTTCTTGTCGGCTGGGAGTGTTTGGGACCTTCCGGTTACGGGCTATCTGATACCTAGCAGCTGAAGATATGTGAAGAGCTAGTTTATTGGAGATGTTGGGGATACCATCAATCAAAACATGGAGTAGAAGATTAGCAGGAGTGGGAGAAGTTGGGAGGTTAAGTAGTTGAGAGAGCAGGGTGCCAAGAATTGGACGATCAGGGGGCAGGTCCACCATGTGTGGAAAAATGACCGCACCCTCTCCAGCATAGGTTAGAAGAGTTAGGGTACATCTGATGGAGATGTTTAGGTACTAAGTACCACCTGGTGTACACCTTGTAAGAGTTCTCTCTAATGACCACGTTGATAGAACACTTTGAGACAGCTAAACGTATGACATCCCAGGCTTCTTCTCCAAGGCAGAAGCCCATGTCTAATTCCAAAGCCTGTTCATGTACTCAAGTGGAGGAGACTCCAATGCCAGAATAGAATGGTATATAGATGAAATAGCCCCCTTGTTATTAAATCTATAGGTGCATCATCTTTCAAAGGGTGTGGGATTGGGTGAGGAGAAAGCAGAGGAAGATGAAGTGACAAAATGGTGGATTTGTAGGTATTGGTAATATAGTGTATTGGGGATTCTGTGTTTTTCTCGAATATCTGTGAAGGACAAAGGGGAGAATGCTCCAACGATATGGTGAAACCTTGTAATGCTGGCCAAGGTCCAGGGGCGAGCCATGACATTAGATAGGCCTGGGGGGAATGCAGAGTTATTCCAGATGGAAGTTAGAGGGGAAGGGTGTGAGGAAAGATTCAGTTTTTTTATTGAGGAGATCCCAGATATTAAGCATTGATGTAATAGTAGGAGACAGGAAGGAGGATTTGGGTCTGTGTTTATGAGGCAACCACGGCAAGTAAGAGATTGAGTGTATGTCAACAAGATTGCTATCTAGGTCAACCCGACACTTGAGGAGATTGCCACGTGGCCATCTGACTCAATTTGGTAGCATCACAGTAACAGCTTAGATTGGGTAAACCTAGACCTCCCTCCCACGTGCGTTTGGCAAGTGTATCACGACAAATGTGGGGTTTTTTATATAAAGCAGTTTGGGAAGAATATTAATTTTCACGGCATTAATATGCCCTATCCATGAAAAAAAATAAGTTTGCCATTTTGTAGGTCTTTATGGATTAATCTGAAAAGGGGGGGATAATTGGTTTTATAGAGTGAGTAATAGGATTTTGTAATGGAGACCCCAAGGTATTTCAGGGAATCTCTCTTCCATAGGAAATTAAAATTTGATTGTAACAACGTCCTTGGACTTCCAGGGAGATGTAGAGGAAGGGCCTCAGATTTAGCATGATTGATTTTATAACCCGATAAAGAGCCGTAGAGAGAGATAGTTCATGAAATAGGTTTGGAAGGGAAGTGAGTGGTCTTGTTAGCGTGAGGAGTATATCATCAGCAAATAAGGAAAGGTTATATTGGGATTGTTAGGGTTTGCCCTTATACAGATAGCGAGCGGCTCTATGATAAGGGCAAATATCAGGGGTGATAAAGGGCACCCCTGTCTAGTCCTGTTGGTGACAGAGAATAAGTCTGATAGTAGACCGCCTGTGGAAAATATGGTGGAAGGGTTATAATAAAGGGCTTGAATAGCCTGTAGGAATTTCCCGTGAAACCAAAAACTGCGCAGTGTTTGGAACATAAATGGCCAAGGGACCCTATAAAAGGCTTTCTCCGCGTCAAAGCAAGCACCAGAGAAGGAAGCTTGTGTGTATTGATAAAGTGAACTACATCAATCGTGCATCTAGAATTGTCTAGATGGGACAAAGCCCACTTGGTCGGGATGAATTAGAGTGGGGAGAAGTGGGTTCAGCCTGTTTGCAAGTACCTTGGCAAAAAGTTTTAGGTCGGTAATAAGCAGTGAAATGGGGTGGTAGTTAGACACTAATAATGATTCCTTATTGGGTTTTGGGAGGATGGTGATAGTAGCTTTGGTTGTATCTGGGTGAAATGAAGCTCGTAGGATTTGGTTAAAAACCACAGTTAAATGGGGCATCAGAGAGGATTGGAAAGTTTTATAATAAGACATTGGAAATTCGTCGGGACCTGGGGCTTTAGAGGGTTTTTGTGTTTTAAGGGCCGAGATGATTTCTTCAGCAGTAATAGGGTCATTGAGAGCAGAGGTGGTTGCAGTATTTATATAGGGAAGTTTACAAGAGGCTAAATAGTCTGCAATCGAGGTGTCAGTTGGAGATGGGAGAGAGGTACACTTGGAGATATTATAAAGGTGTTCATAATATGTCTAGAATAGCGAATTGATAGTAGTCGGATAATATTGATGGGTGCTGTAGTCATCTTTTAATACTGAGATCATGGTCCTGGCCTTCCGGGCTTTCAACCTATTGGCTAGTGGATTGACGCTTAAACATCAGGTATCAGCCACAATCAAATCCTCATTCTTTCATCTGAGGAACATTGCGGAATCAAGCACTTAATTCCCTCAGAAGATCTGCCTAAAGTCATACATGCATTTATATCATCACACCTAGACTACTGCAACACCCTCTACCTTGGACTCCCAGCAAAAGAATTGAACTGCTTGCAGATGTGCAAAACACAGCTGCCAGGCTATTAACCAACCAGCCCCATTCCAGCCACATAACACCCACTCTCTACTACCTTCACTGGCTGCCTTTAAGATGGCAAATTGTTTTCAAGATTGGCTTACTAATTTACAAAGCCCTACATGACCATGGCCCAAGGTACCTAAAGCAGCTTCTGATTCCATACTGTCCCTCTCGATTACTGCGATCCATTGATGAAGTCCTATTAACAGTATCTAGAATCTCCCGGAATTTGTCTGAGGGTCGAGCTTTCAGTTTTGGGGCGCACAGTTCAAGAGGCCTCCACACTAGAATCCTTCAAAAATAGACTCAAGACTTACCTCTTCACCCAAGTATTTCACTAATGTCCCTTGTTTAAGCTTATCTTGTATTTTGTACTGTAATAAATCAAATTATTATTATTATTATTATTATTATTATAGTAGGGAGTCTGCTTTGTTACTTTTTTCATAGAATTTTTGGTTAAGCCAATGCAAGGACTGTTCAGTTTTTTCAGCCTGAAGGGCATTAAGGGATGCTTTTGCGGAAGTTAGTTGGTTATATAGAGAGTGGGAAGGAAAATGTTTATGAGAAGTTTCTAAACGGTGGACCTCTTCTGTCAGAAAAGTCATTTAGGATGTAAGGGCCTGATTCAGAGCCGCTCGTAAGCGGCTGCTCGTTCGCTCCAAGCGATGTTCGCACAACTGCGCATACGTATGGGTCATAATGCGCATGCGCCAACCAGTCATTGTGGTTGGAAATCGAGCGCTCGCAAAATAGCGAGTGCCTGCTAATTTGAGTGACAGGATGAGGCGTTTGTGGGTGGTAACAGGGGAAGGTGCTTGAAAACGGGGAGTGGAGATCCGAAAGCAGGCGTGCCAAACGGTCAAAACGGCGTTTTAAGGGTGTGCATAATTAACAAAGCAGCGTCATTGACCACGTCACTTGGTTGTTTCTTGGCCTGAACTGTTCACATGATTGCGGTAGGAAAATCCAACCACAAGCACTGAGAGCAGTTCAGATGCCTTTCGATGTACTCGATTAATCTAATAAATAGCGGAGATGATGTAGGATGCGAGCGGCCAGGGGGCGTCTTTACAAAATAGTGAGCGCATGTTTCGTTCGCTCGCTCAGACATAGAGGCTTCAACAGACCTCAAAGAGCGAGCGCTCAATTTAAATAGCCGGCCACTTTTTCTGAATGAGCGAGCACAAATTGCGTCCGGCTCTGAATCAGGCCCTAAGTTCTTTGTTTCTAAAGGAGTCATAGCTAATGATGTGCCCCTGAATGACTGCTTTATGTGTTTCACAGGCCAATGGGATGTAGGCGGAGTCTGTAGTATTCAAAGAGAAATAATCTTCGAGAGCAAGTTTAAGTTTCTCTTCAAATTTTGGGATCTTCAAGAGAGTTTCGTTCAGACACCAGGGAGATTGAGATGTGGGCACATCAAAAAAATCAAATGATACAGTAACTATTGATTGGTCAGACCAATGATTAGTGACTATGGATGAATCGGAGAGGTGTTTAGATGCTGGTGTGCAACAGAGAAAAAAATCAATCCTTGAGTAAGATTGATGGGGAATTGAGAAAAAGGTAAGTCACGGGATGTAGGTGAGCTCGCCAAGTATCAAAAAGGCCTGATTCACAAATACGTGATTTCAAAGATCGGGTCAAAGAGCAAGGTTGCAAAGTAGTAGGGGCAGGGGATTTGTCAAGTTCATGATTGAGGACAACATTGAAATCTCCACCCACAAGAAGGCAGCCCATTCTTTATTTATTTAATTTGGATAAAAAGGAGTTGAAAAATGAAATCTAGCCAGAGTTAGGGGCATACACATTAGCTATTGTGCACTCCAGGTTGCCCAGTTTACCAGTTAATATAATATATCTTCCATCAGAATCGGTGTGTACCGAATGTTGGACAAAAGGGACTTTATTGCTAATTAGTATCGCCACCCCATTGTGTTTTGATTGACTAGAGGAGTAGTATGCGGTAGGGAAGCACTTAGAAAGTAGAGAAGGGTGCATATTAGCTTTGAAGTGAGGGCCTCGTTTGCTCCGAGCGATGTTCGCACATCTGCGCATGCGTATGGGTCATAATGCGCATGCGCCAACCAGTCAGTGCGGTTGGAAATCGTGTGTCCGCAAAATAGCGAGTGCCTGCTAATTTGAGTGACAGGATGAGGTGTTTGTGGGTGGTAACAGGGGAAGGTGCTTGAAAACGGGGAATGGAGATCTGAACACAGGCGTGCCAAATGGTCAAAACGGGTGTTTTAAGGGTGTGCATAATTAACAAAGCAGCGTCATCGGCCATGTCACTTGGTTGTCTCTTAGCCTGAACTGTTCGCATGATTGCGGTAGGAAAATCCAACCACAAGCACTTCGAGCAGTTCAGACGCCTTTCGATGTACTCTATTAATCTAATAAATAGCGGAGATGACGTATGATGCGAACGGCCAGGAGTGTCTTTACAAAATAGCAAGGGCATATTTCGTTCACTCGCTCAAACATAGAGGCGTCAACAGACCGCAAAGAGCGAGTGCTCTATTAATATATCCGGCCCCTGTTTCTGAACGAGTGAGCGCAAATAGCATCCGGCTCCAAATCAGGCCCTGAGTCCCTTGTATTAGGACAATCCCAGCTTTGAGACTTCGAACAGATCGAAAAAGTGAAGATCGCTTTTGAGGGGTATTCAAACCTTTAGCATTTAAGGAGATGAAGGTTAGTGACATAATGATGTGGTACGTTGGAGAAGATAGTTTAAAGTGAGAGTGAGGGGAACCCGACTCGCCAGGGAGGAATGGGAAGGAATTTGATCACAGTAAACTGGATAATGGGGAAGGATCCGAATGGGAATTCCTCATGTCTTGCAGAGAAAAACGCACATGGTAGTTGGGACAATAAAGTCAAAGAAGGTAGCAGGGAGGGCAGTCCGAGCTACCTTAGGAAAGTTAGAAAATGTGGACTGTACAGTGGAATAGTATTCAGTAGGGAGGGTGTGTGGAGGTAGTCAGAAGTAGAGGATAGGAATGTCAAAGAGTCATGACCCTCCTGTGGTGGTCATATAGTGAAAGGAAGAAAAATATAGAAAGGCTTATTAGAAATTGCAGGTATGTCACTGTAGGAGATGAGGGGGGAGGGCATACGGGTGGAGAGTAAAGGAGCCAAGAAAAGGTTGGGTATGGAAAACACAAACATAATCATTGAGATCAAAAATAACAGTATACCTATTATATAAACAGACTAAGCAATCAATTGGAGATCTCTAGGGATGCGCTAACATTGAGTCAGTAATACATACATATAGGCCAAGTGAGACAGCTGAAGAATTATAGAGATTTCTAGGTTAACACATACTTTTGAGGACATAACTCCATTGATTGGAGACACAACCAAACAGTAGAATAATGAAAATAACTATATATATCAGGATATAAAATAATATTATTGTTGAAAAGCATATGAAATGGTCATTGGAATAAAACCAGAAATGTGATTTGGGTATCCATTGAAAAACGGGGACTATCATTTATTGTAAGGACAAATCTCAGATATGCGAGATCCTCAGCGGACATGGATTAGAATTGGTGGGATGATGGAAAAGTAAACTACCTTAAGTAGCAGCTGACATGGTGGGAGAAGGGCCGAAGTCCTCTAGATGGGTAAGAAAGTATTTGCCCTCTCTGGGATCTCTAATGATAACTGTTTTCCCGTTGAAGTTGATCAGTAGTTTGAAGGGGAAGCCCCAGCAGCAGCGGATTTCTCGTGAACTTAGGGCCTAATTCAGAGCCGTACGCTATTTGCGCTCGCTCGTTCAGAAAAAGGGGCCGGCTATTTAAATTGAGTGCTCGCTCTTTGCGGTCTGTTGACGCCTCTATGCCTGAGCGAGATAACAAAACATGCACTCACTATTTTGTAAAGACGCCCCCTGGCCACTCGCACCCTACGTCATCTCTGCTATTTATTAGATTAATCGAGTACATCGAAAGGTGTCTGAACTGCTCGCAGTGCTTGTGGTAGGATTTTCCTACCGCAATCATGTGAACAGTTCAGGCTAAGAAACAACCAAGTGACGTGGTCGATGACGCTGCTTTGTTAATTATGCACACCCTTAAAACGCTCGATTTCCGACCGCAATGACTGGTTGGCGCATGCGCATTATGACTCAGACACATGCGCAGATGTGCGAACATCGCTCAGAGCAAATGAGCAGCCGCTTACGAGCGGCTCTGAATCTGGCCCTTAGTGCACTAGTCAGAACTCAGAGTTCCCAGCGTTTAATAATCGTGAGAGGGGCCAGGTCTTGAAAGAACTGGAGTCTAATGTTGTCATACAGGATATGAGATTTATTAAGTGTTGGAGCAAGAACTCTTTCTTTATTCTTAAAACTGAGAAAACGCATGTTTACATCCCGTGGAGGTTCACCATTCAAGGTTTGGGTCTAAGGGCCGAGTGGGCTCTTTCCAATGGTAGTTGATGGGAACCTAGATCAGGGATAATAAAGGTGAAAATTTTGTTTAGATAGTTCTCCATGTCGTCTGGAGATACAGATTCTGGAATATTCCGGATACGAAGGTTGTTTCTTCTCTCCCAGTTCTCTAAATCCTAATTTTTAATGCAAAGTTCAGCAAGGTCTTGAATAATGTGGTCAAGATCTCTGTGGGTTTCGTTTTGGGATTTTTGGAGAGCATCTTGACAAGGCTACAATTTAGAGGTTCTGGAGGATAATGAGGATAGATCGGATTTATTGGATGAGACCGCTTTATCAAGTTTGGATTCCAGAGATTCCTTGAGGTCTGTTATAAGGGATCGTAATGCCATAATGTCCTCTTTGGTGGACAGAGTTGGAGGGGGGGACTCATCCTCATCTATCTGTTAAGAGCGTGGTGATGGAGCGTCAACAGCTGCTAAGGACTTGTCACCTTTGGAAAAGTGTTGAGCTATATCACCGCCCAATAATTTTCTGGTGTTTGCGTTAGACCTATTCAGGGTGATATTGTAGGAACAGTAGTGAAAGGGTGGAGGATCGGCAAGGGAAATGTTTGGAATAAATTGAGCAGTGACAGGACACTTGGTACAACAATGAATTGGAGAGTACTGTGTTGAACTATATAGCCCAGATAATTACCACACGAGGGTCCAACATCGTTGCACTCAAGGAATCATTGATACAGTTTGTTGTGCCAAATAAAGGGTGTCGTAGTAGCAGGAAATTGCTGGAGGGGGTCAAACAATGCTGACAGGAGAATCCAGAAGGTTACAGACCTGGATAAAGTTTTTAGAATAAAGCTGTAGAAGACCATACATACTAAATGGGTCAGCAATAGACTGGTTGGTGGCAGAGAATGCCACTGAGAATGCAGACAGCTGTGATGACTGAAATGTGTTGGTGGTTCTGTTGGCCTGTGTTAAATCCTCAGGCTTATAAAGCAGTAGGGGGCATAAAACTTAACTGGTTACTGCTTTAGCAGATGATAGTTGAGGCTGTAAGGCAGGAGGTTCTGCAAGGCCCAAATCTTGTATTCGTCTGGCGTCTCAACTGAGGACCACAGCTATGGAGTGGTCCAGAAAACCAGGCTTGTGACACTTCTTGTGGGGGGTCGAGAGATCAGCAATGGCAGGGCACAATTGAGCTGCTTGACTCCAGGGAGTCCAAGTGAGAGCACACCTGGGCAATAGGGAGGCAGGGGTCTTTTTACAGAATGGTGCCGGGGAATTCCACAGTGTGAAGGGGCCACTTTCCATGTCTGCTAGGTCATCTCTGCAAGGAACTTGCAGGGTTAGTAACAGCTGATAACAGAAAGATAATAAGGCAATGTGAGTCACAGACAGCGGTAGTGGAAGTGGCAAGCAGGTAGAAAGCAGGGATGTGGAGGTCTCTTTGCAGAATGATGCCGGAGTGTTCTTTGGCGCAGTGCCCAAACAGAGAGCCCCTCCCACTATTAGTCTGTGTGATAATGCAGGGGACCCAAAGGGTGGTGGCAGCGGGCTCTGGGACACCCGAGCCGCAACTCAAACAGGCAGTATGGAGGTGAGGAAGCAGGGCTCTCACTTCAAGATGGAACTGGCATCCTCTCTAACCCCGCTGCATGTCTCACTCAGGAAGGCTGCTCCAGGTCCCGAGATCCACTCCGGATGGGTGGTGGTGAGTCGTGTCGACTGAGGAGTAGCTCCCATAGCAGGTCGGAGGGAGTGGCACCCTCCAGTGGGTGCTAAGCAGCCGTGAACACCATCGGGATGTGGCAGTAAATTTAGGCAGCGGCTTCAATAGGGACAGAAGGCCGCTTCCCATGATAGCAGAAATAAATGCTGCCCAGCTATGCAGACCTCACTGTCCTAAGGTATAAGGTCGCTGGAGGGTAGTGGGGGTGAGAATGTGCCACCAGGGTATGCAAGTTGGCCAATAATCCGGTATCTCAGCGGGAGCTCAGGACACACATATCTGGTTTCATCAGTAGTTAGGCTATGCCCCCCTTCCATGCATTGTAATTTTGTCACATTAGAGATGCAAATTAAATGCATTTTGTGATAAACTCTCTAGCAGGATGCATGCCACAAAGTTTGTAGTGCGCCAAATTGGGCTATTTGGCATGAGTTGAGGATAGGTGTATGTGGACCCATCTGCATTTTGTGCCCCTATAACAGTGCCAATATGTAGAGTTTATATAGCAGTGCCAGAATCAGTGGCATTACCAAGGTGGTCTAATGGGGCACATGCCCTGGGCACCATGGCAGGCCATGTAGAGGGGTGCACTACTGGTCAGGGCATTGTTCCCACACTTCCCACCATCATTGTGCCACAGCTGCCTGTCTGCCACCATTGCATTGCTGAGCAAGACTCATGGTGCTCTTTGTTAGGGCTGCTGGGAGCAATGCCAGTGTCATGCTCGCTGAGCTTCAGAGCCTGATGCCTTGCCTCACGGTCCTGCTGGCTCCCAGCTCCCAGCTGAACCACCAACAGGAGAAAAACACAGGGAGACATAGAATGAAGGGGGAAAGGAAGGGACACACATAGAGCCATAGAATGAAGGGGGGACACAGAGAGGCATAAAATGAAGTGGGGGTGACACACAAAGAAGCATAGAATAAAGGGGGGAGAGACACAGAGAGAGACATAGAATAAAAGGGAGAGACACATAGAGAGACATATGAATAAAGAGGGAGATGATGTAGGGGGAGATTATGGTGTGGCTGAGAGATGCATGGGGGAGATGGTGTGGCTGAGAGATGCATGGGGGAGATAATGGTGTGGCTGAGAGATGCAGGGGGCAGGAAGTTACACAGGGGGATGAGTCTGGCTGAACCACTGTTGTATAATGATGATGATATTGTTAATATTCCTACACAAACAGGCATTTTTCGGACGATGTGAGTGACCTACATGAATAGTGATTACCGACTGAAGACGCTGTCTTCCCAGTGAGGATACATTTCTTCAGTGGTTTCCCATTGTGAGAAACCATCATATACTGTAGGTAAGGTGGATGTTGAATGGAAAGGAATAGAAAGGAATGTAACCAGAGTGTCAAGAAATGGGTGGCGTGTCATGTTGGCATGCCCCATTTTCAGCAACCACCCCCCTTCTGGTATGTGGACATGCCCAATTTTTGTTGCGCACTTGTGGGGCATGCACATAGTTTAATTTGTGTTTGTGTGTAGGAGGGCACCGTTTTTCATCTTGCCCTGGGTGCCGAAGACCGTAGTTACTCCTCTGGACAGAATTTATATGACTTACCCTGACTTTGGGCAGGGTCTGGGTTTTCCTTTCCTGTCTGTCCTCAAAAATGACAGAGACCTCCTCCAAGTGTGGCTCCTACCTCTATGTTGGGAGCAACATGCGGAGAATTTTAGCGCCTGACACATTGCAGCAGAGTCCGGACATTCTAACTGCACTGCTCACGAGCAGTGCTGGGGTGGGGGTTGCCACATTCCATATCATCCCTAGCAGCTACTGGTAAGAGAGCTAGATGGATCTTTAAGGTGATTGTATTATTGATGTATGTATGTATGTATGTGTGTATTAACTATGGTTGCCAACAATTCCATATTATAAAATTGTCTCATATTTACAGCATATAAATCTTTTCCCATATGGAAAGCAATTTGTCCATCTTCTTGCTTACTGTATGTTGAAAGGAAGAGAGCCAAGCACAATAAGTCCAAGGTAAGTAACTATAGCCGCCACCAGATTTGGCTTTGTGTAGTAGTCCCTCTATGAGATTTGGCTCTGTATAATAATAAACTTATTAAGTTACATTTTGTAAGCATAATTTCACATTATAAATCAATTCTTATGTTTTATTTGTGATATGTGTTGTTAGTATGAACATTATTCTGTATAATGTGAAAAAATATATATATATATTTTAAAAGCAATAAATGTTATGTGGAGAACCTTTATAAAATAAAACTCAACAGCTCTTGGGTCTGAGATGATTTGTTCAAAAGAAATTGATTGGTAAATACAAAATTCTATTCTATTTCCCCTGATATAAAAATCACTAGCACCATTGTTCAATTGTTCCAGGCATGCCAATACATTTTATTTAACTTTTTTTTTTCATTTTAATTAATTTTATTTTAATTATTTGTGTAATTTTACCAGTAACATTGTGTTTATTTTCCATTACTTCAAACTGGTGTGTGTGTTTGTGTAATAACAAAAATATATTGTGATCTCAACTGGTTAAGGAACAAAGTAACATTATTTCAGTGCATAGTGCTGCATACTTTTATGGTATAGAAATAAAGAATATTAATAAATGGATTAAAATAAAGCTTATGAATATTTTTTTAATAAATAAACAGCAATTGGATAAAATCAGTTCTTAAGCTGGCCACACACATGGTGATCTGCACACGATCAGCCGATGTGTAGGATTTGTGTACGATTTCCCTTGAAACTGTCCCCGGCAGCTCTGCACATGATCTCCACATGATCTGCACAAAATTTGGTGTCCAATCTTCATACGATCACTCCTGCTGCCAGACTTTCACAGTGCATCACCTCCTAGATTGTCAGATCTGCCCTACAGCATGGCAGATCTGATGATGCGATGTGCGACCAGCGGGGACGTGCATCACATCGTGATCGTGAGTGGGGACTCATGATATACTCAGGATTTGGCCATATTTTACACAATCTGTCGTTCCAATGTGTTGGAATCTGCCAGATCTGGTAAAATATCGCTATGTGTGTGGCCAGCTTCAGTTTATTAAGACTAAAATAGCCTTCACTAGCAATAATAGGCCAATAAAAGAACTTATAGGAGATGAACAAGCACGTAAACAAGCATACATATTTTTTACAGTAGTATATCATCATAAATACAATTAAGTAAAAGAATCACAGCACAGTTAGCACACAGAAGGTTTGTGTACAGATCGATGTCTGACTTAAGGATATTTAATAGTTAGATTGATTTAGACAGGGATCTTGGATCATGTTCCTATACACCTCACCAGACTCTAGTTACAAAGACCCAAGGGCTAAGTTGTATTCAGGCCAATTGCGGTTGTGGGAATATGCAAATGCTAATCTCAGCCATCCCTTTGTGCACCATGGTGTGATGGTGTGTAAGAGTGGTGAGACACCCACTTTCAGTCTGTGTGGTCTGTGCATTTACGAAGGAGATTGTAAGCACACCAACTTTGACGCAACTCAAACCAACTAAATATGGCATCTGAAGCATTGTACGTGCAATTAGGAATGCATCAGCTTTCCCAGTCACGCCCATGACACTCCCTTAACATGCCCATGAAATGTCCATTTTCTGCAATTACTTTAGGTCACCTTTCAGGAAGGGATGTACTCCAGAGCTTGGACCCAGACAGCAAACTGCATCTTTCTCACAGGCAGACAACTGTCTGTGAAATGCAAACAAGAAGTAGTTAACAAGCGGGATCAGTATATTGCTGGCCCCCCAATGATCTCGGGCTGAGGTGACAGCTCCAGCAGTTTTTATGTCTCCTTTGGCAATGACTTCATAAGCTTTATCCACCTCAGGCTGTAGCAGAAAGGCTAGCCCCATACACATAGTACATTTACATAACATGACTTCCTTGGTAAATAGAGTAAATAAGTAGATTTATTAAAAGGGGGTGAGAGCAGGGCTGGATTAAGGTCTATGGGGGACTCTGGGCATCAAACTTGTGGGGGCCCCTAGCAGTGATCCAAGTATATATACTGTATATGTATATATATATTATATTATTAGGGATGAACGGGTTCAGATTTCTGAAATCTGAACCCACACGAGCCCCCCCGATCCGAGTCGTATCCGAGTCAGGCTCGACTTTTCCCGCCTGACTCAGATCTGAAATCGAGGCAAAACATCATCATCCCACCTTCTGGATCTCGCGGGTTTTGGATTCTATAAAAGGTCCCCGTGTTGGCGACATTTCTCACTCCGGCTGTCTACAGTGAAGATGGAGGGTGGGAGCTAGGGCTGGCTGGGGCTGTGATGTGCTGCTGTTGTCCATAGGGGCTGTGTCCACTCAGTCCAAAGGGGATGACTGGGCTGTGTTGTGCTGCTGTTGTCCATAGGGGCTGTCTGGGCTGTGTTGTGCAGTCAGTTGTCCATAGGGGCTGTATCCACTCCAAAGTCTATAGGGGCTGGCTGGACTGTGTTGTAAAGTGTTCCATAAAGGCTGTAGTCCTAGAGGGGTGCTGTAGTGTTGTCCAGGGGGTGATCTGTGCATCAGGGGTGCTCCCCCAAAGTGCACGCCAAAAAAAATGATTTTTTTTTTCTGCGTTTGTGAATTGTGTGCGCAGTAGCCGCACGTGCATCAACAAAGTAGCGCCAAGCATGCGCCTGTGTCATAAATCAAGGGCCGGCTGGCTTGTCCATTAAAGAGTGCTGTAACCCCCAAAGTGCACTCCAAAAAAAATAAAAAATAAAAAATTTTGTGTGTGCAGTAGCCGCACATGCATCAACAAAGTAACGCCAAGGGTGCGCCTGTGTCATAAGTAAAGGGCCAGCTGGCTTGACCATTAAAGGGTGCTGTAACCCCCAAAGTGCACTCCAAACAAAATAAAAAATTATTTTCTATGTTTGTGAATTGTGTGCACTGTAGCTGCACGTGCATCAGCAAAGGAGCAGCGCCAAGCATGCACCTGTGTGCCATAAGTAAAGGGCCAGCTGGCTTGTCTGTTAAATGGTGCTGTAACCCCAAAAGTGCATGCCAAAAAATATAAAAAAAAATTATTTTGTATTTGTGAATTGTGTGCGCAGTAGCTGCACATGCATCAACAAAGTAGCGCCAAGCGTGCGTCTGTGTCATAAGTAAAGGGCCAGCTGGCTCATCTGTTAAAGGGTGGTGTAACCCCCAAAGTGCACTCCAAACAAAATAATAAAATATTTTCTGTGTTTGTGAATTGTGTGCACTGTGGCTGCACGTGCATCAACAAAGGAGCAGCGCCAAGCGTGCACCTGTGTCCCATCAGTAAAGGGCCGGCTCGCTTGTCCATTAAAGGGTGCTGTAACCCCCAAAGTGCACTCCAAAAAAATTAAAAAAATATATTTTTTTGTGTTTGTGAATTGTGAGCACAGTAGCCGCACGTGCATCAACAAAGTAGCATCAAGTGTGCGCCTGTGTCATAAGTAAAGGGCCGGCTGGCTTGTCCATTAAAGGTTGCTGTAACCCCCAAAGTGCACTCCAAAAAAAATAAAAAAATATATTTTTTTGTGTTTGTGAATTGTGTGCACTGTGGCCGCAAGTGCATCAACAAAGTAGCGCCAAGCGTGCGCCTGTGTCCCATAAATAAATGGCTGGCTGTCTTGTCCATTAAAGGGTGCTCTAACCCCCAAAGTGAACTCTAAAAAAAAAATGTAAATATATTTTTTTGTGTTTGTGAATTGTGTACACAGTAGCCGCATGTGCATCAACAAAGTAGCACCAAGCGTACGCCTGTGTCATAAATCAAGGGCTGGCTGGCTTGTCCGTTAAAGGGTGCTGTAACTCCCAAAGTGCAATCCAAAAAAAATATATATCTTTTTTTTTTGTGTGTTTGTGAATTGTGGGCCTGATTCAGAGCCGGACGCTCTTTCAGAGCGCTCGCTCTGAATCAGTGCCCTCCCACTCTTTTTTTAGAGTGGCATCCTCGCTGCTCGCATAGCTGTGGGTGACCACCCACAGCTATAGCGAGCGGCCAAAAAGATGGTCGCGATGGTCAAGCCCATCACGACCATTAGGCTTGCAAAGAGACCCTGGTGGTAGGGTCTCATCTGCCGCAAGCCCTGGAGTGCTTTTGGCTCTATCAGGGCCAAAAGCACTGCCACTGACATCATTTGTGATGTCAGTGGGGCCGGCCCCAGACGGTAGGCATTCCCATGGGAATGCCTCCATCTGGCAAGCCATTAGCCCCGGCACGCCCACCAAAGGGGGCGTGCTGTCACTCACCATCGACAGCACTCCCCCTTTGTAGCAAGACCCATAGCAATGGCTAGCCCATCGCTATGCGAGTCTCGTGCATGCGCACGACAGAGCCGGCTCCCTTGTGCGCATGCGCACTTGGCCAACATCGACCCACTTGCAAGCGCTCGGCACTCGCGAGCAGGTCTGAATCAGGCCCAGTGTGCACAGTAGCCGCACTTGCATCAACAAAGTAGCGCCAAGCGTTCGCCTGTGTCATAAATTAACACATTTGTGTCAATGTTTGCGCTGGCTCATCTGTTAAAGGGTGGTGTAACCCCCAAAATGCACTCCAAACAAAATAAAAAATTATTTTCTGTGTTTGTGAATTGTGTGCACTGTGGCTGCACGTGCATCAACAAAGGAGCAGCGACAAGCGTGCGCCTGTGTCCCATAAGTAAAGAGCCAGCTGGCTCATTTCTTAAACAATGGTGTAACCCACAAAGTGCACTAGTCTCCAACAAAAATAAAAAAATTATTTTCTGTGTTTGTGTGCTCCTTAGCCGCACGTATCAATATAACATAAATGGAGGACCAAACTTTCTCCGATAAAAATAAAATAGGGAAAGATTAAGAAGCACTTCCTTCTAGTACTGAAGCTGCTGCCACCAGTCATGACATAGACTATAACATGCCATCAATGTCGTCTGCCAAGGCCGATGCCCAATGTCATAGTAGAGGGCATTTACAATCCCAAATGACAACGTTCAGGAAAATGACCTCAAAAAAACATTTAAATCATCTGAGGAGAAACGTAAACATGCCAATATGCAAGTGGCAAGGAATGGCTAAGGTCTTTCCCTATGTTCATGACTAGTGGTTCAGCTTCACATGATGATGGAAGCCCTCATCCCGATAAAAAAATCAAACGAGTTAAGCTGGCAAAAGCACAGCAAAGAACTGTGTGTTCTAAGAAGATATCACAAATCCCCAAGGAGAGTCCAAGTGTGGTGGCGGTTGCGATGCCTGACGTTCCCAGCACTGGACGGGAAGAGGTGGCTCTTTCCACCATTTGCATGCCCTCTGCAAGTGCTGAAAGGAGCACCCACATTCCACTTGCTGATATGCAAATTGAAGATGTCACTGTTGAAGTTCAACAGGATTAGGATACTGGTGTAGCTGGTGCTGAGGAGGAAGTTGGCGAGGAGGATTCAGATGGTGATGTGGTTTGTTTAAATCAGGCTCCGCAGGAGACAGTTGTTGTTTGTAGGATGAAAAAGCCCATCATGGTCATGCCTGGGCAGAAGACCAAACATTCCACCTCTTTGGTCTGGCAATATTTCTATCCAAATCCAGACAACAACTGTCTTGCCATATGTACCATATGTAAAGGTGAAATAAGTAGGGGTAGGGATGTTAACCACCTAGGAATATCCACCCCTTATACATCCCCTGCAGCGCATTCATAAAAAGTTACAGTCATGTTCAGAAACTTTGGCTAAGACCGTAAGCAGACTCTCCTGGGGATTTGTGATATCTGACAACACCACCAATATTGTGCGGGCATTACATCTGGGCAAATTCCAGCACATCCCATGTTTTGCTCACACAATAAATTTGGTGGTGCAGAAATTTCTGAAAAGCGACAGGGGCGTGCAGGAGACGCTTTGGGTGGCCCAAAAAATTTCCGGCCACTTTCGCCATTCAGTGACTTCGTGCCAAAGACTGGAGCACCAGCAAACACTCTTGAACGTGCCCCACCATCACCTGAAGCAACAGGTTGTGACGCGGTGGAACTCAACCCTCTATATGCTTCAGAGGATGGAGTATCAACAAAAGGCCATTCAAGCCTATACATCCACCTATGACATAGGCAAAGGAGGGGGTATGCACCTGACTCAAGTGCAGTCGAGAATGATTTCCGTGTTGTGCAAGGTTCTCCAGCCCTTCGAACTTGCCACACGTGAAGTCAGTTCAGACACTGCCAGCTTGAGTCAGGTCATTCCCCTCATCAGGCTTTTGCAGAAGAAGCTGGAGAAAGTGAAGGAGGAGCTAAGATGGAGCGATTCCGCTCGGCATGTGGGACTTGTGGCTGAAGCCCTTCATTCGCTTTGCCAGGATTCCAGGATGGTCAATTTGTTGAAATCAGACCACTACATTTTGGCCACCATGCTTGATCCTAGGTTTAAAGCCTATGTGGTGTCTCTCTTTCTGCCTGACACAAGCCTGCAGAGGTGCAAAGACCTGCTCGCGAAAACACTGTCAGCTGAAGCGGAACGTGACACGTCAACAGCTCCTTCTTCATTTTCTCCAGCAACTGGGGCTGCCAGGAAAAAACTTAGGTTTCCTAAGCAACTCACTGGTGGTGATGTAGGGCAGGCAGGACCAAGTTTGGACATCTCGTCTTGACTGAAGGACCTGGCATCAATTTCTGACATGTCTACTGTCACTGCATATGATACTGTCACCATTGACAGAATGGTGGAGGATTACATCAGTGACAGCATCCAAGTAGACATGTCAGACAGTCTGTACCTGTACTGACAGGAAAAAGAGGGAATTTGGAAACCCCTGTACAAACTGGCTCTATTTTACCTGAGTTGTCCCCCCCTCCAGTGTGTACTCTGAAAGAGTGTTTAGTGCAGCCGGGAACCTTGTCAGCGAAAGGCGTAGGAGGTTGCTTCCACAAAATGTGGAGAAGATGATGTTCATAAAAATTAATTATCAACTCTTCCAGAGAGACCAGCCTCCAGAATGTACATAAGGACCTGTGATTCCAGCGGGGATGAATTAATACTCTGTGAGGATGAGGATGTACACAACACTGAAGAGGGTGAGGAATCGGTGGATGAGGAGGATGAGGACGACATCTCTGTCTCCGTAGATCCAGTTTGTGCAGGGACAGATTAATTGCCAGCTTGTTTTGTGGGGGCCCAAACAAACCAATCATTTCAGCCACAGTCGTGTGGCAGAGCCTGGCGCTGAAATGATTGGTTTGTTAAAGTGTGCATGTCCTGTTTATACTACATAAGTGTGGGTGGGAGGGCCCAAGGACAATTCCATCTTGCACCTCTTTTTTTCTTTGCATTATGTACTGTTTGGGGCCTAGTTTTTCAAACTGCCATTCTGTCTGCCACTGCAGTTTCACTCCTAGATGGGTCATGTGTCTGTGCCGCCCACTCGTGTCGCTTAGCATAGTCATCCAGCTACCTCGGTGCAACCTTTTGGACATAAAACCACTATTGTGAGGTGTGAGGTGTTCAGAATAGACTGGAAATTAGTGTAAATTAAGGTTATTGAGGTTAATAATAGCTTAGGAGCAGAAAAAACCACAAATTCTTTGATTTTTAGCTGTTTTTATTCTTTTTTTCAAAAAATTACAGATCCAAAACACAAAACCCAGAACCCAAAACACGGAATGGTGGTTTTGGCAAAACCAATCCAGATCCAAAACACGAAGAAAGATCCAGATCCAAAACCAAAACACGAAAAGTGGGCGGTGCACACCCCTAATAAATATATATATATATATATATATATATATATATATATATTATATATATATATATACACACACACACAGTCTGTGTTCGACTTTTCAGTCAGGATGATTTTCAGCAAGAATGTTCTTGTTAAAAATAAGTTGTCCTGACTGAAACGCTGAACACAAACATATTGGAGTCGTGAGTTTCATTTAATCAGTCCTGTGAGTGCCGCTGTTTATGCATGTATTACTTTGGTTTTCACACCGTCTGATGGCACCCAGGCAATTATATTAGAATACTACACTATTATATATATATATATATCTATATATATATCTATTTAAAAGTCCCAAGAGTCCTTTGAACAAAGAACAGATGATGATATTGTTATCACTCTTACAATGATTTGAATACAGCACTTATTTTACTGCTTTAAACTAGAGTGCCGCTCTGTTCTTTGTTCAAAGGACTCTTGGGACTTGTTATTTATATTTGAGAAGGCACCCTATTTTGCTTTACAATTTGAATTAACATTATATTGGGTTGTAAAAGACATACATACATAAAATACATTTATAAGGGGAAGAGGGCCCTGCTCGCAAGCTTACAATCTATAGGGAAATAGGTGTTGATACACAAGGATAGGTGCTACATATTGCAAATTGGTCCAGCCCGATTGCAGATGTTCTTGGTGGGCTGTATAATCCAATCACACTGGAAAGTTGGCCTAGGGTTAGGAGGATGTTAAATTGAAGACAGAGAAGATGTGATAGGTGTTTACTATAAGAAGAGAGTTAGATAGGGAGCTATAAAAGGTTAGATGGGAGGTCCTGGAATCTGATAAGTTTGTCAGAAGAGGTGAGTTTTGCAAAGAACGCTTGAATGTTTGGAAACTAGTGCGAGTCTTATTGTGCATGGGAGGGCATTCCACAGGGTGGGTGCAGCCCAAAATAAGACCTGTAACCTTGCATGGGAACAAGTAATGCACGGGGATGAGAGACGCAGATCTTGTGCAGAGAGGAGATGTTGGGTTGGAAGATATTTTAAGATAAGTGAAGAGATGTATGTTGGTGTGGTTTGGTTAATAGTTTTATGTGTGAGTGTAAGTATTTTAAATTAAATACGGTAGAAGACCGGCAGCCAATGGAGGGACTGACAGAGTGGATCAGCAGACACTGAACATTTGATGAGAAAGATTAACCTCGCAGCTGCATTAAAAATGGATTGTAGTGGGGAGAGCCTGTTTTTGGGAAGACCAATAAGGAGACCATTGCAATAGTCAATGCGGGAAATTATGAGTGCGTGTATTAGAGTTTTTGCAGTGTCTTGCTAAGATTTGGTCAAATTTTAGCTATGTTCTTTAGATGTATGTAACAGGATTTAGAGACAGATTGAATATGGGGAACAAAAGACAGTTCGGAGTCAAGGATGACACCTAGGCAGCGAGCTTGTGGGGTGGGGTTGAATGTCGAGTTGTCAACAGTAATAGATATATCAGGTTGGTAACTACTATTGGCCGGTGGAAATATAATTAATTCTGTTTTAGAAATATAAAGTTTGAGGTGGCGAGATGACATCCAAGATGAAATGGCAGAGAGACATTCAGTAACACAGACCAGCACAGATGGTGACAAATCTGGGGAGGATAGGTAGATTTGAGTATCATCAGCATACAGATGATATTGAAAACCAAAAGAGCTGATTAGTTTGCCAAGAGAGGTGGTATATATTGAGAAAAGCAGAGGACCTAATACTGAACCATCCAGATAAGCCTTTTGAACTTTGCTCTAAAGTAATTATAATTGTGTTGCGTGTATATAGAATAAAATTGTGTTGAACTACTACACTATGGGAGCACTATCTATCTTTTCTATGTACGTCTGAGCCCTGTGTTTAGCCCAAACCTGAAGAGTGAGAATGATCAGAGGGGACTCATTGAAATATCTACTTCTACATGCTCATTTATTGGAGCCATATGGTACGCATATTCACAAGTGTGTGGCAATATAAAATATATTATAATACTACACTATAAGGTGCTTTTCTCCACCTTTTGTATTTCATAAAAACCCCGAGGACGTGACAACAGAAGTCCTCTCTTGGGAGATCACGAGCGCCCCCCTTCAAGATTGGGAATATAGTGGATCTTTTTCTAATTCGAGGACTTTTTGGGACAATATTCCGACTGTGTTTAGCGCCAAAACTAGTACTATACACACAATTTTGTCATTACGCTAGACAACTGGCTATATATTATCGATCATATCTGGTATATGATTAAATTATTAAAGTTGAGGATTTATAATAAATTATATTTTAATACTATTAGCTGTCCCAACGCTCTCTTTTGTATATATTTTCTATAGTAAATATGTCTTATTTGTCTTTGAAGTTACAGCACCTCTTTGGCTTTAACTAGGAAAAGGGCAATTTCATGATTGTCTGAATATACTATGCTTTAAACTAGAGATGAGAGCAAACCTTTGTGTTTTAGATTTTGTTCTAAATCATTCTCGTGTTTTGGTGAAACCACCTCCAATAGTTTTGGTTTTATATTTCTTGAAAAATTTATAAAAACACCTAACATCATATAATTTGGACCTTTTGTTGTTCTTATAGTATTGTTAACATGAATAACATTCATTTTAATGTCATTTTCAGTCAATATTAACTACATCACAATATTAATGAAAAATTTGAAAACACTCTCACATTGTGCTCTAGATTGTCCCAACAGCATAAACCATAATCCTGTAATGTTGTTACAGTTTACTCTTGGTTTCAATGTTGTCATTCATAAAAAATAAATACAAGGAAAAATAGCAATAGTATAATACTGTTATTTCATAAAACACAACTCCACAAGTGTCTCATTCAAGAAGAGGTGGGTAGATAGATCCCGTCAAGAGATAGGGTTCCCCAATTCTGTTCAAGGCACCCCAAACGTGATGAATCTCTCTCACTTGAATTTGATTACATGAATGCTTGCTTTCATAAAGATGGTGGTAAACTCATAAAGGTTTTTTTATATGTTTGTTCTGTTTTCAAAAGGTGGATTCCGATGGGGAAATTTCTCAATCCAATATGTGTATATAAAATCAAAACATATACCAGAATGTGCTAAAAATATTGCTAAATGTTTATTGTTATAAAATTGGAGGTATATACACAACCATACCACGTATAAATGATGGAAACAGTCACTGGAGAAGATGGAACCCAGGCATTAACATACAGTGAGTATGGTATATGTATGTCATCCCCCTTATATAAAATGACACTCTGATCAACACATTTTGACCCTATGTGGCATCTTTGTCAAGATGAGTGTCAGAAAATACAGACAAAAATATATAGAAAAGTATATAGTACAAAATACTGTATAATAGAAAACTGTTACTAAATAGTCTTAGTGCAAAACCCAATAAAAGCACTCTCAAGGCAACAAGATATTACCATATAGTTCTAAACATCCTTCATTATACACTGTGGACACAAAACAATAGATAAGGAACCTCTTTGCTCTCACTACTTAAAATTGTGTATCAATCGCCACCAATTTGGCTGGTAAAAATAAAAATATTCAAAAATGATGTCACTGCCAATAATCCTTATAACAACTAAATAGTTTAGGATTGCCTATAAAAACCACCTGATTTCAAAATCAAGAATGAGGCCCATGGGTTTAATTGGATTAAGATCATAGATGAATCTCATCTCTTGTTTGGCTAACCTGATATCCCAATCATTTGTCAATGATTTTTAGCCCATGAAATTCCACAAAAACTTTTTAGGCCCTTAATGGACTTATCATGTTTCTATTATAAAGAAAAAGGATGATTAGCATTTCCCTTTGTAATATTACAGACATGTTCTGCCCATCTTACTTTAACCTGTCTTTTGGTTTTCCCAATATAAACCAATACACATATGCAAACAATCACATAGATGACATAATTAGTATGACATGTTATAAAATCCATGAATTTTATTGTTTGCAGAAAATGTGGTAATCCTAGATTGAGGGCTGCTGACCGATTTGCACATTTTACAGTCATTGCAACTGAAGAAGCCTTTATTTCTTGGTAATGGATGTTTTCCATCCATATGAAGGGCACTAGAGACCACCTTGATTTTATTCATGGGAGCCTTTCTATAAACAGGTTTTGGCTTTTCAGGCAAAATTTTATTTAAAATGTAATCTTTTAAAAGTATATGCCAGATTTTCTTAATTATCACCTCAATTCTTTTAAATATTTTGTTGAACTGGGTATTGAAAGAAACCTGAAAATGGGAATTCTTATGTACCCTGCTTGTTTCATTAGTTAGAAATTCTTTCCTATACGTAATCTTAACCTCTTTTGGATTTTTCTGTAATTTAGTGGGCTGGTAGCTTTTTTTATGAAGTTATTTATCATGACACCTGAAGGTTCTGGACACAGGGTATCATTAGGACAGTTTCATCGTAATATCACCTGACTCTTAGGGATATTGCTTAACCAAAGGGGAAAATGGTTAGTTTCCAAACCGATATATGAATTGCAATCTGTGGGTTTTACATAATTATTTGGTGGTGATTCTACCATCCAAAACCTCTATATTCAAATCTAAAAAATGTACAGATTTTTTACTAATGGACAAATGTAGAACTATATTCAAAGAGTTGTTATTCAGATATTGTATTGAGGCTCTCTTCATATCCCCTGCAGACAAACAAAACACCATCAATGTAATGCCACCACTGCACCAGGTTCGCACCCCAGCCATGGAAATATTTTGTAGCCACTCATCACATAGGGGATGAAGTCATAATGTAAAAATTTACAATGTCAACATTCATAATGTCAACACCACAATGTTTAAATGTCAACATTTAAAATGTCAGCATCTCAAAAATGTTGACATGTTCACAATGTCGACATTTGAACATGTTGACATTCTACAGGGTCTGGAGGGTTAGGGTTAGGCATCTTGATGAAAGGGTTAAGCTACAGGAGGGGAGGTTTATATTTAGACAATGGTGGGAGGGTTAGGGTTAAGAAGAAGGAAGGGAGGTAAGGCATAAAGGGTAGGGTTAGGAGTTAGATTTAGGGAGTTAGGGATATAGTGACCAAAGCAAGCACAGTATGATTAGCCATAAGTCATCAGGCACAGAAGACCCTGTTAGAGCTGGCTAATCCACCATAACAGGAAAATCACCACTGAGCCATTAGGAACATTTTCTTGACATTATAATTTTGTCAACATTTCATCGGTGTTGACCTGATGAATGTTGAAGTGTTCAATGTCCATATGGCAAGCATGCTGCATGCCGAAATTATGACCATGTCGATATGATTAAATTTCCACAAAATATACCACACCAATGCCATGGACATAAAGACCCCAGGCATTGTGTCCATCTAAGGTTTTGTTTTGTCATGTACTCACATTGTATTCATTAATCATGTTGAGGCGGCTAATGACGTTCCTTTTTTAATTCTCATATTTTGGATTTCTTACACTTAAATTTTGTCACAGATTGTGAAAATAAAAATCTCTCTTGCTATTATTTTAAATCAAGCTTAACAAAGCAAAACCATAATGTATTATTTTTGTTAGATGCACCACATAGAGAAATCAACAGTTAATGTCAATTACAGGTAAAGCTTTACATGGAAAAGATAACAATAAATTTCATTTTCTGTAGCTATTTTTAGCAATTTTTCATTTTATATGATATTTTTGGAGGGTAAAAAAAAACTTAAGGCTAGGTACATTCTGGTGTTTGCAATTAATTTTTAAAGCATGTTAAATTGCAAACAAAAATGTATATAAAATGCATTGAGTTTATTAGATACATTTAATAATCATCTATATGAGTTCTTTTTGGGTATGGGATAAAAAATCTACAGTGTCTAGATAGACAGTCAATAGGTCAACAGGTAAAAGGTCGACATGGTCAAAAGGTCAACATGAACATATTCAACAAAGAAAAGGCTAACTATATTTTGTTATTTTAAACCTAATCCTCAACCTAACTCTCCCTCTAGTGCCTAACCCTAGCCTTTCCATTCTGCAGTAAAAACCTAACCCTCCACCAAGTGTCTAAACTTAACCCAAGCCTAAATTTAACCCTAAACATAACTCTAACACTATACCTAAAAATCCTGAAAATGCATGAGAAACCATGTGTCAACCTTTTTCTGTGTTGACAATTTGTGTGTCAACATTTTGACCCTGGTGACCATTTTAGCCTGTCAACCTAATTTAATGTCAACCATTTAACTATCGACCATTTGACCCTGTTGACCTTTTGACACAGTCGACCTATTGCCTTTCGACCACCTGGTGTTGACCTATTGACTGTTTCTCTAGACACTGTAGATCTGCCATCCAGATACTGTTCTTTTTTTATACATTTCCATCTGTGACAAAACAAGAAGTTTTCTTATTCATTACAAACAAATATTGAAATGTACATACCCTTCTTTACCGCATAGGCTACCATTGTATTTACAATATGTTCTTAATGAGATATGGGGTATATTTTTGGCTATGTTGACACTATACTGTAAATGCCAACATTTTAGAGATCAAGATGCAAGGTGCATGGGGTGTTGTACTTTGCAACCCCATCATCTGTTGTACAGATGTGTCCACATACATCTGTCCTCCGTAAGCTACAAGTCGCGTTACACATAATGTGTGAGCTCCGTGTGACTCTGTAGTACAGAGCATCTTTTGGGGCAACTTTTTACCCTATTTGCACAGAGAATAGAACACACAAGCAGCTTCTGCTGATTAAAATGATATGCAGCATGTCTATATTCTGTGTGTGACGTAGCATTTTGCATGCAGATACACCTGCAGTTGTACACAGAATAGGCATACCGCATATCATTTTAATCAGCAGAAGCTGCTTGTGCATTCTATTTGCATCGCTGTGTGAATATTTAAAGGTAAAAAGTCGCACCAAAAGATGCTCGGCAGTACTGAGTTACGCCATGGCATGGCGCAACTAGAAGGGCTGTTTAATGCACAAGTAGGCTAGATGTATGTGGACACATCTGTAAAATGGCGTGACTTACAGCATTGTGGAGCTTGGGACAGGGCCATAATGATGAGATTTGCTGCAAATCTCTTTATCAAGTCCCTAGTGAATTGGGCAGAATCCGGAAGGCTTGTCTATTTTCACAGGAGTGCGGGAGAGTAAGCAAGTACTATATGGTTGAAATGCATCAGGTGTTTTGAACATTGTAGCACAAAACATTTAAAAGCATTGTAAAGATGCAAAACATGTACAATAATATTTATTTTCACATCCATTTATGTACATGCATCTAACTTGTATGGAGTATATATGGAACATAATTATTATTATTATTATTAGTTTTACTTAAAATTATCATAAAACCCTTTGTTTAAGAATTTAAAAAGTTTGTTCACGTGTTCTATATTTGTATATTGCTTAAGCAATTTAATTTTTTTTTTAGTCAAGTGTATATAAACTCAGCTTTTTATTAAAATGTGAGCTATTTTTATGTAGGTGGCTTTTTTTAAGACTATTATAGTTTTAATCGTAAATAACAGTGGGAAAGTTTACAATTAGTGGAAACCAATATGTGAACTAAAACAGTGTATTAAGTTAATTAAGTCAGAGACTTTTACCTAAGGCTATATTCATCATCTGAGTTTCTGGCTGGCTTTAACAAATAACTAGACTTTCCTTGCATACTATCCATCTTGGGCATTTTAGACATCTTAAAAGCCTTATCGAGTTTTGAAATAAAAGTATGCAGGAGGTGGAAGCAAGCTGCATCTTTTCCCAGTTTAAGGGCCTGTGTGATCGTTTTTTTACTAAAAAAAATAGTTGAATTTACATTTCCTGACTCGCAGCTACAAAGCAGAATGTCAAGCAATCCATTTTCTCTTTACTAAAACTTGTCATAATGTCCAATTGCTTGATTTATGGACAGGTCTCCTGTCACCTTCTCTGCCTGATTTCTTTTATTTACTGCTGGAGTGCCAAGGCAGGTCATGACATGTACACTAGGTCAGAATAATAATGTTCCTTAAATCACATTGTCTGACAGTAACTTATTTGTCTAATTTAAATAATTAACATGATATGTGGAAACTGCAGGCTATAACCTCAGTGCATTAAGAAGTAGTCAGGAATATTGGTTTGAATACTAAACATGAAAATACACCAAGCTCTACCCTAGAGTGTAGTTTTCTATTGCATTGACAATGCTTATTTTATTTACAAACTGAGAACATGTGATAACAATGCATATCATGCAGGTCTAAATAATAATGACTTCTACTAAATTATGTAGTTATTTTTTCCTAAGTTATGAGATATCTCATAATAATAACTCACACACTTTTATGCTATGGACCTTTCCACCATAAATTAGAGATGTCATCAGAAAATGCCTTTACCCTTTAGATGTTGGGACTAAATTAGTGATCAGTATTGATGGCTATAAAATGTTAAAGCCAGAATCAACCTCAGCAGAAAGTAACACATTTTTATTTTTATTTTTTTTTTAAATCTAATTTAATGACATTACAAAACATATACAGTACATACATGTTTACCTATATCAGCTATGCAATTTTTGCTGCTATGACTAATAATATGAACTTTGTTTCATGTAAAGTTACCTTTGGCCCATTGTATTTCTACATTAATTTGGTTGGTGGCTCAACTGACATTGGAGGGCCTTGCTTCTTCCACTACCTAACTTGTTTTCCTTATGTTCTTCCTCATATATCAGCCGATGCATTGTTGAATGCAAGTGGGCCATAATTACATCCACAATGTATGCACAAATAAAAATATATTAGTGTGTATTTGCTTATGTTCAGTTCTGAACCAGTCCTGCTCCTATCACATCCAGACCTTTTCACATTTATTCAATCAAACAAGTGGACATCCCCAACATATAAAAATAAACCTTCACTCTTTGCTGTTGTGTCCAAAAACTGAATATTACACTAATGCTGGGTACACGCTTAAACAACAGATTGGTTAGTAGTTTGAGCTGCTGATTCGTAAGCTATACACACTTTCCAATCAGCTGTACAATATGTCTGGCCTGACATCACAACTGGGCAAGCATTTAAATTTGCCAGCCTAGTTGTGATGTCAGTGTCAGCGGTTGATGCCGCCAGTGTACACACCCAAATAATCCAATAAACATATATTACAGATGTGCGGTTTGGTTTACCAGAAATCCGAATCCACCAGAATGTTGTTAATCCAAACAGACCCGAGATGCAGTTCTAATCTCCTGAGGAGATCCGAGTCACAGTTTTAATAGTCCATCGGAATTTAAATCCAAATTTGGGTTTTGTATTTCAAAAATCATGTAAAATTACATGATTTAAAATGTTTTTTAAAACATTTTAGCATTTTTACAAAGACAAAATCAAAATCCAAAATCAAAACAATTTAGGGCGGTTTTGCAAAACTACGAAGATGAATCCAGATCCAAAACCAATACATGGGGTCAGCGCACATCTCTAATATACACTGTATGCAAGATATATTGGCATTGGCTGTGCTTCGGGTCAACCTAATATGTTTGTGAATGATGTCATTCACAGACATATCAGGTATAGATACCGCAAATGTATTCACGATATATGACTTGTTGTTCGAACGAACAATAAATCACAAGTGAGTACCCAGCATAATATTGCCTCTACTCACCTAATGAATTCCTTTAATGAACAGAATGGTTAGGGAATACTTTGGACTCTTGGTAACCTACCCCTCATAGCTATTCAGCATTTAAAACACTTGTTTGGACTATTTCATAAAATATACATGGAGGCCATCCTTTAAATTATACAGAAGGTTTAGTCTTAACCTGGATACACACCTATGCAATTATCGGGATGATCACCTGATATTGGCTGATCAGTTCTGCAATTGCATAGGTGTATATGTGATAACCAACCTCCCAATCCAAAATTATGTTTCTTTGTACAAATACTAACTTAACTTGCTGTCCTTAATGATGCTTTCAGCACTCTAATTGTGAAGTTAAAAAACATTTTAGTTATTTTAGCTGCTCTAATTTTGGTTTCTTTTTCCTTAATTACTATTTTAATGATGTTAGACACTTTACTGGATGTGTTTCAAGCCTACTATGGATTAGTATATTTATATATATATATAACAGGAGTGATTTCAATCACTTCCTGTTTGTGTTTCAAGCCTCTCTCCCGGTTTCCACTCTTTAATGCAAAGTATGTGTTTCAAGCCTCATTATGAATGTGTATCAGGAGTGACTGCAATATCTTCATGATTGTGTTCCAAGCCTCTTTCATACAAGTCATTCCATATTGGGCTATATTACCCTTAATGTACTGTATGTTTTATTTTTATCCATATTATGTATTTTATTTATCCCTTTTGTGCTCTATTTGTAGTCTATTATGTTTTGTTTTAACCGTTATATCTGTCTTTTTTCATGATGTTCTCTATTCTACTATAAATATGTATATGTAATAGAGGAGATGAGTTCCATGGATCCCTCTGTTCCCCAAAGATCTCTTATAGGAAGACCTATAATATCAATGATAGATTTCCTTACATATAATTTATCACAATATGTGGACTTGAAACTACAACCATATGTATAGTCCCTAAAATCATAAAATCAAGAGTCCACAAGTTTACTAAAGGAATTTCAAGATTTTATTTGGGATGCATAATACAAATGGATAACAATTGCTGTGCAAACACTTTACTCCTCCACACCAAATAGAAAAGGATTAGAAGTAGTTGATAACAAATTACAACAAGATCAGAATATGTCTAAAAAAGCAAGAGACTTTATATTTAACAGTATTAAATATATTGTGGAACTTCATTTTTTCAATTTGAGTGTGAATTTTGCCTCAAAAAGCAGAGGACAGCTATGGGTATAAAATTTGCCCCGGCATATGCAAGTATTTTTATGGGGGAGTGGAAACAAAAGTTTATTGATAGTCCAAGTTTTGAAAAAGCTTTTATTTGCACTATATAGACATTCAATGACAATGATTTTAATTTAAAATATACAAATAAACATGTGAAAAGTATAGATTTTTTAAATCTCCAATTAGAGGGACAAAGCAATGGTCAGATTAGTACTAACATGTCTTAAAGAAACTGATACTAACAGCTGTATTCCCTCTAAAAGTTGCTACCTACCTAAGTTGAAAAATAATGTTCCCCACTTCCAGTTTTTGAGAATAAAGAAAAATTGTAGTAGCACAGTCCAATTTTGGAAACAGTCACAAGTAATGGAGAATAGATTCATAGAAAGGGAATATAACAGAGAACTGATAAACGAAGCAAAACTAAGAGCAAATCAAAAGGATAGATTGGATTTGTTCAAAATAAAATCCCTGTTAAAGGAAGAGAGACTCTCTGAAGGAAGGCTCTATGTAACACATTTTAACAGAGAGAATGTTGGAAAACATTGGAACATATTACTAAGAGATCCGGTGTTGGGCCCTCACTTTCCAGAAAAACCTAGACTAACTTTTAAAAAAGCAGCTAATTGAAAAAATCTAAAACATATCCTAGCCCCTAGTATGTTGAGACCAGTGATCAGGGATCCAAAACAGTGTAACGAGCATTTCTTAAATAAGAAATATTGAGTTCTGTTCTTAAGAGGAGCAGCTGTAGTAGATATTCCATCTAGAGATCTATCCAGGCTTACATGTGCGGGACACAGATTGACCACTGTGTCAGTTCCAGCCTGGAGAGTTGTAAATGTTCAATCTGATCCAAAAAGATTAACCTATCAAAAAGGAGCACTGTCAAACAGAAGGGAGTACAAAATCATATGAATAGACACACAAAATAGCTAAGTTTAATAATGCACATAAACCATGAAGAAAATTAAAATCTATAGGAATACAGTGCTAATTAACACAAACAATCTGTATTGGAATCACTGTATCAATGCAACAAAGTCAGTTGAGATGACAAGGTGTTGGATACTTTGTAGCAGTTTTTGTAAGTTTTGTTAGTAACTATTAATGCATTTGAGAAAATTCAATCTGCATCTGATAGAGGTTAGTATATCAGTGGTGTCAAATGTAAACAGCAAGTTTGAATCCAGTATGATTAGTTTGCAGTACTTAGTCCAAAATCATCACTAACTAAAACTGTGCAAAAGAACACAATCAGAGCAGCTACAATGGAGAATCCTTATTCCTTATTCCCACAAGGAAATGCTGACCACAATTAGTAAATCCTAGCACCCAGTCAGCCTCCCAAATCCAGCAACAGAAATTGTCTGTGTCTAATTGAAGCCAGTAAATCAGGCTAAAAGCACACTATGGGCACCTGTATACAGCCATTTAGAAACCTATCAATTTTAACTGATAATTCAAGCATAATATGCAAAGTCTGCAATAGCCTTTAACACAGAACTATGATGATGAACTTATATTGCCTCTGGTCCTGCTGATGTAAGGCCTTTCAGGGTGGGTATTGCACCATGATCTCCTCTCCCTCTGCAGGATAGGTGCAGAAATGCTACAGTCACACATTACACTTGTGGACACTCTCCTCAGGATGTTTGTGAGCACACAATTTGTTCTTCAGCCTTAGTGTTCTTCTTGTGCACAGATTTTTCTGTTTTAGAGGTGACACTTCTAGACTCTCAGCAAGAAGGTGGTACATGCAAGGTTAATGAAAATGCCTGTTTGACTCTGACATTTTAATGCATGAGAGAGCATTAGCAGGACCACAGCTCGCAAATAAAGGCCATGCTCCAATCCTTACCTTGCCACTGCAGGTAGTGTATACCATATCGGAAATGTTAAGTTTTTCAGCAGTAACTCTTCCTTTTTCTAAAATATTGTGAAACATTGTTTAGATTTGGAGTGTCCTATTTTACACCATCTGCTTACCCAATGATCTTCTTTAAAAGTAGATGTTGAAGATGTATTATGACTGCCAACACTAGTACTGAGCTGCTCATGTTATTCTATTGACAGATCCATGATTGATTTTTACACCAGCGCAGGATATAATCTAAACTGCCACCACACCAAGTGAACATACAATGAGATAAGGAAATGAGGGACTGTTACCTTTACCATGCAGTTTTATTAAAATACTTAAGATGTTTTTTGACACCAGAAAAAAAAGCTTTTTTTGGAAATAATTACAGTAGCTTGAAATCACCCTGTCATGGCCCTTATACACAAGTGACAATATATGCTACAGTGTAGATAGATGTCCTTGTGAAAAACAATTGCAGTCCACTAAAAGTTCACTTCTGAGAAACGGAATCGGTATGAAATACCACCGGCCGCATGGTTCGATTCCCGGCAGTGGCAGCCCGACAGCGCTGGAAATCCCGATCATCCTTAGGTAAGTATATACTAACCTAACCTAACCTAACCCCCTAACCCTCCTTAGGGGTGTCTAACCCTAACCTCCCCCCCTAGTGCCTAACCCTAATCCTCCCTGTAAGTGCCTAACCCTAACCCCCTCCTTCTCTGCTGCCTAAACCTAAGTCCCCCAGGGGGGTGCCTAACCCTAAGTCCCCCCAGGGGTGCCTAACCCTCCCTACCCTAGCCTAACCCTAACCCTCCTGGGGGGTGCCTAACCCTAGGTGTCCCCCGGGAGCCCTAACCCCCCCCGCAGCTGTCCGCTCGCGGCCCCCGGCATCCCTTCGATCCGGATGCTAGGTGCCTTTCTCCCAGCATTGGGAAAATGACAGGCATCTAGATATAGATGCCTGTCATTTAACCCACGCTGGGATAAAGCAATCGGGAAGCCGGCTGTTGGATCACGTCAGCCGGTTTCCAGATTGCATCCCCTATGAATCATACACAAGAACCTGTTTGCACTGGATTGCAGGTGCTACTGGTGTCTGACAAATACACACAGTGACAGTAGCCTGTTTGCACTACAGTTGCTAGATAACAAACAGATACACAGTGAAAAAGATGCCTGCAGTCTCTTACACCCTTCCCTCTCCATCTACTTACTAATCTCTCTAAGGGATTTCATTGAAGCACAACTACAACTCACACCCTCATGTCTAGTTAAGTTATGCTGGGTACACACTGACAGATATGTTGGCTGATGAATTAATCGGCCAATATATTGATAACTGATCGGCGGGTGTGTACAAATGATATGTCTGTGAACGACATTGTTCACAGACATATCGTGACTGCTCTGCTGCATAGCCGATGCCCAATATATCCGCAGATTTATTGGGGCATCGTGCTGTGTGTATTACTGACCAATTGACCACATGATTGGTTGCCAATCAGTGACTTACCAGGATGGGCTGGATTAAGCAAAGCAACTCCTCCTGGTCCTGGAGTCCTCAAGGGAGCTGCAGCCAGTGTCAACGTGGGATCTTCTTCTTCACAGGTGAGTTTGACAGCCATGGGGACCAGACAATGTGCGTGGAAGGGGTGTGGGAGAATGACCCCCGGCAAGCAGGAGGGAGATAGCGTGTATCCCAGCCAGTCATAGCCCCAACCCATGTAAGGGAGCAACCAGTGGGTGACAGCAAATAGTGTGTGCCCCAGCCAGTGTGACAGAGACATCAGCAGATAACCCACTGTGCAGAGCCCGAGCCAGCAGGAGGGAGCAACCAGTGTGAGCCCCATATGGAGAGAGGGAGTAGGGAGAGAGGCGGACTGCCCTTATACCTGATCAGGAGCTGACCCTCAGTGACAACAGGAGAGAGAGGGCTGAACTGAGACCCCGCTTTCAGTCCTGACTCTTCACAGCTCTGCCGCTGATGGTGGGTGGCTGCACACCAGGGCTGGTGCTGGGCATAACCCTCTTTTCTCTTCCCATCAAGCCTGTCTGAACCTCTCCTCACACCCCCTGCACCTACAGAAAATTCTCCACAGACACTGGCCATAAAGTGAGGCAGCTACCTCTACCAGATGCCAGTAGCAGGGAGATGGAGACGTGGGGCTGCCCAGGAGGCAGCTGTCAGCATGTGTGGTTGTGGAGAGTGTGTGCAGGAACAGGCATGCCATGTACTGGAACATCAGAAAGCCCAGGTCAGTGCTCCCATCCCCCAGCCCAGTGTCCCCATCTCACTGACCCCCACCCAGTGTCTTCTCCGTCTCCAGCCCAGTGTCCCTTACCATCTATAACTGATCCCCCAAATGCCAGTGTATCCCACCTAACCAGCCCAGTGTCTTATCCCCATTCCCAACCAGACCACTGCCCCATCTCACCTACAACCACCAGCCATTCCAGTCAGTGTCCCCCCTTCTCCAGCTTAGTGTCCTACCCTTCCTATCCAGCCCATGTCACCCTCATATATTAATTCCCCCAGTTTTTACCCCCTCATCGAGCTCACTGTCTGCCTAACCTTGGAACACTGCAGCCACCACTTATTACCTTCAACCATCGTTAGGGCAGCCACCCTCCCCTGACACCCTAGGGTGTATATATATATATAAATATATGTATATGGAAATAACGCCGGCACTCCACTAAATTATCTCTGAGACTCTTGAACTATTTTTTCTGATATTTTTACATCATAGTTTCAGTATACCTGGCTCTGTCCATCTTTACATATGGCCACTCATATAGTGGTTCTTTTTTATGTACTCATGATTTTTGTTATTCTACATATGCTTCATTGATATGTGCACGTCCTCTGCCTGTGACGTGTATATATATATATATATATTAGTGTTCTGTACCATGTACCATATCATTTGCCCATTATCGTCACACAGTTTGATTTATCAATCACGATCTATGTCTGCTCACTATTTGTTTGGTTCACACTTTTCTGTATTGCATTTGGTTTATGTGACTTACCTGTCCGTGCATTTATGTTTACTTATGTCTATACTCATTGATTTGCTTTGCATTGTATCTCCCACATCATCACCACCACTGGGTTCTCTTAGAGCCTATGGTGGTATCATGTGAAATATATTGTTTATTATGTGTTTGATTCTGTTGCCAGCGACCGCTTTGCAGAGCTGGATTGCCATGGCAACCCTTTGTGGCATCCTCAATTCTGAGCGGCCGTGTCATTATGCATGCGCCGGCCCCTCCCGAGTGACGTCATGCACTCGGCGGATGGCAAGGCAGGATTCGTGTTCACTTCATGGGATGCTTGGGGGTATAAAGGTATGTTTGTTTTCACACTGTTGTTGTTCTTGATAAAAGTCCAATCGACTGAAACGTTGAACGGAGACCTGGTGGAGTCGTGAGTCTTTTTTTCTTAAGTCCTGAGAGTGCTGCTTTTTGTTTTGTTTATATATATACACACATACACACACATTGGTGTATAATTAAATACTTGATTGGCCAATATATCATTACCTTATCGGAGGGTGTGTACAAATGATGTCTGTGAATTATGTCGTTCACAGACATATCGCATTGGCTCTGCTGCACAGCCAAATGCCCAATATATCTGCAGATATATTGGTGCATCGTGCTGTGTGTATGGCCAACCAGCCAACTAACAATTGGTTGGCCATTCAGCGTGTCACCTGGATGGGCCAGGTTTTCTAATCATCTTTCTTGAGTCTGCATGGGAGCAACAGCAGCTTCTGCAGTGCCGCATGCAGACATGATCCAGCTGCCAGATTTGACAGGTGAGTAGTTTACATCCACAGGGGGCTGGGACACTGTTGGAGGTGAGGCAAGTGTTAGGAAGAGGGAGCTGTCGGTGGGAGCCTCAGCCAGCAGGAACAGGAGCTGTGAATTGAGGGCATGGTCAGAGGAAGCAGGTGAGCCCCAACCAGCAGGAGCAGTGAGTGATGTGCAGAAGGATGGGACAGTGAGTGCCCTGTCCCCTGCCAGTGGGAGCTGTGACACGGAGGTAGGGGAGGCTGTGCGGGATCGTCTGGAGGCTGCTGTCAGTTGTGACTTGAGGGGGAGGAGGAGCAGGTGTGCAGATGCCAAAGCTGTGACCTGGGAAGGGGGATAAAGTAACATGATGTGAGGTAGCGGACAGTGGCAACTCCAGCCAATGGGAGCCATACCCTGTGTGTGAGAGGGTTTAAAGGGTTGATGCAGGTGCCCCTGGGCATAATGGAGTTAACCCATGGGCATATACTACTGTTCTCTCCTGGTGTAGCCCAGGTGCTTATAGTACTGTTCTCTCCTGGTGTAACCCACTCACATATACTACTGTTCTTTCCTGGTGTTACCAAGGTGCAAATGCTATTGTTCTCTTCTGGAGGTCCATTTATCATTGTATATTTGATGTATAATGCTTGAAAACACATGTTTCCAGGGGTTAACTTCAAATATTAAGTATCACCTGGATGTATCAGGAAGGGATCGCATCAGGTATCTCCGATTCCTGCTGTGATCTCTCCATTCCCACAGGCAGCCGTATCCTCCATAGGTCTCCATGGGGGGTTGCAATGTAGCCATATTTACCAATATCCAGAATGCAATGCATTCCCGATATTGGCCGCCTCATCAAGATAAAATTTTCCCTTGTTATAATTAAGGATTGAACTCGCTGCGAGTTCAATCCTATTTTTGGAGGCATTCATCATGTCTTTTATATTCATACTTCTGAAAAGTTGTGCTTTTTGGGGAGAAAACTTTTCAAAATAAGGGCATTTTTCTCAAGTTTCCTGCACTCTTCACAGCCAGTCTTGAGACAGGAGAGAAGCCGGAGGAGTTCAGCCCCCTTCCATGCCAACCCCCCCATGCTCGCCCCTGGCTATCCCTGATGCCTGTCACCTGACCCCCTGCAGGGCTGCAGTGGGAGTCTCTGGCCCCTGCTCAGATCATGCAGCCCCGCCGTGTAGGTCCCCCACCGCTGCTGCTGTGCCCTCTCCCTTGCTACTGGGGAGCTGGGATGGAGCTCTTTGAAGGTAAGAGGACACAGCAGGGAGGGATCTTTTCAGATCCCTCTGCTGTATTGGATGCTGTACGACACCTCAGGGTGGTGTACAGTATCACTGTCACGTTCTGATAAAAATGCTTTTTAGGCACTTTATGAATTACATAATTTCCAAATTCCCATACTATAGTGTGTGGAGTGTGGAAATTATTGTGGGAGAATTGTAACCAGGAGATGTCAGTGATATCTCCTGCGTTACATGAATGATAAATAACCCTTGCACTTAATTTCTACAAAAGTAGGTGAAAATTAAGATTTTCACCTATTTTTGTAGAAATTAAGTGATGATGAATAGAACCCTATGAAATAGATGCTGATGCAGTAGCAGAGGATAACAGGAGAAAGGAGGGCCTATTTCCTTTCCCTGTGTGCTCTTCAATAGGCCAGCCCACTATGTAAATTACAGGAAGATTTGGCACATATCACAAAGACGATCTGCCAGTGTGTACGGTAATTGATTAATTGGCCAATGTCCTCACAGCAGATATATCTTTGGATGGCAATGACAGCTGTTCAGTGTGTATGAACAACCATCATCTGCAGATATATCTTTCAGGTGTGCACCCAGCTTTACACATACTGTTGACCTAGAGGATTTCATTTGTATGTTAGCACAAAGGTGGAATGGTTCAGAAGTTCCTTATGTCAAAAACAGTGCAGCAATATGTCTACAGATTAAAATAAAATCTGGCATATCATGTTACTGTGAAAATATGCTAACGAATGCAATTGCAATGCCATCGGAGGCCAATATAAAGATGCCCATTTCCTCTTACTCACATTCGTAATACCTTGCAAATCTGCAAAAACACCAGTACCTCACGCACAATTACCCAAGGTTAGATCTTACTCAGAATTGCTAACCTTCTTGTACACAGTGAGAGCTCTAGCTTAGTATGCTATCGCAGTGGCTAATTTATGCACGGTGTTCAAGTAACAGCGTTCAAATGCACTGACACGCATGTGTTTCACCGACCACTCCCTGTCAATACCCTCAAATGCTCACTTCCTGTCAAACACTCTGCGATGGGTCTGTGTGGTCTCTGCGATTGTAGTACAATTGCAGTGGTGCCTTCACGCACGTGCACTGCAATGCATACGCATACTTTCAAATGAATAAATCCTCATTCTGATGCTAAGATCTACCTACAAGTGACCACACGGTCCATACGTACGGTCGTCAAGATTCAGCTCTAAATACATTGAACAGTTTTACCATTATAAGCCTAGTGATGAAGTAACAAGTTGTTGAGGAAGTCATCTTTGTGCAAGACCATGTGCTGTGGAAGATATCTCTCAGGCCAAAACATTTGCTTTCCATATGTTATAAACTGGTCAATTCAATTAGGAGTGAGCTGGGTAATTGAAGACATTCTCATAGAGAACTCACAAAGCAAATTACATTTGCAATTCAATTCCAAACTCATACTGATTTTTCTGAGGAAATGTGTGTTTTTCTTTGTGTACCCCCTGAGCAGGTGAAAAGGCAGATAAGATCTTTATTTTTAAGTAAATATGTTGGGATACTGTGCAGAACCTTTGGTACACCTCTCCCAATGAATAATCACACACTTCTAGTACAATTTGTCAGTTTTCAGGTGATTTTCTCTAAAAAGCTCAATAATGGATTAAATGATGTGGGACATGTATGTTGATGTTCTGCATTAATGGGAATCTTGTAGATAGAAGCTAAAACTGTTTTTCAAACTTTTTATAAACTTGTAAAAGAACACTAAAATAAAATCATTTTAGAGATATTTTTCTGTGCCCTAAAAAACTGTAAAGACTTTCATTTGCTAAAAAACACTTGCTGGCTATCATTTTGCTAATGTTTGACACCTTTTAAAACCTCCATTACTTAGCTGATGGCCACTTATGGGCTTCTATGTGGTCCTGCTATCTCAGTTTAATTTTTTCCACACTTTCTCATGTACAGTACTTCTCCCAGGTCGCTTTTTGTAGAAAAGTCACACAATATCAATGCAAGTCAAGCAAATTGGCATTTCTAATTGAATCTTGCACTTGCAAGTTTTAGGATGCAAATTCACTTTCGTAAATGCTTGCTCCTAATTGAATGACCCCATGACATATGATGAGGAGATTTGGTGCATCAAGAGACAAAAAGATAACCTGAAAGGCACTTACTTGTCTTATGAAATTGAACAGGTCGACATTAAGTTAATATGTTAATGGTGGTATGGTTGTCATGTTGATATGTTCATCATTTTGACATTGACCATGTCGACAGTCAGCATTTTGACACTGATGTAATGTTGACATTGTTGAAATGTCGACAATGTGTTTCAAGTATACTTCTGTATCATAATCCTCATAGTAACCCTAATTATAACCCCAACCCAAACGGTAACCCTAATGCTAACTTTAAGTCTAATGAAAATGCAGATATTGGGGACCATAATAATTACCTAAACAATTTCTTAAAAAGTGCAATTTAAAAAATATATATATTTTATACATTTACCAATAATAAAAAAACACCCCTTTAGATTTATAAGTTATCTGGAATGTTATGAAACAGTTGATTTTGTGAAAGTTTGACTTACTATGAGCATCAGCTCTGAAACATTATATTAACTGAAATGGAATGTCTAGAAAATATTGAAGTTTATTTGAAGATGTATTAAGTATGAATTGTATTGGTTTATTAGATTAATGCACAGCTTAAGGAGACAAACAAAAGCTGAATATGATGAAGAGGAGAAAGTATGAGAGTGACCTGAAGCCATGCAAAGTTGACAGAGACCTATAAATGCTAAAAACAGACTGGCAGAAGGACACTAGGCAATTAGCTTAAGAATGTGTCCCTTGTGGTTCTCAGAAGTTCTATTTGATGATTACTGATTTATTCTCACTCAAAATGCCAATGTATCTAAAGATTTATAAGCTTCAAAGTGAACCAAGAAATTCAACAGTTTGAAAATATTGTAGGATAGGATTAACACAGTAGTTAATAACTGTCATTCATATGAAATCGGTCCAGAGGAGACAGATGCGATAAATGATATAAACAAAGTATATTATATATTTACTACATTTCCAAAAGTATGTGAAAACCTCTCATAATTATTTTTTGTTTCTATTAGTCATGTCCATTGCAAATAGTTGCATAAAATCAAGCATCCAGCATGCAATCTCCATATTTAAACAATAGTAGTAGAATAGCTCATACTGAATGGCTCAATGTATTTAAACATAACACTGTCATAGGATGACAGTTCATCAAATGTCATCAATTTGTACCCTGCTAGACCTGCTCTGCTCAACTCTAAATGCTGTTATTGTGAAGTAGAAACATTTAGGGGTAACAACAGCTCAGTTGCAAAGTGATATCCAATGCAAGTTCACAGAACAAGATGGACAAGTGCTGTACGTGGTGCAAAGAGTAGTCTGCTCTTGGTTGCAATACTCATTACAGACTGCTACTTTGGCACAAGAACTATTCATGAGATACCTCATGGATTGGATTTCCATGGTTGAGCACCACACAAAAGCCTCAGATTAATATATGCATTGTCAAATGTTGTCGTGTTTGACAAATCATGCTTCACCATCTGGTAATCTTATAGAAGAATCTGGATGAATCTGGGTTTAGTAAATGCCAATAGAATGATTCCTAACCAAAAGCAGACTGTCAATTATAAAGTTTGGTGTGGTAGGAAAAATGGTCTTGGACTGCTCTTAATTTCCGTAAATATTTTTTTTATGTTACAACATACAATTATAATATTCTAGAGAATTGTGTGATTCCAATTTTGTGGCAATAGTTTATGGAAGACCCTTTCCTGTTTCAGTATGACAAGAACCAAGGGGGGTATTTCATGAACCAAGGGGGGTATTCATGAAAACTTGGAGAGATAAAATTGTGAAAGATAAAGCACAAAACAATTGGCTCCTAACTGTCATTGTACAGACTGTGTTTAAAAATGACAGTTAAGAGCTGATTGGTTGTTACTTTATCTTTCACAACATTTTTCACTCTCAAAGTTATCTTTAATCCCCCCCCAAGTCACTCGCCTCAATCCCATTGAAAATTATACCCAAATTCTAAACTTCTAGGAGAGTGGAGAATGTTATAGCAGCAAAGGCAGGACCAACTACATAATAATGCCCATGGTTTTGGAAAGAGATGTATAAGAAGATTTTGGTGTAGTGTTTGAATGTTTTCATTCTTATGGTCGTAAAACAGAAAGAGAGAGCGAGAGATGGAGAGAGATCACATTCAGATTAAATCACAGTTGTTGAAATGTGGAGTGCACTATTGTGCTGCCTACATGAATGTTCCTCACATGAAGCATTCTCCTTTACCAAGATGGCTGCCATTTAGTCTTCTGCACATGCATGTGCCATCTTGTCACAATGTATGAGTACTACAGTGGAACACAAACATGCTCCACTTAGCTCCAGTGACTCTGCTGAGTATTGTGCACATTTCCTTTGCATCCTGCATATATCCTGCAATGCTAGCTTCATACATCAGTGGCTGATGCTCTGTATGTTCCCTCAAGTTCTGCACCATCCAGATTACTAAGTGTATAACTGAGTTTGGCTGTACAAATAACTTCTTTTACACTTCAACAAACCTCACACCTTATTGAGTACTTGGGCTGTCTAGTGCATGTGGACTACACTGGTCTTTACTATTATAACATGCATTCCACCACCAATAGTACACACATAACAACAACAGTAACTCAGTCTCAGATTTTTTACTTGAACCAGATGACAGAAGGAAACTGCCTTAAAGATTTGTGAAAAATTGTTGCTGTCTGTTATGGTCTGTGAAGCTAATTCACTTTTTTTTAGAGCTGAAGTGATGTAAGTTATCAATGAACAAAGTATTTTACATTCATAGTTCAATTGTTACTCTTTAATTTTTGAGTTTTATTGATTACATAACATATAAAATGTACTGGTCTGAACTTTTTATGAGTTCTTTGGTGTAAAAATAGGACACAAGCACAAATAAATAGATTTTTAATATTGAATTTTACAAGACTGGTCTTCAATTAAGGTGCAACCAAATAAAATGTCACTAATCTATCTCATCAAGTGAGAATTACATTAATAATATCACAGCATACTGTAGTCTTTATTTCTTGGATACTCCTCCTTTAATATATTCTGACCAGGAACATGTAGTAAAAAGGATCACCTTACCAGTATGCCAATGCTCACTTCTAAAAAGAGCTTGATTAATGAGGGCTGGATGGTTTGTAAATCCCTGATGTGAGCCTTGGGGGTAAATTTACTAAAGTGAGAGATTTTAGAAGTGGGTTTTTGAAAATATGTTGCCCATAGCAACCAATCAGATACCTAGCTATTATCTTCTAGAAGGTGCCAGTTAAATGTTAAGTAGAAGCTGATTGGTTGCTATGGGCAACATCTCTTCTAAAACTCACTTCTAAAAACTCTCATTTTAGTAAATGTACCTCTTGGAGTTACCACAGTGAAGCAGATCATGAACATCATTTGCTTTTGGCTTCACTTAACAGGGGCTTCAGATGGTGCTGCAAATGGCATCATCTGGGTCAAGCACCCACAAAATAATGGCATGATTTGCAGCATTAAGTCAAAGAGGAGGAGTCATAGAGAAGTGAATGGGATAAAGGATGATTGTTAACTCTTGCATTAACTGTTAAAACTCCCCAAAATTGGAGTCTACTAGAAACTCCAGGAGAGTGGGCAAGTATGGCACTGACTGCTATGATTCTCCAATTATATCATTGAAGCAGGGTCGGATTAAAAATGGGGAGGGTGTAGCTGCAGCTCCATGCCTCTCATTATCCAGATGTGTCCTTCTACATCTTTGCCCAAAGCACGGCATTCTGACTTTCCTGCCATGGCATGTCAATACGTGTTATGGCATACTGTATGCCGCAATAGACTACACACCATGCAATACACAGTTTAATAGATGGGTGGCAAATGCTCCAAAGATGAACACTACAGTACTGAATACAATACTGTAGCAGTGGATGGTGATCCGTGAGAGACTAGCCAATCATGTTCAGGCAGTGTAAACAGTCACTCCTCCAGGTGCTTGAAATGATCACCTTGTGTCAAGACTAAAGCTCTATAGACATTATATTGTATGCAGTACGGGCTGTCCGTAATGTATACTATATTGCTACATTGTTTATAGACGCCTGGCCTAAAGAAGCAAAAGAGCAGTTTTTCACAGAGAGATCATTTTAGGTTCAATATTCTTAAAGTACTCTGCTCAACTTTATGCATTGATCCGCACTTTCCACATCCCTTCATCTCTATTTTATGGAACCCAGCTGCATTAGACGCTAAGCCGCTATAGACCTCATATTGTAAATGTTACTTGGTGTAAAGGCGTGTGCTTAACATGAGATACACAACAGGTGTAACAGTTGCAATGACTGGCTTGTGTGGGCGAGTGGGTAAGGTGAGCGCTTTCCATAGTTGGCGCCTTGGTTTCAAGGCCCGGAAAGGGACAATATGATAATGCAAATCAGTATTTTTTAATTTTAATCTACAATACAGGATTAAATAAAGGATTAAATAATTTGGTGTGTGAGTCCTGTGATTTAAAAAAATACATATATGCTTTGGTGTGAAGACACATGAGCAGCATTTTATAAAGACAGAGGAATTCAAGATCAATATTATTATGGTACTCTGATGAACTTAATACATTGCTCTGAACTTTCATTTCTATGTTATGCCACCCAGCTGCATTTTACTCTAAACCACTATAGACACTGTATTGTACTTATTACGGGTCTTCCTACTGTATACTGTCGCTACATGGTGTAAAGATGCCTGGCCTAAAGATGCTATGGCTGGCTTGTGTGGGCGAGTGGGTAAGGTGAGCGCTTTCCATAGTTGGCGCCTTGGTTTCAAGGCCCGGAAAGGGACAATATGATAATGCAAATCAGTATTTTTTATTTTTAATCTACAATACAGGATTAAATAAAGGATTAAATAATTTGGTGTGTGAGTCCTGTGATTTAAAAAAATACATATATGCTTTGGTGTGAAGACACATGAGCAGCATTTTATAAAGACAGAGGAATTCAAGATCAATATTATTAAGGTACTCTGATGAACTTAATACATTGCTCTGAACTTTCATTTCTATGTTATGCCACCCAGCTGCATTTTACTCTAAACCACTATTGACACTGTATTGTACTTATTACGGGTCTTCCTACTGTTTACTGTCGCTACATGGTGTAAAGATGCCTGGCCTAAAGATGCTATGGCTGGCTTGTGTGGATGAGTGTGTAAGGTGAGTGCATTCCACAGCAGGCGCTTCAGGTTCAAGGAATGGAAAGTGATGATGTAATTTTGTATATCAGTATTTTTTTTAATTTTTATATTTTTTTAAATCTACAATAAAGGATTAAATAAAGTATTAAATAATTTGATGCGTCTTTAGGCCAGGCATCTTTACATCATGTACTGACAGTATACAGTACATGCAGCCTGTAATGAGTACAATACAATATTTATAGTGCAGCTGGGTGGCATAACAAAGAAATTAAAGTTGGTGGCAAGTTCGGAGCAATGTATTAAGTATGATAGAGTACCTTAAGAATATTGAATGTGAATTGATCTGTCTTTATGAAATGCTGCGTGTGCATCTTCACACCAAAGCAGGTATGTATTCTTATAAATAACAGTACTCACACACCAAATCATTTAATCCTTTATTACACAGTCAACTGCAGCTCTTGATTCATGACAAAACACAGTTCAGTAGTACTGTATAATCTAACAAATTATAGATTCCTACAGCCAATCAGCAGGCAGTATACTACTATACTACAGAAGCTTTTTTGGCTATTTGACTCATGCGCAGTGCAGTTTAGGAAAAGTGACATCTTTTGGACAGAAAGTTGTATTAAGCTGGGCATACACTATACAATTTTTTGTCAGATATCTGTCGAATCTGGCTGGTTGTAATGAAAACCTGATAATGTATGGGAGCAAATGACAGTCATCCATTTGCTCACAAACACTGGAAAATAGCCAAAAATGGTTGTTCAGACAAATTGGTTAAAACACACAAATGTAACCAATTTGAAAAAAATGTTTGTCCTTTTTTTCAGTGTTTAAAACCATGTGATCGACTGTCATTTGCTCCCATACATTACCAGGTTTTCATTACAACCAGCCAGATTGGACAGATAGCTGACAGAAAATTGTATAGTAGATGGCCAGCTTTACACTCTCTGACTATTTCAGTGCCTAAGTATGTTACATTGCGACTTAATGCAGCAAGATGCGACTTAGAACACCAAGCATCAGCATGGCAGGGCACGAATAACATTGCATGCTATATGGTGTATGGAGCAAAGATATAGCAGTACACATCTGTAAATAAGCCCACAGAATACACTGCAGTGCAGACAGGAACATTTTTCTTTTTTCCGGTCACCACCAAAAGCCCAGCTCACTCACCTTCCTCAAAGTGCTAGCTCACCCTTCAGCCAGACAACTCAGTCCATCCAAAGAACCGTCCTACTGTACCTCTGGGCTGCAGAAGCCCCACCCCAGAGTCATCTAAAGCTCTGCACCCATATCAACTGAAGCTCCACCGCCTCTACCATCCTACCCCAAAGCTGTGTCCACCAGTTGCTTAGCTCAGCAGAGAAGGCAGCTCAGCTGTCACCTGCCATGAGAAGAAACTAATGTGTCCAGAGTAACTGTCCACAGGTCAGTGTAATATTTTGCCCCTGTGTATTTATATATGTATCTAGATATATGTGTGTGTGATCTTGAGGTACACTTAAGGGGACTAAAGAGGGTGTGGTATGATATGTCAACATTCATCATGTTGATATGAGAATGTCAACATGGTCATAATGTTGACATTCATCATGTAAACAGTTATGGAATGTTGACACATCATTCCTTGTGGCCCAGTGGTCACTTACAGTACCTGCTTCTGACAGGTTGCAGCAGCTACAGAATTCATGACCTCTGCTGCTCCAGTCTTCCAGTGAGTATTCCTCCCCTATCACCCTAATACATACCCGTAACCTGTAGTGCTTAACCCTAAACTCATCCCACTGCAGTTTAGCTCTAACCTCCCACTAATACCTAACCCTAATCCACCCTGCAGTGTCTAACCATAATTTCCTCCTTTTCCTAGGGCCTAACACCCACAGCCTAACCCTAATGTCTACATTCTCATATCAACATTATGACAGTCATATCACATAACACTGCTGAGAGAGAGAGAGAGAGAATCATTTTTGTTTGTTTTGGTTCTAAATCATTGGCCGGTTTTGGTTTTGTCAAACCGGTGTGATTTGTTTTCGTTTTGGATTTTTTTTTTAAATTGGCAAAAAAAGTTAATATAACATAATTAGAGGCTTTTTTGTTCCTAGAGTATTAATAACCTCAATAACATTCATTTTCACTAATTTCCAGTCAATGTTGACCACCTCACAGCTCACAATATTGTTTTCATCCAGTTTAGGCCAAAAGGATGCACTGAGATACAGTAGCTGGCTGACTAAGCTAAGCAACAGTAGTGGGCAGCACAAACACGTGGCAGTTCAAATTCAAACATGGCACATAACTCATACTACTTGGAGTCACAGGACTTATATAAGCACATGAACAAAGCACACTAGGGTAAAGTGCATCAAACAATACAAACAATAGAACTAAACTACAGTATATATTTTTTTATTTAGATTTTTTGAGGTTGCAGCTCAATTCAAACTTAGTGGAGTCACAGGGCTTATATATGCACATGAACATCTTTAGATGGACACAGCACAGCCAATTTACAGCAGAGTACTGTGCAGCATACTGCAGCCTGCCCCCCTATACACTTTGACCAAGAGCAGCACAACTTTTTAAAGCACAGCCTACACAGCAAAGTACAACACAGTATAGAAACAGCATATACATTTACTAATATACAGAGCAGCACAGCCACTTGTGAGTCTGGACACAGCACAACCTATACAGCAGAGCACAGTGCAGCATACAGCAGCATTCCTCCTCTATATACATTGACTAAGAGCAGCACAGCTACTTCCGAGTCTGTACACAGCACAGCCTATACAGCGCAGCATACAGCAGCATGCCTGACATGGAAATGGCACAGAGTTCCGGCCATGGTGCCTTGTATAGAATCCAAAACCAACAACAATTTGATAATGGGAGGAAGTTTTTCCTCAAAGTGGAATCCAAGTCAGGTAGTAATACCTGAGCCACCACTTGGATCTATTCAGATGTTGAAAGTTTGGGCGTGTTTGGATGCATGCAATCCAAACCGTTCATCTCTAATATATATATATAGTATATGCACAGTCATCGGCATAGCAGGACTGGTCCTGGAGCGACCTGTGTTGACCCTGCCCCCTAAGTGCATGATGTCATGCTGTGCACAGAGGGGGGTGAGCTGTCAGCACCAGGAAGTGCAGTACTGCTCAGAGCATCCTGAGGGTGTCTGTCTGGGTGGCACTGCAGCAGTGACATTGGTTGCAGGGGTGCCATTCCAAGCATCCTGCTAGCCAGTAGCAAGGACCCTGCCTAAGCAAAGGTGCTATCCAAAAAGCCCTTTGCAGTGTCAGAGGTCGCACACCATTAGTTATGGTACTTTATACAGTAAATCTAATGATTACACCACTTCACAAACAAAGCATGTCACAGAGGGGGACAGACATTAAAGTGGAAGGGGTTGTGATTTGGAATTCTTCCAGGCCCTCCCTGCACCATACAGAGTATCTTAGCACGTCCTCTGTAATTTGTTATTGTGCCTGTTTTTTTTTCTTTATGTGGTTACACAGAAATAAACAATGACTAGACAGATATAATGAGACACCAGATAAAAGATAGTATGAACTTCGTAAGGACACAAGACTACAAGACAATACACAAAACAGCTTCCAACAATCTCTTAAATAACTCCAGTAACTTCACCAAACAACAAACTCATATCTCCCTCTCCACCAGCCAACTACACCCTCAGAATGTGATGGGGTGGTTTGGGGTATGTTTAGAAGGGGTTTGTGATGTCATAATAGCATGCAATATGTTTATATCAGTAGAAAATCACTAGAAAATAATCATTGGTTTTTGATCAGATGTCCATCGGTTTCCGTCAGAATAACACATCTATTTGGCATTGAAGTCTATTGAAAATGACAAATACGATAGAGTTTATACACAGTAAAGACATAGATGTTGATTTCTATTGATAGCCAAATCTTAAGGTTAGTAAATACAGATTTTTTTAGACAGTAATTCGCCGGTGATGCCCATCAGTTCACAATTGACAACAAAACTAACCTCTATTAAATTTACCCCCTGGTGTGTTAAGTCACCTAATGTAGGCTGGTAGCAGAGATTTAGTGGGTCACTTATAATCAATAGAATCAATGTTTTTTTTAGACAGTACAGAAATAGATTGGCTGCAGTGAAATATTGAGTCAGTGCCTCATTTATTGTAAGCCTGCATCTAATTAGATGAAGTATTGTTATATGCTGAGTAATAGGTACTAGCTATAATTTATCTTGAACATTCTATAAAATGACAGTTTCCTATGGGTAACTTTTCCAGTTGTGTGTGTGTGTGTGTTCGTTCTCTCTCTCTCTCTCTCTCTCTCTCTCTCTCTCTCTCTCTCTCTCTCCCTCCCTCCCTCCCTCCCTCCCTCCCTCCCTCCCTCCCCCCCCCCTCCCCCAGTTCTGGTTGTGTTAAATACAGGGGACAAATGACATAGGAGTCCCCAGAATTATGCACAACCAGCACTAGACTAAACAGAGTCAGTTCCAGGTGACAAAATAAAAGGGGACATATGACATAGGGGTCCCCTAGAAAAAAATGGAATTCTCCCATAGAGAACTCCTGAGGGGGGGGCATGGTATTTAAGGGGCTACAAACTGAGCTGAAATTTGGCATGAGCAGGTAGAACTATCGTTCGGTTCCGAAAACATAAAAAACGGAGGGTACTTGGACAACCACAAATACCAGCATGTGGGACATTATGTAGTTCCACAGCAAAAGCAATATTAAAAAACCACAGAACACACACTGTAGAAAGTGAAATTGTATTAACACATACATGCATGCACAGAAGTACACAGACATGCACACACACTACCTCACATACTCACCTAGATTCCCTTTAGCCCATCAGTCCTCTTTTCCAGGAGATAATACATAGGGCACCTGTGATAAAAAATCCATACTCACCTCCTAATATTCATGGATCAGGTCCTCTTCATTCCAAAGTAGACATCCAGGGTCTTGGCAAAACAAAAAAATGCAATCACCGGAGCCACGAACTTAGAACTGTCCTCTAAGGACAGTACTACCTGAATGACAGCTTCACAGCGGGATTTCACTACAGAAATCCTGGTGCGCAGTGATCATTGGCTGAGAGAGGTGAGCCTTCTGCCTCTTAGCCAATGAGCGGTTCTCACCATTAACTTCAATGGTGAGAACCATGCGTGCCCATTTAAAAAATGGTGCTTCAGCGCCATTTTTTAAATGAAAAGATAGATGCCGCGAGCCAATCATGGCTTGCGACATCATCACCCCGCCCCCCTCGGTTGGCTTCTATAAGCCAGCGCAGGCAGTGGCATGGCAGTCAGTTGGTGGAGTGGCAGTAGTGAAGACCTGCCACAGAAAGAAAATGCTGGGGATTTCCTGGTTGGGTGGTGGCCATGCAAATGAGCTTAAAGGCTACCACCCTCAAGGTGAAGCCTCCGTGGAAGACCTGGGAGAGGCGGCAGTCATGTAAAAGAGATTAAAGGCTGCTGCACCCAAGGTGAAGGTACAGAACAATAAAATTAATTAACAATTAAAAAAAACGGTGGCTTTTTTTTAATATTTCCTTACAGGGGTACTATCCAGTGGGTCATAAGTGCCCTGCTTGCTGGTACTTGTGGTTCTCCAAGTACCAGCATGTGGGGGAGTCTTGCTGCAAACTGTGGTTCTACTGCAAAAGAAAAATATTTTAACTCTTTATTTTGCACTACACTTTTCTACAAATCAACCCGGCAACCACCAGGCAGGGGTACAGGGGATAGCCCGGGCTACCAGGCTAGGCCTGGGGTGCCCTTTATTCGGAGGTCCCCAGGGATACCATCCTGGGCTAGCTAGTGGTTGGGGTTGATGCTTCGGCTGGAGGACCCGGTGACTGGGCTCCCCTGGCTGTGGCATTATCCCCCCACTAGAAAAAGTCTGGTGCTGGATAATACAGGGAAACCCTACCCATTTTTCCCCTGTATTTTCAGAACCAGGACTGGCTCAGAGCCCAGTGCTGGTTGTGCTGAATACAGGGGACCATTACGTCATTTGTCCCCCATATTTTGGCAACCAGGAATGGTTCTGAATAGCCCAGTGCTGGTTGTGCTTAATACAGGGGATCCCTGCACCATTTGTATTTAGCACAACCAGTTCTGGGTCTGCAAAGTCCGGTGATTCTGGGGGTGGGACTCACCATTTTTTTTCATTTTAAAACTAGAATTTTTTTAAACACAGCAGTATGGATGAATCTCACTGAACCATCCATGCATCTGTGTTTATTTTTATTACACACAGATGCAGGAATTACTGATATCCCTAATCCTAGCCAGCATCTGTCTGCCGTCACCGCCGTCAATGGCCGCTAACCCCCAGGATCCCGGCTGCAGCTAATGCCCACTTTATTCCCCCAAGTGCAACTGCTGCTACCACCCATACTGGCCAGCCATATTTGTGCACCCAAGTAAAGCCACAGTGAATACATCTGCTGAAAGCACCTACTGAGGCTGCGCAACAAGTTGAAGCTTCCTACCTGTATAATTGCGCAATTGTGAGGAAATAGTTTAAAAACTGTAACTTTCTAATTACCTGAACCCCAAAAGCACGTGCCCTGGAACAATAGCTACCTAATAAAGCAAACCCCAAGTCTAAATTCGCCCTCTACCATGACGTATGCTTTCCCAAAACTTCCCCACAGAGAATAGCAAATAATTGGCCCTAATTGAAAGTGTTAGAAAAAACAGAGTTGGAACTTTAGATTACTCTCAATTCCTCATTTAAATTTTTGCCTTGAAATTTGGCATGCAGTGCCAAGTGGCAGTTCTACCCGCCCTGCCAAATTTCAGCTCAGTACCTCCAATAGCTTTGAGGTGTTGCCCCTTAAACACCTTGCCCCTTCCTCAAGAATTCTGTATGGGAGAATTATATTTTTTAGATTCAGCCTTAATATAAGGGCAAGACTGTGCCCTTATAATACACATGGGTGTGCAGACACACTCTGATATTTTTTATTATTTATTTTCAGTCTAAATACATCAATATAAGAGGTTATAGTTAATTTTTGGTAACATAATTAAGCACATTATATTTAATAACACTGATGTTAATATATTGATAGTGCACTCATTCATTGTTTTATCCATATGTTACTCCTGTAATCAAACTGATCAACAATTAGGCACATATCTCAAGTGCAAGAGTTTTTATTTAATTATATTTACTGTACTGATGGCATCAGTGTGAGACACCAATTCTCTAAATTTACCCCAATTAAATCATGCCAGTGCATCAGTTTTCTGCCCATGGAACACCTTGCACATAAAATACAATATTAAAATTTAAACAAAGCAATACCAATAACCTCATAAAAAGCAAAACTCAAGCATGCTTATTGTTATTGGCCTGAGCCTTGTCTAAATTATCACAATAAAATATGATACCCCTACTCTATTTTGCAAGTGCTCCCCCACACCTACAACACCACAAAAATGTGCAAAACTTCTTAGTAACAAGAAATTATATTTCAGACCATCAATAACCCAGTGGCTGGGCCACAACACTGCAACACCAGTCACCATCAAAATAGGCCCCGATCCCTTAATAACCTGCTGCATTTGTGAATAACTACAACTGATGACTAGATAAAGTAGGATCAACCTAAAAACTCACACCATTAAAATATTCCAGAAATGATTACTAAACCTTTAAAATCCCTTAATGTCCATTAACAAGCTGATGAAATTAGAAGCATTGACAAACAAAACCAATTATCTCACACAATTTTGGTACTGTACCTTCTCATCTGCATTTACAAAAAAATATTTTACTCATTCACATCAGTCCTTGCCCAAGAAGAATCCTTGAGTGCTATGCCTGCTGCTGGGAGTTCATTCCAGAAGGGGACCAGGAAGAGTACTAGTAGTACTTTAAAAAACAATTGACTGTTAAATAATCCTTTACAAGGTGCAGCAAGTATGACAGCAATCACCCAGTTGCATAGCTGATCACTGACGCCACAACATCTATGCTGGTATTAGATGTGCGTCCAATATCTGCCAATAATTCAGTGGGTTTTAGACAGTTAATTGAGGCCCTGGGTGCGCACTACCAAATCTCGTCAAGATTCCACTTCACTTGAAAAGCAAGTCCCAACCTGTAAAGGGACATAAAAAAAACCTTATTTAGTGGTCTCCAAAATGCCGTTGTATCCACTGTCCACTTAATCAAAGATATGTGGACAAGCTGAACAGTGCAAATGCGAGATTTAAGATATAAGATTTAAGTCATACATTGTGTTCTTCCCAACGGACACAGATCTAGAGAGATGCAAAGAGATGTTGGTAAGCAAATTGTCAGCTCAAGTGGCACATGATGCAGTGATGGCTTCTCTTTCAGTTCCTCCAGCAAGTGCATCTGCCGAGAAAAAAGTAAACTTTCCCAAAAGACCCACTGGTGATGCAGATGAGTCAACACAAAACACAAAAACGTTTTGGATGGATGCACTGCAGATGATGTAACAGGGAGGAGATTCCTAGATGTTTAAGGTTCCTACCTCTACTTACTCTGGCTTTGCAGAGGGTACAGATGACTTGAAGATTTGCTGTTCGGATTTGGGTAGGAATATTTCCACACATAAGAAGTGGATTTTTTTTCTTGTGCCCAGGCATGACAATTGGCTTTTCCTTATCATGGACAATAACTGTTTCTTCCACTTATGCCTGATTTACACAAACAACATCCTCATCAACAACATTTTTATTAGCATCAGCTACACAAATGACCTGCTCATCCTGGTGCACTTCTACAGAAACATCCTTGATTTGTATGTCAGCATGTTCACTTGTGCTTACATCATCATAAGAGGCAGAACAAACAGTCAAAAATAAAGGCCAAGGCCTTAGCCTTTCCTTGCAACTTCATGTGGTGAAAGGCATATTGACAATGTTATGTCTTTCTGCAGTTAACTTTCCATTTGATGTATTTTTCTTAACCACTGATAAGATTGGTTCTTGATTTTAGATGAATCATATAAACAATTGTGGTGCGCTTAGATCTCTTCCTAATGAGTCTTGTGTATCCTACTGTATTACGGTGAAAAGAAATGTATGTTTAAGTCCACGCCCCCTTTTTCAGTATAGAGACTCATGTATAGGAACAACTGTGCAAGGCACCTGTGGACATTGGCCCTCATTCAGAGCTGTACACTCTGAGCAGAGCGCACGCTCTGAATGAGGGCCGCCTTCCATAATTATGGAGCATCCTCCTGGACACTCGTATAGCTGTGGGTCACCACCCACAGCCTATATGAGCATGCAGTTTAATGGCTGCGATGGTATTGACCATCGCGACCATCGCCACTGCGAGCCGGAGCCTGCGGTTGAGTTTTTCAACCGCAAGGCCCAGAGTGATTTTGGCTCTATCAGAGCCAAAATCACTCCCACTGACATCACTAGTGATGTCAGTGGGGCCGGCTTCTGATGGTAGGCGTTCCCTTGGGAATGCCCCCGTCTGGGAGTCATGCCCCCGGCACGTCCACCAAAGGGGGCGTGCTGTCAATCAACATCGACAGCACACCCCCTTTGATCAGACACAACGAGCGAAGGAAAGTCCTTCACTCGTCGCATCTGGCGCATGCGCATGACGGACCTCCCGCCGTCGTGCGCATGCGCAGTGCACAACATCGACCCACTTGCGAGCGGACAGCTGCTTGCGAGTGGGTCTGAATCAGGCCCATTGTTTTAATACCAGTTATTACTGGTTATTTGTTATTAATTGCAGTATTAAATAAGTGTTGTATGAGACCAGAGTACTGAGTCTTAAATAGTGCGCAGCCATGTAGCATCACCTCCATACCATCCATCACTACCATCACTTCAAGCACCGGGACTTTGGATACCAGCAGGAGTCGATCACGCATTTGGTAAGTACACACCATAACTTACCTATCCTGCAATATCGTGTTCCAAAGTTCCTGATACTGTGCGTATATAATATATTTGAGGATGGAAAGGAGGAAGAAGAGGCGTAGCACTGACATCAGAACACCCTTCCTACAGACATCACAAATTATTTTCTCTGGAACTATTCACAAACTATATATATATATTTATTGCTCCCCATAGAGCGGTTTCTGGACTCTGGGATATAAGCAGTGACACTTTCCCATTTAGGGATAAGATAAAACTGAACTTGCATGCAATTCCTATTTAAGAACACCCTCCCTACAGATTGACTTTTTTGGACTTAAACATACATTTCTTTTCACCGTAATACAGTAGGATACACAAGACTCATTAGGAAGATCTCTAAGCGCACCACAATTGTATATATGATTTGTGTTATTGAAAGGGATTGGGATATCTCTTTAGGTGGAGCGGCTAGAGAGATTCTAACCAAAAGATTTAGAGCGCTGTAATTTCTACATATAATAGCTTGATTTTAGATGCCCTGACATAAGCCCTGTATGACCTTGGGCATCGACTTTAGTAGATGATGTAGATGGATAAGTATCATTATGACTGGTGGCACTGGCAGCAGCTCCAGCAATAGAATGTGGTTCCTGCTCTCCTCTCAACTGATCATTCTCCACATCAACAAACATGAATGAAGTGGGGTACAGCACACACATCAATTTGTACCAATTTTATCTAAACTCACATCATCTTTCCCTTGGCTTTATCCAAGCCTTTTTTGTATCCTCTGTAATAGAATACATCACCAAAAAACTTCCCTTTTAAATTTTGTCCTGCACTTTGGACAAAAGCAACAGAGTATTGTAAAGCATTATGCCATGCCAGCAGTACCCCAAGGGCAACTGGATGAATACAATTATGAGCCTTCAAACCTACACCACTAAAACACCTCTCAATTGCAGTAACAGCAATTTTGGGCAGGCCTATCCTCGTCCAACGAACTCTCACTAGAACTGGAAGATGAAAACCCTCACCCAAAAGACATGCTCACCAGGCATGGCTGCAGCCTCAGAAAGAGCTGTACCCACATCAACTCCAAGCTGAATACCTGCAGTGAGAGAAGGTTCAGTACTATGTGAATAGTGCACTTCACCAACTGGCATAGGTTTAGTGAAGGGAAAACAAACTGCACATAATACCTTCCCCAAAAAAACATAGAAAAGTTGATTAACGGGGAAAGAAGAGCCTGTGAACAGAGAGTAAACTAGAAAACACTTGAGATTTTCGGAGCTGACCCTGACTGTATTTAACTGAGGCATGCTTGTTTCTCCTCCTTTAGAAGGTATAATCTAGACCCTGCACCCACAGCCAGTGATAGAACCAATGGGACATGCAAAAAAAACTGCTCCGATTGAGGCAGCTAAATTTAGTGTGCTGTTTGTGCCAATCAACCCTATCCCAGGAACAATGGGACACCTGAACTCACTGTCATTCCATATTGAGAAATTAACTGGAAGGGACCCAGAGAAAGATAGCACCGGACTGGCCAATATGAGGCTTTGCACTGTGTAGCCCTGAGGAATTTGGAGAAGTAAAAAAGTCAGAAAGATGTAGGGAGAGCAGAGAAAAGGAAAAAAAAGCTAACAGAAAAATAGCAAGGAGACAGAAAAGAAAAATTTAAAAAGGCAATGGTGAAGGAAAAACAAAAAGAAAGAAATGAATAAAGCTGTGGGGAAACAACAGAAAAAACAGGAAAAACAATTAAATAATTTAATCACTAAACCTACAGTAACACAACCTAACACTGAACACAAGTACTCCCTGAAAAATTCCAGAAGCAAAAGAAGCTCCCTAAAATAATATAACAGCCAAAACATGTTCACTTTAGTCACATTGGCAGATACAAATTGTCAGCAACACAGCAAACAAACCATAATAATATACAAATCAGCAATCTGATATATGCTACTCAATCCCACACAACCCATGGTGTTTACCATGGTGTTTAAGCTCCTACTGGCTTATACAGTCATCAGTTAAGCTATCCTAGACACTTTATCAAGGAGCAGTTAGCTTTGCGTATCATACAAAGAAAGCATTTTTTTCCTCCTTCAAACAATGTTGCATGGCTATGTTGAATATAGAGTAAACTAGAAAACACTTGAGATTTTCAGAGCTGACCCTGACTGTATTTAACAGAGGTATGCTTGCTTCTCTTCCTTTACTCTACATCTTCAATAGTACATAAGATAACTAATTGTTATTATTGTCAAACTCATCCTGCAGTTGCTGAAATATGAAGTGTTCAATACAATCTTCATTTATAAATAAAAACAATATATTTCCATGATTTTGTTATGATTGTTTTGTACCAAAAAGAGCAATCACCATCATTATTTTAATTATACTCTATGGTCTAAGCAGCCTATTTAAAATAAAAGAACCACACAAAAATACTTTAGCATATATAATGCAGCCTACAAGCCATTGTAATAACTTTCACTACATGATATGCCATATTCATTAATCTTACATTTCTACTATTCATGAAATATAGACCTTTCCATCTTAGTGAATCGACCACTTGACAGGGTCATCCTAACAATTCAAATTGTGTGCTTTGCTGGTATGTGAAAGCAAGGGTGCTGACCTCTCAATCCTTATAATTTTAAAGACAAAAGAGATTAAATCATGATTTATCATGCAGGTGCAAAACATAGGTACAAAACAATGTTGCCTCAAGCTTTCATTTAATTGCTGGTGATGTAATTGAAACTTCAAGACAGTAAAGGCTTGAGGCTCACAATAAGCAAACATAAACTAAAAATAATGAGGTCAATGTCTTAATATCTCCTTACAACTAAACAAAAGTTGGTTATGTAAAGCATGTGTTTTTGTTTTCGATTAGCCGTAAAGAGAATTACAGAATTTTTACTTCTTAACAATATTTTTTGTCATACTTAATAGAAAAATAATACATTTAAATTAGTTTGGAAAAAAACAACACTGATGCACATGATGGGTTCTAGTTCCTTAAAATATTGGTATTTTTACAGATTCACTTCAACATTTTTTCCCTGTAATAGTTTTGAAAGAGACATTTTGCAAAAGACAAAAGTAATTATTAATATTATTAATAACAATGATAGCTTATGACATTTTAACTATGTAATAAACACGGCTAAATTAATTATGCAACATTTAGATAGTAAAATATATGGAATGATTTACACAATCCACAATAAATGTGCAATGACAAATATAATAAACATATTATATGTATAATGTACATTGTGCTTATGACACACTCATAAATGTTAAATCAATATTTTAACTTAATAGATGTATTGTGCTTTTTGTGTTACTTATACTGTATACAATAAGACTTTAAAAAATAAAATAAAGTGATATCTTAGTTAACAAATTTCTTCAGTCTTCCTTGGTATCATTATAAATAAACAATTGCAGATATGATGTATGGTTAAAGGGATACTCAACCATGCATCATAGGGCCCTCTTGCCACTTTGCCTGTCTGCTATTACTCAGTCTTGTTTTATTACTGTTTTGTTTAATGAAGTTAAGCAAATGTTAACTATGAAATAATTATGTAAAATAAATACATATACCCCGGATATCCATCTTTATTCTCTTTTTTAGGAATGCAACCAAACAGAGATCAGGAAGGATAAAGATAACAGATATGAGGACTATATCTGGTACACCAAGCAGAAAAATATGGGATATTGGGTAGGATGTAAATGTATTGAGAAAAAAAATAAAAGGTTTCATTAAAACCAAGATATTTTTTTATTCAAAAACTTTTTCAGAGGCCCTACTTTAACTAACTCAAGAGCCTAAGCTTTGTCACTTGAATAGATATGCTAAAGTCCTTTATCAAAATAATATCTGATATGCTAAATAGATATCCTAAAGTCCTTTATCAGAACAAGATATTTAGCACTTAAAGAACAAAAGGAAATAAAAATAATATTCCACTAGTTTAAGATGATAGAGAAAAGCTTAAATACTCTCTGTGAACTAGCAACTGAAAGTGGAGACATATCTGATGTGGTTTTAAAATATATCCATATATTTTAGGTTATATTCATCATCAGACAGATATATATTTTAGAAAGCAATCCATATTTTCGAAAAGATCTTAATTATTTGCATTTCATTAAAATAGAACACCTATAAAAGTATTTTGTTAAATAACAATAGAAGAATTAGATAAGTTTTGTAAAAGAGAAACAAAAACCTCAAAAAAAATGCATTATCATTTTTCCTGTCTGGTACAAGAAGTCCTAAAATAATTATCTTTAGCTTCCTGAATTATTATAAAACCCACTGATGAGGGCACCAGTTGAGTAAGTCACCACTGATTACTTAAAAGAAGCCATGCATCATCAGCCAAAACCACCTGCCTTATATTGTGTACCTCATGCCACAAAAAAAAGCTCTGACAAGTTGAGGCATGAACTACAAAAAAAACTTTAAGGTGTCCTGTGGTATCTGGCACCAAACCATAAGCCATTAGCAGCAGATCCTTTAAGTCCTGTAAATTGTGAGGTGGCATCTCCATGGCTCAAACTTATTTTCCAGCACATTTCACAGATGCTTGGAAGCCAAGTCAACATCTTGAAATCTCTGTGATGCTCCTCAAACCATTTTGCAGTGTGGTATGGGGCATTATCCTGCTAAAAGAGGCCATGCTATCAGGTAATACCATTGCCATGATTGGGTGTTCAGTACTGGTGTGCAACAATGTTTAGGTAGGTGGTACATGTCAAAGTAACACCCACATGAATGTAAGGACCAAATGTTTCTTCTCAGAACATTGGTCAGAGCATCACACCCAGCTTTCCACATGATGTAAAAGAAAATGTGATTCATCCGACCCGGCCACCTTCTTCCAATATTCCATGGTCATTTTTTGATGTTCATGTGCCTATTGTAGGTTCTTTTGGTGGAGCACAGGGGTCAGCATGGACACTCTGACCAGTCTACAGTTATGCAGCTCCAAACACAGCAAAGCTTTGATACACTGACTGTCTATTCTGATACCTTTTTATCATAGCTAGCATTAACTTTATCAACAATTTGAGCTACTGTAGCTCTTGTGTGGGATCTGACTAAATGGGCTAGCTTTTGCTCCCCATGTGCATCAATAGCCTTGGACACCCATGACCATGTTGCTAGTTCACTGGTTGTTATACCTTGGACCACTTTTGAAAGGTACTAACCACTTCATACTGGGAACACCCCAATAGACCTGGTGTATTGGAGATGCTCTGACCTAGTAGTCTAGCCATCACAAATTGGACCTTGTCAAAGTCACTCGGATCCTTATGCTTGCCCATTTTTCTTGCTTCCAACACATCAGCTTCATGAACTGACTATTCACTTTCTGCCTAATATATCCCACCCCTTGACAGGTGCCATTGTCATGAGATAATCAATGTTTTTACTTCCCCTATCAGTGGTTTAATGGTATAGCTGGAGGTTGTATGCCATATTCTATACAGTTTTGGTTTGCAATCCATCAGGAATTTTCCAGGATGATCTTAAGATTTTCTACACAGTACTCTGATTTTAGAAAAAGTAAAAAAGTTAATAATTTCATATCAACAAACTGTTCCAAAAATTCACAGGACTCTTGATACACCACTGAGATCACACATTTTCTTAATTTAATACAAGGCATTTAAAGGAAAGATTCCTATTATTTTGTGTGTATAGTCAGTATATTATTGTCATTATTGCACACCAAGGGGATCTTAAAGCAGTGGGTTATATGTATCAACATAAAATTATGTCTATACAGGACAGTGTGAATGTGTTCTAAATGCTATATTGTTTATTTCATTACATAAATTATTTTTTTAAATCACGCTTATTATCTTCCATCTCTTGGCATGTCTATGGGCAAAAGGTTTGGCTATAGTATGCATGAAGATGATCCTGTTTGGATCTATGGGTTTCTGATGACCTATTCATGATTTGGGATGGAAATAACTAATCAATGAATTTGTTATTAATTTAAGGGCACTATTTATAAAAGGTTCTTATTATTTATAAAAAGCAATATCACCACTGTTTTACTTCTTAAAGAATTAAAATGCTGGCTCGAAAGTCATTGGGTCTGGGTACTTCTGCAATTTAAATATGATAGAATAGTTACTCAATGTGAAACTATTGTAAAATTAAAAAAACAATAGGTGGCAGTCAGGGAGAAAAGCAGAGAGGAGACTAATCTCTTTTTGCTTTTCCCATAATGCACTGTTTGGATCAGCCCCTGATGTCATGAGAGGTGAGTCACATGGCCGAAATGCACATGTACAAAATTGGTACACTTGCTTTACTATGAGAGATGTCTTTCACAAATTCAAAAGATGTCTGAACATATGGAAAAACTTCAGCATATCTTTACCGCTCAGGCTGTCCAAGCATTTAGACATACATAAATATGGTAATATTTCCAATTTAAAAAAAGAAAAGATATGGCATGCTTTTCTCAAATCTTTTTAACTATACCCCTAAATTCTTTAGATATTATTGTATTTACTAGCACTTACTAGAAATCAAGTATTTCCTTTTTGGATAACACAGGGCCTGAATCAGAGATGGCTTCTTTGTATGCAGCAGCTCTGCTAAATATGTAAAAGCCGTAGGAGGCATCTAGAGTTAATGATCCACTGCTGCATCCGAAGAAGCAACATCAAATCAACTGTGTGAACATTGGACAACCTGAGTACTCATCAGGTTACGCAGGATGTCCGATTAAATCACATAGTCAGGGCCAGTGAAGCTGCGTCCAAGGACCCAGTGTATGGCTTTGGCATGCCTAGAGAATGGGGTTGACATGCCCACATTTTCTGTAATGCTTCCTGTCACTGCCCTCAAACGCCAACAGCATGTCAATCATTCTGCAGCATTTGGGGCACTGCCAGCAACATTGCAGGACCAGATCTGCACATGCACAGTGTGGCTTCTACGCATGCACAGGGCTAGAAACATTGGATCTTCCTGTCTGCCTTGGATCCCTATCCAAGTCAAAACCTCGAGATCCCGCTGTTGGATCTTACGGTTTTGGCTCAGGTGCCAATTTCAAAAGTCACATTGAAATCAATGGGCTGATTTTCTGAAGAAGGGGTCTGTCATGGCTTTCAGCCAATCTGCACTTCCTATTAGACCTCAATGGGGCAGATGCACACAAGATGGCGGACCCCACCACACTGAGGACACCACTGGCTGCAGTACCGACATAGATATGTATGTATGTATGTATGTATGTATGAACACCAGTGGCATTCTCCTATGTAAACAAACAGCTCTATATTTAACACTGCCCCCCAACAAAAAGAATAATGCAATTGTACCAAAAATCTAAAACCCTCCCCCTCTAAGGATGGCCCTTCAGTTCAGAAAATCCAGACCAATTAGTGTATTCCTCTAGATGTCTAGGTGGGAGAGGGAAGATGTGTAGGGGGAGGAGAGTAGATGTGTATGGGGGAGGAGTGCAGATGTGTGTTTGTAGATGTGTAGGGAGAGTAGTTGTGTAGGAGGGTAGATGTGTAGCGGGGAGGAGGGTAGATGTGTATGGGGAGGATGTATTGGGAGAGAAGGATGAATGTATAGGGAGAGAAGGGTCGATATCTAGGGGGGAAGAGGGTAGATGTGCATTGAGGAGGATGTGTAGGGGGCAAGGGTGGATGTGTATGGGAGCAGAAGTGTAGGAGGGAAGAGGGTGGATTTGTCAGGACCATCGCGACCATCGGGGAAGAAAGCTCCCCATTGACATCACTGCTGATGTCAGTGGGGCCACCCCCAAATGGCAAGCATTCCATCGGGAACACCTCCATTTGGCCGGCCACCCCGCCGGCCCACCTTCCAAATGGGGCGAGCTGTCAATCTACATCGACAGCTCGCCCCCTTTGGTTCGAGACCCAGAGCAACGGAGCGCCCATCGCTAGCTGGGTCTCATGCATGCCCACGTCAGTGGGCAAACATCGACCCGGTTGCGAGCGCTCAGTGCTTGCGACCGGGTCTGAATGAGGCCCTTAGTCTGGTCAGATGAAAATAAAATTTAACTCTTTGGATGCCATAATACACACCATGTTTGGAGGAGAAATGGCACAGCACATCAACCAAAAAACACCATACCAACAGTGAAGTTTGGAGGTGTGAACATCATGGTGTGGGGCTGTTTTTCAGCATACGGTAGTGGCATGCTTCATGTAATTGAAGGGAGGATGAATGGATAAATGTACCAAGACATTCTTGATAAAAATCTGCTGTCATCTACCAGGATGCTGAAGATTAAATGGAGGGTGGACATTTCAGCAAGACAATGATCCCAAACACACACTTTAAATTGGTTTCAGAGAAAGAAAACAAAGCTGCTACAATGGCCCAGCCAATCACCTGACTTGAATCCAATTGAAAATCCAAATCCAAACAAGTGTATAAGTGCACAGGAAAATCCAAGTATAGGATGGCCAAGCTCCTTGTCAGGATCCACACCACCTCCTCCAATATGAAAAACAATAAATGACAAAGGAACCTAATTATTCTATGCATATGGTACGGGTTCCCTTATAAGTTGTATTCAATTCACACTGGTGACATTTGAACTCTATTGCACTAGGAAGCACATTTGTAATTCATTGTGTAATATATATATATATATATATATATACACACACTCACACACACACACACAGGTAAAGGCAGTGTGGGTTAATAAACAGTGGGCCCCTTGATGCAGTGAGCAGGGTGTGAGATGTGAGGCCAGCAGTGCATGCAAGTAATAATTGTGTGCTGCGGTTATGGATTGGCCTGGCAGGGGGGTTTCTAGGTACTCGGAAACCCCCCCTGCCAGGCCAATCAATAACCGCAGCACACAATTATTACTTGTTTTTTTAAATTGAGAAAGAGAGCTTTGTCTCCGTCCCATCAGGCCAGTAGTGTGTGAGCTCCGAATGGGCAGCTTCCACTTAGCTATGGAGATGGCTGAGCAGGACATGGGAGCTGCTGCAGCTGCAGCTCCTCCCTGACAGCTCCCATGTGCCTTTGAGTGCCAGTGATGTTACTCACTGCACTCCTCCTCATCTGCTCATTTCTGGACAGCACTGCCACAGACATCATCACAGGTACCTGTCACCAGATCTTTTTATACCATGGGTGTGGGAGGAGATGGTCTCTAGTCCTAGTGTGTGTAATCTCCAGTGTGAGTGTCTGTGTGTAGTCTGCTCTGAGTGTCTGTGTGTAATGTGCAGTGTAAGTGTATCTTTGTAAATGTCTGTGTGTGCAATCTGCTCTGAGTATTATGAATGAATAATCAGTTTTGTAGCATTCTGGGAGAGGAAAGGCCTAATATGAGCGATGTTGCATAGCTGGAGCTGACAGGATTGAGCCAGAGATTGAATGTGGGGTGTGAAGGAGAGGGTGGAGTCAAGGGTGACACCCAAGCAGCGAAGTTGGGGGACAGGGGAGATGATTGTGTTGTCAACAGTGATAGCAAGATTGGTTGGAGTGGAGACTCTATTAGGGGGAAAGATGATGAGTTTGGTTTTGTCCATGTTGAGCTTCAGAGAGCGCTCGGACATCCAGGAAGAGATGGCAGAGAGGCAACTGTTTACCTGAGAGAGGACGGAAGGGGAGAGTTCAGGAGAGGAGAGGTATAGTAGTGTGTTATCGGCATAAAGGTGGTATTAGAGACCAAAGGAGCTGATGAGTTCTCCTAGTTTATAAGTGTACAGGGAGAAGAGCACTGGGTCCAGGACAGATCCCTGTGGGACACCAACGGGAAGGGTGGAAGGGGGGAGGTGGATCTGGAGGAAGACACAGAGAGGGAGCTGTTGGTGAGGTAAGAAGTAAACCAGGCATTGACGGTGTTAGAATGTGTATGTGTGTAATGTGCAGTGTAAGTGTCTGTGTGTAATCTGCAAAGTAAGTGTCTGTGTGCAATGTGCAGTGTAAGGGGTAAATTTACTAAAGTGAGAGTTTTTAGAAGTGAGTTTTAAAAGTGATGTTGCCCATAGCAACCAATCAGATTCTAGCTATTATCTTCTAGAAGGTGCTAGTTAAATGTTAATAGAATCTGACTGGTTGCTATGGGCAACATCACTTTTAAAACTCACTTCTACAAACTCTCACTTTAGTAAATTTACCCCTAAGTATCTGTGTATAATCTGCAGTGCAAGTGTCTGTGTGTAATCTGCTCTGAGTGTCTGTAATCTGCAGTGTAAATGTCTGTGTGTAATCTGCAGTGTAAAGCTGGGTACACACAGACAGATATATTAGCCGATCAATTGATTGGCCAATGTATCTGCTGCCCGTCAGGCTGAGTGTACCCGCGATATGTTGGTGAATGATGGCATTCACTGACATATCGCATTGGCTGTGGTGCACAGCCGATGGACAGATATGACATATCTGTCCATCGACAGGTGTGTATAGGCAGTCGGCAGACTACCCATACACACACAGCAACATCCGCGAGGAGGGGGGCGGGACATGCCCCCTGCTTGCCAGGGTGTGCCCCCTGGTCACCGGGAACTATGGGCAGGCACAGATGATGGTTGTTCAGTGTGTATGAATCACCATCATCTGTAGATATAGCTGCAGATCACTCGATCTGCAGATATATCTGTTAAGTGTAAATGCCTGTGTGTAATCTGCAGTGTAAGTGTCTGTAATCTGCTCTGAGTGCCTGTGTGTAGGAGGGGAGGAAGGGGGCAGCTCACATTGGGAATACAACTATATTTACACAATACACTGTAAAAATTTAACTATCCATGTGTGAGAGGCATGTGGGTGGTAATTATATATATATATATATATTATATATATAAAGAATTTGAGAAATACAGCACTCACATCCCTTAGTAAAGTCATTCAGCAGGGTGCTCCACTAGGGAGAAAGGCCAAACAGGTACTCCAATAAATATCCACGGAGGCTAAAAAAATAGCCAAATGAGGGCACTCACCACACTAAAGAATAATGATTCAATCAGATTTATTCAAATAATGATATTCCACCATCAATATAGTCGACGTTTCAACACCTAAGGGTCATTATCAAGACACATCAGCACTGACAAATATCCAGCATGTTGACAAAAGGCATACTGGTTATACCCCATGAGCTCACTTATAAAGCCTGGAGGATCAGCATTAGTTCAATTACACAAATTATAATGAAATTCACCTGAAGTACTGCATCACACTCTACAACAATGTAGGCACACACCCATTAGCTGAGAGGGCAGGAGCAAAGAACACCTCCTCATTGGCATTAGGAGCGCTGTCGCAATAGCAGCTAATGACACACCACGTGTGATACCACAAGGCTGCATCATTAGGTAAAACACCAAACCCGAAAGTGTCCGTCCACGTCAGACACTCATATGGCTGTGTAACTAGGCAACCAATCAAGCTTGCGGGTAAAGTGGCTTGCATGCATGACACATATCCGGAAGAGTCTGCACGCGCTATAGCCATGCTCATATAATAGTACCACTTGGCAATACATCTTGGTAGCCAATCGAATAACAGCACATCCATGACAACCATCATCATGGATCTGTAGCTGAATACACTATAAAGGGGGGTATCCAGTAGACGATAAAGTTGAATGACTGAACGATAATTATAAAATCGTTCGATAATCGTTTGAACATTGCTTAAAAAATCTGGTCTTTTAGATATCTTCCAAAGATCTATCATTGTTCAAACATGCTGATCAACCCAACGATATCGTCAGGTTCAGCTTGTTTGCAGATGACCGATTGTGCCCGCACTGAATGGCATATCGTTCAGTATGGGCACCCTGCAGTGTAGTGAATGACTGAACGATAATGATATCACTATCGCTCAGTCTTTTCACTGTCGGGTAGTGGATACCCTCCTTAAGGCTAACGAATCAAGCAACTTACATAAGTATCGCATCACCAAAACTATCAGCGCACACTGACATTCAATTAGTGTTATACTGTTGCTAAGAAACATATCAAACTGGCCGACCAGGCGACTGCCAAACCTAAAAATACCAATGGGTGTCCTGCCATCTAGTTCTTCAGGGAACATGTGAAATAAACCATAATATATCATAAATATTTTTCTACACAGCAACTGAATAATGAAACTATTGATCCATGAAACAAGACTTAAGGGGCTCATATAATGTGTACCATAGTTTTCACAAACCCACGTTTCAACACAATATTATAAAAAATACAACATAAAATTAAACACCAATATAGTGAAAAAAGAAAATATACACTAAAGTGAAAATAATAAAAAATAAATAATAAAAATTAAAGAATTCCACAGTCTATAAAACATACACAAAAGAGGAAATATCAAAAATAAAAAAAATAAAAAAAATAGCTTAGTAGCATAACCAAAATTAAAATTAAAATCAGCATAGCAACAAACCATGAATACATTGTGTTCCATATTAGCATTCAATATAAATATACTGGCAAGAAGGAAATGAAAGCTTCAGGGAAAAAAAAACATCATTTTAGGAATATAATAAAAAAAACAAAAAATTAATTAAACTATTGATCCATGAAACAAGACTTAAGGGGCTCATATAGTGTGTACCATAGTTTTCACAAACCCGCGTTTCAACACAATATTATAAAAAATACAACATAAAATTAAACACCAATATAGTGAAAAAAGAAAATATACACTAAAGTGAAAATAATAAAAAATAAATAATAAAAATTAAAGAATTCCATAGTCTATAAAACATACACAAAAGAGGGAATATCAAAAATAAAAAAAATTAAAAAAATATGGCTTAGTAGCATAACCAAAATTAAAATTAAAATCAGCATAGCAACAAACCATGAATACATTGTGTTCCATATTAGTATTCAATATAAATATTCTGGCAAGAAGGAAATGAAAGCTTCAGGGTAAAAAACATCATTTTAGGAATATAATAAAAAAAACAAAAAAAAACAAATAAAATTCAGGCGCATATATAATAAAACTCTTAAAGTAGGGTGCGTCAGGAGGACCAAACCTATATGCAAATAGAGGTGGTGTCTGACGAAGACTTTTCAACAGAGAATCAGATAAAATAATCAGCCAATGTTTATTCAAAGTCTGACGTGATTGATTAGAAGTTGCATCAACTATACTTGAGAATAACATTCTTGATGGATCAGTCTTACATCCTCATGTTAAACCTGTTTGTGAGTGCTGAATCCTCACTTTAGTGAGGCATCTTTGTATAGTAGTAGTCTGATATCCTTGAGCAATAAATCTATTAGCCATATCAATAATTTGTACTTCAGCTTTAGCCGATGAGGAATTGATTCTCAAAATATGCCAAAATTGTGAAATAGGTAGATTTTCTTTAAAGTGACTCGGGTGTTGGCTCTGAGAGTGTAGGAAAGTGTTGCAATCAGTATCCTTATGGAACAGTGTCGTCCCAAGTAAAACACCATCCAGATAGACCGTAACATCCAAAAAAAAAATCTCCTTATCATTGATCTGACTCGGAAATTTAATGGGAGAGTCCAAATTATTAAAAAAATGAACCATATCAGCAAACTGAGTTTTAGAACTGGACCAGATAATGAATAGATCGTTGATGAACCATTTGTAAAATACAATCTGGGAACCAAACCTCTGCAAAATATGGGTCTGTTCAGATTGTGCCATATATAAATTGGCATATGCTGGGGCCAAATTTGACCCCATGGCAGTGCCATTGTTTTGCATATAATAGTTCCCATCTTACAAATTATAATTACTAATAAGAACTAGCTCAGTTAGTTTAAGTAAAAATTCAATCGGTAATCCCTGGTGGTGATTATTAGTCAGTGCTACTCTAATTGCCTGCAATCCATCCTCATGTGGGATCACCGTGTAGACTGAAGAAACATCAAGTGTAGCTAACCATACAGGGTCCGGCGGTAGAATAAATGTTTTAAGGCAATCAAGGAAATCATTGGTATCTTTTAGATAACTTGGTAGTAAGGTCACCACAGGTTGTAGAAATGAATCTACAAATTGAGCCAAGGGCTCTAGTGTGGAGATACGAGCAGATATGATCGGTCACCCAGAAGGGTTAACCAATTGTTTGTGGATTTTCGGTAGTGTGTATAGGATAGGACACACTGGATGCTCAACTTTCAAACAATTGGCAAACCTCTCCTCAAGCCATCCATGTTGGCATGCCACATCAATACAGATATATACCTTTCACTTGATAGTGCCCATAGGATTGTGATCCATCTTAATGTACTTATTATTGCCATACGATCTCTTTATCGTACGAGGCCCAGTCTTGCACGACTACGGCCCCACCTTTATCCGCCTGCCTGATCACAATTTTATCATTTTGAACAAGTGATTTAAGTGCTGATTTTTGTGGTTTGGTTAGATTATCATATCTGGATTTGGTATTGGAAACAGACATATCCATGTCAGTAAGACACAGAAATGTTTTAATACTAGCGTTGCTACTCTGAGGGTCAAAATTACTAGGGGATTTAAGTAGCTGATCTAGAGCTGTACTATTAGTATCTCCAAATAATTCTCTAAGTCTCATTTTAAGACACAACTTATAATGATCCACCACTCGTGTAAATTTATCATGTGAGAAGGTAGGTACAAATTAAAAACCCAAGGACAGAACCTCCATTTCAGCAGTTGATAAATCATGACTAGACAAATTAAACACTGTATCTCGTATCAGCTGCCCCTGCCCCTCCTTCTTCTTGTGCTCCCACCACCTCGTAGGATATCTAGATCTGCCCTCTGTTTCGACCAATGTTGGACCTGGTCACTCTGCCCAAAAAAGAACCAGTTGGTGGTCTATGTTCACTAGGAGCTCTGGCACTTGAATCTATATTCTCACTTTCAGAGAGTGATTGAGAGGAAGAGGAGTCAATTTGTCAAGGAACACGAGGGAAAGACCAGTATGTATGGTGAAACCTGTTAGGCACTGCATCACCCTTTAACCACCTATAAACCTGATGATTGGTATAATCATAGTTAACAGTATTGAGTTTTTTATGTTTAACCACTTAACCGACAAATTCTTTTTCCAAAAACCGCAACAAAATTGTCGGTTTCTTTTATGATTGAATTAGGTCAAGAACATAATTTTAAACTTATCCATCACTATTTTATTTGAAAAAAATATATATTTTAAAACCCAGTATACCATAAAAATAGCAATTTTTATGTTATACTGTAGTGATGGCCATTGACAGCTGTACCATTGATGGTTCAACCATCGTTAGAAGCCATCATTTGTTTAGTGACTGGGCAACATCTGTGTAGACCACAACTGCCAATGTTTCCTAAACATCAGTTGATGGCTACTATCGATGGTGCAACATTGATGGCCACCAGCAATGGCAAACCACTTGTTTTCAGTCAGTCCATCGATGTTTGCAAACCATCGATGGTTGGTTGCCATCCCTAATCAGAGGCTCTGCGACATCTATCGATATTTTATATATATATATATATATATATCGAACATATTTATATATATATATACACATATATTTATATATATATATATATATATATATATATTATACACACATATTTTATTACTATTTTTATATTTTGCCCGATCACTGTGGCCAGCAGTGATTGGGACACATGTGGACTTGGGGAGGTGGAGCTGAGGCCAGAAAGGAGTGGGAGGGGCTGGCAGGTTACATAGCAGCAGCGGCGGCTACCAGAGCAGCCGCTGCTGCTTCTCTCACACAGAGATCTCACTGATCACTGTGATCTCACTGATCACTGAAATGGCTCAGTGATCAGTGAGATCTCACAGTGATCTCACTGATCACTGAAATGGCTGCCCGATCACTGCTGGCCACAGTGATCGGGTCACAGCAGCAGCAGCGGCGGCTACATGAGCCATGGCTGCTGCTTCTAGGGGGGTGACACCGGGGCCCGATCACTGTGGCCAGCAGTGATGAGGACACAAAGGAGGAGGAGGTGCAGGTGTAGAGGGACTGGTAGGTCCCTCTGAGATGGGTGGCTGATGGAAGTTAACTTCCAGCAAGCCGCCCACTGTGTGTTTCTGACTGGTCCTATCAGATATGACCATGTCAGGGAAAGTTCATTCTGGTATGGTTGTATCTGATACAACTGTGCCAGGCAAGTGGCTAAAAGCTATAAGATTTTGTTGAAAATCATTAATCTGCTCATTCAATCTATCACACCAATTCTCAAGTTTATCAGAGGACAATACCAGCAATGAACTCTCATTGAACGTTACAATTTTCTGTCGGATTTTAGTAAATTCAACCCCTACCTCCTCGATATCAAGTAACATGAGATCTAGGGAACATTTGTTTAAGACCCCGCACCACTTGGTGCAAAAAGACAAGTTATTATGACCTAAAGTAGGTATGTTGTTAACGCTAAAGCCATTAGGGATCTTCTTGTTTCTAAAATAATCTGACAGGAACTGACCGTGCAATGTGAGTTCAGCTTTAAACCTTTAAAGAAAAGATCTTTAGATGTTTCATCAAGAAGTTTTGTAAATTCCAGGTGGTCAAACAACACCTTGTCTGCATCATCATCAGTTAAAAAAATTATATTATTCTCAATTGCATTAAACATGGCCTCATCTAATTCACATGACTGACCAGCTGCCATATTTGTACTCCAACACAAGACACAACAGTGATAACAGTATAAGATCACTAATATACTATAAAGGCTATAAACTCAGTTTGCTGATAAATACAAATGAATGACCTGCATAGTAAAAAACAATTGAAATATTTTTAAAAATATGTAAAAAAAACACAGTCACATAATAAAGGTCCAATCCATGTGATGATATGCAATAATCCACATAGCTGTTTATGTAAATAATCATATAAAAGTAATCACAAAATAGTTGATCTTCAAGGGTGCTGGACATAAAGATCCTATTATTGTTGTCAAACAGGATCCAAAATAGAGAAATCCAAGTATTCTGCACCTCCATACAAGTCATCAACATAGTGGTGGGCTCAATTTAAAGACAAGGGCCCTCATTCAGAGCCACTCGCTATTTACGGTCGTTCGTTCTAAAACAAGGGGTGGCTATTCAAATGAACCGTTCGCTGTTTGCGGTCTGTTCACGCCTCTATGTCTGAACGAGCGAACAAAACTTGCGTTCGTTTTTTGAAAAAATACGCCCCCTGGCCGCTCGCATCCTACGTCATGTCCGCTATTTATTAGATTAATCGAGTACATCGAACAGGGTATGAACTGCTCGCTATTCTTGGGGCTGGTGTTTGCTACCACAATTTTGCGAGCAGTTCTGACTATAAAATAACCCAGTGACGTGGTCAATGACGCTGCTGTTTTAATTATACACACCCATAAAACGCCCGTTTTGACCTTTAAGCACGCCTGCGATCGAATCTCCACTCCCCGTTTTCAAGCACCTTCCCCTGTTACCACCCACATACGCCTCTTTCTGTCACTCAAATTATCAGGCATTCGCTATTTTGCGAGCACATGAATTTCGGCCGCACTGAGTGGTTCGCGCATGCGTATTACGATCCGTACGCATGCGCAGTTGGGCAAACATCGCTCGGAGCGAACGAGCAGCGACTTGCGTCCGGCTCTGAATCAGGACCTAGGTCCATTAATAGATAATGTGGGAAATCGGCACTCACCAGGTTTAGTAAAAAAATACAAAATTTAATTACCAGTCATGGTTTTAGAAGATAAAATACAAGGTCATAGTGGGTCAATGTTTCGGTAAAGAGATAGTATGCCAACTTTCTGATACTAATACGTTGTCACGGCCAGGGTATTTCAGCATGGCGCTAGGCGAGTGTTACCTGTCAGGTCATTGTGGTGCGGGCTGTCTGGTGGCGGTGCTGGTGTCTGGAGGGGGGCTTTGGCTGCACGCGTTGTTGTGTGGGCCTGTTGTCACTCTGTACTGGTAAGGCCTGGCAGCGTCTCCATTCCGTTTGGCATGGGCGCCGCCATCTTGCCTTCTGGTCATGTGATGCGGCTGGCCAATCCTGGTGAGTCACATGTTCCCTCCGGCCAGTAACAGCACGGCATGGGGTATTTAGGAAGGGTCAGTGCCTTCCTTCTTTGCCAGTGCAACGTGTATCTCAGCCTAGCTGAGAGGGAGTTCTCTGTGCTTTCCTGTTCCTGTGAATTCACTGTCTGCCAGTCTGCCTGTCATCTCCTAGCTCCCACTGGACTACCCCACTTCCTCCATCACCCTTGCCCATACCTGAGTGCCTGAGCCTGCTGACATCCTGCGCTTCAGTTCACTACCTGTATACCTGGCTTGTTTATTTCAGTTCACTACCTGCATACCTGGTTTGATTATTTTCAGTTTCACTACCTGCACACCTGGACAGCTCTAATTGTTTCTACTTGGACATTAACCCTTTTACTCCCACCACAGAACTCTTGTGCACATTTATATATTCCTGGACTTTTATTTACTGTCATTATATGTCTACTCAAGCACTTATTAAAAATCCTAGTTTTATTTTCAAATCTGCTTCTGTGATCACTCCTGCTACCACCCTGGGTCCACAAACAACCCAGAACCTCACAATTTGCACTGGCCCCATGGAGCCGGCCATGGATCAGGAGTCAGGAGTGGATTTGTTCCGGTGCATTTCTGGTCGTTTAGAAATTCTGGAAAACATGCAGCATCAGATGGCTCAATTTCTGCAAGAGATGTCCAAGCGACAGGATAGTTTGCAAACTTCCTTTTCTACCCCTGAAGTACCAGCATCTACATCTGCATCCAGTGTCTGGGAATACAGGAGGCAGATCATCTCCCCGCTTACATCTTCCTTTACCAAATAAATTTGACGGCAACCATAAACTCTGCCGAGGATTCCTAAATCAGTGTGACATACATTTTACCCTGCAGCCTGACAACTTTCTAACTGCAAGAACTAATGTGGCTTATATAGTCTCTCTGTTATTCGGCCAGGCCTTGGAATGGGTTTCCCCACTCTGGGAGCGCTCAGATCCGCTGCTGGATAATTATGCAGGCTTTGTGTCATCCTTCAGGAGGATTTTCGATGAACCTGGGCGTACTGTATCAGCATCATCAAACATCATGACACTGAGACAAGGGGTCCATCCTGTCAGTCAATATGCCGTGCAATTTCAAATTTTAGCATCAGAGCTCAAATGGAATGAGGAAGCCGTCACCTCGACCATCTGGCATGGGTTGTCAGACCGACTGAAAGATGTTCTAATCACTCGAGTTCTTCCTACTAATCTGAACGACATGATTTCGTTGTGTATCAAAGTTGACCTATGCTTCAGGGAACGTCAGGCTGAAAATAACAGAACTGACCGGCAAAGGTCATTTACCCCCTCCATTTCTACCCATCCCATTCCTTCTACTACTGAAGAGGAGCCTATGCAGGTAAATCATACACACCTCTCCAAAGAAGAACATCAGAGAAGAATGCAAAAGAACCTCTGTCTGTACTGCGGAGAGTCAGGTCACCTACTGATCTCCTTCCCCTGTAAACCGGGAAATGCCAAATCCTAACTGACCCTGGAGACATCAAGTTAGGAGTTATGAACCCGTATCCAAAAATTAAAGATTTCACGATTACCCTAGCCTTGGATCTTAAACCCAAACCTGTCTTTGCTACTGCTCTACTCGACTCGGGAGCAGCCGGAAATTTCATAACGTCTAGTTTCATAGATAAATTTCAGATTCCTTGTTTGTCACTCAACCATGCCATCTCTCTGACCTCTATAGACGGACACCCTCTAACTAACGGGATAGTCACCAAAGAGACTCAACCAGTATTGGTCCAAATTGGGGCACTTCATTCTGAGTCCTTAAAATTCCTGGTGATATCAGAGGCCTCTCAAGAAATTGTTCTTGGTCTACCCTGGTTACGTCAACATAATCCCACGATTGATTGGAGTTCTATGCAGATTCTGTCATGGGGTATGGACTGTCAGAAATCCTGTCTTCCAAAAATTCGACCTGTGAGAAAGACAGTTCCATTAGTTTCTTCTGCCATTCCCAAGGAATATCAGATGTTCGCCTACGTTTTCTCTGAACAACAAGCAAATATCTTACCCCCTCATAGGGAATGGGACTGTCCAATTGAATTGATACCTGATAAGATACCACCTCGTGGTCATACCTATCCGCTGTCTTTGCCTGAGACTCAAGCCATGACCGAGTACATCCAGGACAACCTGGCAAAGGGGTTCATTCGCCACTCTACTTCACCTGCTGGAGCTGGGTTTTTCTTCGTTGGCAAGAAAGACGGTGGTCTAAGACCATGTATCAATTATCGAGGCCTTAATGACATTACTGTAAAGAATCGATACCCTCTTACCCTGATTACTGAGTTGTTTGATAGGGTCAAGGGCTCTGTCATTTTTTTTAAATTAGATCTAAGAGGGGCTTACAACCTCATTCGTATCCGAGCTGGCGATGAATGGAAGACCGCTTTTAATACCAGAGATGGACATTTTGAGTATTTAGTAGATTTTCCGGGATCTGTTATATGTTTCGGTTGTTGTCTATCAGGATGACATACTGATTTTTTCACCCTCTGTGGCTAAACATCAAGAACATGTTAAAGAAGTTCTGACCCGTTTGAGAGAAAACCACCTTTACTGCAAATTGGAGAAGTGCATCTTTGGAGTGCTCAGTGTACCTTTTCTCGGCTATCTGTCTCCAGTTTATAAATGGACCCCAAGAAGGTACAAGCAATTCTGGATTGGACCCGACCTCAGACACTGAAGGCCATCCAGAGATTGTTGGGCTTCGCCAATTATTATAGACGCTTCATTATGGGATTTTCTACACTGCTGGCTCCCATTACAGCCTTGACCCGCAAAGGTGCTAATCCTGCCCAATGGTCACCTGAGGCAAAGTCTGCCTTTCATCTCCTAAAACAGGCCTTTATCTCAGCACCAGTTCTTCGACAACCTGATCTGGACAGGCCTTTTTTGTTGGAAGTAGACGCATCATCTAAAGCTGTGGGAGAAGGCTTGTCTCAACGTTATGAGGACAACCGAGTCAATCCGTGTGGGTTTGTTTCTAAAAAATTCTCACCTGCCGAAAGGAATTATGCCATAGGTGAGCAAGAACTATTAGCTGTAAAGTTGGTGTTGAAGGAATGGAGATATTTGCTAGAAGGCGCCAAGTTTCCATTTACTGTATTTACGGGCCAGAGAAATCTCCTATTTCTCAAAAACCTCCAATGTGTGAGTCCTCGTTTGGCCCGCTGGGCAATATTCTTTGCCAGGTTTCAGTTCACCCTGACCTTCCGGTCTGGAGCACTTAATCAGAAGGCTGATGCCCTATCAAGATCTCTCCTCTGTGATGATCAATCTGAAAATCAAAGCAATACCCCTGTCTTGGAATCAAGAGTTTTCGCCACATTACAACTTCAGCCTCCTACGGGAAAATCATTTGTGGCCCCGGAATTAAGGAAGCAGCTTCTCACTTGGGCACATTCCTCTCGCTTCGCAGGGCACTCAGGCACTCAGAAGACCTTGGAGTTCCTGAAAATACACTATTGGTGGCCTTCTATGAAGGCAGATATAATGGAGTTTATCTCTTCCTGCTCCTCCTATGCCCAGCATAAATCATCACAACAAGCTCCAGCTGGGGAATTGCTTCCATTACCTATTCCATCACATCCATGGATGCATCTCTCCATGGATTTCGTCACAGACCTGCCAGTCTCTCAAGGTTTCAACACAATCTGGGTTGTATGAGACCGATTTTCTAAGATGGTCCACTATATACCGTTGAAGAAGTTACCTTCTGCCCCTGACCTGGCACAGTTGTTTGTCCAACACATATTTCGTCTACATGGCCTTCCTGCTGAAATTGTCTCTGACCGTGGTGTGCAGTTTACTGCAAAATTCTGGAGGGCTTTGTGTTCTGTTCTTCAAGTGAAGTTAAACTTTTCCACGGCCTACCATCCACAAAGCCATGGCTCCACCGAGAGAGTTAATCAAGATCTAGAGACTTTCTTAAGAATTTTTATGTCATCTTCCCAGGACAATTGGGCTGCCTTGCTGCCGTGGGCTGAGTTTGCACATAATGCTTCCTATCACTTGTCAACTAACCAAACACCCTTTCAGGTTGTATATGGCCTTCATCCTCGTGTTCCTGAATTCCGAAGCCTGCCTGTTTTCGATATTCCGGCCATGGAGGACACGGTGTGGAATTTTGCTGCCATCTGGACTCAAGTACAGTCTGATTTGTTGAAGGCATCCTCTCGCTATAAGACCCAGGCCAATAAGAAGCGTAGAATAGTTCCACGCATGCAAGTTGGAAGCAAGGTCTGGTTATCCACCCGGAATCTTCGTCTGAGGGTTCCTTCTATGAAAATTGCACCACGCTTCATCGGTCCCTTCTCCATAACAGAAGTCATTAATCCAGTGGCCTATCATCTACAGTTACCCACATACCTAAAAATCCCTAATTCCTTCCATATTTCCTTATTGAAGCCCCTGGTCCTGAATAAATTCCATAGTGCTCTACCTGCTTCTCCTCGAGTCCAGACAGAGAGAGGAGTTGAGTTTGAGGTCACCCAGATCTTGGACTCTCGTCTACGCAGAGGTAATCTACAGTATTTGCTGGACTGGAAAGGTTAAGGTCCAGAGGAACGTTGCTGGACCGTTGCTCGTGATGTCCACGCTCCCACGCTCATCAGGAGATTCCATTTTGCCCATCCAGAGAAGCCTGGTGAGTGTCCTGAGGCCACCCCAAAAGGGGGGGTACTGTCATGGCCAGGGTATTTCAGCATGGTGCTAGGCGAGTGTTACCAGTGAGGTCATTGTGGTGCGGGCTGTCTGGTGGCGGAGCTGGTGTCTGGCGGGGGGCTTTTTGCTGCACGCGTTGTTGTGCGGGCCTGTTGTCACTCTGCGCTGGTAAGGCCTGGTGGCATCTCCATTCCGTTTGGCATGGGCGCCGCCATCTTGCCTTCTGGCCATGTGATGCGGCTGGCCAATCCTGGTGAGTCACATGTTCCCTCCAGCCAGTAACAGCACGGCATGAGGTATTTGGAAAGGGTCAGTACCTTCCTTTTTTGCCAGTGCAACGTGTATCTCAGCCTAGCTGAGAGGGAGTTCTCTGTGCTTTCCTGTTCCTGTGAATTCACTGTCTGCCAGTCTGCCTGTCATCTCCTAGCTCCCACTGGACTACCCTGCTTCCTCCATCACCCTTTCCCAAACCTGAGTGCCTGAGCCTGCTGACATCCTGCACTTCAGTTCACTACCTGTATACCTGGCTTGTTTATTTTCAGTTCACTACCTGCATACCTGGTTTGATTATTTTCAGTTTCACTACCTGCACACCTGGACAGCTCTAATTTTTTCTACTTGGACATTAACCCTTTTACTCCCACCACAGAACTCTTGTGCACATTTATATATTCCTGGACTTTTATTTACTGCCATTATATGTCTACTCAAGCACTAATTAAAAATCCTAGTTTTATTTACAAATCTGCTTCTGTGATCGCTCCTGCTACCTCCCCGGGTCCACAAGCAACCCAGAACCTCACAATTTGCACTGGCCCCATGGAGCCGGCCATGGATCAGGAGTCAGGAGTGGATTTGTTCCGGTGCATTTCTGGTCGTTTAGAAATTCTGGAAAACATGCAGCATCAGATGGCTCAATTTCTGCAAGAGATGTCCAAGCGACAGGATAGTTTGCAAACTTCCTTTTCTACCCCTGAAGTACCAGCATCTACATCTGCATCCAGTGTCTGGGAATATAGGAGGCAGATCATCTCCCCGCTTACATCTTCCTTTACCAAATAAATTTGACGGCAACCATAAACTCTGCCGAGGATTCCTAAATCAGTGTGACATACATTTTACCCTGCAGCCTGACAACTTTCTAACTGCAAGAACTAATGTGGCTTATATAGTCTCTCTGTTATTCGGCCAGGCCTTGGAATGGGTTTCCCCACTCTGGGAGCGCTCAGATCCGCTGCTGGATAATTATGCAGGCTTTGTGTCATCCTTCAGGAGGATTTTCGATGAACCTGGGCGTACTGTATCAGCATCATCAAACATCATGACACTGAGACAAGGGGTCCATCCTGTCAGTCAATATGCCGTGCAATTTCAAATTTTAGCATCAGAGCTCAAATGGAATGAGGAAGCCGTCACCTCGACCATCTGGCATGGGTTGTCAGACCGACTGAAAGATGTTCTAATCACTCGAGTTCTTCCTACTAATCTGAACGACATGATTTCGTTGTGTATCAAAGTTGACCTATGCTTCAGGGAACGTCAGGCTGAAAATAACAGAACTGACCGGCAAAGGTCATTTACCCCCTCCATTTCTACCCATCCCATTCCTTCTACTACTGAAGAGGAGCCTATGCAGGTAAATCATACACACCTCTCCAAAGAAGAACATCAGAGAAGAATGCAAAAGAACCTCTGTCTGTACTGTGGAGAGTCAGGTCACCTACTGATCTCCTTCCCCTGTAAACCGGGAAATGCCAAATCCTAACTGACCCTGGAGACATCAAGTTAGGAGTTATGAACCCGTATCCAAAAATTAAAGATTTCACGATTACCCTAGCCTTGGATCTTAAACCCAAACCTGTCTTTGCTACTGCTCTACTCGACTCGGGAGCAGCCGGAAATTTCATAACGTCTAGTTTCATAGATAAATTTCAGATTCCTTGTTTGTCACTCAACCATGCCATCTCTCTGACCTCTATAGACGGACACCCTCTAACTAACGGGATAGTCACCAAAGAGACTCAACCAGTATTGGTCCAAATTGGGGCACTTCATTCTGAGTTTTTAAAATTCCTGGTGATATCAGAGGCCTCTCAAGAAATTGTTTTGGTCTACCCTGGTTACGTCAACATAATCCCACGATTGATTGGAGTTCTATGCAGATTCTGTCATGGGGTATGGACTGTCAGAAATCCTGTCTTCCAAAAATACGACCTGTGAGAAAGACAGTTCCATTAGTTTCTTCTGCCATTCCCAAGGAATATCAGATGTTCGCCTACGTTTTCTCTGAACAACAAGCAAATATCTTACCCCCTCATAGGGAAAGGGACTGTCCAATTGAATTGATACCTGATAAGATACCACCTCGTGGTCATACCTATCCGCTGTCTTTGCCTGAGACTCAAGCCATGACCGAGTACATCCAGGACAACCTGGCAAAGGGGTTCATTCGCCACTCTACTTCACCTGCTGGAGCTGGGTTTTTCTTCGTTGGCAAGAAAGACGGTGGTCTAAGACCATGTATCAATTATCGAGGCCTTAATGACATTACTGTAAAGAATCGATACCCTCTTCCCCTGATTACTGAGTTGTTTGATAGGGTCAAGGGCTCTGTCATTTTTTTTAAATTAGATCTAAGAGGGGCTTACAACCTCATTCGTATCCGAGCTGGCGATGAATGGAAGACCGCTTTTAATACCAGAGATGGACATTTCGAGTATTTAGTAGATTTTCCGGGATCTGTTATATGTTTCGGTTGTTGTCTATCAGGATGACATACTGATTTTTTCACCCTCTGTGGCTAAACATCAAGAACATGTTAAAGAAGTTCTGACCCATTTGAGAGAAAACCACCTTTACTGCAAATTGGAGAAGTGCATCTTTGGAGTGCTCAGTGTACCTTTTCTCGGCTATCTGTCTCCAGTTTATAAATGGACCCCAAGAAGGTACAAGCAATTCTGGATTGGACCCGACCTCAGACACTGAAGGCCATCCAGAGATTGTTGGGCTTCGCCAATTATTATAGACGCTTCATTAAGGGATTTTCTACACTGCTGGCTCCCATTACAGCCTTGACCCGCAAAGGTGCTAATCCTGCCCAATGGTCACCTGAGGCAAAGTCTGCCTTTCATCTCCTAAAACAGGCCTTTATCTCAGCACCAGTTCTTCGACAACCTGATCTGGACAGGCCTTTTTTGTTGGAAGTAGACGCATCATCTAAAGCTGTGGGAGAAGTCTTGTCTCAACGTTATGAGGACAACCGAGTCAATCCGTGTGGGTTTGTTTCTAAAAAATTCTCACCTGCCGAAAGGAATTATGCCATAGGTGAGCAAGAACTATTAGCTGTAAAGTTGGTGTTGAAGGAATGGAGATATTTGCTAGAAGGCGCCAAGTTTCCATTTACTGTATTTACGGGCCAGAGAAATCTCCTATTTCTCAAAAACCTCCAATGTGTGAGTCCTCGTTTGGCCCGCTGGGCAATATTCTTTGCCAGGTTTCAGTTCACCCTGACCTTCCGGTCTGGAGCACTTAATCAGAAGGCTGATGCCCTATCAAGATCTCTCCTCTGTGATGATCAATCTGAAAATCAAAGCAATACCCCTGTCTTGGAATCAAGAGTTTTCGCCACATTACAACTTCAGCCTCCTACGGGAAAATCATTTGTGGCCCCGGAATTAAGGAAGCAGCTTCTCACTTGGGCACATTCCTCTCACTTCGCAGGGCACTCAGGCACTCAGAAGACCTTGGAGTTCCTGAAAATACACTATTGGTGGCCTTCTATGAAGGCAGATATAATGGAGTTTATCTCTTCCTGCTCCTCCTATGCCCAGCATAAATCATCACAACAAGCTCCAGCTGGGGAATTGCTTCCATTACCTATTCCATCACATCCATGGATGCATCTCTCCATGGATTTCGTCACAGACCTGCCAGTCTCTCAAGGTTTCAACACAATCTGGGTTGTATGAGACCGATTTTCTAAGATGGTCCACTATATACCGTTGAAGAAGTTACCTTCTGCCCCTGACCTGGCACAGTTGTTTGTCCAACACATATTTCGTCTACATGGCCTTCCTGCTGAAATTGTCTCTGACCGTGGTGTGCAGTTTACTGCAAAATTCTGGAGGGCTTTGTGTTCTGTTCTTCAAGTGAAGTTAAACTTTTCCACGGCCTACCATCCACAAAGCCATGGCTCCACCGAGAGAGTTAATCAAGATCTAGAGACTTTCTTAAGAATTTTTATGTCATCTTCCCAGGACAATTGGGCTGCCTTGCTGCCGTGGGCTGAGTTTGCACATAATGCTTCCTATCACTTGTCAACTAACCAAACACCCTTTCAGGTTGTATATGGCCTTCATCCTCGTGTTCCTGAATTCCGAAGCCTGCCTGTTTTCGATGTTCCGGCCATGGAGGACACGGTGCGGAATTTTGCTGCCATCTGGACTCAAGTACAGTCTGATTTGTTGAAGGCATCCTCTCGCTATAAGACCCAGGCCAATAAGAAGCGTAGAATAGTTCCACGCATGCAAGTTGGAAGCAAGGTCTGGTTATCCACCCGGAATCTTCGTCTGAGGGCTCCTTCTATGAAAATTGCACCACGCTTCATCGGTCCCTTCTCCATAACAGAAGTCATTAATCCAGTGGCCTATCATCTACAGTTACCCACATACCTAAAAATCCCTAATTCCTTCCATATTTCCTTATTGAAGCCCCTGGTCCTGAATAAATTCCATAGTGCTCTACCTGCTTCTCCTCGAGTCCAGACAGAGAGAGGAGTTGAGTTTGAGGTCACCCAGATCTTGGACTCTCGTCTACACAGAGGTCATCTACAGTATTTGCTGGACTGGAAAGGTTAAGGTCCAGAGGAACGTTGCTGGACCGTTGCTCGTGATGTCCACGCTCCCACGCTCATCAGGAGATTCCATTTTGCCCATCCAGAGAAGCCTGGTGAGTGTCCTGAGGCCACCCCAAAAGGGGGGGTACTGTCATGGCCAGGGTATTTCAGCATGGTGCTAGGCGAGTGTTACCTGTGAGGTCATTGTGGTGCGGGCTGTCTGGTGGCGGAGCTGGTGTCTGGCGGGGGGCTTTGGCTGCACGCGTTGTTGTGCGGGCCTGTTGTCACTCTGCGCTGGTAAGGCATGGTGGCATCTCCATTCCGTTTGGCATGGGCGCCGCCATCTTGCCTTCTGGCCATGTGATGCGGCTGGCCAATCCTGGTGAGTCACATGTTCCCTCCAGCCAGTAACAGCATGGCATGAGGTATTTAGAAAGGGTCAGTACCTTCCTTTTTTGCCAGTGCAACGTGTATCTCAGCCTAGCTGAGAGGGAGTTCTCTGTGCTTTCCTGTTCCTGTGAATTCACTGTCTGCCAGTCTGCCTGTCATCTCCTAGCTCCCACTGGACTACCCTGCTTCCTCCATCACCCTTTCCCAAACCTGAGTGCCTGAGCCTGCTGACATCCTGCACTTCAGTTCACTACCTGTATACCTGGCTTGTTTATTTTCAGTTCACTACCTGCATACCTGGTTTGATTATTTTCAGTTTCACTACCTGCACACCTGGACAGCTCTAATTGTTTCTACTTGGACATTAACCTTTTTACTCCCACCACAGAACTCTTGTGCACATTTATATATTCCTGGACTTTTATTTACTGCCATTATATGTCTACTCAAGCACTAATTAAAAATCCTAGTTTTATTTACAAATCTGCTTCTGTGATCGCTCCTGCTACCTCCCTGGGTCCACAAGCAACCCAGAACCTCACAATTTGCACTGGCCCCATGGAGCCGGCCATGGATCAGGAGTCAGGAGTGGATTTGTTCCGGTGCATTTCTGGTCGTTTAGAAATTCTGGAAAACATGCAGCATCAGATGGCTCAATTTCTGCAAGAGATGTCCAAGCGACAGGATAGTTTGCAAACTTCCTTTTCTACCCCTGAAGTACCAGCATCTACATCTGCATCCAGTGTCTGGGAATATAGGAGGCAGATCATCTCCCCGCTTACATCTTCCTTTACCAAATAAATTTGACGGCAACCATAAACTCTGCCGAGGATTCCTAAATCAATGTGACATACATTTTACCCTGCAGCCTGACAACTTTCTAACTGCAAGAACTAATGTGGCTTATATAGTCTCTCTGTTATTCGGCCAGGCCTTGGAATGGGTTTCCCCACTCTGGGAGCGCTCAGATCCGCTGCTGGATAATTATGCAGGCTTTGTGTCATCCTTCAGGAGGATTTTCGATGAACCTGGGCGTACTGTATCAGCATCATCAAACATCATGACACTGAGACAAGGGGTCCATCCTGTCAGTCAATATGCCGTGCAATTTCAAATTTTAGCATCAGAGCTCAAATGGAATGAGGAAGCCGTCACCTCGACCATCTGGCATGGGTTGTCAGACCGACTGAAAGATGTTCTAATCACTCGAGTTCTTCCTACTAATCTGAACGACATGATTTCGTTGTGTATCAAAGTTGACCTATGCTTCAGGGAACGTCAGGCTGAAAATAACAGAACTGACCGGCAAAGGTCATTTACCCCCTCCATTTCTACCCATCCCATTCCTTCTACTACTGAAGAGGAGCCTATGCAGGTAAATCATACACACCTCTCCAAAGAAGAACATCAGAGAAGAATGCAAAAGAACCTCTGTCTGTACTGTGGAGAGTCAGGTCACCTACTGATCTCCTTCCCCTGTAAACCGGGAAATGCCAAATCCTAACTGACCCTGGAGACATCAAGTTAGGAGTTATGAACCCGTATCCAAAAATTAAAGATTTCACGATTACCCTAGCCTTGGATCTTAAACCCAAACCTGTCTTTGCTACTGCTCTACTCGACTCGGGAGCAGCCGGAAATTTCATAACGTCTAGTTTCATAGATAAATTTCAGATTCCTTGTTTGTCACTCAACCATGCCATCTCTCTGACCTCTATAGACGGACACCCTCTAACTAACGGGATAGTCACCAAAGAGACTCAACCAGTATTGGTCCAAATTGGGGCACTTCATTCTTAGTTTTTAAAATTCCTGGTGATATCAGAGGCCTCTCAAGAAATTGTTCTTGGTCTACCCTGGTTACGTCAACATAATCCCACGATTGATTGGAGTTCTATGCAGATTCTGTCATGGGGTATGGACTGTCAGAAATCCTGTCTTCCAAAAATACGACCTGTGAGAAAGACAGTTCCATTAGTTTCTTCTGCCATTCCCAAGGAATATCAGATGTTCGCCTACGTTTTCTCTGAACAACAAGCAAATATCTTACCCCCTCATAGGGAAAGGGACTGTCCAATTGAATTGATACCTGATAAGATACCACCTCGTGGTCATACCTATCCGCTGTCTTTGCCTGAGACTCAAGCCATGACCGAGTACATCCAGGACAACCTGGCAAAGGGGTTCATTCGCCACTCTACTTCACCTGCTGGAGCTGGGTTTTTCTTCGTTGGCAAGAAAGACGGTGGTCTAAGACCATGTATCAATTATCGAGGCCTTAATGACATTACTGTAAAGAATCGATACCCTCTTCCCCTGATTACTGAGTTGTTTGATAGGGTCAAGGGCTCTGTCATTTTTTTTAAATTAGATCTAAGAGGGGCTTACAACCTCATTCGTATCCGAGCTGGCGATGAATGGAAGACCGCTTTTAATACCAGAGATGGACATTTCGAGTATTTAGTAGATTTTCCGGGATCTGTTATATGTTTCGGTTGTTGTCTATCAGGATGACATACTGATTTTTTCACCCTCTGTGGCTAAACATCAAGAACATGTTAAAGAAGTTCTGACCCGTTTGAGAGAAAACCACCTTTACTGCAAATTGGAGAAGTGCATCTTTGGAGTGCTCAGTGTACCTTTTCTCGGCTATCTGTCTCCAGTTTATAAATGGACCCCAAGAAGGTACAAGCAATTCTGGATTGGACCCGACCTCAGACACTGAAGGCCATCCAGAGATTGTTGGGCTTCGCCAATTATTATAGATGCTTCATTAAGGGATTTTCTACACTGCTGGCTCCCATTACAGCCTTGACCCGCAAAGGTGCTAATCCTGCCCAATGGTCACCTGAGGCAAAGTCTGCCTTTCATCTCCTAAAACAGGCCTTTATCTCAGCACCAGTTCTTCGACAACCTGATCTGGACAGGCCTTTTTTGTTGGAAGTAGACGCATCATCTAAAGCTGTGGGAGAAGTCTTGTCTCAACGTTATGAGGACAACCGAGTCAATCCGTGTGGGTTTGTTTCTAAAAAATTCTCACCTGCCGAAAGGAATTATGCCATAGGTGAGCAAGAACTATTAGCTGTAAAGTTGGTGTTGAAGGAATGGAGATATTTGCTAGAAGGCGCCAAGTTTCCATTTACTGTATTTACGGGCCAGAGAAATCTCCTATTTCTCAAAAACCTCCAATGTGTGAGTCCTCGTTTGGCCCGCTGGGCAATATTCTTTGCCAGGTTTCAGTTCACCCTGACCTTCCGGTCTGGAGCACTTAATCAGAAGGCTGATGCCCTATCAAGATCTCTCCTCTGTGATGATCAATCTGAAAATCAAAGCAATACCCCTGTCTTGGAATCAAGAGTTTTCGCCACATTACAACTTCAGCCTCCTACGGGAAAATCATTTGTGGCCCCGGAATTAAGGAAGCAGCTTCTCACTTGGGCACATTCCTCTCGCTTCGCAGGGCACTCAGGCACTCGGAAGACCTTGGAGTTCCTGAAAATACACTATTGGTGGCCTTCTATGAAGGCAGATATAATGGAGTTTATCTCTTCCTGCTCCTCCTATGCCCAGCATAAATCATCACAACAAGCTCCAGCTGGGGAATTGCTTCCATTACCTATTCCATCACATCCATGGATGCATCTCTCCATGGATTTCGTCACAGACCTGCCAGTCTCTCAAGGTTTCAACACAATCTGGGTTGTATGAGACCGATTTTCTAAGATGGTCCACTATATACCGTTGAAGAAGTTACCTTCTGCCCCTGACCTGGCACAGTTGTTTGTCCAACACATATTTCGTCTACATGGCCTTCCTGCTGAAATTGTCTCTGACCGTGGTGTGCAGTTTACTGCAAAATTCTGGAGGGCTTTGTGTTCTGTTCTTCAAGTGAAGTTAAACTTTTCCACGGCCTACCATCCACAAAGCCATGGCTCCACCGAGAGAGTTAATCAAGATCTAGAGACTTTCTTAAGAATTTTTATGTCATCTTCCCAGGACAATTGGGCTGCCTTGCTGCCGTGGGCTGAGTTTGCACATAATGCTTCCTATCACTTGTCAACTAACCAAACACCCTTTCAGGTTGTATATGGCCTTCATCCTCGTGTTCCTGAATTCCGAAGCCTGCCTGTTTTCGATGTTCCGGCCATGGAGGACACGGTGCGGAATTTTGCTGCCATCTGGACTCAAGTACAGTCTGATTTGTTGAAGGCATCCTCTCGCTATAAGACCCAGGCCAATAAGAAGCGTAGAATAGTTCCACGCATGCAAGTTGGAAGCAAGGTCTGGTTATCCACCCGGAATCTTCGTCTGAGGGCTCCTTCTATGAAAATTGCACCACGTTTCATCGGTCCCTTCTCCATAACAGAAGTCATTAATCCAGTGGCCTATCATCTACAGTTACCCACATACCTAAAAATCCCTAATTCCTTCCATATTTCCTTATTGAAGCCCCTGGTCCTGAATAAATTCCATAGTGCTCTACCTGCTTCTCCTCGAGTCCAGACAGAGAGAGGAGTTGAGTTTGAGGTCACCCAGATCTTGGACTCTCGTCTACACAGAGGTCATCTACAGTATTTGCTGGACTGGAAAGGTTAAGGTCCAGAGGAACGTTGCTGGACCGTTGCTCGTGATGTCCACGCTCCCACGCTCATCAGGAGATTCCATTTTGCCCATCCAGAGAAGCCTGGTGAGTGTCCTGAGGCCACCCCAAAAGGGGGGGTACTGTCATGGCCAGGGTATTTCAGCATGGTGCTAGGTGAGTGTTACCTGTGAGGTCATTGTGGTGCGGGCTGTCTGGTGGCGGAGCTGGTGTCTGGCGGGGGGCTTTGGCTGCACGCGTTGTTGTGCGGGCCTGTTGTCACTCTGCACTGGTAAGGCCTGGTGGCATCTCCATTCCGTTTGGCATGGGCGCCGCCATCTTGCCTTCTGGCCATGTGATGCGGCTGGCCAATCCTGGTGAGTCACATGTTCCCTCCAGCCAGTAACAGCATGGCATGAGGTATTTAGAAAGGGTCAGTACCTTCCTTTTTTGCCAGTGCAACGTGTATCTCAGCCTAGCTGAGAGGGAGTTCTCTGTGCTTTCCTGTTCCTGTGAATTCACTGTCTGCCAGTCTGCCTGTCATCTCCTAGCTCCCACTGGACTACCCTGCTTCCTCCATCACCCTTTCCCAAACCTGAGTGCCTGAACCTGCTGACATCCTGCACTTCAGTTCACTACCTGTATAACTGGCTTGTTTATTTTCAGTTCACTACCTGCATACCTGGTTTGATTATTTTCAGTTTCACTACCTGCACACCTGGACAGCTCTAATTGTTTCTACTTGGACATTAACCCTTTTACTCCCACCACAGAACTCTTGTGCACATTTATATATTCCTGGACTTTTATTTACTGCCATTATATGTCTACTCAAGCACTAATTAAAAATCCTAGTTTTATTTACAAATCTGCTTCTGTGATCGCTCCTGCTACCTCCCTGGGTCCACAAACAACCCAGAACATCACATACGTACATTAAGATGGATCACAATCCTATGGGCTGTATCAAGCGAAAGGTAGATATGTGTATTGAAGTTGCATGCCAACATGGATGGCTTGAGGAGAGGGTTACCAATTATTTAAAAGTTGAACATCCGGTGTGTCCTATACTAAACACACACTACCAAAAATCCACAAACAATTGGTTAACCCTCCTGGGTGACCATTCACATCTGCTCGTAACTCCACACTACAGCCCTTGGCTCAATTTGTAGATTCATTTCTACAACATATGGTGATCATATTACCAAGTTATCTAAAAGATACCAATGATTTCCTTGATTGCCTTAAAACATTGATTCTACCACCGGACCCTGTATGGTTAGCTACACTTGATGTTTCTTCAGTCTACATGGTGATCCCACATGAGGGTGGATTGCAGGCCATTAGAGTAGCACTGACTAATATTCACCACCAGGGACCACTGATTGAATTTTTACTTGAACTAACTGAGCTAGTTCTTACTAATAATTATTTTTTGTACGGTGGGAATTATTATATGCAAAACAATGGCACTGCCATGGGGTCAAATTTGGCCCCAGTATATGCCAATTTATATATGGCACAATTTTAACAGACGCATATTTTGCCAAGGTTTTGTTCCAGATTGTATTTTACAAATGGTTCATTGACGATCTATTCATCATCTGGTCCGGTTCTAAAACTCAGTTTGCTGATATGGTTAATTTTTTGAATAATTTGGACTCTCCTTATCAGATCAATGATAAGGAGATTAATTTTTTGGATGTTATGGTCTATCTAGATGGTGTTTTACTTGGGACGACACTGTTCCATAAGGATACTGATCGCAACACTTTCCTACACTCTCAGAGCCAATACACAAGTCACCTTAAAGAAAATCTACCTATTTCAGCTAAAGCTGAAGTACAAATTATTGATATGGCTAATAGATTTATTGCTCGTGAATATCAGACTACTACTACTATACAAAGATGCCTCACTAAAGCAAGTATTCGGCACTCACAAACAAGATTTAACATGAGGATGTAAGACTGATCCATCAAGAATGTTATTCTCAAGTATATTTGGTGCAACTTCTAATCGATCACGTCAGACTTTGAATAAACATTGTCTGATTATTTCATCTGATTCTCTGTTGAAAAGTCTTGGTCAGACACCGCCTCTATGTGCATATAGGCGTGGTCCAAATCTTTGAGACCTCCTGATGTGCCCTACTTTGAGGCCTACCAACAAACAGAACTCATGGCTCCCTGTAGTAAAAACAGGGTGCTTGAGATGTGCTAATTGCACAACATGTTGGTCATTACTTACTGGTTCATCATTTGTTCACCCCCACAGTGGCAGAAAAATTCGTATTAAGTATAAATTACATTGCCTTATGGACTTTGTCATTCATATTTTAATCTGCCCTTGCAGATTATACTATGTGGGGATGACTACAAGGTGCTTTCATGAAAGGATGGCCAACCATCGGTTGTCCATAAGATCGGCATTAGATACACGCACGACTGACAAACCAGTAGACCAACATTTTTTGGAATATGGACACACTGTGGCTAGTATGAAATGTATGCTCATTGACAATATCCCTATTCCCTGACGAGGGGGTGATCATAAAATCACCTTGTGGAAATGTGAAGCATGATTAAAGCTAATAAGGATGGTATCATTTGTAGAGAAGAGTTTGAATATTTGGATGTGAGACATCCAAGGATCCCAATACTTTACCATATCCCGAAAATACATAAAAATAAAGAATGTCCCCCTGGTCGCCCTATTGTTTCAGGGATAGATTCCCTTACTACAAACTTATCGCACTTTATAGATTTAAAATTACAACCTTTTGTGAGTCAACAGAAATCCTATTTAAATGATTCAACTAGTTTGTTAAGAGAAATTGAACATTTTAAATGGTCCCCTACATTTTATTGGGTTACGATAGATGTCCAAGCATTGTATACCTCTATCCCCCATAATAAGGGGATGGAAGTGGTAGAAAGAATTTTGAAAACAGACCCTAAGATAATAGAGAAAGAGAGAATATTTTTGCTGGATGGTATACGCTTCATACTAGAGCATAATTATTTTAAATTCAATGATATATTTTATCTCCAGATAAATGGTACAGCAATGGGGACAAAATTTGCCACATCATATGCAAATATATTCATGGGAAGCTGGGAGGAGGAGTTTATATATGGGAACGAAAATCTTAAAGGAAACATTAAATTTTATCGTAGATATATTGACGACTTGTTTCTAATATGGGAAGGAGATAATGATAGTATTGAAACCTTTATAAAAACAATCCATAGGAATACATATAATTTAAAATCTACATTTAAAGTCGATCCAGTAAAAGTCGATTATTTAGATATTTGTTTAGAAACCAATGGTGATAACATTATTACTAAAACGTCTTTCAAAGAAACAGATGAAAATAGTTTTATTCCTTCCACCAGCTGTCATCTACCAGTTTGGAAGAATAATGTTCCTTTTTCGCAGTTTTTAAGATTAAGGAGAAATTGCAGCAATGTGGAAACATATTGGCTGCAATCTGAGGATTTAAAGAACATGTTCTTAGATAGAGGATATAGGATTGAACTAATAGAAAATGCTAGAGTGAAGGCTTCAATGAGGGATAGAAGTGAACTTATCAAAGAAAAAGAGAATTGTTCTAATCCTAATAAACAAAAGTTTGAAAATTGTAGACCATTTATTACTCAATTTAATAAAGAGAATATCATAATTTAAAAAATAATGGAACGTCATTGGTATTTATTACTTAAAGACACTATATTAGGCCCTCATCTTCCTAATAGGCCTAACATAATTTACAGGAGAGCCAAAAATATGAAGAGTATATTAGCCCCCAGTAGCATGAAATCTGAAAAGGATCTTATTAAAAATAAAAACGAAATGAATGGAGATCGATTTCTTGTTAAAAAACCAGGTTGTTATCCGTGTAACAAATGTATATGCTGTAAGTTTATGGAAAAAAAACAATCCTATTAAACAGGGTAAGAATGGTAGCAAAATTTGTACATTACGAGAAGTTGTCACCTGTTTAACAAATTTCGTTATATATAAAATCACATGCAAATGCGGGTTAATGTATATTGGAAAAACAAAAAGAAGTATTAAATTACGTATTCAGGAACACCTATGTAATATTAAAAATAATGTAAAAAATCATAGTTTACCAAGACACTTCTCTGAAATACATAGATCAGAAACTAATGGACTAACTTTTACAATTCTCGAACATATCAACGAAGATCCAAGAGGGGGGAATAGGGAATTAACATTAGCTAAGAGAGAGTCATATTGGATCTATACGTTAAATACCCTTTGTCCAAGTGGTTTAAATGAAGGAATATATATAGTTTCTATTCTTTAAATAGAGTAATACCAGCATTAGGTGATCATTCTAGGAATGAGTTATATGTAATAGGTTGGATCGTACTATATTGTTCCCTGTATAAATGAATCGTTACGACCTGAGTTGTGTAAATGAATTGTTATGATCTATTGTATTAAAAATGTACAAGATTTACTAATGTAAAATTAGAAGATTCTTTTGGGTACAATATTACAAAAAATCGGTTTAGTAAGAATTATATATAGTGATGAGGGTTCAATATCACCCCATATTTATATATATATATATTTTTTTTTTTTTCACACATAGTATTAAGGGAATTAGGGAAGATAGCTTACTTTTAATATAATTAAATAATTCACTTTAATAATTTATTATAATAACACACACATTTTTTGAAAATAATATAAAGAGAGTGCCCAATTTAAATTGAGTAATAAAATACACCTTAAAATTTGATACACTTCACTGAATATTATATTTAATTAATTACAAATAATGTCATGGAAATTTATATCCATTAAAGTAAAATGTAAAGTATATATGGGAAGTTAGATAGTACGGGTTGGTATTTAGTAAGTAATATAGGGATCAGATATGGTATAGAACTAAAACACTAAGTTATGTCAGTCAAGTAAGAGGTAGGAAAAATGAGATTGATATGCCATGGAGAATTTTGTAAATCAGTGAGTAGAAGTGAGTGCTGGTAACCATGACGATGGCTAATAAGCTACAATAAAAGATGTCATTGAAAGCCTTGTTTGATTATTGAAATTGGTCAGCGTTAGTAAAAGATAACAGTGACACTTAATATATATCAACTTGCTAAGTGGTTATTAGATTATTGTGATCATTGCCAGGCACAAATTGGAAGCCGCGTCTGTAACCAGGACGACGGTAAACAAATTAAGTAATGTTCACACGAGATGGGTGAAGAGGGTTAATTAGTAGAGTTGGGTCCGCACGAGATGAAGGTAGTAGCTGTGAATGTTGTTCTTACCATTGAAGTTGTGACAACGGAGTTACTCAGTAGTTATTTTCTTCCGTGGGAACGTTAGACTGGGGCGTCACTGAGAACATTTGCAAGGTATGGAGAGAAAGTTAGCATCCATTACTAGGACGACGGTTAACAACATAGTTGTTCACACATGACAAGTGATGTCACAGTGAGATTCAAACAATTGTAACCATAGTAACTTTAGTGTTGTCAGTGTTAAATGATAATAGTGATAATCAATATATATTGACCTGCCAATTGGTTATTAGATTGGTACGTTTTTGTGGTTAGTGCCGGGTACAGATCGGGAGCCAGCGTCTATAACCAGGATAATGGTAAACATACTAAATAGGGTTCACACGTGGCGGGTGAAGATGGCTAAATAGTAGAACTGGGTCTGCGCATGACAAATGAAGTTACTGTGAGCTCTTGATCTTACCGTTGAAATTGTAACAACGGCGATACTTATTAGAGAGTGATCTGCGGGGTGAACGTTAGACTGGGGCGAGATTGTGAACCCTGCTAGGTATAGAGTGAGAGACAGCGTCCGTTACTAGGACGACGGTAAACAACCAAGTCGGGTACACATGTGACAAGAGACGTCACAGCAAGTTCCAACCTATTGAAATCAACAAATGTAACTATAGCAACACTAGAGCTGAGCGGACGTCAGCCTACCATATGGGCAATTTAAACCAATTAGATTAAGGACTACAAAAACGAAATGGATGTTGGGATTTTTAGATTAGCATTTACCAATTAGACAATTCTGAATAAATAAAAGTAGATATGCTTTTATTGATCAAAGGGATATCAACTATAGATAGTATTAAGTAAAACTTTATAAGTAAAAATAACGTTTTTCAGACTTTAAAGGTACTTTAAGCATCCCTAATTATCCACCAATCAAAAATAGGAGGAAGTGACAACATAATTGAGGGGGGATAAATGGGAGAAAAATTCAGTAGGATCATTGTAGCAGTTGGATGGAGAAGCATAAGCACACATATAGTAAGTAGGGAAGTGAGTTCCCAAAGGAATCTTCCTAATTATCTTTATGGAATGTTTTGTATTGGTTTATGTATAACCTCCGGTTATTTTAGTTTTTGTTTTATAAGATCAAAAACTTTTTTGTGGAGGATTGTTAGAAAATTGTAAATTTAAATTTATTTCAAACAAACTACATGTATGTAAATCAAAAAGGGGGAGGAACAAAATTATTATATTGGGATAAGTCAGGTGTGTATTGTTTGGTATTGAAATATTTGTTTCAATGTTAAATAGGTTTTCATGTTTTTATGAATCAACCACTAGAGGGTCAACTATAAACCATGGACATAGGTATACATATTCCAACTATGAGGTATGTAATGTGGTTATACAGAAAAATTAGATCATTGTTCTTAATAGGACCTTGATAAAATAATTGGTATTGATAATGTATATATCTTTTAAATGTTAAATTAGGTTCTACAACATCTGAATTAGAGAACCGTATAACACTTTTTGTATTGAATACAAGTGTGTAATTGGAGGTACGAAGCTATAAAAGAGAAATATAGCACTTATTTACCATTTTGTTAATTTTGAGCATGCTATTATATATAAAAACACCCAGTATATATGTATTGTAAATTGTATATTTTAGATTTATAAAGAGACGTCTCTCATAAAGAGACGAAACGCATCTGGTTTTAAAAAGAAAGGCGGACACTACATCTAAACACTTTTCCGATTGGAAGGTGATTAATTATCCTTCTTTAAAGATCGGTTGTTGTATAAATAACATGTAAGAAATGTCCATCTACTGTATTGTGGATTTTTTAATAAAGGAATAATACGATTATTTTAGAAATTTAATTGGTTTATAACTTGTTTATTAATACTGGCCTTGGGCCAATTGTCTGGGTGTTTTGGTATGAGGGTATCTTTCTATAGACCCCCGAGGAAGATTTGAAGCAAGCTCACAATCTGGATAAATTGATTTACATCGAAAAGCAAACAGGAACACACAGGGAAATTGTTTCCTTAAAGAAAATAGAAAATATATAAGATTTAAGAAGGATTGTAATACAAGTCATTATAAAGAGTTGCGTTTTAATAGGAGCACCCCATCAGTAATTTGTTTGTCTATTTGTAAATTAGTCCTTCTAACAGAGGACTTACTGAAGGGTGCTGCTGAAATTTGCACTAATAGCGCAGTTTAGGGTCTTTTTGTGTGATATATATATATATAAAATATCGATAGATGTTGCAGAGCCTCTGATTAGGGATGGCAACCAACCATCAATGGTTTGCAAACATCGATGGACTGACTGAAAACAAGTGGTTTGCCATTGCTGGTGGCCATCAATGTTGCACCATCGATAGTAGCCATCAACTGATGTTTAGGAAACATTGGCAGTTGTGGTCTACACAGATGTTGCCCAGTCACTAAACAAATGATGGCTTCTAACGATGGTTGAACCATCAATGGTACAGCTGTCAATGGCCTTCACTACAGTATAACATAAAAATTGCTATTTTTATGGTATACTGGGTTTTATAATATATATTTTTTTCAAATAAAATAGTGATGGATAAGTTTAAAATTATGTTCTTGACCTAATTCAATCATAAAAGAAACCGACAATTTTGGAGCGGTTTTTGGAAAAAGAATTTGTCGGTTAAGTGGTTAAACATAAAAAACTCAATACTGTTAACTATGATTATACCAATCATCAGGCTTATAGGTGGTTAAAGGGTGATGCAGTGCCTAACAGGTTTCACCATACATACTGGTCTTTCCCTCGTGTTCCTCGACATATTGACTCCTCTTCCTCTCAATCACTCTCTGAAAGTGAGAATATTGATTCAAGTGCCAGAGCTCCTAGTGAACTTAGACCACCAACTGGTTCTTTTTTGGGCAGAGTGACCAGGTCCAACATTGGTCGAAACAGAGGGCAGATCTAGATATCCTACGAGGTGGTGGGAGCACAAGAAGAAGGAGGGGGAGGGGCAGCAGATACGAGATACAGTGTTTAATTTGTCTAGTCATGATTTATCAACTGCTGAAATGGAGGTTCTGTCCTTGGGTTTTTCATTTGTACCTACCTTCTCACATGATAAATTTACACGAGTGGTTGATCATTAAAAACAGGGTGCTTTAGATGTGCTAATTGCACAACATGTCGGTCATTACTTACTTTTTCATCATTTGTTCACCCCCCACAGCGGAAGAAAAATTCATATTAAGTATAAATTACATTGCCTTATGGACATTGTTGTTTATATTTTAATCTGCCCTTGCAGATTATACTATGTGTGGATAACTACAAGGTGCCTTCGAGAAAGGATGGGCAACCATCGGTTGTCCATAAGATCGGCATTAGATACACTCACGACTGACAAACCAGTAGCCCAACATTTATTGAAATATGGACACACTGTGGCCAGTATGAAATGTATGCTCATTGACCATATACCTGCTCCCCAAAGAGGGGGTGATCGTGAAATCGCCTTGTGGAAATGTGAAGCACGATGGATTTTCAAACTGGATACATTAATCCCAAGAGGGCTCAATGAGTCCAATCTTTAAATATTTTTTGGAAATGAAATATTTTTTTGAAATGAGCTATTATTCTTTTGGAATAAGTTCTCTTTGAAATGAGATATAGCTAGGATTTTTTTTTAGCAATTAAGAGCTATATTTTGAATTTTTTGAGTGACCTGCATATGTGTCTTTTTATTATGGTGTGCTTATATTATTTAACTATATTGTTCACTTGGGTGTTCATTTCTATAAGCTGACATTGCTCCTTTTGCTACTATGTTCTAGAGGTGCTTTGATATTAATATTTAGAAGCACACTCATATTCATATTTATTCACCTTGATGGGTACTATGGTTACCTACAGTTGCATTAGTTGAGTGGTTTTATGCGTTCCACTAGTTGGAGCGCATACACTGCCAGTATAGCTAAATGAGTCTCTTGTTCTGTTGCATGTATTTAAATTTGATTCTTGTGCATTTAATGTTCAATAACTAATGCTATATGAGTGATATGTGACGCTTCTGAGATGTTATTGTTAATTGTTTATTACTTTGAAGGTTTGCAATTCTATGGGTGTGTCTTGTTACTGATTGAAAGGGGTATATATGTCAGCGTTTTTGGTGATGGTATTCACTTTCCATTTGGCTGCTTACTGATGTACTACTGCTGCTGTGTCCTGATGATGGTCCTGTTTGGACCGAAATGTCAACCCACTATGACCATGTATATCATCTTCTAAAACCATGACTGGTAATTAAATTTTGTACTTTTCTACTAAACCTGATGAGTGCCGATTTTAATTTTTTCCTATATATATATATATATATATATATATATATATCCAAGGAGGCTAAAAAAATAGCCAAATGAGGGCACTCACCGCACTAAAGAATAATGATTCAATCAGGTTTATTCAAATAATGATATTCCACCATCAATATAGTCGACGTTTCGACCCCTAAGGGTCATTATCAAGACACACCAGCACTGACAAATATCCAGCATGTTGACAAAAGGCATACTGGTTATACCCCATGACCTCACTTATAAAACCTGGAGGATCAGCATTAGTTCAATTACACTAATTATAATGAAATTCACCTCAAGTACTGCATCACTCTCTACAACAATGTTTTGTAGTTTGCTACTAAACCTGGTCAGTGCTGATTTCACATTTTTTCTATTAATGAACCTTGTCTTTAAATTGAGCACCCCACTACGTTGATGACTTGTATGGAGTGCGGAATACTTGGATTTATATATATATATATATATATATATTTATTTATATATACAGTCAGGGACTCATAAATATTGGGACATTGACAGAATTTTCATATTTTGGCTTTGAAATGAAACAAACAAGATGTGCTTTACCTGCAGACTTTCAGATTTAATTTGAGGGTAATTACATCCAAAACAGGTGAATGGTGTAGGAATTACAATGGTTTCTATATGTGCCTCCCACTTTTTAAGGGGCCAAAAGTAATGGGACAAACTAAACAATCCTAAATCTAACTTTCACTTTTTAATACTTTGTTGCAAATCCTTTGCAGGCAATTACAGCCTGAAGTCTGGAACACATAGACATCACCAGACGCTGGGTTTCATCCCTGGTGATGCTCTGCCAGGCCTCTACTACAAATGTCTTCAGTTTCTACTTGTTATTGGGGCATTTTCCCTTCAGTTTTGTCTTCATCAAGTGAAATGCATGCTCAATCGGATTCAGGTCAGGGGATTGACTAGGCCTTTGCATAACATTCCACTTTTTAGCCTTAAAAAACTCTTTGGTTGGTTTTGCAGTATGCTTCGGGTCATTGTCCATCTGCACTGTGAAGTGCCGTCCAATGAGTTCTGAAGCATTTGACTGAATATGAGCATATAATATTGCCCAAAACACTTCAGAATTAATTCTGCTGCTTTTGTCAGCAGTCACATCATCTATAAATACAAGGGAACCAGTTCCACTGGCAGCCATACATACCCACGCCATGACACTACCACCACCATGCTTCACTGATGAGGTGGTATGTTTTGGATCATGAGCAGTTCCTTTCCTTCTCTTCTCTTCCCATCACTCTGGTACAAGTTGATCTTTGTCTCATCTGTCCATAGGATGTTGTTCCAGAACTGTAATGGCTTTTTTAGATGTTGTTTGGCAAACTCTAATCTGGTCTTCCTGTTTTTGTGGCTCACCAATTGTTTACATCTTGTGGTGAACTCTCTATATTCACTCTTGTGAAGTCTTCTCTTGATTGTTGACTTTGACACATATAAATCTACCTCCTGGAGAGTGTTCTTGATTTGGCCAACTGTTGTGAAGTGGTTTTTCTTCACCAGGGAAATAATTATTTGGTCATCCAACACAGTTGTTTTCCGTGGTCTTCCGGGTCTTTTGGTGTTGCTGACCTCTCCGATACATTCTTTCTTTTTAAGAATGTTCTCTCTTATGGGTTTGTTTTGATTTTTCAGCCTAATGATGGCTTGCTTCACTGATAGTGACAGCTCTTTTGATCTCATATTGAGAGTTGGCAGCAACTGATTCCAAATGCAAATGTAACACCTAGACTCAACTCCAGACCTTTTACCTGCTTAATTGATAATGAAATAACAAGGGAATAGCCCACACCTGTCCATGAAATAGCTTTTGAGTTGATAGTCCCATTACTTTTGGCCCCTTAAAAAGTGGGAGGCACATATTGAAACTGTTGTAATTCCTACACCGTTCACCCGATTTGGATGTAATTACCCTCAAATTAAATCTGAAAGTCTGCAGTTAAAGCACATCTTGTTTGTTTCATTTCAAAACCATTGTGGTGGTGAATAGAGGCCAAAATCTGAAAATTCTGTCAATGTCCCAATATTTATGGACCTGACTGTATATATATATATATATATATATATATCGATGCACAAATGATCCAGCACTCACAATGTTTGAACCAAGTATACCTGCTCCGGTGCCCTTCTTACAGGGAACAGCATCCGCGATACATATAGCACACAGAGGTGGCACTCGGAGACCTTCAAATGGTATATTCAAAAACTGAAAATTTAATCCATCAACTTTTTGGGACCTCACGTCCCTTCCTCAGGATGCAACATGCCATTTATGTTGATTCATATTTACAGCCGTGCATTCAAGATATGTCTTCAAATTTGAAAGATTCTACAGCTTTACTACGATGTTTTCCTTCAATTGATCTACTTACGCCTGATATTGTGTTGGTCACCTGTGATGTTACCAACTTGTATGCATGTATCCCACATGAGACAGGCATATGGGCTGTAGATAGGCTATTGATTAACAACCCCAAATTTGAGGGTCCTGATTAAAAAAATTTCTTAACTCTCTTGGAAAGGGTGGGATGTGCCATGGGCTCGGCTGTGGCCCCATCTTTTACCAGTGCCTTCATGGGGGAGGTAGAAACTAATTTGTTTTTTTACTGACATCATGGTGTCAGAGTGCACATTTCTTTACTATCGATACATCAATGACTTGTTGATCTTCTGGCGGGGTGATGTCAACATTTTGTTGGACATCATTGAGAGCCAGAATGCATCATCAAGTCCTGTCAAATTGACAGTATATTATAGTGACAAGGAAATTAATTTCCTTGACATCACAATTAAAATTGAAAATGTACGGATTACAACCTCTTTATATGTCAAACAAACGGACAGGAACAATCTCCTAATTTATTACAGTTTTCACCCCATAACACTGTACATGGTTTACCATACTCTCAGTATTTGAGAGTTTGCAGGATCACCAGTGACAGAGATGAGACTAGTAAACAACACTAAGGGGTGGCAATCAAGCAAAAAAATCTCCTACAGCTCGAATCATCATGGATTCATAGATTAGACACCATGTCGCTGCGAGGGCTAAATGAGTCCTTAGGCTTAAATTGTTTTCTGTAGGAGGTTACTGGTTAGAGTTTTTTTTTAAGATGTCTTTTTAGATCATTTTGTCGCAAGTATGTCCTCAGTTTCCTTGTATTTAAAGGTTTTCTCCAAAAAGGTTTGGCACATGGTTAGTTGTGTCACTCTGTGGCTTGTTCTTTGTGAACCTTGGTCAATAAATTGTTAGGTCACTTAAGCGTGTATAGATTACCACTCTTGGATCTTGATCAGTTTTTTTGTTCTCTTAACCATTGGGATTATTGATACTATTATTATATTGCATATCTGTATATATTATTAAGGTTCTGTGATATTGATATGCTCAAACTAATACATTGATCCATATATTTTTTGCACACCCAGCTTGCCTTTATAGGGAATGTCTAATTGACACTTGAACATTCACCAATAATTTTTTCATCGCTGTAGACATAATATTTAGATTTTTTGTTTTGACACATTTTCAAACATTTTTTTTTTCATTTTGGATACCACCTGAAGAGTTTAGGTTTTTTGGTGGTTTCACAAACAATTTTTTTTTTCACATATATTTCCACACACATTTTTCTGCATATTATTGTACACATCTCTTAGACATAGTTTGGATTTTGTTCACTGGTTTCATTAGTTGCACATTCTTTCTTCTTTTTTAGAGCACCACATCACAGTGTCATATTACTACTGTATTACACACACTATTCTATATATGCCCTCGCATGGCCATATCCTGCACAGTATTTGGACTAAATAGGTCCAAGATTTTTTATCATTTTATTATATTCTATATTTGATTTGTTTTTTTCATTAGGTGGATAATGTTCACCATTATTTGATTTTGCATTTATGTGTATATGACATATTGTAAATGTTTGCACATTTCCAGCAGGTTGTTATGGCAACCACCGGGTCATGTGCTGCCCCCGTCTGATGCTGCACCTGTGGAGATCACATGGACACTTGACACGCAGGGAACTTCCAGCATGTGACACGCACTGAACTTCCAGCTGATCTTGCTGCCCATGTTCCGGTCTTGTCCTGGGCGTGACTAGTGGGAGGAGCAGCACGTGTCCAGATTGGTAAGCTATTTAACGCTGTTGTTTGTATGTAATGTCCGTATTCTCCATGTTGCATCCTGAGAAAGGGACATGAGGTCATGAAAAGTTGATGGATTAAATTTAAATTTATTTAATATACCATATGAAGGTCTCCAAGTGCTGCCTCTGAGTGCTATATATATATATATATATATATATATAGTGTAAAAATCATTTACAAAAGTGCCTAAATAAAGTGCATAAAAGGACAAGAGGATCCAGAGACTTATCTTATAAGGGGATGATCTTCGTTCAACTTAGAAATGCCTAAGAATCTCCAGTATTAAGATTTTCTATGCACTCTGTAGGTGGCATAATATTCAGGAGAGAGTTTACCTTGCTCCTGAATGTCTGGATGCTGGCTGTATATCTGTCCAATCTGTCTGGTAGAAAGGAAAATCTGGTCTGTCTTCCAGGGTTTTGGAGGAAATTTCTATTGGTATTTGCTCCCATACATTACCAGATTTTCCTTCCCACCAGACAGATTGGACAGATAGATCTGACAGTGTGTACCCAGCTTTTAGGCATTTCTAAAGGTGGGTACACATCTGACAGATATATCTGCAGATTGAGTGGTCTGCAGATATATCTGCAGATGATGGTTGTTCATACACACTGAATGACCATAATCTGCTGCTGCAGCGGGTCGAGCCAGACTGGGGGCAGGTAGGGGGTGTGCCCTTATCGCAGGAGGTGTGGCCCGCCCCCTTCATAAAAAAAAATACAATTTCCAACGAGGTGCAGCACGCTGGGGAGTGGCTGTGCCACTCAGCCCGACGTACAGCCAAAGGGGCGCATGATCAGCATGATCACTCCCCCCCTTTGGCATAGGAGACTGGTTGAGCTGCTGCTTTAGCATCCTTGGACAGTCTCCCAGTGCACCCCAGCACACAGCAGCATGTGCTGGGCTGCTGTGGATGGGGAGCTGTGCTGGACACGGGTAAGTAGTACCCGCTTGTGGCTCCCCCCCTCTCTGCACCCCTCTGTACAGGTGAACAGCTGATCATCCGTACACAACTGCCGATGGACAGATATGTCTGCAGCCATATCTGTTCATTGGCTGTGTAGCATTGTTCACAGACATATTGTCTGTACACACTTGCCGACAGGAGCACGATATATTGGCCGATCAATTGATTGGCCAATATATCGGCCAGTGTGTACCCAGCATAAGATGCCCGAAGATCATCCACTTAGAGGATAAGTCTCTGGATCCTCTTGTCCTATTATGCACTTTATTTAGGCACTTGTGTAATTGATTTTTACACTAGTAGGCGCTCTTTTATCTTTATTTATTTAATTTTACTTAAGTATGTTTGTATACACATACATACATATTCAGAAACTCCCCCTTACAAATCCTGCATCTGCCCCTGGTGGCAGTCAGGTGGGAGGTGTAGGGCACTGAGGTGGGGGCAGCAATCTTTCATCCTGCCCCTCCCAGAAAGAGACACAGTTACTGAGGTGAGGTTACAAGTCCGGACAGAGGGATCTAGCAGCCACCACTCTGACTACTGCTAGTGTTCCGCTGCCTGGCCGCCACTGCAGCTGTCCCCGCTGGCTCCATCTGGCACCCAGAAGCGCCCGCTATCCGGAGAAGATGGCAGCTTCCGGATTGCATTCCATAGTGGGATGCAAATCCTGGAAGATGGTGTATAGCCAACTCATGTGTGTGCCAGTCTGGCTGGCTGATGTGAGATGACCAGGCAGGCAGTAAGTGGTGCCAATGGGTGGAAAGGTATCCCCAGGAGGTGGAGCAGGTGCCATCAGGGTAGGACTGAGTGGATGCTAATCATATGTCTGGTGGCTGGGAGACATGCAGAGGATGCTCCCTGGCTGCTTAGTTTGTTACCCATGGCTTCAAGGATGGCCTCACTGAATTTCCATGTTACACAAACTGAGTGGCTGGGGAGCATCCTCTGCATGTCTCCCAGGTACCAAATGTAACTGTCAGCACAATAACACTAAAATCATATCGGCTTGCCTCTGCTCATGCACTGAGGACACTGCTGCCACCCCGCACTGGTGGTATGACTGACACCACCGGCACTTCTGCACTGCGGACACTGCTGGAACCCCCAAACTGAGAATACAACTGGCACTCCTGCACTGCCAACACTGCCAGCACTCCCAAACTGAGGACACTGCCACCACCCATGCACTACTGACATACCAGCACAGAGAACCCTGCTGTCACTCATGCACTGCCGACTCCTCCCCCCCGCATTAAGGATGCTGCTGACACCAATTTGACACAGTAAGTGCACCATTGGTGCATTCAACCTGCACAGTATGCAATCAGCTCTGTATTTTACCTGCACTGTAACCCACATTGTATCCAACCTGCACTGTAACCTGCTTTGTACCCAATGTACACTTTATCTGATCCACACTGTATCCGACCTACATTGTATCCAACCCGCACTGTATCCAACCCACACTGTATCCAAATGGCATGTATTTGTGCCACTGCTCTGTTGATTAGTTTAACCAGCCAGCCTTTGACCTATATTGATGAACAATATTGTGAGCTGTGTGGCGTACAAAATTGAGTGGAAATGCCTGGAACTTAATGTTATTGAGGATAATAATATTCTAGGAACAAAAATGGCACAAAATATGTGATTTTAGCTTTTGTTGTACATTTTTAGAAAAATCCAACATCAAAACCAGTCACAGCGTTTTGGCAAAACCAAACCCAAAACTGGATGACGAATAAGAATGAAAACCCCCAAAAATGGTCTGGTGAACATCTATACCAATTACCTCCCAGAAAGACAGGTACAGCTATACATAACCCAGAACCAAAGCAGTTCACAGCAAATAACTGATACCAAAAAAAAGTTAGTGAAGCAGAACCCATCATAAACCACTCATTATTCATATTTATAGTACAAAACCAGCACACACTGTACAACAGACCTGCCATTCTGTCCATCATCCTGGCCTCCAATTGAGGACCTCAGGTGAACACCATGCCTGTCATCCTAGGCAAGATACATAGAGATGAGTGGGTCCCATTCTTAGAGAACCAGACCCCCCTGAACATAGTGAATCTGGGCAGGATCCGTGTCAGGCTCAGGTTTTCCTGTCTGACTCAGAATATGGGTTTTTGATTGCATATAAGTCCCTCCCCGTGGTGATCGGTGCCATTTGCTGCTGAATCTCTGTTCAGGGAGGGTAGGCTGGCAGGCTGTGTGTGCTGTGTAGTCCATAGAGAAGTATGCTGTCCATCCATGGGTGTGCTGCACTGTCATAACAGGGGTATGTTGTCCATCAGGGGTGTGCTGTCTATATAGGGGTGTGCTGTCCATCCAGTTTGTTATCCATCTAGGGGTGTGCTGTCCATCCAGTGTGCTGTCCATCCAGGGTTGTGCTGTTCATCCAGTGTGCTGTCCATCCAGGGGTGTTCTGTCCATCTAGGGATGTGCTTTCCATCCAGTGTGATGTCCATCAGGTGGTGTGCTGGGCTGTCCATCCAGGCATGTGCTGTCCATCCAGGGGTGTGCAGTCCATCCAGGGGTGTGCTGTCCATTCAGAGGCTGTGCTGTCCATCCAGGGGCTGTAAAAAAAAGTCAAGAAAAGTTTTAAAGAAATGTAAAAAAATAATAAATTACAAAAAAAAGAGTTAAAAAGTAGATTTTTGTTTTGTACTGCACCCCTGTGTATCCATATAAGCACTGTGATGTTGCATGTCATACCCCCCAGTGTATCCATATAAGCACTGTGATGCTGCAGGCCACATACCCCAGTTTATCTATGTAAGCATTGTGATGCTACAGGTCGTACCCCAGTGTATGGTTCCATACACCAGTGTATCCATATAGCACTGTAATGCTGCATCCCATACCTCCCATTGTATCCATATAAGCACTGTAATGCTGCAGGCTATACTCCAGTATATTATCCATCCATATAAGTACTGTGACACTGCAGGACACACCCCAGTGTATCCATCCATATAAGTGCTGTGACACTGCAGGACATACTCCAGAGTATCCATATAAGTTCTGTGATGCTGCAGGTTGTACTCCAGTGTATCCATATAAGTACTGTGATGCTGTAGACTGTACCCCAGTGTATCCATATAAGTACTGGGATGCTTCAGGCTGTATCCCAGTGTATACATACAAATACTGTGAATTAAAATTTAAATAAAAAATTTTCAAACTAATCAATCCTACCTTCCTTTCCCTGCCTTCAACTACTCCATAAGCATACTCCATCTCCTTCGGGTCTCTGATCTAATTATTGATTAATGAAAACATTCTTGGTTTCTCTATGGGGTTGCATAGTTTATTAAACTGCCATACTGTCTGCTACTGCAGTGCCACTCTGTTTTCTAGATGTGCTATGTTGGAAGCTGAACTGCTACATGTTTGTGACAAACCCCTGCTGTTACTTAGCTTAGGCAGCCAGCTAGCTCAGTGCAACCTTTTGGCCTAAACTGGATGAAATCAATATTGTGAGCTGTGAGGTGATCAAAACTGACTGGAAATAAATGTTATTGAGGATAATAATACTGTAGGAATAAAAACAGGCCAACATTATATGATTTCAGCTGTTTTTATTATATTTAAAAAAAAATACAGGTCCAAAACCAAAACATGCAAGGGCGATTTTGCAAAACCAAATCCAGATCCATAACATGAAGGAGATACAGGACCTCATTCAGAGTCAGTCGTTTCGGCCGCACGGTCATACGCCACCGATGTTCGCTAAACTGCGCATGCGTAAAGTTCGCAATGCGCAAACTAGCTGCTATGATCAGAAATGTATCTCTCCTTGAACACAGCCTGGTCGGTAGTTTGAGTGACAGAATGAGGCGTTTGTGGGTGGTAACAGGGGAAGGTGCTTGAAAACGGGGGAGTGGAGATCTGAACGCAGGCGTGCCTAATTATGTGAACGGCGTTTTATGGGAGTGCATAATTAACAAAGTAGTGTCATGGCACACGTGACATGGGTGGTTTGTACACTGGCCTGATCATAGTGCTTAAGAGAGGGTATTGTCAACCTTAAGCTCTACGACCAGTTCCGATGGTTAGCGTTGGTCTCAATTAATCCTTATATGGCCGGAGATGATGTGTAATGCGTACGAGAAGGGGGCGTATTTTTTTACTTATGGCCGCATCCTCCCCTTTGTCGGCCAGCTAACGATACGATCTTAAGGACGCAACTTGCGAAGGCATCATTTGCAAATCCGGCCCCTTTTCCCTTACGACCGTGCGGCCCCAACGACCGACTCTGAATGAGGTCCACTATAAATGTCAACTCACTAAATGTAAAAAGTACAAATATCCCACCTAAAGAAAAACTCTACCTATTATTAAAAAATTCTGTCTTGAAAAGCTAAATATTAAGAAACCAATAAAAAGGGATAAAGGGGGCTAATTCGCAAGTTGGTTAATTTCTGCTTTTTAGATGCACCCATATATTTATGAAAGATACTAACTTTGAATGATTGATAAATTGTTTTCTTAGGAGCATCTATATTATGCCTCACATCTATATATATAAAATCAAATGTCCTTACTGACTGACTCACTGACTGACTGAGTCACTTACTCATTAATGCCCAGCCCAAACCCCTGGACCTAGAAACATGAAAATCAGAGAGAATATTGTTTCCATGATGTAGGTATCCACTCAGAAGGGATTTTTTTTTAAAATTCAACTCGTAAAGGGGTTAAAAGAGCCAAAATGTTTCCTCCCCCTGTGCAATGTCCTGCCTTACTGACTCATTGTGGCTGCAGCAAAGTTCAGAATAAAAACACCAACTCTCATTCCCAAGTGCTGCCAAACTTCACTGGCAGTTAATGTGGCACCCCAATTTGAATAGTAAGGGGAGGGATTGTGTTACTACAGAGGTGAGAAAGCAAAATGTGTTATGGAAGGGAAATGAGTTACTACACAGGTGAAGGTGTGAAATGTGTTACCACACATGTGAGGGAAGGGAATTCTGTTACTACAAAGGTGAGGGAGGGAAATGTGTTACTACAAGGGTAAGTGGGGCAATAATAAATTACTGTAGTTGTGAGTGAGGACAATGTATTACTACAGGTGTGAGGGAAGGATCGTATTTCCACATAGGTGAGGGAGGGGAATGTTGAATGTTATACAACACCGACCAGGGAGGAACATTTATTACTACAGAGGTAAGCCAGGTAATGTGTTACTACAGAGGTGAGGTACGATAATGTCTTACAATAGCAGTGAGCGAGGGGATGCATTACTATAGAGGTGAAGGATTAATGTGTTACTGGATGGTGAGATGGAAATGGAAACAGTAAATATCTAAGGTCTACCCGGATGAAACCGGGTTTATCAGCTAGTATTTTATGTATCATTAAATGCAGATCATTTACTAGACTATAATTAAAAGCATGTGCTCTTCATATATTCAGCAGTGCCACAAATATTGTGGGAGACCATTATGTTAGGTCACAGTCAGCAAAGGTTCAGTTTAATAAATGGATGGATGGATGGGTATTTGTCACATGTACAGTAGGTGCAATATGCATGTAGTTTTCAAGACAAAACAAGATTCTAGCACAATTTTTGACAAAATGACACTGTATATAGTAAAGATGAGTGGTTCAGTTTTGCTGAAAACTCAACACACCTGGACCTAGGAGTGCTAAGTTGAAACAAGGCATGACTCCATTCCCCCAGCTAAATTGGGGTCTCAAATTGAGGTGAAACATCATAATCTTTATTACCAAACTTCAATGGTGGGAACTGCTCATTGGCTGAGAGGCAGAAGGCTTGTCTCTCACAGCCAATGAGTGCTTAGCACCATAATTTCCATAGCGAAATCCAGTGGCTGAGTGGTAATTTGGGAAGTACCGCCCTTAGAGGATGGTACTTAGTTTGCGGGACCGGGTATTTCCATTTTTTGTTTTGCCAAAAGACCCTGGATTGCCTACATGGAACAAAGTGGACTTGAACAATGCATATGATTAGGTGAGTATAGATTTTTTTTTTTACAGGTACCCTAGGAATATTCTATTGGATAAGTGGATGTGATGGGCTTCAGGGATACAATGGTGAGTATGTGAGATAGTGTGTGTGCATGTGTGTGTACAGGTGTGTGTGCATGTATGTTTTAATAAAGTTTTACTTTCTATAGTGTGTGTGTTCTGTGGTTTTTTAATGTTGCTTTTGCTGTGGAACTACAGGTAAAAGAAGGCCCATGATGTCCCACATGATGGTACTTGTGGTTTTCAGAGTACCAGCATGCGGGAGAGGCTTGCTGGGACCTGTAGTTCCACAGCAAGACAATATTTTTAACTATTTCAAATGCACCACACTACATAATCAACCCAGCACCCACCATCCAGGGGTTCTGGGGATAGCCCCAGGCTAACAGCCTAGGCCTGCGGTGCCCTGGAGAAGGGGATGCCTTTATTGTTGGATCCCCAACTCCCTGGGGATCTCTGGCCTGGGTTGACTAGTGGTCAGGGGTAATGCTTTGGCTGGGGCATTCAATGAAAGGGTTCCGCTGGCTGTGGCATTACCCCACCACTAGAATGAGCTTGGTACCGATTGTAGATAATACAGGAGACCCCTACTCTTTTTGTCCTATTTATTTCCAAAACCAGGACCGGCTCGACTGAGCCCAGTGCTGGTTGTGCTAATTACATGGGACCCAAACATCTTTTGTCCCCTGTATTTTGACAACCAGGACTGGCTCTGACAAGCCCGGTGCTAGCTGTGTTAAATACAGGGGACCCCTACATCATTTGACCCCTGTATTTTCACAACCAGTACTGGGTCTCAAAAGCCTGAGGAAGGTTGTACTTGGGGGAGGACACACACACCATTTTTTTTATTATTTTTTCACTTTTAATTCATTTTTTTTTAACACAGAGGCATAGACGGATGCATCTCACTGATCCGTCCATGCATCTGTGTCTAACTTGATTGTTTTTTTAACACAGATGCTTGCGGCATGGATCTCACTGATCCATGCAAGCATCTGTGCCTCATTTTTATTTTACACAGATGCATGCATCATGGATCTCCCTGATCCATGCAAGTATCTGTCTCTGCTATCAGCAAATCATTATATCGTGCACAATAGATCTTGTGTCACAATGTGCTGTTTTTGCTTCATATCTTGTCCTGGAGCTGCCAGGGAGAGTTCAAGGAAAATTGCTCACGCTATCACATCATGAGCACAATGGCTAGTGTGAACGCACCTTTAGTGGTAAATTTACTAAAATGAGATTTTTAGAAGTGGAGATGTTGCCAATAGCAACCAAGCAGATTCTAGCTATTATATTCTAGAAGGTGCTAGTTAATTGTTAAATATTATCTGATTGGTTGCTATAGGCAACATCTCCACTTCTCAAAACTCTCACTTTAGTAAATATACCCTTTAGAGTGTTCATTTATTGACTATTGTAATGCTTTTTTAACAGCTGGGTCTTAACATTCCAATTTCCAGCCAAGCAGCAAGTGAGATACTAACATCAACAGGTAGTCAAAACAGAAAGAATAGGTTGGAGAGAGCAGCACAGACTTGAAAGGCAGCAAATGTACAGTACATGTTTGTTTAAAGGCAATATCTACTCCCATGCAGATGTGGGATCCTAGTTTTCTCTTTCATACAGAACACTAAAATGCATACTGTTGACTGCTCCTTATCACTGGAGAGACTGAACAGAAGAGGAAAGGGGTAGGCAAGCTTAGAGTATAGTAAGGTGGTGTTCACATAAATACAAATGAGGTAGACCTGATTACAGACACATATACACATATCGCCTTAGCACAGGAGAGTGTGGACAGAAATAAGTTTGGGATATAAGAGAGGACAGAGTTATTAATTAAATGAGGGTCAGGAATTTGAACAAAATTTTAGATGGGTTTTGTGTTTATTGGGAACAAGCTCATAAAAGTTTTGCTTTCCAGTGCTTGATAAATATGGGAAATGCAGTCAAACCTTTGAAAACAGATGTAAAGATGTTGCATAATGATTTCATGGTCATCGTAAAGTGTCAAAAAAAGTACTGATGTGGACCCATTATGTATTAGTTATTGACATTTGCTAAACCTGATATGTCCTCAAACCATTTTTTCTCTGTCTCCTCTCAAAATTCCACTTTTCTCCCACATCCACTACCTGTAGACCTCTTCTATTCTCCCTCTATACATCCTCTTTAGGTGAGATCATCAGCTCATTTGGCCTCCAAAATCTTCTCTCTGCTGGTGACACTCAGATCTACCTCTCTTTCCACCTCTATCCTCACTTGTATCTCCAGCTGCCTCTCTGCTATTGATGTCACAGTGCTTTCTTAAACTTAATATGTCTAAGATAGGGTTTGTAATCTTTCTCCCATAAGATCACCTACCTAAATTTCATTAGCTATTGAGAGAACCAGAAATTCCTCTTGCCCACAAGTGTGGTGTGTTGAATTTATCCTTGACTCCTCCGTCTACATTAAATCTCACATTCAGCACCTTTCTCATTTTTTCCATTTCCATCAGAAAAATATCTCCAGGATCAGATCCTCTCTCACACTGGAAGCAACTAAGACCCTCATGCACTCACTGGTCATCTCTAGACTGGACTACTGTAATCTCCTTTTATTTGGCCTGCCTGTCTCTCACTTTACTCTACTCCAATCTGTCCTCAATGCTGCTACCGAGCTCATCTTCCTCTCCAAATGGTCTACATCTGCCTCCCCTATCCTTTAAGCCCTTCATTGGCTCCCTTTCCCCTTCAGGACCCAAATCAAACTCCTCACACTCACAAAACACCCACCCAATACTCTCCTGTATACATACCTGACCTTATCTCCCATAACATTCTCAACCACAAACTTAATTCCACAAATACATGCAGCCTCTCTTCTCAACTGATTACTTCCACCCACTCCTGATTCCAAGACGTTACTAATGCTGCTCCTTACAACTGGAACCCTCTCTTTCTACCTGTCAGACTTTCCAAAACTTCACATAGGCTCTCAAGACCCACTTTTTTATCAAAGTCTTCCAACTCTCATCCTAACCCACTGCTCCATAATCCTTGCTTACTGTATCACCCCTCTATGTCATCCCTATCTGTCTCCCACTCCCCTTTAGATGAGCTAAAGTGAAAAATGTGGTAAACACACAAAAATCCTTTTTTTGGTTGGTTTACCACATTTTCCATATGTACTAAGCACTAGAATGCGATGCTTTCTGGTGCTTCGCCCGGTGGGTAGCACTGCCTTCATGTGGCATTACTCAATAGAAGCCTTTGGGCTTCTTATCAGGATGCCCCCCCAATTGGATCCCTCCCATCTCCCCCAAGATCTGCATCCTTCTGTGCATGTGCAGAAGGACATCAGAGGGACTACTGGGTGTTAAACCCAGAAATCCCACTATCCTAGGGCATAACAAAGGACAGCTGTTATTGGGAGAGCTGTGCTGTGCAATTTTCAGTGCATTTCTAAGTACATACTGCTGTAATCAACCATGATATGTACCCGGTGAGAGGCGGGATGTACCGCAACATGGATGCGATGCTTAGTACATCCTTCTCTTATGCCATCATCTCCTTCTCACTGCCATCAATAGCACCTAAACTTTGGCTTTGACTGCACTGCTGCTCATTTGGGTATTATGACTTCTGCTGCGACAGCAAAGTTTATAAACCTTGTCCATATTCTGTACTGTAAGTCACATTTTTCTTCTTTTGGTCACACTGTTTATTTACATACTCTGTAAGGCACTGAGGATACTTTGAGGTATCATATAAATACATTATTAATAATAATAATAATAATAATAATAATAAGTAGATATTGTAAAGATTAAGTGGTTTCATGGACCCTTCCAACCTTTAGAATGGTTTTAGTCCAAATCTGGTATCCAGTATCTGGTATAGCAAACTGAGAAAGAAAAGAAAAAATACAAATACACTGATACCCAATGGTTAGCATGCAAGAACTACAGTGTCCAAGGAATTTATTGTCTGAGGAATTGGTGAGCACCATTACTGTTCCATTACTCTTCCTTTATATTTTGTTTGCATAGTATACATCATTTTATTTTTTTTTCAGTTTATTATTGGAAAACTGGATCCCACTTTTGGATGAAGAATATTCTAAAGGCTGGTAGGGCACTAAAACCACATTTTCTTTACCATATTTTCACCCAAGTGTTTAAGTTAAAAAAACCCATCTCAGATGTGATACTTCTAATGGAACTCTAGTCTTCATCAGGAACCCCCACAATAAGTCATGGAATTTACAGTGAGGAAAGCACAAGATTTCATTTTACATAGAACATATAACTTAGGGCCTGATTTAGATTTGGGACTAGAGTAACATAGAATAAGTAACTGTGTACCTGAACAAACCATGTTACAATGCAAGGGGTGCAAAAACTGTACATACTTTTTTTGCATATGGGTAAATACTGGCTGCTTTTGCATGTAGCCCACAAATGATGGACATCTTTATTTTTACACAGCAATTTTTGGACACAATGCTTCCAAATTTAATCTGTGCACATTTTACATCTGTCTCACCTGCAGGGAAACATAGTTTCACCAAGATGCACAATTACCTGTTTTTTCTTACTCTATTCCAAAACCTGAATTAGGCTCTTGAATAAAATATATAGTAATAATGAAGTGTAGACAGGCATATGAACCACATAATGCCTTTGTAGTTTTAGTTTTGTTGATTAAACTTTTGATAACATTTCATTATCGTCTACTTCTTAAATTCTTCTGATCTTCTCACAAACTACTAATTGACAATGGCCTCTCTTCTAAATTGTGCACATTTTTTCTGAGATTCCCTAGATTCCTCATCACTATGTCCCTACCTAGTCTTCAGATGCATAAACACAAGGTTACCAGTATGCTTACTGGACTACAGGGGTGTATATTTACTAAAGGTCGATTTTGATTCTACATGAGAGTATCAGTCGATACTCAGTTGATTTTGTAATTTGGAGGTTTACTAAAAGCAAAACTGACTGAAAATCATCCAAAAAACTAACTGTATACTACAATAGACCATCAAACCAAACCGATACTATTTAATAGACGCCTATACAAATCACTCATTTAGTTGATTTGAAAATCTACTATAAACCAACCCATAATAGTTTATAAAACTGAAATTCAAATAGACTAATATGAAAAAGATCTATTTTACTTCTAACATATGTGCATTTCTCTGAAACCTCATTATTATGCATAGAAAAAGGGACAAAAGCATTTGGTGCACTGTAGTAATCATGGCTTTCCAAGGCTTTGCAATGCTGTGCATTTTCCTGCAGTATGAAAATAACCATCAGACTGAAGAGACCCAGGAGCAGCAAAGAGAGAAACCGCAGCAGCTTCTTGAGGTATGCCAGAGCCTATGTAGGCTTACTGTAGGTCCTTCTGTGGTCAGTTAAACCTCAATGCATTGTCTACTGGCAAGGTCATTGATATGTTCTGCCTCAGCAGTTCCAACATAATCGGTTCGATCCAATTAGGTGCGAATTTGCGAGATGCGAGGTTCAATTTGTGATTTTCACTTCAAATTCACATAGTGAAATAATTTTGCAATCCAATTAGCAGCTCGCACTGATCAGTCAGACTGAATTCGCAAGTTTCCACTTGCACCTCCCAGAGGGTGAGAGATGGAAAGTAAAATCTTTATTTTAAGGTTAAAATGTGGTGACACTGTGCTGAACCCCTTGGAAACCTCCCCTAATGACCAAATAGGCATTTGGAAATGTCTAATTAGCTTAATTAGTCCAATAATTACGTCAGTTTTTGATGTAAAAATTAAAAATTTCCTCAAATTACCCCCAAATCAACTTTTTCGTTAGTTTAGGCACCCCAAATTTAATTACAATAATTTTTTAGTTGAAAAATAATTGTTTTTATATTTTTATTTCCAATTTTCAAGGCGCCCTCAAAGTACTCCAAAATCAGCCTTTTTCCTAGTTTTTTTTGCATTTTTCGTTTAATTCGTTTGAGATTAAATGAAAAAAGTTTGCTTTTTATCATTTTCTTGCATTTAAAAAAAAAGCACAAATCAGCCATTTGACACCATTTCAAAACCTACAGTAACTTTCTAATGGGCACAAACCTCTACTGATTGCAAAATTTTATTGCATTTATATATATTAGTAATAATTTGGAGTTGTGCACCTGAGATTTGTCGGTTTCTGTGCCTGCAATTAGTCTCATCAGGTAGCACCTCCCATCATATATATAGTCAGGTTGTGCAGTCCTGAAATCTTTCCCATATGCTCCATTTAATGTGCTTTATTGCACTTCTGAGGGAAAAGAGACGCCCTCATTCTGGACTAGCACCCTTCCTTATTGGTTTAAAAGCATGGAGTATGGTAATGTATATGCACACTGTATTGGGCACAATTCTAGAAAAGTCCTCCAAGTTATATACTGTAGTGCAACTTTGGTTCATTTTTGGGGTGTGGGTCCCCCTGGATTGCGTTGGTTAATCTGTCTCAGGGCACCTCATTATAACACATTTTCCTTTATAACACATTTTAACCCTTCACTGTGTGTGTTTAATATATATGTGCTTCACTGTTTTATTTTTATTCTTTATATGCAGCTTCAGCTGCTCCTAACTATCTCTTTACACTGCACTTTTCTTACTATGGTAGTGCCCTGGGGCGGCTTGGCTGGGCCGGTTTTGGGGGGTCCTGTGCTCTGGATTTGAACCCTAGTATGTTAGGGACCTACCCGAAAGAGGTTACCTGGATATGGTGGGTAGGCCCATAACCTTGGCCATGATTATGCTAAAAACCTCTATTGATTGCAAAATTTTATTGCATTTATATATATTGGTAATAATTTGGAGTTGTGCACCTGAGATTTGTCTGTTTCTGTGCCTGCAATTAGTCTCATCAGGTAGCACCTCCCATCATATATATAGTCAGGTTGTGCAGTCCAGAAATCTTTCCCATATGCTCTATTGTCTAATCTGCAGACTCCTGCTAACCAAAAGTATAACGAGGCACATATAGCCAATAGATTAGTGATAGAACATACTTTTGGCCTATTAAAATCCTGGTTTTGCTGTTTTGACAAATCTAGGGGCATTTTATTTTATACAATTTCTAAAGTGATCAATATTTTGCTCTAATGCTAACTATTACAGTAATCTCACATTGCAGCAACCTCCTCCACCAGATTATGCAACAAACAATGAGCAAATAGGGGTCTTGTTATCGAGTAACAATGTGACCACATAGAGTGGAAGGCAGATTAGGGATTCAGTAAACCAAAAAAAAATTCATTTGTCAACATTTAATAAAGTATTGCTCAAATGGTAAAGAAAAATATATTTGTTGCAAAACACATTTAGTTAACATATATACACATAAACTTTTGCCTTTTTAGACAGTGCAATGTTTTTAAATGTAAAATAAATTTTTCACAATTGTACAGAAGACAAATTAAATATTTAACTTGTAAGTTTAGTATATGTGACATTCACAACATAAAATTGATAAAGCCCTCAATGGTAAGGGTGAAATGCGTCAGTGGACTTCTTTACAGAAAGGATTTGGAGCCGTGACTTAGACACTGGAGTGTCACCCTATCCCATTCACTGCAAACGGGAGAGACGCAGCAAACATATACGGCACTTGCCGCTGCACTCTAATTGGCTCTGGTTACGCTGTGCAGCCAGACTACCTGGAAGACCATGGGAGCCAAGTGATACTGCTGGTGCAGTGAACAGGCTGCCTTGGAGTCATCCAATCAACCAGGTATATTCTACGGGGCCTTATATCGTGGCACCACAAGACTAATCACATACCACCAAGGTATCCTGTTGTGCAGAGACGGACATTATATTTCGGATAATCACCCCTGTACACACCATCTATCATGGATTACTCTTTATTTTTTACTTATTATTTTTTACTTACATATTTTGTATATTTTTTTCTTTTTTGAGCTATTGGAACTTTGAATACATAACAAGGAAACTTTATATCCTAAGGAAACTAATACCTATAATTTCAGCAGACTATGGCCCTCATTCAGAGGCAGTCGCCAAAAGCGACCTCTTGCTCTGAATGAGGGCGGCCGCTTGCCTTTTCAAGTGCGGCCTCCTGGTTGCTAGCTAAGCTGTGGGTTACCACCTACAGCTTTAGCGACCGACCAGGTTGATGATTGCGCTGGTCAAGACCATCATGACCATCGGGGCTTGCGACAAGACCCTAAGGTTGGGCCTCGGCAACCACAAGCCCCAGGGAGCTTCCTGCTCTGATCGAGCAGGAAGCTCGCCACTGACATCACTGCTGATGTCAGTGCGGCTGCCCACAAAATGGCAGGCATTCTGTCAGGAACGCCTCCGTTTGTGTAGCCACCCCCACCTGCCCCGCCTACAAAATGGGGTGAGCTGTCGATCAACATCGACAGCCACCCCTTTAGTAGTGAGCTCTGGAGCGAGAGAATTTCTCTCTCGCTCTGGGGCTTGTGCACGCACAGTGCGGCCCCTGCGCAGGGCCTTAACATTGACCTGGTTGTGAGCACTCAGTGCTTGCAACCGGGTCTGAATGAGGGCCTATGTGTTTACGGGATGTTACTCTGTGATATATATAAGGAATTGTACATGCTAGTCTGGGCGGATGTTCAGACTTTTATTAATCTGAAAGCAAATGTTTAATAATGCTGTAGTATACTGTGTATTGCAATTATACATCATTTATAACTTTCTATACATGATTAAAACAAAAGTTTATGGAGATTCTGACTGCTATATGACTTTTTTCTGCCATTTCACAATGTAAATGACAAAGAGCGCAGTCCCAGTTTTTTTGTTCAAATTTAATGTTTCCATTGGGTTGTATACAAGCCTCCAAAGTGGACATGCAGCTGAATAATTGGTGGTAATTATTAAGGAAATTAATTCCTTTTTTTGATATGCGTTATCTAAGTGAACATAGTGACTCTAAGGAGTTAAACTAGTGCCAAGGTCATTTGTTGGTATTTGGTTATTCACAACAGAAAAAAAATGATTGTATGCATTTATCTTTTTCGTTTAGGATATGATGTGGGTACCACAACACAACTTGGTGTGTGTCCATCATGGCTTCTGTGTCCGCATGGTGGCAGTGTGGGTGATGGTAAACGGTGTGCTGGGTTGTATTTGAAGAACTGGGAACTGATTGATCTGGTAAGTGGCTCACTATTTGTGCTCCAATTGTAGCAATACTATTATTTAGTTGGTGTATTGCATTTGTATGCACCTCTTGTGTAGTGTGTGTGTGTTAGTTACAAATGTTACCAGAGTGAGCAGAATCCCAGCAGTAAATGCCTGTTGTGAACAAACTAATTCATTGGCAATTGTTTCTTGTGTTTGTGACATAACAGAAATGACAGATTCCTGTAGTCTGTTGATGGCTATTGTCTGTGCCTTAATACTTGTAGCCACCAATGTAATGTTGTTATTAATACTACTTAATGCATGTGATATTTGTTATGCCTCATCTGACTCCATCCAGAAAATCAATTTGAGTTTGTTGAATTTTCCCAATAGTTGCCATAATACTGTAGTTGCAATACTTTCTCTGGCAGGTGGTGTTGGTGTGTGGGGCCTTGCTTGTGCTGCCTGTTCTGCCCCTTCTCCCAGTGGTGTTGAGACTGGCCATCAAGTGTAGAGTGGACATTTGCCCATCATTCAAAGCTGGGTTTGGCTCATTTACTGTATGTTACTGGCCCCAAACAGTCAGATGTCGAAGTATGTGAAAATATGAGATGAGTTTAGTGTAAGGTATATTCAGGATTACTAACAATATACTATACAGCAAACTTAATAGTGTCCATGTAGTAATGTGCATTTTGTCTTACAATGACAAAAGTTTTTAAAACAAATAGGTGGTGCTGTTATCCATAGCAATCAGTATCAGTATAGCTATAATTTATCTGTTGCATTCAAAAAATAATGACACATATTCTGATTGGTTGTTTTGGGCAACCCCACCACTTGTACTGTATATTTTTTTGTACTGTAAGCTTTAGCAAATATACACCTTTGAAAGTGATGAATTATGGGAAGATGTATTAAACCATTGCAAAATCTAAAGCAGGATTTGCTAAAAGGATCAACATTGCTGACCTTACTGTTTTTTAGTAAGTGTGGATTTGGAAAAATATCCTCCATACCTTTATGTATAATGTGTGATTGTTTGTTCACCAAATGTTACACACAAAAAAACATGTCATTTTGTTTAACTTTTCAGGATATTGGTCCCTCACTGGATGCCCCTACAACAGCTTTTCCACTGGTATTTTATAAGGTAATTAGTCTGCACATGTGCAGTACAGATATCCTTTTGCTTATCCAGCCCTGACTGTGATGCAACGGTCTAATCACATGCAGATGTTGTGCCCCACAACACTCGGCAATCAGCATTTGGAGCACATGCACTGATTGCAAAAATGAAGAGAGGGGAACTTCAGTTAATCAGCCAATCAGAAGGCAGGGGCATCAAGATCCGCACTGGGCCCGGGGGAAGAGGGCATGGCCTAATTGCGGGAGGCATGGCCACACCTATTATGTTAATTTTTTTTATTTTTGCAGCGCTGCTTAGCAGTGGGGAAGGGGGCACTGTGAGCCCCTCAGCCCGGCACAAAGCCAGGAAAGGGGCACGTTCATTGTGATTATTCCCCCCCCCCACAGGCATAAGAGTCTGCTGCTGCTCAGCAGCCATGAGAAGTCTCCCACTGTAGGCCAGCACACAGCACTGCGTGCTGGAATGCTGTGAGATAAGAGATGGATGGCACCGGGCCCTTTTAGGAAGCCTGGTCCCAGGTATTTAAGACCCGCCCCCCTCTCTCAGAGCCCCTGATCACAGGTTATCATTGCACTTGCCCTACAGTACCTCCAACAGACACACCTCCCAAAAGGCATATCTGTGTATGTGTTCATGTTTAATTGTATTGAAATTACATGAGCATGCTCTTGCTGTACTTGGCCTATACTTTCCAAACCCCTGCATATCTCTATTATGCCTTACATATCAACAAAAAGCAAATATATATTTATACACAGGATAAATTAAATTCATTGGTAGGCATCTGTCTGTTTGATCAGCTAAATTAGAGAACCACTGGACAGATTTTGATATTTCACTATTCTATTGAACATTTCTCGATGAATGTTTAGGTGTATGAAACATTAATGTATGAAAAAGGGAGCTGAGCAGTGATGATTTTAGTGAAGCAAGTCAATGATAAAATGGATGTCCGAGAACTTTCTTGGCTTATGCTGCCAAAACCGATGGACTTTTTTTATATCATATAGAGATTGATATGTATTATCCAGTTTCTCCAGAAAAATTGATGTAAGCCCTGTTTACTGATAAAAAAAAAATCAGCTTTTAAAATATTTTTTTTACCATTCATATTTAATTTATTTGAAAAACGATTCTTTCATTTCAAACGACTCCAATTCCCAGTAAGATCCTGCTTTGGAATGACAATAAATAAAGCAGAGGGAAATACACTTAACGTGGCTGGAGTTGACCCAAGTGGAGACTTTTTTTTCTCATGGACAACTTTATGTTCTCCATGAGAAAAACAGGCCTGTTGGTGTGTCACGTCAGAACTAAATCTTTTCGTCAGGAGGAAAATGGACTACAAGGTAATTTTATAAGACCTCAGTTAAAAAAAGACTACGGCCGTAAATTCAAAATTACTCCTGTGTGAAGATGGGGAGTATCGCTAGAATATATTTATGGATCTATGAACGCTTACTGTACTTTTGGTGGACATAAAAATGGGTATCATACATGTACATACACATACAAGTCATAATCAGTGAGCATTTATGAATATTATACAAACAAATGAGTGAAATGTTAACTGCTTAAATGCTTACATTTAATAGTTTAATTCAAAATTTTTATTTGTAATTTTGTACATAAAACAGTATTGAAACACTGTATCATTTAGCATAGCCTCACATAGTATGAACCACTGCAAATGCCAGAAAACGTCTTATCACAGATGCTAACAAAGTAATATAATTTCTTTGTGTTAGTCAATAGCAAGCAGTATTAATGATCATACTGTTGTAAATTTGAATCCACTTTTATCTAAAAATGTAAGTTTTAAAAAATAACAAACTTACAGACAAAATTCATTTGAATGCAGTATATAGTGTCATGTGATTACTTAACAGGTTATTAATCAATAGATGTTTATGTGCATTTTTTCCCTATTTCTTTATTTAATGGAAATGTGCAACATTGAACCCATATATTCAATTTACCAGAGCAGTGTTACAAAGTAATTTAGACAGGTTTCTCACATCACACTGTAAGAAAACAACCGTATGGGGAGAAAACTTTACACCTGCATCTTGAGACCGTAGGGAACAGTTGGTGATTTTATCAATCTAGCATAATTATTTGATCATCGTATGATCAAAGTATATCATGAAGGACTGAACAAATATATCCAAGATAGTCAGCTGGGGTTAACAGATGAAACTCTGATGGTGTTCAAAGTGATTATCTCTAGTAATTTTCATTAGGAGAATCTTTGATCCTTGCCTAGTGCCCCCTTAGGTAGTTGTCAACCTGATCATAAATACTCAAAGAAGATCTTAGTTCTTAGTCGCACTATGTCCAAGTGGATTTGGCATTTTATCTCTATTCTCATAGTTAATTTTTCACTCATTATCATAGAATGCAATGAAGCAAATAAGTATATGTAAAGTGGAAGTGACAGAATATTGGTATTGTTGTAGTTATTAATGTTAGTAGTAGTATAATATCCATCATTGTGAGTATGATCTAGCATTATTTTCTAGTATGTACTGAAGTTTTATAGTTTATAAATGAAAAGCAGAATGAGATTTCAGCGCATTAGGCACACACTGTAATTTGGTAAAGATAATTGACAGTGAATTAGAATAAGGTGATGCAATGTCCTACTCACTAAGGACCCAATATATCAATGAAAAAATAGTGATAAAACCTCTGAAAACTGTTATTTTCTGTGGTTTATTGAAATACATATAGATCCCCATATGTATTAAAAAATGGTTAAGAACGGGATGCTGGCGCTCGGGATCCCAACAGTCATAATCCCGACCCTGGCATTCTGACAGGGTTAGGATACTGACACATATGAGCTTTTTTCCCTTAGGATGCCTCTACGCCCCCCCCCCCCCCCTTGCAGCTTGTTGAACATGTGCAAAAGGACTCCCATGTTATAAACTTGGAAGTCTTCACATCGCTGGGACAGCTTTTATTGGAGGAGCTGTCCATGAACATAAGTATTCCTGCATGCTAGCAATCAAAAATTCCAGTATGCAGGTGAATGGGGTGGTATGTATCAGAATCATTTTGCATTACATCCTGCCCTAAAACTGCTGCACTGGCTAAGGCAATGCTACAACTATATATATATATATATATATATATATATATTTATATATATATATATATATATATATATATATAGATATATATGCAGGAGAATAATATAAGGTAATTATAACTCATGAAGAAGTGCATTCTCTTGGCAATGTCAAGTTTATTAAATATACTCCTTATAGATATGGAACTTACTGCAATGACTAGCCAGAGGCAAACTTCAAATCTTCAGTTTCTTGAAATAGTACAGTTTATTATATATATATATATATATATATATATATATATATATATATATATATATATATATATATATATGTGTGTGTGTGTGTGTGTGTGTATATATGTGTATAGCAAACCAGCATGAATTTAACTTAGATAATAGGGGTCTGTTTTTTTTTCACCTAAACCCATTTTTGGCAGTTTTCGTTTAAACTTAATATGAAAGAAACAAACAAACACTGGTTATATAGTGATTTTTGCTGGATACTCACACAAGATGCTTCATATAAAAGTTATTTTGTAATGCCAACAAATAATTTTATATTCTTCATGATAGCACATCCCCTAGAAATATTGTTTAATTGGCGTCTAATGTTTCATTTTAACACAGCCTAGCCAACAGCATGGCAGCAGCAAATGAACAATCAAATGAACAAAAAAATGAAAATATGAAAAAAATCTTCCTCTCTGTTCCATTATAGCGCATATTTGAAACAAATTATAGCAGCTAACAAATATAAAGGAAACCCCTACCTATAAGTATAATAGTTTTTGTTCTTTATAAACTATAATAATGAAATTGTTTTACGTTCTCAATCCAACAACATATAATGCTATGCTATGTTGTTCTATACTGTACTATAGTATTGTGTTATGTTTATAGAAAACTATGTTATACAGTACAATACTGTACAATACAATACTATGTTATATTGCCATATTATACTGTACAGTTCAGGATCAGATTAGACTTGACTACTATTTTCTTTGTTAACATAAAGCAATATTCACCCTCAACTAGCATTTCTAAATGAAAATGCAATACATGTAATAATTCCCATGTAAAGCAGCCATAATGTATGTATTTTCTTAAGGTATTTAGTTTACTGCATTAAAATAAAGTATTATATTTTATTATATACGGTCTAAAGATTTTGCTATATTTTCAGGATCAGTCATTTAAATTTTTAATTTGTTCTACTGCCAGAAAAGAACTTATTTTTTAATTCAAAATCTTTGAATCAGCTGCCACAGATGTTTATCCTTTAACATATTTACAACATAGCACTGAGATCCATCTGACAGTACGCAGGCCTAACATCCGCTAAAAGATACACGTTATTTTGAAAATGTCAGTCATTTAAAAGTCAAAAATCTTTATTTACCAAAAAAGTAGACAGCATTTCTCTTGCACTGATTAATGAGAAAAGAGGTGACCTTAGATACAATTGCAGCGATTCAGTTCTCAAACAGCCAACAAATGCATATGTAACCAAATATTCCTGTTTTAACAGTGGAGCGGCCTGTCAGCTACTTCATCTGTCAGCACCTGTTCAGGCCATTAAATGAAGACAGCAGGGCATACTAACGGTATCTATTTGCTGCAGGATATGTACCAAGGTAAAGCATGACAAGGGGATTTAGATGGAAGCCAAGGCCAATCAGTCATTCCCTGCCTTCATTGATAAGAAACCAACATAAAAGAGATAGTTGCCTCTCCCAGAGGTAATATCAATAGCTAACTGTTGCCAAATGAGAACAAGTGAAATACTGAATGATTCTGTTAATTTAACGCTAATGGACAGAAGTCTCATGAACCAGTAATTTTAAGATACATTTCAATATATGTCAATGAACTAAGGAATTGGATTGTCTATCATCAAATAATTAACTTGAAAATCATTGTAATCAATGTCAGTTTTTTTACTATATATATATATATATATATATATATATATATATATATATATATATATAGTGTAAGATAACCAAATAGATACTAAATACAATGTCTTGTTGGTTTGGTCTATAAAAAAAAAGAACACCACACTATATTACACATACAAAAAAATTGTCAAATTTGACAGAAGATACAATGTGGACAATTTAAGACCTATTGATTTTCAAATTTAATTATAGATCAGATATAATATTTTCTTAAGTCATCATGACAGGCTGAGGCTGCTGGTCTAGCTGCCAGGGGATGCTGTAGTGGTCCGTTGTAAAAATGTCTGACACAAGGAAGGTACAGATAAAAGGACCATTACACTCTGACTTAAGGGGCCTATCCATTGCATGATTAATTGAACGATCAGACCAAAACCTCTTGGTGTTGGTCGCATCGTTCAAAAAATCGTGTAATGGATAGGCTTCAAACGTCTAGCGATGCACACTTCCGCAGACAACTTTTGAAGTCGTTGTTGTTCCAACACACTGGTCAATTTCTGCATATTGCTGAATGATTTTAGAAAAGTCGTTCAGTAGATATGCAGTGAACGACCAACGATGAATGGCCAACGACACTCCTAGCAGCTGCCAGTCATCTCCTGGACCCGGAAGCACGCAGTAAGCAGCAAGCAGACGTCGGGGGACCATGCTGTGTTTCAAGTTTTTAATGTAAGTACTGGGGTGGGGAAGGGGGTGCTATGGCCATGGGGACCCACTGACCACCAATGTTCATGCACTGGGTGTATAGGGGGGGTCACCCTTGGTGGGCTGGGGGGACCCACTGTTCCACTAATGTATATGCACTGGGGGGTCGACCTTGGTCACAACAGCCTTAGTCAGTGGCCATGCAGATGGGTACCCATTGCCTCACCAATGTATTGCATCTAATTTGCACTGAGAAGGGGGGTGCTAGGTGGTGGTCAGAATGGGTGGGCTGGGGGAGACCCACTGTTCCACCAATGTATATGCACTGGGTGGGTCGGCCTTGGTAAGTGGCCTTGGTCAGCGGCCATTGTGGGGGGGACCCATTACCCCACCAATGTATTGCATCTACTGTGCACTGGGGAGGGGAGTGGTAGGTGGTAGGCAGCATAGGACTGTATAGAACTGTGTAGGGGCACTACTGGGAGCACTGTATAGGGGCACTACTGGGAGCACTGCAAAGGGGCACTGCTGGAAGCACTGCAAAGGGGCACTACTGGAAACACTTTAAAGGGGCACTACTGGGAGCACTGTCATGGGCCAGTACTGGGAGTACTGCCAAGGGTCACTACTGGGAGTACTGCCAAGAGTCACTACTGGGAGCACTGCCAAGGGGCACTACTGGGAGCACTGCCAAGGGGCACTACTGGGAGCACAGTATAGGGGCACTGCTGGGAGCACTGCATAAGGGCACTACTGGGAGCACTGCAAAGGGTCACTACTGGGAGCACTTTATAGGGGCACTACTGGGAGCACTGCAAAGGGGCACTCCTACAGTACATTTCTGTGTTGGATTGTATAGTTGCAAATGGCTATACTTCATGTCATGGTGTATTTAGTCTAAGATGTTTATTTTACACATAGAGGTACATTTACTAAAGCTTTTAAAACATACAATTGGTGTAAAATATATTATTTTGTAAAGCAGGTTTTTTAATTACATTTTTTTACATAAACTTTAAAATAAATTAAACAGCAATATATATTTTTACACCCCTCCGTGAGTGGATGCTCATAAAATGAACCAAAATCTTCCTTCACAAAGATGTAAGACTTGGTAATCTTATTTATTTTCAACTCTCTATGGCTCGTTACAACATAATTTACTAGTGTGCCATTAATTTCCCAGTCTGACGCTGAATCCCAACCACAGGGTTGTTTATTTTCACCAAGAAATGAATAAGCAGTTATTTAAGCCACATATTATATTACACACCAGTGAGCAATAATAACATGAATATAAGAGTTAACATTTTAAGGGCTAGTAAGTATTAGAGATGTGCAGGTCCAATTTTTAGAAAACCAACAACAACCGAATTTAGGGGCACTTTGGGGTACCGATATGAACAGAGTCCTGGTTCAGATCTTACTGCGGTTCGGTACTCTTATTCAAAAACCTAACTCGGTTATTGAATTGCATGCTAATAGGTCAAAATGACATAAATTTAGCTGTTTTGTTTTATTTGTTTTTTTTAAAACACAGATCCAAAATCTAAACTAAAACCAAAACACATAAGGATGGTTTTGCAAAACCAAAACCAAAAGCTAAGATGAATCCGGATCCAAAACCAAAACACGGGGGTATGTAATATGTATGTGAACTCTGCTTTTCTCTGCAAGTGCTGCTTAATGAAAGCTGGAAATTTTCACTGTCAATAAGATTATTTGAGCCTTTGAAAAATGTGCCAACAATGTAGATGGAAATTCAATGAATGCTAGAGATACTTGGAACGCCTGCCATGTAAAGAAATGCATCCTGCATTCACTCTAAAAATTAATGTATTTTGTCTGCACTCTCTTCATGGTGTTCTTTGCTGCAGTACAAGTTCTGCTGCCTTTATCATGTGGTGAATGCAGCTCAGATCAAGAATATTACAAATTCAGAGAAAGCCACATTGAGTGCATGCCATAAAGAAGATCAGTATTTTTTCAAAAAATTCATAAAAAGAGCTAAAATCACATAATGTGTGCCTGTTTTGTTCCTACAGTATTATTAACCTCAATAATATTAATTTCCACTCGTTTCCAGTCAATTTTGACCACCTCACAGCTCACAATATTGTTTTCACTCAATTTAGGCCCATAATTTGCACCAACCGAGCTGACTGACTAAGCTAAGTGGCAGCAGTGGAAACAAACACTTGTCAGTTTCCTTTCTATTTGGTGTTTGAGTTGCATCTGACCAAACATGGCTGTTATGATCAAGGAACACCAAGCACATCAAGTTGGTATCTACAAATCAAGGTTGAAAAATGGCATGAGAGTATTTTGCAAGTATACCTATTTGTGATTTTAGTTGAAATAAATACAGTATAAAACGATAAAAAAGTAAGCATCAGAGCAGCGGCACAAAAGCAAGGCAGTTTCAAAAAATATAACACATCTATTAAAGTTTTGCAACACAGCAGTGGAAGACAGGATGGCAGTTTCATAAACTATAAAATTAAAAATGTCAGGCAGCAATGCCACAAACAGCACATAAAGCAAAGAAGAGAGGTGCAAGATGGAATGGTCCTTGGGCTCTTTCACCCACCCTTAAATTGTATATAGGGCATGCACAGTTTAACAAACCAATCACTTCAGCAACAGGGACTGCCAATTGTGGCTGAAGCAAATGGTTTGTTTGGGCTCCTACAAAGCAAACTACCAACAGGTAGCTGACATTGCTGGCAATGATCTCTCCATGCACAAACCGGCTTTACAGAGGCAAGATATTGTCGCCATCATTATCAGATTCCTCACCCTCATCAGTGTATACATCATCTTCACACAAAACTCTTCCTGAGTACACACTGGAGGGTGGGCAGCGCAGATAGTGCAAAGTCAGTTTGTGCAAGGGCCTCCAAATTGCCTTTTTACCTTCCAGTAGTGAAACTGACTATCTGACGTGCCTATTTGGATGCTATCATTAAAATAGTCTTCATCCATTCTTTGAATGGTGACCATATCATATGGAGTCAGGGTAGAGGTCTCATTAATTGTAGGCGATTCTTTTAGACCCAAACAGATGTCAAAACTTGGTTGTGTTGATAGTGGGGCTTTTTTGGGAAAGTTTAGTTTTTCCTGTCAGCCGCACTTGCTGGAGAAACTGAAGGAGGAACCATCGCTGCATCACGTGCTGCTTGAGCTAAAAATTTTCTTACCAACAGCTCTTTGCATTTCTTCAGATCTGTGTTCATTGGGAAGAAAGACACAAAGTATGACTTAAACCTAGGGTCAAACACGGTCGCCAAATTGTATTGCTCCGATTGGAAGATCCTGACATCCCTCGGATCGTGGTGAAGTGAATAAAGGACTACAAATCCGACATACTTAGCAGCATCGCTTAATTTTTTCAAGCTGCTTTTCCAACAGTCTAATGAGGGGAATTACCTGACTCAAGCTGGCAGTGTCTGAACTCACTTCACAGGTGACTACTTCGAAGGGTTTCAGCACTCTGCACAACACGGAAAGTAATTTCCACTGAGCTTGAGTAAGTTACAGTTCCCCTCCTCTTCATGTCATGCTTCATTGTGTAGCTTTGGATGACTTTTTGCTGTTCCTCCATCTGCTCAAGCATATAAACGGTGGAATTCCACGTCATAACTATCTCTTGCTTCAGTTGCTGACAGGGAAAATTCAACATTTCTTGCAGGTGCTGCAATCTTCTACATGCACCTGCTGAATGGTGAAAAATTGCCAGAAATTTTTTGGGCCACAGAGAGCATTTCCTACATGGCCCTATCATTTTTAAAAAAGATTTGCACCACCAAGTTAATAGTGTGAGCAAAGCATGGGATGTGTTAGAATTCACCCAGCTGTAATGCTCTTACAATATTGGTGGCATTGTCAGAAATCACAAATCCAGAGGAGAGTCCAAGCGGGTAAGCCATTTAGCAATGACTTTTTCAGAGTTTTTCAAAGAGGTTGTCAGCAGTATGCCTCTTCGTGAAACCGGTTATACACAGATTAGCCTGCCTCTGAATAAGCTGCTTTTTCTTAGATGATGCTGTTGGTGCCAATGGTGGCAATACACCCACCCAGTGGGCTGTTACAGTCATTTAATCTTGCATTTTTACACTGGGGAAGAGCACCCCTGGATGAGGCAGCAGCCCCCTGATGAACAACACAGCACCCCTTTATGGACCACAAAGCACCCCTGCGGAGTACAGACAGACCACCTGCATAGTCACAAATATGTGGATGATAAACTGTGGGCTGGCCTGCAGTGTCACCGAACAATAGCATAGCTAGCACACACAAAAAGAAGAAATGAAGAAAAAAACCTGATTTTTTTTGTGGAATGTTAATTATTAATTTGAATTTTTATTTTTTTTACACTGGGGAAGAGCACCCATGGATTGACAGAGCACCCCTGGACGACACACCGCACCCCTTTATGAACTGCAGCCCTAGCCCCTTGATTGACAGGACAACAGTGACACAGCAACACCCCCAAGTTTATGTTCTGAAGCCCCAGCCCAACAACACTGCACCCTTGAACAACTACAACACTGCACCCTTTAACAACAGAGAGAAACAGCGCCCCTTGATTGACAGGACAACAATGACAAAGCAGCACCCCCCACACTGCACCCTTGAACAACAGAGAAGAACAGAGGCCCTGATTCAGACCCGGTTGCTCTGACAGAGCGCTCGCTCTGAATAAGGGCCGGGCTTTTTTATTTTTAGAACGGCCTCCTGGCTGCTCACATAGCTGTGGGTTACCACTCACAGCTACAGCGAGCGGCCATGATGATGGTTGCAATGATCAAGACCATGGGGCTTGCAACGAGACCCTTGTGGTAGGGTCTCGTGGCCGCAAGCCCCAGAGAGCTTTCGGCTCTAACAGAGCACTCAGCGCTTGCGACCGGGTCTGAATCTGGCCCAGAGCACGTTGTTCTGTACACTCTCCACAGCCAGAGTGAAAATGGCACTGATCACCATAACCTTTATAGAATCCAAAAACTGCTATAATCCGACAGTGGGATGATTACGTTTTGCCTCGTTTTGGATCCTGAGTTAGGAGGGAAAACCCTTGGATCCGTGTTGGGTCCTGTTCTTGGAGCGCATCCCCGATAAGTGCTGGTGTCGGGCCAGACTTCAAGGGCTATTTGGATAGCTCCTGAGGGATCCATTAGCAGCTACTAATTGGATACCAGCCTAAGGGACTCATTTATTAACAAGTTTTATCACCAAAACGAGTGATAAATTTCACTGTGTATGATAAATAGTGCCTCTGTCAGTCAGCTTCCAACTGTCAACAACTGTTAGAAAAATGACAGTTAGGAGCTGATTGGCTGGAGCACCATTTATCATACTCAGTGAAATTTATTAAATGGGGGCCTAGGTTGGGCCCAATGAAGAATTTTGAGAATGCACTGAATAAAGAAAGCCGGGTGTTCAAGTATCTGAAATAAATGTTTCCGAAGTTCAGCAAAGCAAACCTGAATGATAAAAAATGTGTTGGCCCCCAAATCAGAAAACTGCTTATGGATAAAATATTTAACGATAAATTGACATTGAGCTGCTGCTTGGTCCTCCTTTAAGGCTGCTGTGTGTAAATCTTAGGGAACAGAAGAGGCCTACTATGTGTACATCATGAATTAACTATTGGACAACTACAAGAATATGGGATGTAGAATGTCACTTAAACTTAACTTTTTACATTCACATCTAGACTTTTTTGCTGACAACCTCGGTAGTGTAAGTGATGAAGGGGAATGTTGTCATAAAGACTTTCTGACAATATAGCATCACTAGCAATGAGGGTGGGACCCAGCAATGATGGGGGACTACTGCTGGTTCTTTTTTAGAGAGACCAATGAGACACTGGGCCTGATTCAGAGTTGGTAATAGAGAGAGAGATAGCACTTAATTGTGTACCTGGACAAACTATGTTGCAATGCAGAGGTGTAAATACATTTTATTTTTTTTGCATGTAGGGTAAATACTGGCTGCTTTTACATGTAGCCCACAAATACTGCACAACTTTATTATTACTGCAGTGCAGCATGGTTTCACCAAGTGTATCACTTGAGAGAGATCTCTCTCTCTATTCCCAACTCTGAATCAGGCCCACTCTACAAACAGAGAGTGTCAACATCCTATTTCCCTAAAAAGCAAAGTGACTCTACATTTTATCTTTGATTAACAATTACATTACAGCTAATTTTGATTGTTAAGAGTTACTGAAGTTTTCTGAAGAGTTTCTGCAGTTTTTAAGTAAGTATTTTATAAATGAATACAATATTTCAATTTTATTGAGATTAATTGAAATGTTCACTTATCTTATTTTTTTCAGATATAGTGGATAACATTTTTGTTATTTGTGTGTTTCTAATAAATGTGACGTTATAGAGAATATTTTCCACTAAACTAGGTGAAAACACATTCACATGCCAGGTGCAGAGATTTTTTAAAATTGTGGTGAGTGCTGTAATTAGCCCTTTAAGATTTCAGTATTAACTGTATGCAGATGAAACCCAAATTTACCTATCCTCTCCAGATTTCTTACCAACCCATTTTGCTGAGTTAATAATTTTCCCACCAGCCAATAGTAGTTACCGACCAGACATCTTTAATTCTGTTGGCAATACAACAATAAACCCTATGTCATTGCCTAGGTGTCATCCTTGATCCTGAACTGTCCTTTGCTCCCAACATTCTGTATTGAAATCATTTTACAGACTTATACAGATGTGTCCTCATTCACCGATCCTTTTTGTTCCATATGGCATGAGACGCATTGCATGGCTTAGATGCTCCAGTCACAGTGTAGCCAGTGCAGTCATGGACTGCACTGGCTCACTTTAGTGGAGGCTTTTACAGGGAGGGGGCTGCAGCCCTGCAGCCCCTAGGTAAAATCTGCCATTGATAAATTATCAATTTATAAGATCACAATACTAAAGTGCATCTGTGCAAAATAAATACATCATCAGTGAGGCAAACAATAGACATATCAAAATCTTAAAAACCACGGATACTGCTACTGTCAGGTTAAGATACATATAAATGCAATAATAGCTAAATATAAACGTGTGCAAGCATCTACCTTAAAACAAATAAATAATGTATTAACACATTTCCACATGACATAAGTAAACATAAGTTTTGTCAATAAAAAGGACTTCTATACAGCCCAGTGGTTCCTAAAGTTATAGTCATTGTTCAGATGTGTAGAACCTGCAATCCACTGCTGCAAACATGACATTGTATATATTTGATACTTGTGAACTAGAACTTGTTTTTTTAAAAATAATATCTAATCTACACTGCAGTATATATATTGTCACGGAATGTAGTCACCATTCTGGTACATGGGATGCCAGTGCTAAGAATACCGGCACCGGAATCCCAAAACAAGTCAGAATCCTGGAGCGGACATCCGGATAGTAAGTAGTGAGGGGAAGGGAAAGGTAAGGTTAGGGTTAAGCACTGGGCAGAAAGGGTTAGGGTTAGGCACTAGGGGGGAGGTTAGGTTCAGCGTACGGGCAGGGAGATTTAGGGGTAGGGGATGGGTTTGGTTGGATACCTACCGACAGGTGTCAGTATACTAACCTTGTTGGGATGCAGACATCTGGATTTTGACTGCCAGGATCCCAAGAACATCCCATACCTAACCCATTGTCACTTGTGTATGAGGACACAGACAGAGTGATTTCAAGATTATTTGTAGAAAAAATAGTATGCTGTGCTGTGTCTGATTGAGCCACAAGACATCTTTTCCGGTTATAAAAAAAATAAATTCAATTTAAAAAAAAAAGTATTAGTCTTTTGTAATTCAATATAAATTGTATTTTTTCAAGAGTGTGCGTGTTTTGGAGAGGCAACATATATTACTGTACTTACTGAGTGCCGTTGTGTCCCCTTTAGCTGCCCCCCAAAATAATTAAAGCAAAAAATATATTTTTTTACCCAAACCCTGACAACTATTGTCAGGCACCTGTAGCATTTGTAGTGCCAATGTAGGTAGAGATAGGGATGTTAACCATTTAGACACCTCCTCCCTGTTATGTCACTCAAGTGGTTTATCAAAATCTGTAAAATCATATGCAATAACAAGCAGTTTAGCATCAGCCAGCATGAATAGAACCCAGCACTTGCATCATTAAACTCCTCTTAAGCTATCAGAAGTAGGCCTGCATCCAATTTGCAAAAGCAAAATTACTGCTCCCCTATCCAGTTTTTCCAGAATCCTAGGGATGCTGCTGCTGTGGGTCATTCTTCCTCCCAGAAGGGAACCAAGAAGACTAGTAGTTTTAATCAACAATATACTGTGAAACAAACCTTTGCAAAAGGAAGCAAGTAGGAAAGCTGCCATCCTGTTGCACAACGGATCACTGAAACCATGATGGATATGCTAGCATTAGATCTGCATCCAATATCTGCCATCAATGCATCTGGTTGTAGACCGTTAATTGAGGTCATGAGTCCCCACTACCATCTTGATTCCTTTTTACCAGAACAGCAATTCCTCGCCTGTAGCGGGATGTTACAGAAAATTAATTCTTGGCTTAGAAAATGCCATTGTGCCCACTATTGACTTAACCACAGATATGTTGACAAGTGGTACTGGTCAAACATTACTGACAGCCCACAGGGTGAATGTTCACATTCAGCAGCAACATCTACTTTTGTAGTAGCTTGATGTTGTGCATATATTAATTTACAAAGCATACCAGAAGAGAAAAAAATATAGTATTTAAATTGTGATAAACAGTGATTGAACAATGAATTAGGATCTTTTTGTAAAATTTTGATAAAATAATGCACATATTTAATACTTTATACAAACTTATGTATTTGAATTTGTGTGTGTCTATAAAGAGATTTAATGTATTTATGGTGGAATGTAGCACAAAGATTAATCAGAAAACTACCAAAAAATATTTAATCAAAGACCCAGTCACAAGAGGAAGTATAAACACAGGATCAACATATCAACATGCAACATTCAAACTGAGTTTAACATTCTAACACACATCAGAGGTCCCCACATAGAGACAATTTAAAAACTGTTTGAGGAAGATTTAAGAAAACTAGAGAAGAATAAAATGAAGTACAATCTAACAAACAATGAAAAGGAGGACCTAAAACAATAAAAAAAATGACAAGACAATAGTAATTAAGCCCATGGACAAGTTAGGAGGACTAGTGGAATTAGATAGAAGTCAATACAAAAGAGAAGTAGAAAAACTACTTTCATATACAGAGATGTACAAAATCTTGAAACAGAGCCAATGGGCATTTTCCAAGAGGATGGTTTAGATTTAGGGATCACCAACAAAAAAGAATATGCAGTTCTGGTAATAAGAAGCAAATAACCTTACAGGAAGACCAATTGTTTCTGGCAGAGGTTCATTAATCTCAAATGTGTCTAACTATATTGACCACTTTCTAAAAAGATACAATGCACATTCTCACAGTTTCACATTATGTACAAGTGATGTAAAATCATTGTATTCATGCATCAAACACAAAATTAGCTGCAAACATACATTTGAACCATCAAAATGCAGATTAACTTTTTGATGGATAATATTGATTTTATCCTTCACCACAATTATTTTTGGTACAATGGTGAGTTATACAGCCAAATTAAAGATACAGCCATGGTAACATCATTCGCATCCAGCTATGCACACTTTTTGTGACGAAATGGGATGAAGAAAAAATATGGAACAATCCATTCAGAAGTCATCTCATATGTTGGTACAGGTATAGTATATAGATGACCTGTTCTAATATGGAATGGTCCAAAAATTTTGTTGGAGGAAATAAATATATGGGGGAAAATAACATTGGCCTAGTATATAATTCAACAAGAAGTAAATAAATGGTGGTCTTTTGGGATTTAGAAATATTTATAAGCAATAGCACCATACACACTAGGATGCATACAAAAGAAGTGAGTGGGGTAATGTGTTGTCTATAAACAGTAACCATCATAAATAGCCTGAGAACATCCCTGAAGGACAATTAAGATTGATAAGGAAAAATTGTACAGAAGAGGAGAACTATAGTGAACAAAGCCAAAAACATGAAGAAAAAAATTCATGGAAAAAGGCTATAAAGAAGATTTCTTAAAAAATAAATAAAAATGTAGCTCAATTGAAAAGAGAGGATCTAATCCAATATAAACATAAAACTGAAACAGTTGAATTTCAAACAGCCTTCATAACACAATATAAGTCACCACCACCTCATTGAAAAATTCTTAGAAACACTGGCATATACTGCAATTGGATGATCAACTGTGAAATATAAATACCTACCAAACCCATAACAGCATATAAGAAGCAAAAAACTTTAAAACACAAATTTATAAGGACATTCATCCCAACAGAAAACCAATACAAACAGACTACAACAGACACTAAGGGCTATTTTCACTATCTTAACTGCACAGTGTGCAAAACTAAAGAAAAGAAACAAAGTCAACTAATGAATTTCATTCAAATTAGACAAAAAACAATTACAAACTAAGAGAACAAATATCTTGTGAAATGAAAGGAACAATATATCTTCTAGACTGCCCCTGTGGACACCAACATGTTGGACAAACTAAACAGAAAATAAAGATAAGGATTGCTGAGAATATTTATAATATATAGAAGGGTCTCCAAACCCATAGTGTATCTCAACACTTTCTGGAGAAACATAACAAATATCCCACAGTACTAAAATGTATGTGTATACAAAAAGATGACACCCCTTTGGAGGGGAGAAGACATTTCCACCAAACTGAAGAAAAATAAAATTACAGATGTGTCCTCTGACTTGCCACGGCACATAAGCTGCAACTCACGCACCCACGAATTGGTGCGTACATCTTGTTTGCTCCGTTGATCCATAGGATTGCATGGTGATAAATGCATGCATGGTAAATTGCAACCTACAATGCTTGTGCACATTTTCCGCATTGGCGGCAAAGATGAGCGAGGACATAGCTGGAGGCGGTTTTATCTACTAAAAAAATTAAAGCCACAAAGTTTGACTATCGACATTGAATTAAATGCCTTTTTATAGTTCACATACTGTATATTCACATTTTAACAACACATATTTTATATATGTAATACACAAAAAACAAAAAAAAATAATAAGCTCATTTTTATATATTTTTCTTAATTATTTTTATGCACCATGAGCTTACCACTATTTTTAGCAACTTCTGGGAAAGGACTTCCATTTTTTAATAAAGTTTTTTCAAGTATAATTAAAAGACATTCTGAAAGGCCATCTATCCTTAACAAAGTGCTCTATGGCATGAAATGCGTTTGGTTTGCGACACAAGCAGAACCGGAAACACAGAGGTTATGTTGTCAGCAAGCACCTGTGGCCAGACACACGCTCCCCACCAGAAGATAAGCAGCCAGAGGGAGACTAATAAAAATGCCCAGGACCAGGTAGGCAGTGATAGGGAAAGATAGTTCTGAGACCCAGCATCACCAAAACTGGCACTGGGAGAATCAGGCATTGTACAGGAACCCTGGCTAATTGTCCAGCCACCGGAGTTAGTCTTAAAAGATTATAAACATTGTCTACATATATTTTTTAAGGTATTGCATATTACACAATACACTTCCATATAATCACATATAGAAACATTCCATTTTTTATATCTTATATTGGAAAAGCTTAGAATGGAGCAGCTATAAAACACCCTAATAACACGGTTCATTATATATAGATTGAGGTTAATAATACTGTAGAAACAATAACATCCATAACCAAAACCAAAACACAATGATGAATTAGAATTAAAAACCAAACACAAGGGTCTGTGCACACCTCTAGTCACATAGCAATGTTGGTCTTGGGTCAGATTGTTGTCTGAGTACAGAAAGAGAACATATGTATTTATTGGGTGAAATGTGTTGAGAGGTGGAAATCTGGCAGAACAGTTATGGGAGATTAAATGAGTAGCAAGGAGTTTTATAAGCTTGCCTGAAGAGGTACATTTTCAGGGAATGGTTGAAGGCTTGGAGGCTAGAGGTTATGTGAGGGAAGGTACTCCATAGTGTTGGTGAAGCTGAAAATGTCCTGCAGTTGTGAATGGGAGCAGGAAATGATTATGGATGACAGACACAAATCTTAAGCACAGTGGAGGGTTGAGTTGGAATATATTCGAAGACAAATTAAAAGATATTTATGTAGTTTTATTGATGGTTCTGTATACAGGGGCACCGAGAGGGGGGGAGTGGGTATAGATTATTCGGGCCCGGGCTTCCTGAGGGGCCCGAGTCCGATGCCACCCCCCTCCCTCACAGCAGCCCAGCACACAGCGTGTGCTGAACTGCAGTGGGAGACTGCTCGCGGCTGCTGAGCAACAGCCACAGCAGTCTCCTATGCCTGTGGGGAGGAGCAATCACACTGATCGCACCACCCGTGGCTTTGCACCGGGCTGATGGGGCTCAGAGTGCCCCCCTCGCCAGTGTGCAGCGCCACTTTGCAACACTGAAAATCTTTTTTTATTTTCCCCGCAGGGGGCGTGACCATGCCTCTCGCAATTTGGCCAAGCCCCGTTACCCATGCCCACTGCGGCTCTTGGCGGGCCTGTCTGTACAGTTGTATAGAAAATGTGGTCACCCTGATCTAATACAGTGCATCAATAAACAGGTTAAAACAAGTTCAATGATGCGCCAACTTTAACTTGGCACGCTTCAAGACTTTTTTAAGCACAATTATTTGCTGCTTAATATAACAGATTGAAACAAACATAACAAATAAGCAAGGTGAAGACATTTCCAAAGATGAATAAACATAAAAATATGTCTAAGATCTTCCCATTGATAATTTCCAATAGCAGACAAATCATTAAGGAAAGGAAGTTAAGGGGAAGTGTTGAGTTTAGTTAAGATTGGGAAGATCCAGAAAAATCTATGACTCTTACTAGTCAGATATATTAAGAAAAGGCACATACAATTCCATAGGACCTGATTAAATGTTTAGCTGACACTGTGGTAATGGTGTAAAAAAGGGGGGGAAAGGTAAAATGGGAAAGCAATTTCACAGGGGTAAATATAGGTTAAATAATATAATGTAATGGGGATTGTATCTAATTGAGGGAAAAATTGGGGGTGCTCCCTAGCGTATATAGTAGTATGTAGAAACAAAGGTAATGGTGATCAGGTCCACAAATTGCATGGAACAGTTGTCAGAAGGTAATCTTTCCATTGACATGCATTACATAAATCCACATCTGAAACATATAAAACAATACTTATGTTTTGGAACAAAGCACTGGAAATTAAAAAGTTAAATTTTTGCTTTTTCAACACCAGCAAATCTGTGAGAAGTTCTGAAAAATGGGATCTATTTAATAGACCAGCGGATGCAATGCTGCCGGTCTAAATTCCGACTCTACCTGCCCAACATGGGACTTAAGATACGCATCAAAATACCAATGCCTATCTTAATCCAGATGCTGGAATACCGATCCCCACCATCCTGATCGTCGTGTGCCGGGTAAGTATAACACTTAGCCCGGGGATGGGGGTGGTTAGGTTTAGGGACCTCGGTGGACATAGGGTTAGGCACCCTGGGGAAGGTAAGGGTTAGGCTAGGGGAAGGGAGGGTTAGGGTCAGGCACCAATGGGGGGAGGTTAGAGTTTAGCACCCCCACAGGAGGGTTAGGTTTAGGCACCCCTGGGGGAAGGTTAATGTTAGGCACCCCTAAGGGAGGATTAGGGTTAGGGGGGAGAGAGGGGAGGGTTAGGATACTTACCACTGGGCGTCGGGATCTCCTACTGTCAGCCTTCCACTGTTGGGAACAGGCGGCTGTTGAGCCATCAGTATTTCAATCCCATTCCCTGAAAAATACCTACAATTAGAATACTTCTTAGCAAGAAAAGTGCTGCAAGGAATAATTGAAATCAAGAATAGAAAAAGTGCTAGCTGGCTACAAGAAGCTTTTGGATTATGTGATTTTTTTTGTAAAAGGAAGCGTTGCTGCAGTGAATAATATAGACTGACATGTTGACCAAACACCTGCACATGCCACATTGACTATTTTGTTTCGATGTCTTACATTTATCACATAAATAGTGGGCATGGTGGAGAAATATATCCACTTGGGCAAAATATGTGAAACATCTGAAAAGTAAATGCTCAATAAATGAAAACCACAGTACACATAAGTATAATAATAGAGTTTGTTCAGAAACAGACAATGTTCTGTGTATAAGAAGAAATAGTTAATATCAGGACATTAAAATAAAGCAGAGTAATCCCCAAATATAAATAAATCTTTGTTACACAATATAGGAAGGAAGGAATTTATGTTGACTCTACACATGTGACAGTTTTAGAGTATTTGTTGCCAGCTTCACTCAAAACAAAATGAATGAAACATATATAGGAGTAGATTGCAAATATGTTGGTCACTGCTGCCCTGTCCATCATGAAGTAAGCTGAGTACATGAACTGCTAGACCTATTACAATTACTTAGCTTGAACCCTGCTGGCTTATAGGAAAATTCTTCTTATGCTCAAACAAATTATAGATTGTTCAAATCAAAGAACATTTCATGAGTTTTGCCTGTGGGCTTATATGCTTTGAGATTTCATTTAATTTACAGCCCTTTGCTAACCATAGACATGATGTCACTGTATTTAGCGTAAAAACTACTACTGATTTCACTATATATTCAACTTAACTAGTCATCTGGGTACAAAATTAATTACACACATATACTAGATGGCAATGCCAAAATCTAATTAAAGTAGTACAGATTCATATTAGTTTATTAAGCAAAGTTTGTTAACTGTGCCTATAAACTTAGTCCACAAAATGTGCTTAATTTCAAAACCATAAGCCCAGGTCATGAAACAATGTTCATTTTACATGTAAAAGCACCTTAAAACTTGTTATGAGCTGGCATTAAATATAATAAAAAACCACAGACACCCAATCATCAATAAAATGTTCAATGTAACTGAACAGAGTTTGCACGTTAAACGTGCTGCTGAATTAAAAATCACATTGCAATCCAATGAGGTCACAGTGGTTAAAATCATTCAGCTATGTGTTGGAATGTCAGTTTTAAAAAACTACACTAGTAATTCAAATATCTATTTCAGTTACAGGAAAAAAAGGTTAAAAACTGTTAATAAATCAATGTACAACATGGATTCAGCAATAAGGGACTGGAAGCTTAGTTTATTTTCACCTTTGATTTACTTGTAGCATGTATATTTTTAGATGTACTGAAAATTGGACAGACAACAGTTAGAACACGGCTCGTGGTTTGCGTCCATGCAGTTAATATTGTCAGTTTTTCTTAATGTTATTATCTTCAGAAGAGAAAAGGTCATGCTTTTAAAAGTTTCACATTGTTTTGATACAAATCAATATAGTGAAGGTCAAGCTATCCACAAAACATATTTGAATTTTTTATTTATTGAGCTAAAGTTTACAAATCACACACTTGGGAAGTAAAGAAAAAAATAAGATTAAACATAGTTTAAGTTTTATACATTGTAACAAGTACATAATCTATAGATAAACTAAATAATAAAATCACTTCTGCATTAAAATAATATACATTGGATTGAAAAAAAAAATAAGAACAGTTAATTCATTTTAACTGATAATAATGCACACATGGATGTACAAATATCCTCCCTTTTTTATTACATGTACAATATGGATCTTAGCAGTTTTTTTAAGTAAAAAATGAATAGCAATATAATAGATGTGATGGTAATATATGTATATTATAAATATTAACTGTATAAATAGTGTGTTTTAATGTCGTTGCTTATGACTGGCAGAGCCGGATTATGGTGCACAGGGGGCAAGTGCCCCTGGGCCCCACTCCTTCATGGGGCCCTCCTTGGCCTGAGCACACTGCTTCATCACTGTGCAGTTCCAGAGACCGGCTGGACAATGAGTGGAGTCGGCTTTCACTAGCTCTCAGTCAGTATAGCTCTCAGGGATGGAGGGACAAAGGCCCCCATTCAGAGGTGCTCGCAAGAAGCGAGCGCTTACTCTGAATGAGGGCGGCCGCTTGACTTTTCAAATGCGGCCTCCTGGTCGCTAACTAAGATATGGGTTACCACCCCCAGCTTTAGCGACTGACCAGGTTGATGGTTGCGATGGTCAACACCATCGCGACCATCGGGGCTTGCGACGAGACCCTAAGGTGGGGTCCCGGCAACCGCAAGCCCCAGGGAGCTTCCTGCTCTGATCGAACAAGAAGCTCCCCACTGACATCACTGCTGATGTCAGTGCGGCCGCCCACAAAACGGCCTCCATTTGTGAAACCACCCCCCCGCCACGCCTGCAAAATGGGGTGAGCTGTCGATCACCATAGACAGCCGCCCCTTTTGTAGTGAGCTCCGGAGCAAGAAAATGTATCTCTTGCTCCGGGGCTTGCGCACGCACAGTGCGGTCACTGCGCGTGCGCAGATCCTGAACATGCGGGTCTGAATGAGGGCCAATGTGAGGGAGAGAAAGAAGGACAGCACACAGGTGTATCTCTGCCTGCACAGTGACACGCAGCTCCATGCATGCACTTGTAATACTTTAAATTAGGGATGTGCAGGCTCGGTTCTACTCGGTTCCGTTCGGTTCTTTTTACCGGATCTTATTGGGTTTCAGCTGTCACGAGTTTTGGATAGCCAATAAGGTTCGGTAAAAAGAACCGAACGGAACCGAGTAGAACCGAGCCTGCACATCCCTACTTTAAATAGGGTTTTATTATCTGTCATGTGCCTCCCAGGTTTATTATGCCACTGAAAGAATTAAGTGAAGCAAAGTGTTCACTAGGAGCTGCACTTTGTTTTAAGGCTTCCCTCTTGGAAAGATGATTGACAGGGGCATATGCAGTGTAACCTCTGCAGCTGAGGTCCATCACGGGCAGGGATGTGCTGACTTAATATAGTAGGAGTTTGCTTATGGAGGGATAGAAGGATTATTCTGAGAAAGGAAACATTGGCTTTTATTTGTAAAATATTTTCCTGCACTTCTAAAGCACCCCCCCTCCCTTTATATTTATCGGTCTATGCATGTTTTTTTTATCAGTTCTTCATTCTGTACCGTACTTGTTATGAATTTCATACAATTTAGTGTGTTGCGAAGGGCATGCGGGTTATGCAATTTGGCACCAATTGTCCTTCCTGTGTTATGATATGCACAGCTGTCCTGTAATATCCATTATATAACCCTGAGCGCTACCCCCATCGCACGTTTATGCCATAGGACACAGAGATTGGTGAGAGAGTTGAGCTGTTCCAGCAACTGAAGCATTTAATTCACTGTTTAAGAAATGTTAAACCTTATTGATTTGTGGTTTGTGCCAAGAAAATCTCAGGCAAGTACTTGATGGGAAAAAAAACAGATATATCTACTACTTTTTCCCTAAATAACTATGACAAGTGAGTATGGGCTGGATGACAAGTGTGGGAGGTGCTGACAAGAGGGGGGGCAGAGGAGTGGGGGTGGGCTCCCTCGTTTTAAATGCCCCGGGGCCCCTGAACGCTTAATCCGGCCCTGATACCAGTGAGTACTAATGTCATCACTTTATTGTTCAATAGCAAAAGTTCTATAGTTAAAGGAATAATCCACTCAGTCCTAATATTGATTATTACAGATCTTGATAATCTGTAATCATATAACAGCTTGAGCATGTAGACCTAGTGATCTTATACAGTTTACAGAAATCCATAATAATATACAGAAGAAATGAATTTCCCAATAAATATTAAATATAAAAATTATTATCATATAAGCTAAAATATATATTTTGTTTCCTAATAAATGTGCCATAAATAGGTATGACTTCATACTGTTTGTAATTTTGCTCGTTAGCACGTGTTGGTGTCTGGGTCATATTAATGTGTTTCAATGTATTCCATCTCAAGTGATTCCGCCGCACATGCTTATTTTTTAAGCCTTTGATAGTCACAAAGAAAATGTCAAGGAGGTATTTTCAGATTTGCTAAAGGCCACAGCACTCAAAAGGAATCCTTTTCTTTTTGACAGGTATGAGAGCAACATTGAGTTCTGAATAAAAATAAATAAATAATAATGAAATAAATAACATTCACAACATTTCTATAACTGCAAGAAAACCATTACACGTGTGCGCCAAATTTCAGGCTTCTTTAATCCAGCTGTTCTGCCTCTTAAGTCTTTCAGCTTTGCTAAAATGAATCAAGCACGTGGATAAACCTACTGTCAAATGATTCAAACTTATAGGTTTGCAAGCAATGCTCAGAATAGATATTTGGTTAGGTTGAACCCGTGAACACTTTCATCAATAGTAGATTAGAATTAAGGGATATATATATTTACTGTATATAGAGGGTATACTGCTGACTGGACCTCTCTCCTGCTTGCTGAAAATTATATGTATAAATTTTTTTCATTTTCTATTGTTTTTTAATGTGTGGTGTATTGAAATAAATTACCCTTTTGGCAAACAATATACTAAAAATGAGCACCGCCTGGAAATTTTGGCAAAATAAGAGTACTAAGTGAGATCCTTGCAAGTCTCTCTGAACTATGCATTGTTCACTCTACACAAAGCACCAGATGAGGCAGCCATGTTGACAGCCACTACATTGGTTGCAGTGTGCGAATAACAATATATTGGAAACGAGACATACTAGGATAAAATGAGCGGTGAGCTAACATTGATGCCCACTGCATAGATACCTCAATGAGCATTCTGCCATCGCGATTGTGACCATCAGCCTTGCGGCTGCCAGTCACATAACTACATCCCGGGTCCAACTGCAAAGGTCTTTAGTACTGGGTTCCTTTTCAATTCTGTTTTCATTACTAGTGGTACCCTACAGGGGTGCGGTTTATCCGCATTATCTTCCTTTTGGCTATTGAGCCACTGGCTGATAAGATTTCCTTCCTTTCCTGTGAGGAACTGTGGCTCATAATTTATGTCTCTTTGCAGATGTCATGTTATGTGTTACTAGCCTAGAGATGCCACTGCCAGCTGACATTCCTAATCAGTGTAGTGAGGCTTTTCTTTATAAACTAAATACAACTGAGGCTGTCTCACTTTTTATCCTTCAGATAGTCCTTCATAGGTTGCAGTCTAAGTACTAGTATATTTGGAAATCAAACCATCTCTCCTTACTGGGTATAATTATCCAAGGAAAAGCTATTTGATTGCAACTACAACTTCTTCATCTAACAAATCTCAGAATTACTGAAAGCTTGGGCTGGTTTTGACTTTGCCCCAATTCACCTCACCTTTCCTCCTCAGTTCTGTCTTTGCTATGAGTTTGGGATTAAAGACAATGTCATGTTTTGTTTTATTTTTAGGTTGCCACGGCAACGAAGTGGTGGTCGGAATCGAGGTCACCTGAGTGGCGCGGCTGATGACGTCACGGTGATGCGACTCAGATCCCATGGGGCACGCTGCCGGTGAGTGTCGGGAGGCCATACTGCTCAGGTGAGTAAGATCTTAGATCTGATTAGTAATACTGTGGATATATATAGATATTATGTATGTATTGTGTGTATATCCTTGATAACGGGCACCCGCCCGAAAGGCCGTTGGATTAAAGAACAGTATTTTTACCAGACGCTGCGTGACCCCTCCCCCAAAAGAACAACCAGCCCTAGGCTTTAGTGACCCAGTGAAGATTGTGCAAAATAATGGGGACAAATGACATAGGGGTCCCCCGTACTTAAGCACAACCAGTACTGGGCTAGTCAGAACCAGCCCTGGTTCCCCCGTACTTTGAGCAACCAGTACTGTGCTCTGATTCGGTCCTGGTTCTGGGAATACAGGGGGGGAAATGCGTAGGGTTCCCCTGTATTATCCAGAACGATCACCAGACTTTTTCAGCCAAAATAAGACATTAGAATGCATGGAGCGCTCTCCTTGCCAATATCTATATTACTGCTCCCTCCATAGCTGTCTCATTGCCCCCTCCCTCCATATCACTCTAATTACCCCCTCCATTGTTGTCTGTGCTCTTGCATATCTCTCTGATTACCTCCTTCACAGTTGTCTCATTTAGTCCTCCCTGCATATCTCCCTGATTGCCCCCTTCACAGCTGTCTCTCTTCCAGTTCCTTCCATATAACACTGACACCCCACAGCTCACTCATTGATTTCCTTGCTGCCCCCTAACAGCACCCACTGTCCACTTCAGAGCACTCGCTGTCTCTTTCATTGTCCACCACACAGTACTCACTGGGGGAGATGTATGAAGCCCAGAAACGGTATCAGCGCACGTTATGTATGCTGATACCGCTTCTCCACAATGTATGATCGTGGGGTCTGGGCTATGCGCCCCTGTCATTATAGGCGCTGCTATCTACAAGATAGCAGCGCCGATAGCCTGGGCCGTGTACAAACGGTCATATTGCCTGACCATTTGGCCCACTGTAGCTGTCATTATTGACAGCTACAGCCTGTAGCAAGCCTATCCCCACAGCAGGGTCAGCGCTGTCCCTGCTGCGGCGGCTGCAGGCTTCAGGCTACATACAGGGATCTCGCGATACTTGCGAGATCCAGCACATGCTCAGTGGAGCTGGCGGGGATTGACACACAGCGCGTCAGAACTAGGCTGGCACGCTGTGGTCTCTAGCGGGTAGCGCCAGAGGGGGGGTTAACGCTCCCCCTCTCCAGCCGATGAGATGTTCATACATCTCATCAGTAGTGCTTCCTGATTCACCTCATTAAAAAGGCGAAGTGGGAAGTGTTATAGCGGCATGTTAAGTGCTGCTATCATCATCTACCCCACTGTCCCTTTCCCCCACACAGCACCCCCAGCCCCTTTAGCAAACACCTCATAGTTCTCCCTCAGCACTCATCACTCACTAGCATCCAGTGAGATACATTTTGAGTCCAACTGTATATTAATTAATACTTTTACTATTTTTAAGATTAAAAAAAGACAATATTGGCTTCCACAGAGAGAAAAACAAACACATTCCTCCTCAGGGGAAAATAATCCACATTTGCCCGCCCCCAAAAAATAAAAATACACCCCAGCCCCCTCACATAGGACTGACCTAACCTGTCAGTAGCAGAAGCTGTGGGTGGCACAGGTCTAGAGTTCAGCATGGCCTAAGAGTCTTTGGATTCAGGTCTGATGGAGGACAGGGTGATTATGCAGAGATGGGTATGGTAAGCGAAAGGGAGCGGGCCAGGGCTACTAGGTGATTGAATTAGTGTATGTGGGGCAGATGTTGTGGGGGACAGAACAAAAAAGTCAGTACCCCTTCCCCTTCAATGTGCTCCTTTAACAGCACTTCCCCACTTCATCATATCACAGCACACACCTCCGTCACCTTCATTTTTCACATTACAGCGCCCTAACCCTTCCTTCAATAGTCACCTCACATCACCACGGACTGCACCAGCAAACTGCTTACCTTCAAACTAATGCCCCTTCCCAAAACAGCAGCCTGCCCTGACCGACTGCAGAGCTGCTCCTATTGTGCTATAAGTGTAATAAATGCAGAGCATCACCGCTCTGTTTCTGCAACCCCAGCCTTGCAGCCAGCCCCACTTCTCTGACCCCAGCTTCAGCAGCCCCCCTTCTGTGTCCCCACCCTCAGCAGCCCCCTTCTGTGTCCCCAGCTCCAGTAGCCACCCTTCTATGTCCCTAGTCCCAGCAAGCCCCCCCTTCTGTGTTCCCATCCCCAGTAGTCCCACTTCTATATACCCAGACAGCCCTAGCCACAGCAGTCCCCTATTGAGCCCATAGCCAGCCCCAGCAGTCCTCCTTTTATGTGCCCAGCCAGCCCCAGTAGCCCTCCTAATATGTGCCCAGCAGACCTCCCTTCTGTGTCCCAAGCTATGTCCCCGCTTCCCAGCCAGCCCCAGCCTTTTATGTCCTCTACTCCCCACTCCTCAGCCAGTCCAGCCTTTTATGTCCCCACTCCTCAGCCAGCCCCAGCAGCCCCCATCTATGTCCCCACTCCACAGCCAGCCCCTGCAGGCCCCCTTCTATGTCCCCAATCTGCAGCCAGCCCCAGCCTTTTATGTCCTCACTCCCCAGCCAGCTCCCCTTTATGTCCCCATGGTAGTGTCATGTCCCCAATCCACAGCCAGCCCATGCAGGCCCCCTTCTATGTCCCCACTCCACAGCTAGCCTCAACCTTTTATGTCCCCACTCTCCAGCCAGCCCCAGCCTTTTATAACCCCAGCCAGCTCCCTTCTATGTCCCCACGGTAGTGTCATGTCCCCAATCCACAGCTAGCCCCTGCTGGCCCCCTTCTATGTCCAAGGAAAACTAGATAAATAGACAGCACTGTTGAGGTAAAAACTAAACATCAATGATAATAAATGTGCCCATAAATATAAAAAAAAATAAAAAATGTAAATATACCCATAAATAAACTCTGTTCAGCGCCTGTGGCTAATAATATTTAAACATTGACTGCTCTCCCCTTCTATGTCCCCACTCCACAGCCAGCCCCAGCCTCTAATGTCACAATTCCCCAGCAGTCCCCTTTCATGTCCCAACTCCACAGCCAGCCTCTGCATGCCTCTTCTATGTCCCCACTCCACAGCCAGCCTCCGCATGCCCCTTCTATGTCCCCACTCCACAGCCAGCCTCCGCATGCCCCCTCTTCCTCTTACCTCATGCAGCTCCTCTCCTCTGTCCTCTCTTCAGCGGTGCTGCATGATGTCAGGATGTCAAGAGCGCCGGATCTATTAAAAAAAAAAAAAAAAAAACTTTATTGAACAGCGCCACTAGACGTGCACATAGTGGTCTATCACATTAGCTGCATGACCCGGGGTGGGCTGACAGCAGCAGCAGCAGCCTCATCCTCGCGGCAGCTGTGCAGCTGTTAAAGAAGTTTAAAAAAAAACAACTCCTAAACAACAGGGGGGGCACTCCATTGCTCTCCATTTCATTTTTAATTTACTTTCATGTTTAAGTAACATGTAACTTTGGTCACAACATATTAGTGTTGTATATAAATTCCCCACTCACCACCCATGCTCCATTTTATTTTGATTAAAAAACAGCATATAGTGTAATGATTTACAAACAAACATATTAGACAGACTGACAATTTAAAAACAGAGTAGAATGAAACATCGTTTTGCTCCTTGTCTCAAAATGTTCTTAGCCTAATTGCAGAAGAAAAAGTGCTTACCCTCTGCAATGTGGATCCTCTATTTCAGCACAGAGCAAGAACTAGCATATAATTATATACATGCCCCTAATTGGTCAGAAAGTTTTTACTTCCTCAAAGGAATGTATTGATGTATTGGTTGGGGCTCATGTATGTACTGAGAACTTTGTGCCACATAATTGCTAAGTGTACTATATTTCATAACATTGCCATTATGAGGGGGGGGGAGTGTACAGATGAGTAGAATATTTTATTATAGAAACAGCTTCATACAGGATGAGGGATTATATTATCAAAGAGTATTTCAGTATTAAGTACACGACAAATTGTATAGAAGGATATGTGTATACAATATGGGTGTGATTACCTCATTATATCAAATGTTTCTATCTACTAACCTTGGAGACCATGGAGGATTATGTAGCAATGCAAACATTATTAAAGCTAACTTTAAGAGATAATGGAAATTCAAGTGATGCAATTACTCCCACTCTACTAAGTTTGCAAGGAGTAACCATAATCAGGGGCATAGTGTGAGCTGAGGAACTGGGGAACTAACAGGTCGATGGTGCCCTAGTGCGCATGCGCACGATGGAGGGAGCTCCGTCATGCGCATGTGCGAGACCCAGATAGCGACAGCCAAGCTGTTGCTCCGGATCTCGCACCAAAGGGGGCGTGCTGTTGATGTTGAGTTGCAACACGCCCCCTTTGGTGGGCGTGCCGGGGGCGTGGCTGCCAGTCGGAGGTGTTCCCATGGGAACGCCTACCGTCTGGGTCCGGCCCCACTGACATCACTAGTGATGTCAGTGGGAGTGATTTTGGCTCTGATAGAGCCAAAATCACTCCAGGGCTTGTGGTCACCGAGACCCTACCGCAGGGTCTCATCGCAAGGCCGATGGTCGTGATGGTCTTGACCATCGCGACCATCATCATAGACGCTCGCATAAGCTGTGGGTGGTAACCCACAGCTATGCGAGAGTCCAGGAGGACACTCCAAAAAAAAAAAAAAAACGCCCTGATTCAGAGCTGGCGCTCGTTCAGAGCGTCCGGCTCTGAATCAGGCCCTCAGACCTCAGGGCATCCAAAGAATTCATGGTTTCCAGTTCTCCTCATGGAATAAATAGTTAGAACCCCCTGTGGATCTTTTAAAATTTGCCAGTCAGTATTGAATAGACTTGTGCTCCAGCCAGGAAATGTGGAAAACATGAACTGTTAGAATTTGGCAAACACTGTCTTCTACTATATCATGTATTGCATTTTTTTTTACCTGTAACCATTATGTTTTGAACAAAGTATGACAGTGCTAAAAAAAAATAAAAAGAAATGCCACTTTTATTACAAGTGAGAAATACAAATAATTTCAGAATTTCATAGAAGATTGCTTTAGGCAACATTGGTGCATTCTGTTACACAAAGGCTAGTTAATTATTCTAGTTTTCAATTGACAGAAAGGTCAAACCCATTTGTGTAAAATGTTGAGCCTGTAGGAAGCATAATATGTAGTTTTATTTATTTATTTATTTATTCATTTAGTTAGTTAGTTAGCTAGTTATTAGAAGAGTCAGACCTACTGTAAAACTACACTGAAGTGCCAAAAGCCATGGGGTAGAGGCCTAGTAACGTGTAGGACCCCCCCCCAGCCCGGAGAAGTGCAGCAACTCGACATGGCATTGATTCCACAAATGGATGTAAGACCTCTAGAGACAGGGGCTGGCTGGCAACTTTTAGCCTGGGGGGCAAATGCAGGCAGGCGGCCCTGGCAGAGGAGTAGCGTGTAGCCAGGGTGCCCGAAGAACGTGCGTGCTATGGCGCCCCCCCCTCAAATGTTTCAGGGAGGAGGCGGGTCCATATGGGATTAATGTAAGGTAAAAATAAAGATATGGGGCAGCCCCCTGTCGTAGTGCCCATATGCAGTGCCCCCGTGTGCCACAGGAGAGAACACCCTTATGCAGGCCTCCAGTAGTGCCCCCAGTAGTGATCCCCCCTATGCAGTGCCCCTTGTGCCCCCAGTAGTAAGCCCGTTATATAGTGCCCCCAGTAGTGGTCGCCCCTGTGCAGTGCCCCTTGTGCCCCCAGTAGTAAGCCCTTATATAGTGCCCCCAATAGTGGTACCCCCTATGCAGTGCCCCTTATATAGTGGCCCCAGTTGTAGTCTCCCTCCTATGCAGTACCCCCAGTATTGCACTTTATATAGAGCCCCCAGCAGTGGTCCCTCGATGCAGTGACCCCAGTGGTAGTCCCCTCCCCCTATGTAGTGCCCCTAGTAGTAGTCCCCTCCCCCTATGCAGTGCCCCTAGTAGTAGTCCCCTCCCCTTGTAGTGCCCCTAGTAGTAGTCCCCCCCTTGTAGTACCCCCAGTAGTAGTATCCCCTTGTAGTGCCCCCAGTAGTAGTAGTACCCCCTTGTAGTGCTCCCAGTAGTAGTAGTATCCCCCTTGTAGAGCCCCCAGTAGTTGTAGTCCCCCCCTTGTAGTGCCTCCAGTAGTAGTACCCCCCTTTGTAGTGCCCCCAGTAGTAGTAGTCCCCCCTTTGTAGTGCCCCCAGTAGTAGTCCCCCCCTTTGTAGTGCCCCCAGTAGTAGTAGTCCCCCCCTTTGTAGTGCCCCCAGCAGTATCCCCCCCTTTGTAGTGCCCCCAGTAATATCCCCCCTTGTAGTGCCCCCAGTAGTAATAGTCCCCCTCTTGTAGTGCCCCCTGTAGTAATCCCCCCCTGCTAGTGACCCAATAGTAGTCCCCCCCAGTAGAGAGAGACTTATTAAAAATTAAAAAAAAATCACTTACCTGAAACTTCCGGCCGCTTTGCATGGGAGAGACTTCATTACTCATTACATCTCTCCCATTACCCACTGCGGGTGCCGGAAGATGGCTCCCACAGTGGGAGCAGCAGCAGCCGATGACAGTCTGACAGACTCTCAGTGGCTGCTGATTACAGCAAATACACAGCTGCTGGCTCTGGCGGCTGTGTGTTTGTGCTGTGTAGTGCTGACCGGACTCCGTTCGGTCAGCGCTACACATGCGGTGCAGTCTGTGTCACAGTGACATAGACTGCCCACGGCCTGTATGATGCTGCGGCCCGGGGGGCACATGGCACCTTGCCCCCTGGTCCAGCCCGCCACTGTCTAGAGAAATATTGACCGTGCCATCTGGATAGCTTCGGGTCCTAGATATTTGTAGGTGCAGGAACTTAGGGGCGAATGGTCATATCCACCATGTCCCATAAATGCTCGATTGGGTTCATGTCAAAACTCTCCAGAATGCATCTCGAACCAGTTCTGGACAATTTGGGCTGATGACATGGTGCATTATCCTGCTGAAATATTCCATCATTGTGGGGGTACATAAAGTCCATGAAGGGCTGCAAATGGTCATCATGCAATGCAACATAGGAGTTACCAGTAAATAATGTGTTCAGGTGGACCAGCCAACACCCCACAGCATTATGGAACCATTACCAGCCTGCATGTTGACTTGTTGACAACTGGGGTCATCTCCCTCATGGGGTCTGTCCTACACCTGAACCCTACCAGCAACCCAAAACAACTGGAACTGTGACTCATCAGACTACACCACATGTTGCAAGTACTCTAGGGTCCAATTAATGATTTCACAAGCCCAGGTGAGGCACTGTGTCAAGTGTCATATTGTTAACACGGGAACTCTAGTGGGTCTTCTGCTCCCATAGCCAATGGAAGCTAAAGATTGCTGCACTGACCTGCTGGATATGGATCTGGTACCTCCTGCATTGAATGTTGATGTGATTTGAGCCAGAGTTGCTTGACTGTTATCACGAACAATTCTGGCCATACACTGCTGGTCCTGGTCACTTAGCAGCTGTGGTTGGCCACTGCGCTATCGATGGTGGGTGGTAATGCCTTCCATAAGGCATTCCCTGGTACACACATGACACCGTAGATCGAGGAATGTTGAATTTCTGCTCAACTTCAGAAATGGAATGTCCCATCTGTCGGACAACCACTTTCATGCCCTGATAATTCATGTAACCTTGTCATGAGCAGCCTAGCTGGTTTTCAAACTGACTCATGAGATGTCAGATTACAACTGATGCAGGTGTGGGCATTAACAAGACATTACAGTTTGGCGATGCCACCTACCATTACCGTTACATACAGTACTGCTTTCCTATGACTTTTCCTTTTAGAACTTAATTGTAGTTATGCCCTCTCTCACCCTTGTTTTGAAAATGCAGGTGGCCCTCCTATTCTGGATCTCCTTGTTTCACAATAGAGGGAGAAATAGTCTATTTCTTATTTTTTGTCACAATTATCAAGTAGACGTCAATCATGGGCAATTATATATTTCATTTTGAATATCTCGTTTACATAGGTTTATAAAAAAAGAAAGTACAGTAGGTTGATATCAGGCTATTGTTATTCTAGCAATGTGATAATATATGTATTCTGTTTATGGATTCAGGGCCTGATTCAGAAGCGGGTGCTAATACAATCGCAGCTGCAATTCCGCACAGAACACAGCTGCGAAAATTTGCTAATGTCTTCCAAAGCATAGGTATGCCCACTGCTACCTTCTCATATTCGTTCAATGTCGTGCAACAGCGTAAACATTGGTACCTTCATCACACATCGGGCAGTCACGCAACAAATAAGTAAAGTCTGACCAGCCACAAACACTGCAGCTCTCCTGACATGCAGGGAGCTCCCATGCTGCAAAGGAGATCACAATGGCTAATTTATGCAAACAAATGAAACATAGTTTAAATGGTCAGACATGCCTGTGTTTTTCTAACCACCGCACTCCTGTTAACACCCCCAAACGCTGACTACCTGTCAGTAACTTTGAGAATGGTTCCTCTGTATGTACGTCATCACGGATCGCAGTTGCAACAGCATACGCAGATCTACCAATGGTGGGTACTGCGCATGCATAGGCATCACAGTCAGTGTGCGCGAGTTGGCATTGCAATCACACTGCAATCATCTATACAATTACAAAGCCATCGCAGACCAAGGGACGGGGCATAAGCATTTGGGGGTGGTGACGGGGTGAGCGGTTGGAGAAACGCAGGTGTGCCTGACCATTTGTATACCGCTGCATGGGCATGCATAATTTAGCCACTGGGACGGCATATGCATGCAACAAGGTTAGCAATTTCTGAGTAAGGTCAGACCTGTTATGTGTGTGTTAATGGCTGATGTTCCCAATGTAAACGCAGGACTGCAAGGTATTACAGATGTGCAAAAGTGGTAGTGGGCATCTCTATGCTGGCTTTACGATTGCAGACATTAGCATATTTTCACAGTGGGTCTGCTTGCATAATCGTAGCTGTGATCGCAATAGTGATCCGTAGTGAATCAGGCCTACAGTGTGGTGTTCGCACATGCGGAATAGTAAAACAATTGTTCCACTTGCGAATATATCGGCATTGCATCCGTTGGTGAATCAGGCCCTCAGTCGCTTAAATGCTAATTTCTTTCTTCTAAGTTTATATCACTGTCTCCTATACTATAGTTTTAAAACTAATTTGTGTTCTGTTGTCATGCAAGGAGCAATTTCTAAAAGTATCAATTGGGATTTTTGGGGCTAATTTAATAGTAACCACTGGAAAAGGGTTTAACATTTTTGGAAATAGTATCATTTTGTTTAAACCTGCACTTCCAAGGTATTCAAATTAAATTAACAAATCAGTTTGTCTGAGAGTTGGAGGAAACTGGAGCCCTAGAGGAAATCAAGAAAACACAGGATGAACATACAAACTTCACACAGACTGGGAGACAATACTATTAACCACTTTGCTGCCATGCTACCCCAATATAGTAAATAGTCTTAGGTAGTTGCATTTCTAAGTAAGAAATACTTCGCTAAGGATCTTGCAGGCCAAAATTTCTGCTCCAAGGTGGTTTTGTTTTTGTTCTCAATGCTGGGGCAACATATTTTGCTATATTTACACCTGTTTCATTGTTCCATAATGATTCTATTACTTTTTCAGGCTTTGATATTTATCGATGTACACCACCAGTAAACACTATTAACTTACTATTAATTTCTCCCTTGTGTATGGCCTTAATTTGATCCCATGTCAGTAGGATTTGAAAAGGAAACTAAATGAAATAACAGTAAAGATAGTGTGCAAACCTGGCCCATCGACTAGTCCAATGGTTTTAAAAATGGGCAAACGGCCTCCCTTGGTGGGTATGACTACCTAGAGGCAGTTTCAATTTTAAACAATATTAAATATTTAATAATCATTACTGTTTTGTATTATTATCTTCCTCTAGTGAGAGCAAATTATGGAACCAAAGAGGGCTATGGCTGGTTCAACAATGAGAGATTCCCCTGATGTATTCTTGTCATTGGTTTAACCTTTGCTTTTATTAATTTAAAAATCTTATTATATAGCTTTAGCAAGGTAGGCACACATGTACTTTTTAAAATATATTTTGGAAATGTTTTATGAATTTTTATCAAAAGTTTTTTTGTTATGTCAAGGCGCAAGATGACATTCTAAGTTCTTTCATCCCAGGAGTTCTGGATTATCTGTGCTTGCTGCCACAATTTGGGCATGCTCTCCCATCATAGCCCGTGGACCCTGGCACTACAATGCTGTGTCCCTACTTCCTGGCTGCTACTCAGAATTAACACAACGAGCATCAGGTGTGTGAGAGTTTTAAACCCTTCCTGTGCTCCAGTGATTATTTCAGCTGGGTCTGTAAATTTGAATACCTGGAATTCCACACCTCCACTGCTAATATAGAATGCACAGGTTTCACTCCAGCCTCCCTTGGAGGGAGCTGATTCCACCAGAATGTGGGCAATTCAGGTGAGAGACACTAGATAATCACACTATAGAGATGTTTGGGGACCCAAGTGTTTTGATTTTGATTCTAATTCTTCATCGTGATTTGTTTTGGGCTCGTTTAATAAAAAAAAAAAAAAAAATCGATAAAACAGCAAAAATTATTAGAGCTGTGCGCCGAACCCCGTGTTTTGGCTTTGGATCTTCCTAAACCAACAATAACATTAATTTAAAATGTCAGGCAGCAATACCCCAACCAGCACATAATGGAAAGGAAAAAGGTGCAAGAAGGAATAGTCCTTGGGCCCTCCCACCCACCCTTATGTTGTATATGAAACAGGATATTAACAGTTTAACAAACCAATCATTTCAGCGACAAGGGCTGCCAATTGTGGCTGAAATGATTGGTTTGTTTAGACCCCTATAAAACAATCTGCCAATCTGCATTTGACATGGAAATGAATATGATCCAATATACAAACTGGCTTTACATTACAAGCTGTCTTCATCCTCGTCATCCCCATCAGTATGTACATCCTCTTCACACAATATTAATTCGTCCCCATTGGAATCCACCATAGGCACCTCTGTAATTTTTTTATGTCATTGTTGGTAGAGGTCTTCCTCGTGGAATATGTAACTCATTTTAATGAACATCATCTTTTCCACATTTGGAGGAAGTAACCTCCTATGCAGATCACTGACAAAGTTGGCAGCTGCATTGAAAACTCTTTCATAATACACACTGGAGGATGGGCAACTTAAGTAATGCAAAGCCACTTTGTGTTTGGGACTCCAAATTGCCTCTTTTTCCTGCCAGTACTGAAAGGGACTGTCTGACATGCCTATTAGGATGTTATCCCTGAAGTAGTCCTCCACCATTCTGTGAATGGAGACCGCATCACACATAGTCATGGTAGAAGACATGTCACTAGTAGGCAGTTCTCTCAGGCCCGACAAAATGTAATTTTTGGGTGAACGATCTGCATGACCAGCATGCATTCTGTAAGAAAAAAATTAGTTTTTTTCCTGGCAGCTGTTGAAACTGAAGGAGGAGATGATGGCATTTCACTTGCGGGTGCAGCTGACAATTTTTTTACTAACAGCTCTTTGCATAGTTTTAGATTTAGGTCTGTTGGAAAAAAACTCGCAAGGTAGCACTTAAACCTAGGATCCAGAACGGTCGCCAAAATATATTTTTCAGATTTCATTAGATTGACGACTCTTGGATCCTGGTGAAGTGAATCAAGGGCTTGATCCACCAGTCCGACATACTTTGCGCAATTGCTCCATTTCATCTCCTCCTTTAGTTTCTCCAGCCGTTTTTGCAAAAGTCTGATGAGGGGAATGACCTGACTCAAGCTGGCAGTGTCTGAACTAACTTCACAAGTGACAAGTTCAAAGGGTTTGAGAACATTGCACAACACAGAAGTTATTCTCCACTGTACTTGAGTAAGGTGCATTCCCCCTCCACGGCCTATGTCATAGGCTGTTGTATAGCTCTGGATGGCCTTTTGCTGTTCCTCCATCCGCTGAAGCATATAGAGGGTAGAATTCTGAGTTACTACCTCTTGCTTCAGCTGATGGCAGGGCAAATTTAACAGTACCATCTGGTCATGCAATCTTTGACAAACGTTTGCCGAATGTCTAAAATGTTTGGATATTTTGCGGGGCCACCGCGAGCATCTCCTGCACGCTCCTGTCATTTTTTTTATAAATATTGCACCACAAATTGATTGTGTGAGCAAAACATGGGATGTGTTTGAATTTGCCCACATGTAATGCTCTCACAATATTGGTGGCATTGTCCGAAATCACAAATCCCGAAGAGAGTCCAAGTGGGGTAAGCCATTTAGCAATGATTTCCCTGAGTTTTCTAAGAGGTTCTCAGCGGTATGCCTCTTAGTGAAACCAGTTTTATAAAGAGTAGCCTGCCTCTGTATGAGCTGTCTTTTGGTAGATGTTGCTGCTGCTGTTGTAGGCAATACACCTACCCAGTGGGCTGTCAGTGTGATGTAATTCTTAGTTTGCCCTGTCCCACTTGTCCATATATCAGTGGTCAAGTGGACAGTGGGTACAACAGCATTTCTGAGGACATTAATATGGTTTTTTTTAATGTCCTTGTACAGACTTGGAATTGCTGTTCTAGCAAAGTGGTCTCTAGAAGGGATCTGGTAGTGAGGACACAGGACCTCAATTAACTGTTGAAAACCCACTGCAGTAATGGTGGATACTGGACACACATCTAATAGCCGCATAGCTGTTATGGCATCAGTAATCTGCTGTGCAACTGAGTGATTGCTGTCATACTTGTCTGCCCTTGCAAATGATTGTTTGACAGTTAATTGTTAATTGTTTTTTGGAGGATACGCTACAAGTAGTCTTCCTCCTGGTCCCCTTCTGGGATGAAGATCCAGTCACAGCAACAGTAGCAGCAGGAATAGGCGTAGTCATCCAGGATCCTTCTGAGGAATCACGGAGAGGAGTAAATCATGCTTCTAATAACATAGGATGCAGCAGGACTACTCCCGATGATGAATGAGGATGTTGATGATGCAGGTGTTGGTGTTGGAGATCGAAGGCACTTGGATCCCACAGATAGGGAGCACATAGGTGATACTGGTTCCTAGGTGGTTTAGGTCACTCCTTCTACTCACTTTTGCTTGGCAATGGTTACATATGGCTTGACAACTGTTGTCCGGAATGAGGTGGAAATAATTCCACACGTAGGAAGTGAATTTTTTTGTCTTTTGCCTGGCATGACAATAATGGGTTTTGGCTTTTCAATCCATGGGCAATAGCTGTTGCCTTACTTACACAAAGGACATCTTCGGCATCAACATCTTCATCATCAACATCCTCATCATCCTTAGCACCTTCAAGGACCAAAATATCCTCCTCTTCCATGTGCAATTCCACAGAAGCATCCTCGATAACTACATCTGCAAGATGTTGACTGCCCTTCCCCACATTTACAGAGGGCACACAAATGTTGGAACTTGCAGGATCCTCCATTTCACTAGTATTTAGGTCTGGCTCACACATGGCAACCACGGACACACGTGCACTCTCCTCAGATATGTGATTTAGATTTCTCAGGGCACACGTTGGTTTTTCCAGAGCTGTCTTACTCATCTTAACTTTTGTTTTGTAATGATACCACCACCACCACTACTACCACAAGTGGAAGGGCTATCAGAATCAGAACCAGCAGTCTTCATAAAGAAAGGTCAAGGCCTTATCCTTTCCTTGCCACTTTGTGTAGTGAATGGCATTTTGCCAATTTTCTGTTTATCTAAAGGAAAATTTCCTTTCAATTTTTTTTTCTTACCTTCAGTAAAAGTAGCTTTACCACACTGATGGCGTGACTTAAGCCCTGGGGCATGGGCCTTCATAGAGGACAAGGAAGTTGATGGCCTTGCACTGCTGTCGACAGCTACAACATGTGGTTCTTGGCCTTGCTCTCCTGTCATGTGACAGCCCTCCATACTTTCTGCAGTCTTGTAGCAGTGTCACAAGCACCAATAGTGTAGCCAAGGTGCAGCTACAAAATTCACACACGTGCAGTCGTGCTCACACAGGCAAATATTAGACAAAAAAAGACAATTTTTTTTTCAGGTCAAGAACTTGGGCCCAGAGCACAGATTGCTGATGACTGGAGTTGGGCAGCACTAGGTTGTGTTGCTGTATCTTGTGTGGCTAAGCCTAACACACACACAGAAAAAAAAATAGAAAGACAATAAATATTTTTTTATTTCGGGTCCAGAACTTGTGCCTAGATGGACATACCAGACAACACAGCACAAGCCCTGATGGATCAGCACCAGCCCAGATGGACACAGCAGACAGCACAGCACCAGCCCAGATGGACAACGCAGACAGCACAGCAGTGACAGCACCAGATGGATCAACAGTGCACCAGCCCAGGACACAGCAAACAGCACAGAACCAGCACAGGTAAGTAAGTACCTCCCAGCCCTACACTACCCACCCTCCCTGTGGAGTCTCCACAGTTGGAGTGAAATGGCAGCCGCCACGTCCCTTATATATAGAGATGAAAGCTCGTGAGCAGCGAGATTTCGTCTCTATGGTTTTGTCTCGCTTTGAGATCCGATTTAGGCGGGAAACCCCGAGCCGGCTTGGATCCGACTCAGATCTGCAAAATTCGGGTGGGTTCAGACCTCTGAGATCCGAACCCGCTCATCTCTAAAAATTATGTAATCTGGACCTGTTTACATGCAATTAAAAAATCCGAATTTGGTTTTTAAACCTGATTTCTCAACTGGCTACAGAACCGACCTGGGACACAGGACCCCAAATTGATTCTGAACTGGGACCTGATTCAACTTGGAACCTCTAAGTTGGGGTGTTTTTGCATTTCAGGAAAACCAAACCTCACATTCTCTACTATAAAGCATAAAAAAAATTGAATATGAATATGGAAATCTGACAGTTGTTGAGCATATGGTAATTATCTAGCAGTGACAAAAGTACTTTTGGGTGTGCAGTCAAGCTCTGAGTCTAAGTGCATTTAACCACCCAAGGCATGTACATACTGTATCATTCATTTATATACTGCATACTCAACAGTGGTATAGCCATCTTATAATATGGTCCTGTTCAAGTTCTTTGTAGCGATCATCATTGTAGCAGTCATCTTTGGTGAGGATTGATGTTAGGTCCTTTGATGTATGTGGTAATTCTGCCATTTGTTAGGTCATTTTTCTGTCAGAGTGAGGCAGTGATGTGCTGTTTTTCTCAGAGTAGTCTCTCTGTGAGTGATGGTATTGTTGCTATGGCTTTGTGGTCAGGTTTTTTCACAGTAGGAAGTAATCTCAAAGTCATAGAAATATTCAACTTTGTAGAAAAGCACCAAGAGTCCAATAAATCTGCAGCAATACCTTCATTACACAAATTCTCATGGGATAAGAAACATTTGATAAACAGAAGCAACTCCTAAGTGCATGAAAATTGTTATGGTTACAGCATACAAAATGTACAATAGAAGTGTACCATCAAGTATAGTAAAACAGGCATACCAATCAGTCTGTCACAGTCTGTAGATCCAGTTCGGGACCCTTGGACTGAACAGAGGTGCAAATGAAATGAGGAGGCTTAATTTAACTCTTGCGCATAAGTATAACCAGGAGTATAGGAACACTAGTGACAGTGTAGGAACCACAGACTTGTAATGTGCATGGATACTGAACTGGAACTGGAGTGAACAGACCAGATATACTGGGCAACCCCAGAGTGACATGTGAAGGCCAACAATATGAGGGATACACTCCAGAAACAAGGATGAACTCCAGGGGGTAAATTTACTAAAGTGAGAGTTTTTGGAAGTGGAGATGTTGCCCATACCAACCAATCATATGCTACTTAACATCTAACTAGCACGTTCTACAAGATAATAGCTAGAATCTGATTGATTGCTATGGGCAACAACTCCAATTCTAAAAACTGTCACTTTAGTAAATTTACCCCAAGGACTCAGAAAAATATAGCACTGGTAGATAGGAACTCAGAACTCAAGCCAGGAATTGGAGTCTTATGCAGTGAGTGTATAGCTTGAGAAAGCTGTAACTCTGGTACTGCTCTGATGCAAGACCTGGGACTGGAACCAGTGAGGAACTCAGAAACTGAGAGTCAGGATAAGGAATACTGCTTACTGGACACCACAGTGTACAGACCATATACTGCACACTGAACCCTAGCCCTGGAATCAGCACCCTTCTCTGAACCACCCAAAACAATAGCACACAACCCAGGGAAACCAATACAAGGTCACCACAGTAATATAACCCAATAACCTGGACAACCACCAAGCACAGAGTAAAACAGAATAGGTAACTTGCATGCACTGTCTCAGCGGTATGAATGAATGAAGACCACAGCTGTACTTGCCCCATCTGCACAGAGGAATAGTAACTTGGTATGCAGCGTGGAAGCTGCCACACTGATAGGTGACAATACACAGTGGCAAATGGAAGGCATTACTTTCTGGCTGAGACAAAGTGGTTGGAACAGGTCTGTATGCAGCGTGGGAGCTGCAGCACTGACAGGTAATGGAACACAGTGGCAGATGGCAAAGTGAGAATCCACAAAGTTGCAGATAAAGTCACAGAGAACACGATCACAGAAAACAAGGAATAAATCTGTAACTTCAAACTATCCTGGGAAGCAACACATTGTTCAGGCAGTGGGTTGCTCACAGGAATTGATTTAGAGGAGGTGAATAGCCATTGGTCTAGCTGACCAGGTGAGCACACAGCTGAGCTGCTCAGGTGAATCAGGTAATTGAAATGGAATGTTTCTACATAGGCCTGTATACAGCAATGAAGGAGTGTCTGAGCTTGTCAGAAATGCGAAGACACACATTTGTGACACAGTCTACATAGAATAAAACAGCTTCACATGATCAAAAGCTTCACACATGATATACAGTACCCTTGTTGTGACCTCTTCCGAGAGCTTGTAATGCACAAAGCCATTCACCTTTCGCATTTTATCATGATGACTTCATAAAAGGGCTGGGCTTTCTTAACGAAAACTGGATTTTTATACATCTGCACACCAATCATTAAATGCAAACGATATCTATTACACCTGTGAATAAATTCCTGCATGCTTCAAGTTAGTAACAACTTGTTTACATTACTGCTGGAGAATATTAAACATTCTTGCTTCGTTCACACGTATTATCTTGAGATGTGTGCACGCATACATACATACAAACATACATACATACGGGTTTTAATCCAGCTGCTTTGCTTGTATTACTATACCTATATTAGATCTCTATATCACGGAAAGTATAATGACTATTTTAGAATACAATTGTGCTTTGTTGTAGGGTGTTAAATGGGAATAAAAAGGGGTAAGATAAAAAAAAATAGATTTAATTCCATTTTAAGAAGATGTATGGAAACAGTGGATTAAAATACCATAGAAAGTTTTGATCTGTATGTACCAATGAAAGTTAAATACATTATAATAAAGAGTATGCAAAAAAAAGGTCAGTGATCAGTTTATTAAGGCAGAAGCACATAAATATATTGGTTTTGTAAACATAGTGGAAAAACTAACTGATATGTATTTTTTTTGTTTTGCATAAATATTGAGGATAGTGGTTACTGTCACTTGCAAATGGTGTTTTATTAAACGTGTTAGTACTACATTTTGCAAACATTCATTACTTTGTTGGAAACCACATTCATGACATATTTGTACATATTTGGTGTTAATGTAATACATGCCTGTGAGTTGAAGTTAAATGCTGTTTAAAATGCCCCTTTGATACTTTTAAATGTGACCTTTTTACTTTCACAAACTAGAGAGGATTTTAGTGCATGTCTCTGCCAATATAACAGGAGTCACAGGCAGAGCTGCTTGTTTTAAACCTCTAATCTTTATAAAATACTAAATATTATTATTATTATTAGTAGTAGTAGTAGTAGTAGTATAGTAGTACTAGTGGTAGTAGTAGTACTAGTAGTAGCGGTAGTAGTACTAGTGGTAGTAGTAGTTGTTGTAGAAATATTTTAAAATTATATCTTGTCAACAAAAGTTCTCCCAAATATCTGAGACAATTTTTAAAAAAAGATGTATCTTGTTTACTCTAAGAAAACAATGCTAATTTCATGATATTCTGGGCAGAAAAAAAAAAAAATATATATATATATATATATAATATATATATATATATGTATATATATATATATGTGTTTCATATATCAACATGTGAAGTTCTATATGTACATGGTACAGGCAGTATTTAGCAGCCAAGTAGTTCACATATCTGGGCAGGCAAACTGAGAACATTGTGACTTGTGTTTTTGTGAAGAAAAAAAAAAGTGTGTGCTTGATGTGAGAGTGTTTTCTTTCCTAGCTGTTATCAGTGAACACATGTGCTAGAAGGAAATGCCTCTCTTCCACATTAGTCTAGTGTCACTTTATACAGTATAACTTCCCCTTGCATATACTTACTTTCTTAGTGAATAGAAGTAGTGTTTTTTCTCACTTTATTGTATGTGCAACTCTAAATATCATATTTAAATAATTTTATAAATGTGTTCGTCATACAGCTATATTTATATGTTTGTACTTTTGGAATAACGTGCATAAACATGACAAAAACATTCAGACAATTTCCAACTTAATTCTTACACTCCATCTTTACGTGTCAATACATTGTGGTTACAGATCTACCAATATTTCATTATTGATCATACTTGGAAACCACCACGATTGATGTATTTACTGTGGCTTACTAACAAACAACAGAAAAAAGGGATATTCACTCAAGTACACTGCAGCAATATTAGCAAAAATACTTGAATTCTACATAATAATAGAAATTCAGAGGTTTTAGTTGCATACATTTGCAAATAATTGATTAAGCGCTGTGCCAGCGTCAAGGCTCCTCTATACCGGCGTCCCTATTATTAAATCCTAACATTAAAAGAATCCAGCCAAGGACCACTCCCAGGGCATCACATGAAAAATGGAATAAAGGTGATAGTGAAGTGTAAAGTATAGTATCTGCTTATACATGTGCTGTTATTCTGCGGTACATTAATTGTAATTATATGACCCAGAGTGGGTGCTACTATTTGGTAGCAATAATTATTTTGAGGTGAGCGTTTGGGGGCATGGGGCCCCCGGAGTTGCTCTGGCTGGGCCTTTTTCAGGGCATCACCACTTAATTCACATAGATACTTTTTCATCACCTTTCTATTTGTTTGTTTATTATTTATGTAATTTTAATTCTTTTTATATTAACACTTATTGATTTTCTTGACACATCTATTCTTTACACTTCACTATCACATTTCATCCATTTTTCATGTGATGCCCTGGGAGTGGTCCCTGGCTGGATTCTTTCGGGCTGCCCTGCGCCTCGGACGTGAACCCCTTAATGTTAGGGATGCCGGTATAGAGGAGCCTTGACGCTGGCCCGACGCTTAATCATATATTTGCAAATGTATGCAACTAATACCTCTGGATTTCTATTATAATGTAGGATTCAAGTATTTTGCTAATATTGCTGCAGTTTGCTGGAGGGAATATCCATTTTTCTGTAGTTCAGTGTAAACCCCGCCCTTTACAAGCACCTGGGCAATATCATTAAGCTGATGTGAGTGACCACCATACTTTCTATTTGCAGTTCTGAGATGCATGAAGGGAGCCAGAATTGGGAAGATGTGCTGGTCCATATAGTGCCATTTGGAGGTTTTTGGGGTATCTCCTAGGTGAGTCAGCTCTCAGCTTATACATGTTCTGTTATTATGCAGTACACTAATTTGTAATTATATGACCCAGAGTGGGTGCTACTATTTGGTAGCAATACTTATTTTGGGGTGAGCGTTTGGGCGTGGGGCCCCTGGAGTTGCTCTGGCTGGGCCTTTTTCAGGGCATCACCACTTAATTCACAGACATACTTTTTCATCACCTTTCTATTTGTTTGTTTATTATTTATGTAATTTTAATTCTTTCTTATTATATTAACACTTATTGATTATCTTGACACATCTATACTTTACACTTCACTATAACATTTCTTCCATTTTTCATGTGATTCCCTGGGAGTGGTCCTTGGCTGGATACATTTGGGCTGCCCTGCATCTTGGACGTGAACCCCTTAATGTTAGGGACGCTGGTATAGAGTAGCCTTGACGCTTGCCTGGCACTTAATCATATATTTGCAAATGTATGCAACTAATACCTCTGAATTTCTATTATCATGTAGGATTCAAGTATTTTTGTTAATATTGCAGCCATGTGCTGGAGGGAATATCCCTATTTTTCTGTGGTTCAGTATAAACCCCGCCCTTTACAAGCACCTGGGCAATATCATTAAGGTGATGTGAGCGACCACCATACTTTCTATTTACTAATAAACAAGACATCATACCCATCCCATCCAACTAGCATAAACTCACTTTAGGCAAGGGGTATATCTATGATGGGTCATGGGGGTCCCACACCGCACACCCTGCACTCATATTATCTAAAACTTACCTCTCCGAGGTCCACGTTGGTTGTCTCAGCACTGCTCAAAATATTGGAAAATGGCGACCATGGACATTTTACCAGCATTTTCCATGAATGCGCAGTGAGGAAATCACTTGGAAAATGGCAGCCGTGCCATTTCCCCAGCGATCTGATGCTGCAGTGGCCAGAAAGCCACATCAGTCAGCTGCCGGTCGCCAGGTAGAAAAGAGGAGGCACCGGATGGGAAATGCACATGAGCCCCCTCCTCTCTTAAGAGACCCCTGCTTTAGTCATTCTTAAAATAAATTACATATTGTGAAATTCTTTATAGAAATTATCTGGGCACAGGGGGGTATATAACTAGAGTGCAGGTTTTTAAAAGTGGATTTGTTGCCCATAGCAACCAAACAGATTCTACTTATCATTTATTTAGCACCTTCTAGAATATAATAGCTAGAATCTGATTGGTTGCTATGGGCAACAACTCCACTTCTATAAGCCCATACTTTAGTAAATCTACCCCCCACGAGTGAGCATAAAATGTAAAAACTTAACAATTAAATACTTAGGTTTTCTAGATTTGTTTTTTTATAAATTATGTTATTTAACACATTAATCAAATAAAACTGACTAATAATAATGATATGTAAAATGCTTGATTTACTTTAAAGGCTTTAGATGCTTGGTAATCAAATAACCTGGGGCTTTAAAGCAATAAGATCTTTGCACACTAGTGCACAAATTTGCTGCAATTCTTGGCAACCAGTTAGATTATAGCTGTCAATTTTCTAGCACAGTTTAGAAATTGAGCAGTAGCATCTAAGTGGTATATTTTGCACATTGCACCATATTGTTGTGTATGTTTTAGTCTCCAAAATATTGTAAAATACATTTTTCTAAGAAAAAACATTTTTCTATAGGATATACAATAAGAATACATTTATTAAACACTTCACAAAACAATCAACTTTCTAAATTATATTTTTGTAAAAGCTGTGCAAAATTTGTAATCATACAATACATTTTCTGCTAATGCTATATACTGATTTATATTTATCTAAACTTTTTACATAAAGAATATTATTATTTAAAATATTTGTAAATTCTAACATAAAGACATCCCAGAGAAGATTAAACAAGTATTGTTAGAAAAAATTAATAAATAACAGGAAAGTAAAAACAAGTAAAAGCAAATTCAGCAAGTTATTCTTTCTAGAATATTGCGTATATAGAAAATGTAAAACAGTGCAATTTAAATGTGCTAATAATAAAAAGCTTCTAAGCTTTTATTTTCAATAGGAGAGAAAACTTCATTGCAAATGTTTCTTTAGTACTCAAATGGCAGCCCCTGCTGTCTGATTATGTGAATAGCACTAAGAATGTTCAAAAGTGTAATTATTATTATTATTATTATTATTATTATTATTATTATTATTATTATTATTATTATTATTATTATTATTATCAACATTGTTATTGTGACAAAAATGCATGGCTTTTTAAAATATTAAACTCAATGATAAAACATCAATTTCATATATTTATGAATTCTGGAAATATTTCTTAATCTGAAAAGATACCAAAAGAGACACATTTGCATATATGTTATATCTCCTTAGAAATATCTTTATACTGCATGTTGTATGAAATCTTGTTTAGCACTATTGGACCTTATTTTGCACTAAAATACACATAGGGCCTGATCCAAGTTAGTACATAAACCCAATGTTTTACCTACTCACCTGATGGTGGGTGAGCTGCACATGCACAGGATTAATTCTGCACATGTACAGAATAAGTCCTGCGATTACACTTGCAGTGTCCCCTATGTCATTTGGATGACCAGGGCTGTTCCACAAAACGGAAGCATGTCTTCTCCATTTTGTGGGAGTGCAGAGGCCAGGGTTTGCAGGTTTTGATGTAAATTTCCTGGCCCTGTCAGTGTAAACAGACCTAGCCATCCTGAGTAATCCGGGAGTTACTCATATGGCCGATGTTCATGCAAGTGATCTAATGGCTGCATCTACGGACAAAGCATCAGATCAGAGAAGCAGGGAGGAGGCATCTATTTACTACACAAGATGCCTATTGCTGCTTTTGCATATTAGAGCAAAGCTGCTGCATACAAAGAAACAGCAACTGTGCTAACTCATGTCAGCAGCTCTCTGTACTAACCTGAATCAGGCCCATAGCTCATGTCCTAGTATGCATGAAAATTACTTTGCACCCACAATGCTTTGTGCTCTACAGTTCAATTGCTCATTGTGGCACAGGATGTCAAAACTAGGAAAAATCTCCACCATTTTCACAATTTGAAATACCCCCTTATTGATTTTTCCTCATCTTTATAATAAAATATGAGTCTGTTCTGACTTGTAGACATTTGTGTGTAATATGCTTCTTAGTGATGTGCTTTCAATAGCTGCTTACCAGTAATAGATGGCCATGGCATTGAAGGAGTGTTTTCATGGAAGGGGAAGAAGAATAGGGGTGACCAAGTGCTTTCAAAGTCCCAGTGTGATGTAGCACACTCACCCAGGGGCGGATTGGTCATAGAAGCAATCTGGAAGATTCCCGGTGGGCCGATGCTCCTTTGGGGCCGCCTGTCGGCCAGCCAGGTGATTTTTTTTTTTTTTACATAACAGGCAGCTGCTGTAGGGCCCGGACCGCGTTAAGTGACAGCCAAGCGGTCAGCCATACAGTGTGAAGGACAGGCAGATATCAGTCAGCCGGTGGGTCTGAGGGGCCGGGCTGACTGAAGAGGTTGGCAGGAGGCGGAGCTAAGGGGACCGGACAGTGCTGGATTGAGAGGCTGGCTGACTGACAAGATGGTGGCAGATGGAGCTGAGAGGGGCCAGTTACCTGTAGACTCAGGGGCATAAGGAAAGGTACTAGAGGAAGTACCAGTGACCAGATCTGACAGAGCGGCCCACTGGCACTAATGATCGCGGCTGCAACCTGCTTCTCATTCACAGGCAGATTTCTGCCTGTGAGTAAAAAGCAGTTCAGGGCTGGGATCATCAGCGCCAGCGGGCCAGTCTGTCATCCTTTGATCATTAGATCCAGGTAGGGGTTGTTGCGTGCTCCCCTCCCCCACTCTCGCAGCAGGGGACTTTAGTCTTCTCTCCTGCCTATCACAGCTTCCTTTCCTGCCTCCTCTACATGTTGTCCTGCCCCCAGGTCTCCCTTGTCCTCCTCCCCCTGACTGGGCTAGACAGAGACATTCAGGAGTTGAAGTTGATTAGCTGTGCCTCTGCTCCTACCCTCCATGATGTGTGCATCTACCTCCCCCCTGAATGCCTCTGCCATCTACAGTATATCAGCTGTATCTCTGCCCCTCCCCCTTCTATGCATCAGCCCCCTTTGATTCTTGCCCCCTCTGTGACTCTGCACCCTTTGCCATCTGTACATCTGTTATCATCTTTTAGTCCCTCTGCCCCCCATCATGTGTGCCTCTACCCCTCTCCCCATCTGTACCTTTGCTCCCTCCTTATGTGTGCTTATGCCACTCCCACCCTCTCCATGTCTGGTGGCTGTCATCAGAAGTGGTGCTGACCAGCAGAAGCAAGACCATGTACAGCGCCAGAATTCATCTAAATGATGGCAGGTAAGTACAATTTTCCTGTAATAATGATAATTTTATATTTCTATTTTATGGTTGTGCATATATATATATATATATATATATATATATATATCCAATTTTCAGGATGCACACACTTTCAAGTGTATATTTGTGGGTGCCAAGCAATCATAAGTCCAGCAACAGAGCCAAAAAGTTTACCCACCAGGATAAACCAAGGAACCAGCACACCACCATGTATATATCAATCAAGTACATTTAATAGAAAAAACTTATTAAAAAAGCCATCATCAAAAAATTGTCATAAAGTACTCATCCATAACTGGAAACTGCAGTTAGTGTATAAAGCGATGAGAATCAGCCATCCCGACGGGCCGTTTCGGCACATATAGCCTTTTTCAAGGGTCAGCCATCATATATATATATATATATGCAATACATTCTGGGGCCTGGATGCGGTGGGCAAGCCTATGGGTTTCTATTCACGATGCCCCCGAGGGAGGGATCCAAGCACATTCCTTCCATCTCCTCCTGCGGCGGGTGCTAGAGGGACTTCTGGGTCATAGACCCCGAAGTCCCTCGCTCGGAAAGGACAGTCCTTACCAAGAGAGCTGTCGTTTGCATTTCTCTTCATGTATACCAGCGTAGTTAATGCTGGCATGCATGCAAAGAGTGGCGGAATGCATCGCGTGCAAATTGAGATGGTCATGCATCTCGCCCATAATGATGTACTAACCCCGCCTACTTTGTTGTTTGTTCCGCCTACAGTTAATTTGGTGCCGCTCACGTGAGGCCACTTACAGAAATTTTTCCAGGGCCACTTTTAGTTCCCAATCCGCCCCTGCACTCACCATCTATTGTGACCATGCCTACTTCTTGTGCATGAAAAAAAGAGAAAAAATGCAAGTGCACACTCTGACCATGCTAAACCTAATAATAATACTGCTATACTGCATCAAAGAGGTTCAAGGAATAATTATGGCCATTATTATGCTAAGAACCTCTTTGATGCAATGTAGCAGTATTATTATTAGGTTTAGCATGGTTAGAGTGCGCACTTGCATTTTTTCTCTTTTTCTGCTTGCAGCACTACTAGTCTCAGCAGGTACACACTGTGCTTTGGGTGTGCAATCTAGGCCCCCTCCCCCTATGCATTCTGTACTATGTGTATGTATTTACACTGGAAGGACAAGACTCCTTCTACCTTGATTAGCACCCCTCCCACCTGTTTCTGGGTGCTTTTAATTAGCATGAAGTCCTTGCACTCCAAGACTGCACATTTAATAAGGCACAGTGAGGGTAAGACCTACAATATATACACACATATATATATATATATATATATGCTGTGTGTTAGTTTTGAGACTGGTATTGGGGTGTGGGGCTCTCTGGGCTGGTGTGGCTGGGCTGTTTCATGGCATCATAATGTACACTTTTTAACTTATTTAGGTTCTTTTTATATATGTAGCACTTCATAGATGTTCAATTATAACCTCTTACTTATGTAAGGCTTAACACAATGGAGTTTCTTTATAATTCTTTAACCATCACTTGTAATCTCGCACTAGTGTGATGCCATTGGGCGGGTCTGCTGGGTTGGCCAGGGGGGTCCCGTGCCCTGTATTTGTTCTATTGGAATGTTAGGGACCTGCCTGACAGAGGTCACCTGGATGCGGTGGGCATGCCAATAATTATGGACATTATAATGCTAAGAACCTCTTTGATGCAATATAGCAGTATTATTATTAGGTTTAGCATGGTTAGAGTGCGCACTTGCATTTTTTTCTCTTTTTCTGCTTGCAGCATTACTAGTCTCAGCAGGTAGCACCTCAGAATGTGCTTAGGGTGTGCAAGCATATGCCCCCCTAAAGTACTATAATGATGTTCTTTATTTTAATGAATGCACACAATTTTGGAGATATCTCCTTTGGTAAAGGTTTGATGATTGCCCCCAATCCTAATCTTTTTAAAACTGATAAATTCAAGCCATTGTGCATATGATATATTTTAACCAGAAATCACCCAGAGCAATCCTGTGCAGCACCATACAAGTAGTAATCTTCATTTACACAACTAAACACATAAGTGACAAAAGTAATTTTGTACAAATGATTTCCATTTTCTCTTAGTAATATAATCAACAACAAAAAATACATTGACATCAATTTAAAGAAACAGCAATGATAGCTGGATTTAATTAGTTTTGTAGCAATTCAATTAGCTAACACTTATATTAAAATAAAGTATTTTTAAATACAGTAGGTGCATTTCATTGACTAAAAAAAGTTATTCATTGATTAAAAAAAGAGGTACTCTGCCAAAAAAATGCACAAAATAAAACTTAGTTTGTCTGCTATTGCACTGGTGTTGTCAATGTTTTAATTGTAAAATATTATTCAGTAATTTCAACCTTTTTCATTCATGAAAGAATGAATAATAAAAGAAATGTTAAATACTTCTTGAGTTTACACAAAAAAATCTACCCTTCCCCATTGATACTATGCAACATAGGGATGTGCAAGTAGAATGTACACCTGAGTTTATGTTGCATGTTTTCACATAGCGCATGCTCCAGAACCAAATATAGGTGGATTCAGAGCCATATTCATCCCAGTCACATATCCACTTGTGACTGTAGGGGGGTAACTGGGTTGTAAGTGGCAGTTCTAAAGTAGGCAAAGCTCAGAGAGGACATGCCCACCCCACTGTGGGCTATGTAGAGATGGATAAAAGCGTAAATAAGTATACATAACTTAGATCATGAGAAAAAAAGAAATCCTCTGGCGCCTCCTATAGGTCCCGTGTGTAGCTCAAGTAATATTCACAAAGTGAGTAATCAAACTGAATTAAGTTTAATAAAAAGCATATTAGATACAGTATAAAATATATGTTTAAATATATATATGTAGGCTATAGCCAATCAAAATGGACATACTCACTGACAACATATAACATGAAACATAGAACAATAACAACTGTAGATAGGGCAGCAGACATGCAAAGAGTGCGTTTTACTCTGCTACCCTGATATTATATTCTAAAAAGGATAGTCCAAAAATTGGAGATCGGTGGATACAAATGTCCTCCTAGGATAATACTAATCACAGGTAACAGTGCCAAATATATGTAAACGAGTGCTTACCGAACTAAGTAATGATCCTCCAGGTGGTAGCTTCCAAAGGAGATAGGTCAGTAGAAATAGATTGCCGGCAAACTTGGGGTGCCCTACGTACTGCAGACATGATTCAGGTCCTCCTCCACTGTCATCAACGTGTTTCGCCTAATGATAGGCTTCCTCAGGATGGTGTGTGGATGTCCTTCTAACTGACCTATATATACCTCCTCGGTCTGTATTTCCCACTCAGCCGCATTAGGTTCACTTCCGGCTGGCGGGACCACAGTGTCCTCGTCATTTCCTGTGGCTTCCGATCATGGGGTGGAACAATCACATGGTATTCCGTCCTGTGTTGACATCCGGTTCTCTGGACCACAGTGTCATCGTCACTTCCGGTTTCCGATCGTGGAGTGAGACAGGCACGTGAACTTACACCGTGCTTCCACTCAGTGTCAACGCTTTTATAGCCTACATATATATATATATATATATATATATATATTTAAACATATATTTTATTCTGTATCTACTATGCTTTTTATTAAACTTAATTCAGTTTGATTACTCACTTTGTGAATATTACATGAGCTACACACGGGACCTATAGGAGGCGCCCTAGGATTTCTTTTTTTCTCATATACACTAGGGAAAGTGAGCCCCTATCTTTTCCTCTAAAGGCAGCCACCTATTTAGGATATAAGTACTAGTGCTACCTTCACCCCCTCCCCCTTTTTTTCTAAACATAACTTAGATCATAGACTAAATATACATTTTATATAACAACTTTTGAACAGTGGTCATTTATTGAGTAGCAATAGTTAGGGCAGAGGCTCCCAAACACGTTCCTCAAAGTACACCAACAGTTCAGGTTTTAGAGATATCCATGGTTGTTCACAGGTGATTAAATTAAATTGACTGAGGTGCTAATTAAATCACCTGTGGTCAAGCATGGATATCCTTAAAACCTGGACTGAGTTTGAGAACCTCTGAGTTAGAGGATATGTTCAGCATACTATACTCCAAAAAGCACAAAATGGGTCCAGTCCCTTTTCATGCATTAAAAATGTTAAAGAAAAAAAATGTAAGTTTACCCAAAAAGTCCACTTCCAGGAAGTGAAAGCTCCATCACTGGCTAAACATCCTACATGGGTATAAAATAAGTAACAAAGAAACTAGTTAGAAAAATATACAAGTCTCACCTAGCCTTGCATTCTCTGACATCATACTGTATACCCAGACTGCCTGCACTGTAATAAAGCAGGCAGCAGAGATTCCATAGCAATCTTATAGATTATTAAGGTGCTGACTACATGAAATCTTACCTCTTACCTGACTCTTGTCCTGAAATAGGAGGACAGGTGACTCCTAAAAGATGTCTTGTTTAAATGGGAGACCATATGATGTGGTGCAATGAATATTGTACTTTTTCTCTTGGTTGTTAGTAACACTGAACAAGGGCCAGAACAATACTACAGGCAATGTAAAGCCCACACTAATATGAGAGCAAAATATACAACTAGTTACTTTTACCTGTTATCCTAATTGTTCAAATGTATTATGCAATGTATTTCATGCATTTCTTCACATATCACCAACAGTAAAAGCATACTGTACATTATTTATCTTACTATTTCTGTTGTATGTCTCACTCTCTACAGTATTTCTGTAACAACAAATACAAAGCCATAACAACACATATCTCTACATGTCATATATGCATTGCCAGTGTACACACACTCTCAGGTATGCATACTTTCAGAAATAGAGCTTCTAATTAAAACTATTGTCTCACAAATACATTATTATTGATCCATTTGCTTAATGAAATTCGCATATAGCCATTGACGCTAAGCAATTCTTACAACTTCACTGGGGATACATCTGTCATTGTTTTTTGTTTAATATGATTTGATTTTGGTAACACATTTGCCATTATCTAAATCATCAGAGGTGCACTAACAAACACCTTTTGTGTGTAAACCAGTTCCTGTGGCTTAGCAAACATGGAGACCTTTGTTCTGATTTTCACCACTAGACACTCTTTCATCAGCTGTCAAAAACTTAACAAAGCGTACCTTACTAAAGTCATCTTTTAAATATTCTTTTAATAACTTAACTAATACCCTTTTCACTCCCAGAATCCTCTCCTGTGTGTCACTGACAGTGTGACCTTCCTTCTTACTGGCTCATCCATCATACATTGAACTTTTCACTCTTCTCCATACTTGTCTTATCCTGGCAGGGAAACCTTTGTCTAGATCCCTGTTTACCACTCACAGGGGATTCTGTATTTCTCTAACTATGTATCACATGGCAAAGAAGAATATGGGAGGGAAGATTACCACTTCAACTCCCTTTGAAACTTGGTATGGATGGTCACCTTTAGAGACCATCTATCATTTTTGTTTTCAGCATGTTAGCTAATAAGCGTGGTAGAACATCTGATCAATAGAACATGTCTAGCACATCAGCAACATAGAATAACTAATCACTCTTTTTTCAGTCTTTCCCAATGGGTAATGGTGGGAAAGGCATTATATGTAATTGTTGAAAAGACAAACCTGTGAAATGCAATTTCAGGCTTGCTATCAATTTTGTTAGGTTAGGAAATGCAATATAGAAAGTCTTAGGCGTAATTACATCTTATCAGAAAGTCTTGAAGGTGATGGTAGAATAATTTGACATTTTCACATACAGTACATTCACGTTCATATACAAACATTTGTAATGAGATTTTATTAAGTATAATGAGCAGGTTTGATCATCCAGAAACTGCTTGAAGTGCAGGAAAGATACAGATTATCTAAAACTAAACTATACATATGTGTTTTATTTTATTTTGTTTGATGCTGTTTTAAATTGCATGAGCTAAATTTATTTAAGATATTTGGAATCCAAATCACAAATATTTAACTTATTTGTTGTTGTTGCTTATTAGCCATCTATCACACATTTCACTAGACAGATTTAAAAGCTGATGCAGAGTCCTTTGCAAAATTTCAGCACCATATGCATACAGTTTGCACCAGGCAAATGTCACATACACTTTTTAGGAAATAAATGTATTCCATGCTGTGAGGTATATGAAGCTACTCAGTAAGGGTTAAAAGCCTCAATGGTTGAAAATGAGCATTAAAAAAATGGTGCATGATTGTACATAGACACTAAAAATATTATTTGTTCTGTAATAAGAAAACTGAAAGTAAAGAAAAGGGGTTTTTAAACTTAAGCAGAAATATATATGCATGCAATGTTTAGCACAGCATGTGAATCATCCAGTGCCGATGGTAAGGATCAATGTAGGTCGCAGAGCCTAACTAGCCCTGACTCTCCTTACCTTATCCTTTGACAGTCTGGCTGTTGGTAAGATGTTCTAAGGCTGCTTCCTCATGGCCAATGGTAAAGTGACTCAACTTTGCAATGCTAATCTCCAGTACCCCGCTGGTTGGTACCACATATTTGGTCCAGCAGTTCACCTTAATTTATGCAAATGTGCCTAGATTTCTGCCAAAACACATAGGTTTTCAAATCAAGATTGTGGCACAAATGTTTGCACCGACTGCACATACAGAGTGGAGGAGCTGGGAACAATGAGGGTGTTCATTACAAGGCACTCCTATTTTTGTGGAGCAGTTTTGACACAAGATTTCCTTTTGCAAGTGAAATTATTGAAATAAGACAAAGGTGTGTGAGGTGCATATTTTGGTGCATAACTGTCAAGAATATTTGGAGGGTAGGCACTGATATGCAATGGAAAGGAACAGGGCTGTAACTAGTGTAGTGCGACCAGTGCCATCGCACAGGGCACTGCAGGGTAGGGAGCGCTGTTTGGGCCTGTCAATTTTCCTGTTTATTATCATTCTCACTTGTAGCTTCCTCTTCTTTTATCCCCAGAATCTCCTGGCCTCCCCTATCTCTTCCCTGGCCCTTCCCCATGAGGCCACGGTCCTTTTTCAGGTGCACTATCTTATGTCCCAATTTAAAAAATGGAGTGGGGGGGCATCAATGCTCTCTCTGGCACAGGGCACCTAAAAGTCTAGTTATGGCTCTTGAAAAGAACCCAAATTCTGTAGTTCAGGAGGATAGAAGCAATGGACACATAGGAGCAAGGTCAGAAGTCTGGAGAATCAAAACCATGATATTAGTGATACAAGCCAAAGTGTCAGGATCGGTTCCAAAATCAGAGGCAATGCAAATTACAGAAATCCAATTTAAGATGCAAATAGGATTTAGAACTGAATGCCACTAGCATTTAGCATGAGAAAACATGTTTGCACATGACCACAAGCAAGGTGCCACAATGCCATTGCCAACTCAAGGACACTTTCTAATCACTATATTTGTGATGACATTATACTTCTAGTATCTGAGAGCATATATCACAAAGGAAAACATGGTGAAGGTATTTTGTCCAACTTGCTATATATATGGGTAAGATTGGGTATTGTCAGCTTGAAGTTCACAGGCAGGTTGTATGAGGGTTGGGGATATCTGATTGTTGATGACAGGAATCTATGACTTTAATATGATCTTGATGTGAGGCAAAAAAAACATAATTTTACTAGTAGAATAGCAATATTATAAGCAAATTCTGTAGTTTTCAGTAGAGCAACTGAATCATCTTCACAAAAGCTCATATAGGCCTTTATGTGTTTCTCAGTCTATCTATTGTTGGTAGCTATTGGTTGGTATACTGTATAGAAAATTTTAATTTGAAACATGCTGCAAAAATGTTTCATAAACTAGAATATATTGAGAATATCAGTCTGAAATTATACATTGATAAAGACCCACTGGCTAAGAGGTTTTCATTTAGACATACCTGAAATTAGCTGGACACATGATTATATACCTGGTCTACAATAATTCTGATTATTTAAAGTTATTATCTTGTGAAAAACTCAATTTCAAGCATTTGTTCTTGATGAAACTTGTATTGATGATTACATGTTGAAGCAAACAGGTGCAAATTATATAACACACATTAATCAGCTAGCAGATTTAAATTGGAATTCTGTCTGAGCAGCTTGAGGTAGCAACAAGCTTGTTAAACCAGGAGTTGACTGTTGTGTGGCTAAGAGAAACTATGGGATGGTCACAAAGTTGTTAATATTGTTGCTATATAGGGGTGTGCACCGGCCACTTTTCGTGTTTTGTGCTTTGGTTTTGCCCCTGGATCTTTCTTCGTGTTTTGGATCTGGATTGGTTTTGCCAAAACCACCCTTCCGTGTTTTGGGTTCTGGGTTTTGTGTTTTGGATCTGTATTTTTTTAAAAAAAGCATAAAAATAGCTAAAATCACAGAATTTGTGGGTTTTTCTGCTCCTATGCTATTATTAACCTCAATAACCTTAATTTTCACTCATTTCCAGTCTACACCTCACACCTCACAATAGTGTTTTTATGTCCAAAAGGTTGCACCGAGGTAGTTGGATGACTATGTATAAGTGACACGAGTGGGTGGCACAAACACTTGGCCCATCTAGGAGTGACACTGCAGTGGCAGACAGGATGGCAGTTTGAAAAACTAGGCCACAAACAGTACATAATGCAAAGACAAAAAAGAGGTGCAAGATGGAATTGTCCTTGGGCCCTCCCACCCACCCTTATGTTGTATAAACAGGACATGCACATTTTAACAAAATAATCATTTCAGTGCCAGGGTCTGCCACACGACTGTGGCTGAAATGATTGGTTTGTTTGGGCCCCCACAAAACAAGCTGGCAATTAATCTGTCCCTGCACAAACTGGCTCTATGGAGGCAAGATGTCATCCTCATCCTCCTCATTCACCGATTCCTCACCCTCTTCAGTGTTGTGTACATCCTCATCCTCACAGAGTATAAATTTGTCCCCGCTGGAATCCACCACCACAGGTCCCTCTGTACGTTATGGAGGCTGGTCTGGTCTCCCTGGAAGAGTTGATAATTAATTTTTATGAACATCATCTTCTCCACATTTTGTTTAAGCAACCTCCTACGCCTTTCACTGACAAGGTTCCCGGCTGCACTAAACACTCTTTCAGAGTACACACTGGAGGGGGGGGGCAACTCAGGTAAAATAGAGCCAGTTTGTACAGGGGCCTCCAACTTGCCTCTTTTTCCTGCCAGTACATGTACGGACTGTCTGACATGCCTACTTGGATGCTTTCACCGATGTAATCCTTTAACAGACAGACGCACACTTCTCGCTGCTGCTTTGAGGATGCAGGTGCGGCTACAGCCCACACATTTCACAAAGACAGAAAAAAAGAAGAATTTTTTATTTTTCGTGGAGCGCACTTTGGGGGTTACACCACCCTTTAACAGACAGACGCACGCTTGTCGCTGCTGCTTTGAGGATGCAGGTGGAATCTAGAAGGGATTTGGAACTGGGGACACACTACCTCCATCAATTGTCTAAATCCCACTGCATTAATGCCGGATACCGGACGCACGTCTAAAACCAACATAGCAGTCAAGGCCTCAGTTATACGTTTTGCTTCAGGATGACTGCTGTCGTGCTTCATCCTCCTCGCTAAGGACTGTAGGAGGGTCAATTGTTTAGTAAAAGTAGTGGCGTTCCTACTTCCTCTCTGGGATGATGAACAACTCCCAGCAGCAGCAACAGCACTAGGAGGAAATGGTTCTTGATCTTTCCCTATTTAATTTTTATCGGAGAAAGTTTGGTCCTCCATTTATGTTATATTGATATATACGTTCAGCTAAGGCGTACACAAACACAGAAAATAATTTTTTATTTTTGTTGGAGACTAGTGCACTTTGTGGGTTACACCACCCTTTAAGAAATTAGCCAGCCGGCCCTTTACTTATGGGACACAGGCGCACGCTTGGCGCTGCTCCTTTGTTGATGCACGTGCAGCCACAGTGCACACAATTCACCAACACAGAAAATATTTATTTATTTTGTTTGGAGTGCCCTTTGGGGGTTACAGCACCCTTTAATGGTCAAGCCAGCCGGCCCTTTACTTATGACACAGGCGCACGATTGGCACTACTTTGTTGATGCACGTGCGGCTACAGTGCACACAATTCAAAAACACAGAAAATATTTTTATTTTGTTTGGAGTGTACTTTGGGGGTTACAGCACCCTTTAACGGACAAGCCATCTGGCCCTTTACTAATGGGACACAGGCAGCACGCTTGGCGCTGCTCCTTTGTTGATGCACGTGCAGCCACAGTGCACACAATTCACAAACACAGAAAATATTTTTTTATTTTGTTTGGAGTGTACTTTGGGGGTTACAGCACCCTTTAATGGACAAGCCAGCTGGCCCTTTACTTATGAGACACAGGCGCACGCTTGGCGCTGCTCCTTTGTTGATGCACGTGCAGCCACAGTGCACACAATTCACAAACACAGAAAATATTTTTTTTTTGCACTTGGGGGGAGCACCCCTGATTGACAGAGCACCCCCTGGACAACACTACAGCACCCCTTTAGGACTGGGACACTGCACAGGACTTTGGAGTGGACACAGCCCCTATGGACAACTGACTGCACAACACAATCCAGCCAGCCCCTATGGACTTTGGAGGAGTGGACACAGCCCCTATGGACAACAGCAGCACAGCGCAGTACAGCACAGCACAACACTACACTGCACTACACTACACTACACAGCCCAGCCAGCCCTAACTCCCACCCTCCCTCTTCTTTGTCCACAGCCGAGTGAGAAAATGGCGCTGACGCGGGTACCTTATATAGGATCCAAAACCCGTGAGACCCTGAAGGCGGGATGGTGATGTTTTGCCTCGATTACAGATCCGAGTCAGGCGGGAAAAGTCGAGCCTGGCTTGGATCGGCCTCGGATCGGGGGGGCTCGGGGGGGTTCAGATTTCAGAAATCCAAACCCGCTCACCCCTATTGCTATATGGTTTTAGTTATATTTTTATAATTTATCTTGTAATAAATCTAAAAATAATTATACCAATAAGTCAGGAAGTCAAATTTGTATGTGAGCCTAGAAACATTGAACCTGCCATGGGAACAGATGAATTAATCCAAGCAATTGCAGGTACAATGAGAGGAAAACATTATCTCCATATGGTGGCTCCATGCCGGGTATGGGCAATGATTGTAATGAAAGATTAAGGTTGTATGGCAACATTACTACATTTCAGGGATTATGGGTATGGAGGTAATGGGATAACCAAGTATGCAGGTTGACTCTTTAGATGTTATTGAAATACTTAACTGGTAAACAAACTCATCATTATACTGTAAATTTAGTTTTTACATTTACTCAGAACTGATAAGGGCAGAAATCATTGTAGCCTGGATTGAAAGTAGATTCTGAAATGTTGCAGAAACATAGCAATTTGGTTTTTGAAATCAGGGAAGAGAAGAGGAAATATTCCACAACTTTTTAAGCAAGGATTACCCAAACATGTCCTTTTTTGAAGTTTGGATCAGGCTGTTATCCACCAGTTTCTTCACCTTTTTCAGCAGTGACTTCTCTCAACAGAATGTCTTTGAACTGTCACAATCTATGCATAAATAGCCTTTTCTTCTTTCAGTTTATTCCTAAAGTGTAAATAAACATCAGGTACTGCTGATTTGAATGGGCACTGAGACTACAAAAAAAATAATACCTCCTAATACCTCCCATCCATGTGCTCATGTACAAACTTGACTTCTTGAATTATTGGTACTTGTGGAAAATAGGTACATGAATTGCAATGTAATGGGCAGCTAACCCTTATTATCATGAATTTAACATATTTTTAACTTGTGAAGTTGGGCAGCTGTGTTTCATTTTTTATAATTCAACCACAGAATTATGTAGTGTAATCTATCAATGATCATTGACCATGAAGTGTCATGACCAGAGTACACACTGGAACACTAGAATATATGGATCTAGGGAACATAGAGAACAATCACACAGCTAAGCTGTGTACAATGTTGACTGGCAACCTAAGGACTCCCAGGAAGCCCTGAAGTACCTTAACATTGTGCATGATTGATGGTTTGAGGCCACTGTAGACCTTGCAGCCTGGATTAGTTCTTATCAGACATGTAACCAGACCCAATATGGCAGCGCATAGCACCCGGCAGCACTGATGCAGACTCCAAGCTCCAGCCACTCCAGGATGCCAGCAGAAAAGTGGTACCTCCCAGGGACCTGCCTGAACATCATGCCAGCCTCCAGCAGCCTACACCCTTGCTGGACAGACCCCGCCAGAGCATCTGGACAAGTAAGTCCCGGACCAACCGCCGAGCACCAGAGAGGCCCATGACATGAAGTAGGTTTGACAGGGATGCCCCTGTGTTTCTTTGCCCTCATACCACCAACTGTGTCTCTCTAGCCTCAAGACTCCCTGTCTACCCCAGCCTCGTGCCACCTTCTGTGTCTCTCTGAGAAGAGGTTGAGTGCTTTTATACACAGGAAAAAAATCCCAAAGGCAGTAACACAAGAGAATAGCCGCAAATGAGTCAAGAATGAAGATACAAGATCAGTTATCAGGAGAATAACCACTTGGTGCCCAGGGTCATGATGGGAACATTGCAGTCAAAAACAAGGACAGGAAATAATCCACTATGTGCAGTGATTTAGGGGATCATGCAATGTACCAGAAAACCCAGGGGAAAGAGAACCAGATTGAGTTCTCATATGAGCCATGCTTATAATTGGGGAACCATTTCAGAAGGTACTATGGATATAGCATGACCTCCAGGCCCAGTACAGGTTAAGCGGGAAAGCATTATCATTATTAGTTATGAGAGATGTGCACCGATCCCCATGTTTTGGGGGTCGGTTTTGGATCCAGATTCATCTTCATGTTTTGGTTTTTGGTTTGGATCTGTATTTTTTTTTTAATAAAAATAAAATAAACAGCTAAAAGTTAATTCTTTAAATCCGAGTTTTGAACCACAGGAAGCAGGGCATTTCAAGAGTGGAGGGGGCCCATGTGCAGTCTCCGTCACAGGCCCACTCCTCTCATTCCAAAGGCCAGCAGTGCACTGAGTGCAGCACATCCAGTGCTGCACTAATCGACTCTGGGCACCAGAGTGTACCCAGAGTCTATAGTGTATGCACAGGTCTCCGGGAAAATGGCCATGGTTGCCATTTTCCAGGCGATTTTACAGCACTGACACCGGCACTGATGTGGGACTTCAGAGAGGTAAGTATAATATGGGTGCAAGGTGTGCAGTGCAGGGGCCCATGTGCACTGCACACCCTGCACCCATTATAAATACACCCCTGGCAGGAAGATCTGAACTGAAACTCTTTTCGACTTGATACCCCAAAGTGGTTCAGAACTCAGACTTGATGTGACTTGGAACCCCGAGATTCGGTTGTTGCCAGTTCTCTGAGAACTGGACCTGCACATCTCTATTATTATTATTATTATTATTATTATTATTATTATTATTATTATTAATAATAATAATAATAATAATAATAATAATAATATAATTGAGACTGTGGTTTGCTATTATTGCCAATAGGACTAGCCCATGATGAAGAGCATGTATAAACTTCCAGTACATCCCAATGGGTGGCTGTTATGTCCTCCAATATTATATAAGTAATGTGCAATCAGTATCTTTGAAGTTGAGTACTCCCTTGGCCAGTTACCTGTTGGAGTCTAGACTTTTTGTCACAGTCCGCAAGCTAATGGATGATTTTTTATTAAAACCTAGGACTTAAATCAAGGATGTCATGGAAGCTACTATTACATGTATAGAATGAAGAAAGCACATGGTTTTATGATAAGTTTAATAAAGGGTATTAGGTTTTTAGGGGATGAAAGCACCTGGGGATAACATTAGCCTGTAGGTACTAAAAGGTTTAGAACTTATAAAACATGGGTCCACAAAGAAATTTGTGTTAAGTTCCCATACACTAGAATTGGGGATATTTTGCGGACCCACACCAACATTTTAAAAGTGGTTGGATAGTAATTTTTTCCAGGATTTACACTGCACCATAAGTTTGCAGGTTACAGCCGACAGAAGTACAGTAGATTAAGTGTGGAAAATTATCCAGCACCCAGTGCCACTTCTATAAACTTGTCTGGCCACTGCATCCCCCTGCCCCAATGCACGTAACATCATGATGACAAAGAAAAGGAAGCTGGGAACAGGAAACTGGGCATGTCCTAAGATTGGTCTCAGGACCTCTCTGGGCAGCCTGCTACCATTCCAGGTACCCCACAAACTAGAGACAGTTGCTACTGGGGAAGCAACCATGCTGCCCCCCCCATCCTCAGTATGGCCCTGTGAAGGCACACAGCTAAGGGTAACAGGGATGAGTAAGACTAATTTGGAGGACATAAGGGACATTGTAGAGCTAAGTTGACTATTCAGATATTGCATCTTAGTGGGTGGTCACAAAGCAGGATTCCCTTTAAAGCAAAACTAATTATCACAGGTCATTACACTACATCCCACTCCCAGTTATGTCCATGGTGTGTGGGAATGTTGTAAACAAATACTTATGCATATACACAAACATATATAGAAAACTTTACTGAAGGGTGATCATCCAATAAGGTAAATATCAGCTCTTACCATACCTTTACGAGTAGGTAAATCCAAAGGTTTTACTTTGAAGATGACCATTAAAAGCAGGTCGATTATGCAGCTATTTAAAATAAGTTTATTGATGTTATAATCCAATGTGACAAGGAGCATTCTTTTATTTACATATTATGTAATTATAAAATGTTTCTATTGATGCTCAATGCCTGTGCTGATCCTAGTTTGATAGAATGTTTTACTCACATCATTAAAATTGGGTTTAGGTCACTTGGAGTTTGCCCTTATACCCTTTTGTGTCTGCTAATTAGATTGCTGAAATAGCTAACAGGAAGTACTTTGGTTGTTTAGATTAATGATATTGCCTCTTCTGCTTTACCTTTGGCATAACCCTGATCTCCCTTGTGTATCCCAAACAGAAAGAGATGAGAGACTAATACTTGTGGCTAGATTAATATATATGGTATCAAAACTATTTATAAACAACTGTAATTATTATGTGGATTGTCTATATTACATTCTTTTGTTTACAGCATTCAATGCTAGTACCAGTTTTTGTGAATCCTATCACAAAATTGGAGTTAATAAGCATGATTTAATTTACTTTGGTCTCTGACCCTGTTATAGTTTAGAAACTGTAAAATATAATAATTTACATATCATAAAATGTTCCCATTATTTTAATTAAAACTACATTTATTACATTTATTTGAATTACATGTGTGAATCATCAAATTTATTTAATGCAGCCAAAATTGTTTTCTTTCCCTAATCTCAGTGTAGACTGGTAAATCTCAAAGTGAAATGGGCTTCACATTTATTTAAAAACAAGGCAGCATATAGCCCTGAGTTAAATAATAAATATACTGTACCTACAACATATAACAAAAATGTAGTGTGCTTGGGGTCAATGCAGAGTTGAATGAAAGTTGGTCATTAAGTGCCTGTGCCTACATTGCATGCATGTGACTATGGGCCCCATTTATCAACAATACATAACCCATTCAGCACTCACTGAAGGGGTTATGTCATCCTTTCAATATTTAACAAACAACAGTAATCTAAGATTACAGCTGTTTGTCACTGTATCATTCTCACCATCTTTAGATAGTGAGAGCAATACGGCCCCCATTACCAGCAAACCTTTCTGGATTCAGCGAAGCCTTCCAGACACTATTGGGTCCCCACCAGATGAAACAGTCATGTGCATGTGCAGACTCCACCATCGAGTATAACATAGAAGCCCGTTTCTGGCAGTTTTAGGCTCCTAACCACTGAGCGGAGGATGTTGCTGATGAGGGGTACATCGCTGGACCTCGGAGGCGAGGTAAGTAATGATGAATACCATTGGCATATGCATTTGTATCTCTGCAATACTAAATTAAATATGCCACTGGTGTTTAGGCTCATTGTTAAATGTGGCTATAAGTGTGGATATTTTCTTGCATTTTCTTGCATGCTGACTTGTAAGCACCTATGCCACTACTATGCCCCTGTTTTGGTTTCATAGTTGTCAACACTATCAATGTGCACTTGCATCATCCATATCCTCGATGTAAGAGACCTGTTTGAAAATAGGCATATTTATGTTTATGCATAACGCTGCATAGCCCACAATTCGCCCTTGACGCACCCTTGCTAAATTTACCCTCTGTGCTAATGCCCAAGTGGAGACATTTCTGAGTTGCATATGACTCAACATTACCCATAGTTGTGTACACTCAGCCCTTGAGCTTGTGATATGTAAACTCTGTCCACAAAACTGACATTCAACTCTTTATCAGCCCCAAAATGTACATCTACTTTATAAAAGGGTAAATGTAAACAGTCACACTCAATAAGAGAGAGTGGTACCAAATAGGAGCTAGTTCCTAAGTCTATGCAGTCTTGGGATGTTGAGATATTACATGACTGTTTACAGATTTTTTTTTTGTGCATGTAGTGATGAAAGAGAATATCTGGAAGCTCATTCAAGAGTAATGGCCAATCCACACAGAGGCACTTGTACCTAAATGTTTTTTTTGCATATGCCCACAGAAATTCCATCTGTCTAATCAGGGCTATATTACTGGAAAAATAGGTATATATATATATATATATATATATATATATATATATATATATATATACTATGTGTGTAGCATATAGAAAAGAAGGCACTCAAAAGAAACTCTAAAATAAATCTTATCTTATGGAAAATAGAAATTGGCCCAGGACATTACGTCATAGTTAGTGAGAGGTTCCTGCTTGTTTCTACTGAAAAATAGCACTGTGTATAAACTGTGATGTGCGGTCTGGTGAGGCAGAGTCTTTCCTATTATAACCTATCATAAATTTCTTCTTTGTATTATTCTAATCATTTTTATAGTCAAAATTCTGGCGTAAAAAGTGTATGGCAGGTGAGTGAGGATAATGTGTTTCTAGAGAGGTGAGGGAGTGGAATGTGTGTCAGTACACAGATGAGGGAGGGTAATTATTATTATTATTATTATTATTATTATTATTATTATTATTATCGTTTATTTATATGGCACCACAAGTTTTCTGCAGTGCCTTACAAATTACATAGACAAATAGGTTGATTTACAGTGACTCACAGTACAGTACAGACAGGGCTGGATTAAGCCCTTGGGGGGCCCGGGCATTTAATACAGAGGGGCCCTCCCCCTCTTCTCAGCACAGCCCCCTGGCTTTGCCTGCTGTGTGCCTCCTCCCCCAAACATTTTCATGAGGCAGCAACGCAGGTGCTACCTGCACTGGGGGCAGACTTGGAAACCTCCTCCAGGCTCCATCACCAGCAGCGTGCCATTTTGTTGTGTTGCTGCTGGGAGAGCTGCTGCTGGCAAACACAGGAAGGGGAGGGTTTATATATATATATATATATATATATATACATACACACACACACATACATACACACTGTACATGAAAAGTCATGCACACTGATTGCAGCTGAATACATTATCTTTTACCTTGTAGCCAATCAGGTCGGTTTCTATGATATTGGAGGTTCAGTAGCATATAACTCATTTAGAGACAGGAGAAGACTTATGGAACATATTGTAGGTAGTGCATAATGCTACAGCCATTACCCTGGAGGGAAATCCGCCTCCCAGACAGACAGTGGAGCATGGTGCCCACACTACTCACCTCCTGAAGTCAAATGGCAATGGCAATGTGTAGTGTACTGTCTCCTACCGACACTAACTGCTGACTTGCAGGGGCTCCTGCGTGCGAGTCACAGTCTCTGCAGGGTAGACACAGAGGAACTGGCATCCGCAGTGGGTTGATAGTAGAATCTATCCGACCTAACCATCAGTGGTGCTCAGGAGCTAGCTGTGATTGTGAGCTGAGCGGAAGGCAGAAAAGAAACATCCGGCCTTGGTTACATGATAAATTCAAGTCAGAGAGCTCTGCTCTGAGGAGGTGCCAGCTGCCACGCATGCGCAGCAGTGCCAATCAAGCACCGCAGGCAGCGCAGTGACAGTCCACAACCAGTGTGAGAAGGAGAGTGTCCAGATCGGACAGCAGTGCAAGTACGCAGTCAAGGTGTCTCTGAGTATGGCTGGGAAGGGGGCCCCTTAAGAAAGGGGGGCCCGGGGGTACTAGCCTCCTATGCCCCCCCCTTAATCCGGCTCTGAGTACAGTACAATACAGTACTATACAGGACATGGATAATATACATTGCTACATTCGTGACCATAACACCCAGATAAGCAACAATGCAAAGCAACCAAGTGTTAGGTGCCCTGGTAGATAGTAAGAAGTAGATGAAGGTAGAGTAAGGAGAAGCACAAGAGTGTAGTGGGCCCTGCTCATAGGAGCTTACATTCTAAAGGGGAGGAACAGACAAACAGGGGTGACACAGGTGGGGTGGGCAGGGAGGAAGGAGTATGTAGCAGCAAGTTAAGGTGAAGGTAATGTCTTACTATAGCAGTGAGGTTAACGATTGATGTGCTATTGGAGTGGTGAGATATAAATGGAAACAGTAAATATATATGGTCTACCTATGTGAAACCAGGTAAATCAGCTTATATATATATATATATATATATATATATATGGCACAAAGAAAAGGTAGCGCACCATCGTGAAATAAATCGCAAAGAGTTTATTACATTCTAAATAGGAACACTCACATTTTGTCTCACAATGGGACTCACGCCTACTGACGAAGTCCCATTGTGACAAAACTAGTTTGGGCACTGGAGTGACGCTTGGTATTGGTCCCGCCAGCGTGAAGGAGAAAGAGCCGGTTACCTGCATCTACCATTAGCGGTCAGATGGAGTAGAGGATATCCGCCGTGCAGTATTTACCTGGACCCTCTGTGATATGCTTGCTCATTTTAGACAAAATGTGAGTGTTCCTATTTAGAATGTAATAAACTCCTTGTGATTTATTTCACAATGGTGTGCTCCCTTTTCTTTGTGCCATAGATTCAATACGGCTCTGGAGGAGAGCTAAGGAGGAGAGCTGCAATATATCCCAATAGAATATACAGTTTAGAGCTGGTCGGGAGAGATACTTTTTTCAGTACACAAAGGAACTGACTTGCGCCTTTGACTCTTTGCTGTTATATATCTTTTTTTTCTAAGGGTTTGAACAGATATTTTGTGCAGGATACTCACTGACGTGCCAAAAGTAATGGGAATGGTATAGATGTCTAGTATAGTGTAGGACCCCTAAAGCCCGGCAAAGTGAAGCAACTTGACATAACATCAATGCGACAAGTGGATGGAAGATTTCTGGAGATATGTTGACCCCTTCCATCTGGATAGCTTTCCACAGCTCCCTGATATTTATAGGTGCATGATCTGGGGTACGAAATGACCTTTCCACCACGTCTCATAAATGTTCAGTTGGGTTCATGTTGGGTGAACATGGTGGCCACACCATTCATTTGAACTCTCCAGAATGCTCCTCGAACCAATTCTGGACAACTTGGGACTGATGACATGGTGCATTATCCTGCTGTAATATTCCATTATTGTGGGTGCACATGAAGTCCCGAGGTATGCAAATGGCCATCAAGCAATGCAACATAGCGGTTGCTACTCAATACCATGATCAGGTGGACCAGGAGACCCAAACCATGCCATGTGAACACACCCCACACCATTTTGGTAACACCACAAGCCTGCATGGTGCCTTATTGACAACTAGGGTCCATGCCTCATGGGTTCTATGCCACACCTGAACCCTACCATGAGCCCAAAACAAATGGAACCATGACTCATCGGACCACTCCACATGGTGCCAATCCTCCAGGGTCCAATTAGCAACATCACAAGCCCAGGTGAGGCTCTGTGTTCAGTGTTGTAGTGTTAGCAGGGACACTCTGGTGAGTCCACTGCTCCCATATCCCCTAGCTGAAGAGTGCTGCATTGACCTGCTGTATATGTGTCTGGTACTTCCTGCATTGGATGTGGATGTGATTTGAGCAAGTGTCACTTGTCTATTACCATGGACAATTCAGACAAATCCCTGCTGGTCATGATCATGGTCAACCACTGCAATGATCACATTGAATGATAATGCCTTTCATGAGGTATTCCCAATAAACACATGACACCATAGATTAAGAAATGTTAAATGTCTGCACAACTTCAGAAATGGAATGTCCCATCTGTTGGTCACCCACTATCATGCCCCATTGCATGTATCACAATAAGTTAAAATCTTGATCCATACAATGTTCTTAGTCATGATCACAGTTCCATTGGAACAATATATAAAGTCCACAGGAGAAACACACACTTTTCATAATGATATTAGCATTGGGTGCTCAGTCATATCAATAGTTAATTTAAAACATTTCAGCTTCAACAGGAGAACAAAAGGCCATCACACCACCCTATTCAAAAAATATGAAAGTATTATTTGAATAGAAAAAATACCATCCTGTTAAATAAGTTCAAGCCAAGTACTTATCCATGGCAGAGCATCATCAGCATAGCAGAAATGGCATACAAACACATCCCTGTCCGAGGGCCATTTCGGTGTGAGGTTCACACCTTTCTCAAGAATCTGCATCCCTGAACTCAACAGTTGGTAATGCAACTCACCTGAGTCTCACACGTGCTCACAACCTCTTGTACTTTTTTCTCATTCCGTCACCACTGGCAGCCACAGCACAAATGTCACAACACCAAAAGAGGGAAAGGAAACTTAACTCCAGTTTCTCCATATTGGCCAATATCAGAAAAAAAACAACCAAAATAAACAAAATCAACAATTTAAATGTATGTAAATATATACACAGTGCAGTAAATAAATAACATAACATACACCTGAGTGAGAACATCACAAGTGTGTGCTCCACATAACCAATATAAACAAGCCTTAACGACTACTCAAACTAATTGTTTGCTTCCTAGGCAACCTGATAAACAACCTAACCCTGAAAGTACCACAACGCTAACCCTAACACTATCCCTAACACTTGCTCTAATCCTAACCCTAAATCTAATGCACATGTCGATATTTTGACAATGGTGACAGTTATGATGTTGAAATTTTAACCATGTCGCATCGTGAATGTTAACCTTTTTGTATTGCTAGTATGAATGTCGACATTGTCTCTGTTGACATTGTGATTGCATACCCATTGTAAACCATTAACTACAATCCATCCAGCTCTTTTCAGTAGAACATTTATGTTCAGTGCCAAAAGCTGATATATAAGTGAACCCGGGTCAGCACGCTTTTGGCTATACAGGTGGAAGTGAGCCTGTCATCCAGTTAAACTCTCTGGAGTTAAAAGCAAACATATTATTTTATGCATACCGTATAAGCAATATAACAATTCAAAGCTTTCTATCTAGATTGAGCACAGATAAAGAAAGGGCTATATATGCATCACTGCAGACAGAAGGCAAAATAATCATTAATTTATGTTTGCTGAGCGTGTGAAAAAAACGTTTCCAATAATTTGTGCAGTACAACCAAAGAGAGTTACTGTGAGTACTTTTAGCTCCTGCAGTGGTTAGGCAAAGGCCTAGTGTTTTTCATAGTATACTGTATAGTGATTCACAAGATAAAACTGAACCATGATGTACTGCTTCTGGGCTGTCCAATCACTTGGAGCATATCTGCACACCTGACTTAAGTACATCTCAGTCAGAAAGCAAGGTGCAGTACAGAAATGTTCCACACAAAACAGCATGGATTGCTGAGGTCAGGTTTATAGTTAATATCATTTATTCATGATAAAGCCAGCAGGGTACACTAATTAACTAATTCACAAATTTAATTAGGGGTTCTCTCACCTCTAAATTGTTGCATTTTAAAGATACTGTGAATCATCGTGAATAAGGATCCTGCTGCTCTGTGCAAAATGACATCACAATAGTCCCCTTCCCTTTCCACCCTCTGCGATGAAAAATGATTTACTGAGTCTACAAAAGGTCTATTATTTGTCCATGTCTAATATTAACCCAGATCACTTCTTCTGGTGGGAATACTACAGAAAAAAACATGTCTTTGTGTGGAATGCTCACTGCCTATAATCTGCCTAGTCATTATTTACATAGCAGGCAATGCAGAACAGCAAACAATTTTAGCATTATTAGGTACAATATGGCAAAACTGTATATACCAAGTAATGTGTGCTTTGCATGTTACTGTGTTTATTAGATGTGATATGGAAAAGAAAGTACACTATGAGCAAAGCGGAACCATCTATTCTGCATTATACTGACTGCCTGGCAGGCTGAGTAAACACATAAGATACTATGGATTGACATGTTCTCTCTATCATTACTGCATTGCTCCCTTTCACTTCTGCCACTGCAAACTCTGATGATCATCATGGGTCTGCTAGTGCCTTAGTGCTGCCCTCTGTGAGTTGTACATATAGCCAGGTAGCACACCAGCACTGACTGTGATGGTTTCACTGTGTACTCTACCACTGTATGTTATTTCATCGGTAGAAACGTCTCCAACAAAATATTTTTTAAGTATCATAGTATGTCACTGATGGGATTTACATCACCTAATTATTCTGAAGAGTGGTTTCAGTCCTATAATAATAATAATAATAATAATAATAATAATAATAATAATAATAATAATAATTATTATTATTATTATTATTTTCCTTTGTTTAATTTATTTTTGTCTTCTACTTTTTAACATCATTCTTTCTGTAATCTATATTAAAATAGTGACCCCACAATCATGTCCAACTCCGTATGTTTTATAACTTGGGGCACAAGTGTAACAGTTTAACAAATGTATATGCAATAAACACCACCTTTGTAAGTTAGAAGTGTGAACTATTCCTTAGGGATAAAATATCACTTTTACAATTTTCTCCCAATTTCTTGGTTGCTGTATCAATTGCGCAGGAAATGTAAGTGGTTGAGCTAAATTCCTAGGGAGGATGTAGTCTGAAATCTGCTGTGTTAATAGACATCTCTTTATTCAAACACCATTGCAAAGAAAGAGCCCTGTTTATGCCACTGTTTTTACTTTGCCTCCTCTCATGAATACAAAATGAATAATGCACAAAGGCAGAAGGTTTTACTTTTTCTGGTGGGAATACTTCAGAAAAAAAGCTTGTCTTTGAGAGTAAAGGAAAAATTTTGTAGGCTGTAAAGTGTTAGTGGCAAATGGTAGGTTGAGTTTATAGTTCCCTTCCATGCAATTCTGTCAGGTCCCTCTGTTTTGAAGCAGCCAAGATGTGACCTTGAGTGGGGAAGGTCAGAAGGAGGTCACGCGGAATGGTCTGTTTCAAGCTTCTCAATAGCTTGCCTCCTTTTTACAACACCTTTTGACAGCGTTAAGCAGATATCTTTCTAACTGTTCAGTCAGCAAAACAAACTGAACAGAAGACCGTGAGGTGTAAAGAACTGTGTATGTTGCTCTTTTCACAGAATAATAGAGAAAGCGTTCCATTATACTAGCGGTTCTGGCTTAATATAAAACATTTTCTTTTTGAAGCTGTTGCACAAAGTTTTGGTAGAAATGCTACTGCTACCAATAAAATATATAATTTATATATATATATATATATATATATATATATTTATATATATATATATATATATATATATTAATCTGTTTAAGTCTAAAGCTCATGGTGATATTTACGCTATATATAAGAGAAGAGATAGATGGATAAGAGGATAGATAGATAGATAGATAGATAGATAGATAGATAGATAGATAGATAGATAGATTGATAGATAGATAGATGCATGTCTAAATTCCCCACCTCACACAAGACAAAGCTCTCTAACCACTTTTATAAACACACAAATGGACAGGTCTCTGCTCCGACAAGAGTGACACACTCAACATATTGATGATTTATTTGGCTATAGGTTGCTAAATCTATGAACACTTTAAAACCAATGACAGCTCAGAAAAAGAAGAGTTTTGATTGAATAAAATAAGATGCTCTGACCTTAGTTAATTGGACTTTAGAGGATTACACAAATAAATGCAAGAAAATCTGTGTAGCTTTCCCAGGCTTAAATGTTACCCAATCTGTCATTACCAGGGATGTAGCAAGGACTAGGTTATATTTAACCTTTTTCTCACAGCATTTTTTTTTACATATTTCTTATGCTGTGTACACATGTGCCAATATATGAGTGTTCAATATCGTGGGTGCGTCGGCCAGTGTGTACAGACAATATGTACACTTGCTGCAGAGGCCGCAGGGAGGGGGGTGTGACGCGCCCTCTGGCCATTGGTACCTGTGGCCAGATGGCTGATGATGGTTGTTCAGGGTGAATGAACAACTATTATATATATATATATATATATATATATATATATATATGGTCAATACTAGTGATAATAATATAAACATGATAATGATAATTTAATATAATTGTTTTGAACATGGGACCATGTGATCATCATTGTAACTTTTCCCGACCTGTGATTGACACCACCAGTATTATTACCCATTCAGTATATTTCAATATGCCCATTAAATGGATGGGAGTTATGATTAAATCTTTTAATATTACTGATATATAATATTAATATGATTGTAACATTTTTACATTTTAAGTGTGAGAAGAGAATATTTTCTATATTGTAACAGATAATGACTTTCATCAAAATATCATTATAATTTCTACTTAATTCTTACACTGATTAAACTAACTAATTAAATCCTATTTGTAGGCCTAGTTTTCTTTTTTAAATTGCATATTAGCTTTTTATCAATCTGACAAAATAAATGTTAACTTTTTTGTTAAAAGCTTTCCTTTTAGAACCACTCAAGTGAAAACAACATTAAGACCAGCACATACATTGGTAAATCATTCAGAAGATTAATGCACTCAGGCCTGTTCAAAGACTTTGACTGTGTATTAGCATTATAGATTTTAATTTGAAATGATGTCCGTATTTTCTTGCTTGCATTGTAGTGCAAAGGCTGCCATCTGCTTATAATAATGTGTCTGACATTCCACGTAAATGTGATTTGCTGCTTCTTTTACTAAGATAATGGTCTGAGTATTGATCCAACTTTAGGTGCAGTTGCTGCCATTTTGTTTATTGTAAAGGAAATGATTTGGTGTGAAATGTACAAATTTTATTCTTTTGTTGTAAGTTATAAACTAAATCAGTGCTTTGTGATGGGAAATGTTCATGCTTCAGTCAGTTCTGCAACTGCATTAAAATGGAACTTATTATAATTGTTTACATGCTTAACTCTATGTATAGTTTTAAAATATAGATTTGATAAATATTTGGTACATTGGCTATCCATCCCCCTCTCTGCCTCTGTCACTCTCTGTTCTTTACATTTTGATGCAATTCTAGAATTACAGATTGGTACTTTATCAGTTTTATACAATAATCAGATACATTTTGTAGCCTCTTACCCCCAACAGTGCTTATAATGTAATTTCTCTGCCATAGACAACATTTTTTGGTAAGCCAGTTAGGAATACCGGGACTTAGTGAAAACAATTTTTGGGATTAAGCTGCACATCTTCTCTTCAGCCTGGGGGCAGCAGTGAGCACTAGTTCTGTTGGATCAGACACTGGCCTCCTACAGCTGTGCAGCTGTGTGTGACGTCATATGGGTCACACTGCGCAGCTGCACACCAGCCCATCCCTTACACAGCTGTGATTGCCCGCTCTGGAGTCTGCTGTGTACGTCAAGAAGCTATTGATGTTAAGTGGAGGAGAGCGGTGCTAGTGTGTCCTGAGAGGTTGAGGACTGGAGACTGACTGACTGTTTTGGGAGTCAGTGCCACTGCCTGTTGCTGCCTGCCAGTGCCTGGGCCCTGGGCTAGGCCTGTCTGCACTCTGGTTCTGCAAAACTTGTTGAAGATTGAAGACTAGAGCAAAGCAGAGCAGCAAGCCTGTTGTAACTTCTACAGGATGAATCAAGTGAATGTGTGACAGTGTCAGGGCTGGGTAAGGCATGAAAGATGAAAGTTATTTTATTCACTGGGGGGCTGGGGGAGAAAGGGGGGCATGGAAATTTAAAATTTTTCCTGTGGGGCTGGGTCAACCCATGATGTATATTATTTTTTTCCTGTGGTGTGCGGGCTGGGTTGGGGCTGCAGGGTGCATAGGGTTCTACAGGTTCTGGTATAGGCTGATGATGTCACTCATTGTGCACCTCAATAGTTAAAATTGTGCTCCCAGGATGCACCTGGTCCCTCTCCTATACCCTGCCCCCATGCCAAGGCACCTCAGTTTCGTAGGTGTTTGGCATGGAGTTGGGTCGGACATTTTATGTGCTAAAATCGCTGGTCTCACCGGGAGCTGCGGAGCCTGGGTCTCCCTGCATACCTCTCCTCCACGTAGGTCAGTGTATGTAGCACTTTTCCTACTAGACACAAGGTCTAGTTAGTTGATGATAGTGCAGTATAGTGCAGGTTTTCCTGGCATTGTATGTGTCTGTTGCTAGCGCTGTCTGACTGTATTCTTTTCTCTGTCAGCCATTTTAACTATCCATGCACTTTCTGTTTCACTAGCCCTTGTGGTGACAGTGCTGCTCAGGGGTTAGTTTACTCCACAGTTCAGTTGCTATTGAGCTGAGGAGTTGACACGTACATTCATCATGTCTGGCAGTGATTCTGGACAAGCTGATATTCCCCTCACACAGTCCTGCAACAGGTGTTTGGCTGGAATAAAGGAGGGAGAGATTATTTTGGGAGGATTGTGTACCCTGTGTACCAGAAATGCAGGACTACCTGCTGGGCCCAGCTCTTCTCAAGAGCCACCCTGGGCTTGTGCACTAACTACCCTGATAGGTCGGCTTGCTGCACCTCAAGTGGCCCCACAATTGGGGTACACTCCGCAGGTAGCTATGCCATCTATGTCACAGGGAATTCCCTGACAGTTGGTTGTGGCTCATAATATGCCTTTACAACCTTCTTCCTACCAGGCATCACCTGAACCTGTATTGGTTAATACTCTCTCCAAAATGGTACAAAACCTGACGGAGGTGTTACAGCCGGAGTTCTTCCAGCATACTGCTAGGAAGGAGGTACAGTCGTCCCAGGCCACTTACTATCATGATGACGTGTCGACTGATGATGGGGAAATTCAGGACTTATCTGATACAGAGCACCCTCATAAAGAGGCGGAGCCAGAGTCCAAATTTTATGTACATGGCCTCATTCAGGCGGTCCATGTTGCAATGGATATTGGGGATGAGGATACCCCAGCAGCCAAATCCAGGAATGCTTTATTTAAGGAAGTTAAAAGCTCAGCGACAGCGTTTGCTCTGTCAGATCAGCTAGTTGAGCATCTGGAGGAAGCCTGGAAATCTCCAAGTAGTAGATTTCAACCACAGACATGGTTAGAGGCCACTTATCCATTTGGGGAAAAGTATTTCTCTAAATGGGAAACTCCTCTTCAGGTGGATTCTCATATTATGCGCCTTGTCAAAAGTGCGACACTTTCTATGCCATCCATGTCATCATTAAAGGATGTTACGGATAGAAAAGTGGGAGGTATGCCTAAAGTCCATTTATTCCCTCTCAGATGGGTCGCTAGGCCAGCTATGTCTATATGCTGGGTGGCCAGGGCCCTGGAATGTTAGGATAATGCCTTGGAGGCATCGTTACCTGTAGAGGCTATCAGTGAACAAATTGAACTGGTAGGTTTCCTCAGAGACCCGGATACATGTGTGAATGAAGCTGCTTTGGATGTTAGTCTCCTGACATCTCGCATTTCATCGGCTGCAGTATCAGCTAGACACTCTGGCCCTCATTCAGAGTCGCTCGTTAACAGCAGTACGCTCGTTGCGTTCCGATTTTGAGAAACCGCGCATGCGTCGGGTGTAACACTGCGCATGTGCGTATGGCATATTGCAAGCTTTTTTTGTCTCGTTCGTCAAATTGCGAACAGGACGTGACATGTCAAATGTGATTGACAGAACAGGCCGTTTTTTGGCGTTGACGGGGGTGGAGATGGAAAAACGCAGGCGTGGCGAGGCGTTTTTGGGGCGTACATACATTATCTGATGCGAACGTCAAATGTGTTCGTACCAAGTCATACATCACTGGATGATCCTCTTTCCGTTCAAACTGCTCGCACAGCTTGGGGTCTGGATTACTCGACCACATTGGCGATGGCCTTGTCCTCCGTCCCGGGCCTCCACGATGTTTCATCGATTAATCACGGCTTGTCAGAAAAACAATCAATTTTGATTTGAAAACCAGCTTGTAATGTGTTTTGAAAAGAGTTTTTTTGGTTAGAACAAAACCGTACGCAGGTGGAAATCATAGCTGCTAATTTCAGGATTACACAATCAATTAGCGTACATTTGTAGGTATGTTTTTTTTTGTTTGAATTTTGTTTTTGTGCTATTGTAACAATAATGTCATCATGTTTGTGTGTATTTTACCATTTTGCTTTGGTCAGGAGAATTTGCATCCTTATGTAATTTTTAAAGTGTTCCTTAAAGTGCCCTTTTTTTTAAAACACTTTTTTTTTTTTTGGGAGGTTTTTGGCTTATGGGCCAGGATTAACTCTAAACCATTTATAAAATAATGTCACAATACAATGTAGATCATTTTTTTTAAATTTATTTGAAAATAAAAACATTTTCTGGAACATTTTTTGCCAAAACTTTTTGGCCAGTGTTATTCAATAAAAAATTATAATTGGGTCAAACATAAAAGGTATGGAAAACTTAAACCAAAAAATTAAAAACAATTCACAAGAAAGAAGAGGGAAGTTTTTGCCAGAAAGGAATATGGGGCAAGCACAGAAGGAGTGTGGGAAAAGTAGCCAGTGCTGTCAACGTTTTTTCCCCCATTTGGCTGGGGGAGGGTGGGCGCCAGACCGGGTCCGGGATGTCATCGGGCTGGCCTGTCCAGAGGCAGATGTTGTGGCCTCTGGACTAGGCACAGGGCTAGGCACATTTGGAGGATTGGCTGATGTTGTGCCAGAGGTGGAGGATCCTGATGTTCCGGCAGGAAGGGAGGTCGGCTCCACCATGTGCTGGCGAACGAGCTGCTCCAGGGCATTGGTGATGCGGATGTTGGTCCTGGTATTTTCTGCCAGGGCCTGACCAATGGTCACGTTGGCCGCTGCATTTTGCTCCAGGGCCTCAGCCACCCGTAGCAGACTGGCGTCCATCCTCTGCAGAATCTCCGTATGGAAATTCGATTTAAAATTGAGTTCTGTGAGGAGTGCCACTGCCTGCGAGGGGGATTGCCCTGGACTGGCTTCTGCAGGGTCCTCAGCCAGATATACTGGTTCCTCCCCTGCAGAGCCAGCAGAAATTCTGCGGCCAAGGCTCCCCTCTGGAGCAGACTCATCCGCCTGTGTCTCTGTGAGAAAAATGAGAAAAGAGTCACATTAGAATCTACATATTGGCACAATAACATTTCAGAGTTGGTTACATCACAATATTTACCTGGGACAACATGAGGAGCCGCAAAGTCTGGCATGTCCATATCCATGTTGGACACGCCAAACACCTCCACAGCCTGCACACACCCCTGTGCCAGCTCTTCCAAATCATTCAACTCCAATGACACAGGGGTGGGACCCCCACCTGTCCCCCTTGCATGCCTAGCCCTGTCCGCCATTTTTTGCTTCAGGCGATATTTGAAGTCTTGCCATCTGTGGGTGAAAAAGTAACCATTATTCCTGCATTTTGTTTTTTTTTGGTTTTAGGGTTGTCAAGTTTTTACTTACCACTGTTTGACATCCCGGGCTAGACGGACATAATCACCCACCCTATTGACAGCACTGGCTATCTCCTCCCACATTCTCCACTTCTGGCTTGCACCCATATTCCTGTCTGCCTGTGGCAGGATGTCCACACACTTCTGAACCAAAACCTCCATCTCCTTTCTTGTGAATTGTGGCTGCCTTTTCTTTTTCCCTGCTTTGCCCGGAATACTGGGCCCAGCAGCCTCTTCCATGTCATCCTCCTCACCTATTTTTTTAAACGTTGAGAAATTTAAGCTTGCAAACTTTCACTATATTATGTTTCAAAATAATCCTTTTTTGTAAATGCATGAAAAACTTACCGGCCGCCTCTTGGCCATTGTTTGCCTGGTCTGTAGCCATTTCTTACATCCAAACAAGAAATACACCAGAACGTTTTTTTTGGGTCGTGACGTATTTATACATGCGTCCTTATTTTTCGTCCGCATCATTGATTGTGCGTTCCTATGATCCCTCCTTAATTTGCGCGGGAAAATAAACACTATTTATGGCTTTGGGCATCTCAAGTCGAGGTGGCTGGTGTTGGTTGTTGGAGGTTACGTTGGTCGGAGTGGATTGTTGGTGGGAATTGCATTTGGCGGTGTTTGGCATTTTTTTCTGTGTGTATTTTTGGAGTTTTTCTTACCGTTCGCTTTTTTTGGTGTGGTTCTTTTTTTGGTAAGTTTTTGGCCGTCTTCCTTTTGTTCACTTTGTGTATCCTTCTTTTTGATAAATTTTGTTCTCTAATTTTTTAACAATTCTCCTTTGGTAGGTTTCTTTTGGCTCTGCCCCAACGACCTTTTTATCCGGTGACATATATCCTCTATTGGTAAGTTTGTTTTTCACTTGTTTATTAAATGTTCATGTTTTGTTTAATGCAACTTTGTTTCACCTTACAGTTTTTACCTTTGGTTTTGTGATTCCTAAATGTCTGAACTAATTAGCGCATTTTTATCTGTTTTTTTTCTGTATTGTAATTGCGAACTAATTAGCGCATTTTTGGCTGGTTATTTTCTGTATTGTAATTGCGAACTAATTAGCACATTTTTGGCTGGTTATTTTCTGTATTGTAATTGCGAAATAATTAGCGCATTTTTGGCTGGTTATTTTCTGTATTGTAATTGCGAACTAATTAGCGCATTTTTGGCTGGTTATTTTCTGTATTGTAATTGCGAACTAATTAGCGCACTTTTGGCTGGTTATTTTCTGTATTGTAAATGCGAACTAATTAGCGCATTTTTGGCTGGTTATTTTCTGTATTGTAATTGCGAAAATAATTAGCGCATTTTTGGCTGGTTATTTTCTGTAGTTAAATTGGTTGAGATTTACCGTTAGGAATTTTTTTAGAATTTGGGGCCCAAATTGTGGTAGTCTGCGCATTGTCGTTTTGCTCTTTGGCGAAATGTGTGTTTATCCCCTTTTATGTTTTGTATTTTAGCCAATTTAGAATCCTAAATGGCCACCCTAAATTTTTGCATTGTTTGTTTGTTTTTAATTTTAGGCTTGGTAAATCATGACAATACCCCGGCATGTAAGCATCATTGGATTGTATCGTAAAGATAAGTTTTTTTTTAATTTTTTGGGGGCAAAAAAACCTTACATTCAATTCTTGCCATTTCAGGTTGATCTTGGTCGGATTGTTGTGGCCATGCTCCCGGAAGCCGACCAACCTCAATCTTGTCCCAGGCGTAGGCATCATAGGCATGCAAGGCCCCAGATATATCGAACACGTGTCACCCTTTTTGGAATGCCCAGTGATGAGGTGTTAAGACGCTACCGTCTTCCGCCCCAAATCATCATAGACACTCTCTCATTAATAGAGAGTGATCTTGAGCGGCAAATTGACAGTCCTACAGCAATACCACCACTTACGCAATTTATGGCGGTGTTACATTTCTGTGCCTCAGGATTGTTTCAAACCACGGTGGGAATAGTTGCGGGAATCTCCCAATCCTCCTTTTCCAGGATCCTGAGGGCAGTGATGGAGGCCCTTTTCAAGCACCATCATCATTTTATTCAAATGCCTTTGGATATGGGTGCCCTTAGTGTGGCCAAGGCCAATGTTTACCAAATAGCTGGCTTCCCACACATCATAGGGGTTTTGGATGGTACTCACATACCACTTCAGCCTCCAGCACGGCTGGAGGCCATTTTTAGGAACTGCAAACACTATCACTCCCTGAATGTAATGGTTGTATGTGATGCCTTCCTCCAGATCCTGTCCCTGAATGCAAAATTACCCGGGAGTGCACATGACTCATTCATCATCCGGCAATCAGGGATATCGCAAAAATTAAACAACCTAAAAGCTGGTGATGCGTGGCTTCTGGGTAAGTGGAGACCTTTAGTACATAACAATGTTAAGCTTGATACACAGTGATCCTGATGTTGTCACTTCTTTTTCACAGGAGACAGTGGCTACCCTTGCACGCCCTGGCTGCTCACTCCTTATTTGGCTCCCACACCAGGTCCACAAAGTGATTTTAATTCTGCACTTACAGCCACCAGGCAAGTGGTGGAGCGCTGTATCGGCCTTTTAAAAGGCCGATTCAGATGCCTCCACCGCTCTGGTGGCGAGCTCATGTATTTGCCAGATATGGTTTCAAAAATTGTGGTCCTGTGTGGGATATTTCACAACATCGCCATAAGGAGTGGTGTCCCAATGCAGCCAGAGGATGCCTTGCCTGAGGATGGCCCCCCCGAGGTTGGTCGGAGGTCAGTATGTGGGGGGGCCATACGCGATGATGTGGTGGCCAGATATTTTAGGTAATTATTGGCACAAAAGAAGTTATTTGACACAATGTGGTAAGGATTTTGGGAGACCATCTAATTAATTTTTTTATTATTTCCCATCTTCTGTTTGATTTCATAATCTTTTGGACTGAAACGATGACTACTTCCTGCTACCCAAAACAAACCTTCATGGGGACACATTGGATATATATTCTGGACCCAATATTGCAACGCCACATTTGTGGAATCACGTTGGCATGCTCATTCGTCAACCAGTTCTTGATTTTTCTTTACTTTTTTCATATGGTGTTTGATGGTTTGTACATTTTGTTATCACTGTGTGTATTGTTTGTGAGCCCACACTTTGGTTTTTTAGTTATGTGTTGAATAAATTTTTTGAGATTGTAATTTCCCAAATTTTCTTGAACATTACAAGCAAGTGTAACCAGGTTCACCCACGTTAAAATTGCTTAAGGGTTAATCCTGTAATGTCGCAATTTGCTCAAAATTTAAATATGCTTTCTGGGTCAAAACCAACACCAAAAGGTATTATGTAGAATCAGTATGTTTTGGAATCTCGGGCTAAGCAGGTTGCCCCCAAAATTGGAACATGTAAAATGTACTAATTTAAAAAATGTAAAACCCAAAAATGCCCCAAGCCGATTGTTACTGTTAGCTGTTTCATGTGCCTGTTTTCTAAAAATCAACAACACACAATGTTAGTGACATTAGTTGCAAATACTTGCTGCAAGAGTCTACTTATGTAAGTGTAAACAATCTAAGATTTGGAGACAAGGAATGAGACTGAACTATAAATTTAACTTTTTTATTATGAAAAATAATTTTGCTGTAAAAAAAAAAATTATGGATGCAGGATCCCTGCCATATGATCAAGGACCACCAGCAGGCCGATCACGTGGCCCCGCATCACTTGGACGCACCCGGCTAGGTCCGCCAAATGCCTTTGGTCCTCTGTGGGTTAGAAAATTGTGGGGCTTAATACATAATTTAAGAATCACCCAGAAAAAACAAGCAAAACAGAGCTAGCCAAAAATGACAATAGTGTGACCAAAAGCACATTTAACCAAAAAAACCAAAGGCCCCAAAAATGGACACCAAAAAAAAAAAAAAAGTTTGACTGTTTTGCCATGTGGGATATGTGTATGGGGAAATCAGCAGTAAAAGGTAAAGACAAACAGAGATATACCAAAACTTTTGACAAACCAAAAAAGAGAAAAGCCACAGACACAGGATTAGATCAAAACATTTTAAACCACAAAAAAGGATAAAAGGGAAACATACCGTTACGAATGACGGCTCGCCCAGAACAAACTCCCTCATCCTCCTCGGAGGTGGGCAAATTCCCCAACGAGGTGGGAGGGGTGATGACGGATTCCGGCGAGGGGGTAGTTACGAGAGGGGTGGTTGGAGGGGAGGGGGAATTGGGATGGAGGGGAAGTAGCACAGAGGGATATGCGACAGGGTCTGGCCAGGCTGGGGAGGAGGGGGAATTTAGGGTATTTTGGGGAGAGGATGTTTGGCTGGTGGTTGGGGAGAGGGGCCGAGAGAGCAGTCTTTGACGGCGATGACGCCGTAGTCTTCGCTCTGCCCCTAAATGATGGAAAACAAATTGAGGTTAGTTTAGAACATCACCTTGTTAAACGCTAATTGTTGAACCCCAAAAAATGAAAACATGCACATGCAGATATAAGTACAAAAAATAAACAGGCCATACATGAAAACATGCACATGCAGATATGAGTACAAAGAAAAAACAGGCCATACATGAAAACATGCACATGCAGATATGAGTACAAAAAATAAACAGGCCATACATGAAAACATGCACACGCAGTTAGGGCCACAAAGATAAACATGAAAAACAAAGTCAAATAAACTTACTTTCCGCTATCTGCATGCGAAAGCATGCCAGCAAGCGGGGCGTCCGCCGTTGCAGGTCGGACCACCTGCGCTCCAGCTGGCCGATCTGGCGGCGTGAGCCAAATGAACGCAGGCAGCCACGTACCTCCGCATATGCGGAACGCTTTTCCGGATTGGTGATGGGGGGAGGCTGGCTGGTGATCCGCCTGTCCATCACCTCGGTTAATACCATGAGTTCGCGCTTGGTGAATTCCGAGGCTCTCATAATGGCAATGGTGTCTTTTTAATAAAACAATTTTAATAAAGACCAGAAAAAAAATTTGATTGGCTAATGTATTTGGGTAATTAACAGGACCAATTCTATTGGTTAGTGTATGAGTCATGTGGTCGACAGGGCCACAAATCTATTGAGCGTTATGATAGGCTTGATGCAGTGACATGCATAAGCTAATTTAAATAAAGAAATGAACCCAGTAAAATATGCGTGGGTAAAAACACAGAAAACAAATGGATAATAGCCTCAAACATGTATTTTGACAAATAAAAGCGAATGTTTAAGCTGTACGTATTCTGCGGGTAAACACAAACACGGACAAGAGTAAAGTTTATTGCATGTCAAAAAAAAAAAAACTTGTGACGAGCAATTAAGCTAATTGATATATTGATTGGCATGATACGATTGAGGGAGGTAGGCAGAATAAACGAGCAGGTAATCGGAATCTGACAGGCCCACTTCCGGTTTGTACTTGTGCGTGCATTCCCTGCAAGCCACATTGGGGATGTACGCTCGCTATTTGGCACGCTCGCTAGCTAGAGGAGGGGTCGGTAGACTTTGGGGAGGAAGTTTAGCTGCGTTCGAAATTACGAGCGAGCGCTTAAATTAACATATTTCGGTACGTACGCCGAACGTACGAACGGCCACTTGCGTCCGGCTCTGAATGAGGGCCTCTATTTGGTTGCGATCTTGGAGAGCAGATGCTGAGTCCAAGAAAGGATTAGAAGGTTTACCCTTTAATGGCCAGGTCTTATTTGGACCAGATTTGGAGAAAATCATGGACACTTTGGCTGCCGCCAAGTCGGCCTGCTTACCCTCGGCCCCAATGCCTTTGGGGTCAGGAACTCAGGACCTCATTCAGAGCCGCTCGCAAAATGCGAGCGCTTACTCTGAATGAGGGCGGCACATGTCAAAAATGTTCCAGCCTCCTGGCCGCTCGCTAGGCTGTGGGTTACCACCCACAGCCTTAGCGAGTGACCAGGTTGATGGTCGCAAAGGTCGAGACCATCACGACATTCGGGGCTTGTGATGAGGCCCTTGAGGTAGGTTCTCATCTACCGCAAGCCCCAGAGAGCTTTCGGCTCTAATAGAGCCAGAAGCTCTCCCACTGACATCACTGGTGATGTCAGTTCGGCTACCCACAAATGACAAGTGTTCACATGGGAACGCCTCCGTTTGTGAAACCACCCCCTTACCCTGCCTAAAACAATAGGGTGAGCTGTCGATCAACATCGACAGCCGCCCCTTTTGTAGTGAGCCCCGGAGCGAAAGAATTTCTCTCTCGCTCCGTGGCTTGCGCACACGCAGTACGGCCTCTGCACGTGCGCACAGCCAAACATCGACTCGCTTGTGAGCGCTCAAGTGCTTGCGAGCGGGTCTGAATGAGGTCCTCAGTACTTTTGGACTTTCCATCCTCAGAGTAAGGACAAGGTTCAGTCCTTTCCCAGACTGTCAGGAACTAAGAAGGTCACAAAGCCAAAGAAACAGGCTTGGAGTGCCAGGCACCCAGCTGCCAAGCCCGACACTAAACCCTCAGCCTGACAGGGCGGGCCTCTCCTTGGGAGACCCCGAGGTGGGAGGCTGACTTCTTCAGTTCGCCCAGTGTTGGTGTCAAACCACTACAGACACTTGGGTAAGGGAAGTGGTCTTTCAAGTGTGCGCCATTTCCTTCCAGAACAGACCTCCTCATCAATTTTTCCCTACGGGACGTCAGAGGGATCAGGAAAAGGCTTTGGATTGCAGAAAGTTTTACGATCTGTGCTCCTGCAGGAAGTTATAGTTCCGGTACCTACTCCCCAGAGGGGGATGGGGTATTATTCCACCCTCTTTTTGGTTCCAAAACTGAATGGTGCATACAGGCCTATCCTAAACCTCAAGTCCATGAACAAGTTTCTCCGAGTGCCTCAGTTCTAAATGGAAACCCTGTGGTCGATTATACTGGCTATGGTACCTGGGGATTTTATGGTGTCTCTGGACATTCAGGATGCATACCTGCATGTCCCGATAGCCTCAGCTCACCAGAGGTACCTCAGGTTCGCAGTGTTGCAACAACACTTCCAGTTTCAGGCCTTGCCGTTTGGACTGTCAGCGGCACCCAGGGTATTCACAAAACTTATGGCAGCAATGGCAGATCCCCTGCGGCTGCAGGGGATCCGCCTGTTGCCCTATTACTGTCGACCTGCTACTGTCATCCAGGTATCCCGATTTGCTTCTTCAGCATCTACAGCTGACAATAACAGTACTGCAAAGCCACAGTTAGTTGATCAACTGGAAGAAGTCCTCGCTGACACCCTCACAGAGGATGCTTCATCTTGCGGCATTGTTGGATTCTCAACAACAGAGGATTTTCTTAACCAGGGACAAGATAACTACACTACAGCAGCGGGTTCACAGCTGCTTACACAATTGCTGGGTGTCGATTCACTCGGCAATGCAATTACTTGGCTCCATGGTGTCGACATTCAAAATGGTGGAGTATGGCCAGTTTCATTCCTGGCCTCTACATACACTGATCCTTTACAGATGGGACGGATCTACACATCGGATACATACCCAGACATTGATACTGACTCTGGAGGTATGTCTGTCTCTGACTTGGTGGCTACACACAGGTCACCTCACCAAGGGCCGCCCTTTTTGGATCCCGGAGTGGGTCCTGTTGACAACAGACGCCTGTTACCGGGGTTGGGGTGCAGTGACAGGTTCACACCTCTTCCAAAGAAGGTGGACAATAGAGGAGTCCATGCTTCCAATAAACATATTGGAACTCAGGGCAGTTATAAGGGCTCTTCAGCAAGCAAGGCTTATACGTCACAAAAAACCCGTGCAAGTCCAGTCAGACAATGCCACCACAGTGGCCTACATATACCGCCAAGGAGGCACTTGAAGTCAGGTGGCACTAAGGGAAGTGTCCCGCATTCTGACACGGGCGGAGGAAAATATCCCAGCCATATCGGTGGTGGTTATCCCGGGAGTCTTGAACTGGGAAGCAGACTTCCTAAGCCATCATGATGTACATCCAGGGGAATGGTCACTTCACCAGGAAGTATTTTGTTTTCTGGTGGAAAAATTAGGCCTTCCTGAAGTAGATCTGATGGCATCTCGGCACAACCACAAATTGCCAAGGTACGGCTCAAAGTCAAGAGATGTGGGGGCTCTGGGCCTGATTAAGACCCGCTCGCAAGCGCTGAGCACTCGCAAGCGGGTCGATGTTGGGCCATTGCGCATGCGCACGACAGATCTGGCTCCGTTGTACACATGCGCGTGTCCCGGATAGTGACGGGCAAGCCATCACTATGGGTGTCGCTACAAAGGGGGCGTGCTGTCGATGGTGAGTGACAGCACGCCCCCTTTGGATGGCGTGCCGGGGGCATGGCTGGCCAGATGGAGGCATTCCCATGGGAACGCCTACCATCTGGGGCCGGCCCCACTGACATCACAAGTGATGTCAGTGGGAGTGCTTTTGGCTCTGATAGAGCCGAAAGCACTCCAGGGCTTGCAGCAGACGAGACCCTACCACAATGGTCTCATCACAAGCCCGATGGTTATGATGGTCTTGACCATCGCGACCATCTTTTTGGCCGCTTGCTATAGCTGTGGGTGGTCACCCACAGCTATGCGAGCAGCCAGGAGGCTGCTCTAAAATCAGGAAGGACGGCCCTGATTCAGAGCCAGCGCTCTGTCAGAGCATCTGGCTTTGAATCAGGGCCACTGTTGGTAGACGCTCTGGTGGTCAAATGGACCTTCCAGTTCGTGTACCTGTTCCCTCCATTCTCCTTTCTGCCTCGGGTGATTCAGAAGTTCAAGCAGGAAGGAGGTATGCTGCTGCTGGTGGCTCTAGTGTGGCCCAGACATCACTGGTACGCAGATCTTCAGGGTCTATCCATAGACACTCCGATGCTGTTGCCTCAACATCTGGACCTGTTGTCCCAAGGTCCTTGCCTCTACCCGGACCTGAGTCATCTGTCTTTGACGGCGTGGCTCTTGAAGCTGCCCTCTTGAGTTCCAGGGGTTTTTCCAGCTCGGTGGTAAACACCATGCTCAGAGCTCGCAAGCCTGCTTCTGCGAGAATTTATCACATATTGTGGCACACCTTCTTTTAATGGTGTCGAGCCAGAGGTTATAATCCTCAGACATTTGGATTATCCAGGATTTTACCATTTCTACAGGCGGGGTTAGATCACGGTCTTCGCCTTGCTTCTCTGAAGGTGCAGGTTTCAGCCTTATCAGTACTGTTTCACCGTAGGATTGCTATCCTTATGGATGTACACACCTTTATGCAAGGGGTGCTTCGAATCAAACCTCTTTTTATCCCACCAGTGGCTCCGTGAGATTTGACTGTGGTCCTTAGGGCTCTACAAAGACTGCCATTTGAACCACTGGGCTCTGTGGATTTAAAATGGCTTACTATTAAAACTGTGTTTCTTCTGTCCATTGCTTCGGCCAGAAGGGTATCAGATTTGGGGGCTCTTTCATGTCATCCTCCCTTTCTGATATTTCATAGGGACAGGGCAGTTCTTCGTACTTGCCCTGGTTTCCTGCCTAAGGTGGTATCCAGCTTCCACATTAATGAGGAAATTGTAGTGCCAGCCTTTAACACTCCAGACCTTTCAGCTTGTGAGACCTCCTTGGATGCGGTATGGGCTCTAAAGATCTATGTGGACAATAACAACTCATTTCGGAAGTCAGACTCATTGTTTGTCCTTTTTGGTTTCCGAAAGAAAGTATGGCCTGCCACTAAGCAGACGTTGGCAGGCTGGATTCACCTGGCAATATCAGAGGCTTACATTCATGAGGGCCTTTCTGTTAGGTCCTCTGTCAAAGCTCACTCTACTCGGTCTGTGGGTCCCTCATGGGTAGCTCTTCGTGGCACCTCAGCTGTTCAGCTGTGTAAGGCAGCCACTTGGTCTACTGTCCATACATTCCTAAGGTATTATGCATTCAATACCTTTGCCTATCAGGATGCCTCCTTTGGGAAGTGGATTCTCCTCTCTGTACAGGATCATCCCCACCCTTAAGGGGACTGCTTTGGGACATCCCCAAGGTCTCCAGTGGAGCCCTATGGACCCTGCAGTAGAAAATAAGAGATATGGTAAGACCTTAACTTTGTTATCTCTATTTCTACAAAGTCCATAGGGAACCACAGGACTCCCACCCTGTCGCACCTGTGCTGCAGATGGGCTTTATTCTAGTCACCGTTTTTTCTGTCTCCTTCTGTATGTGAGAATGTGATACTTGTGTGTTACAGAAGTTCTTTCTTCTCCTCCTCTGGCCATTGGCTTGTTATGAAACTGAGGTGCCTTGGCATGGGGGTGGGGTATAGGAGAGGGACCTGGTGCATCCTGGGAGCACAATTTTATCTATTGAGGTGCTCGACGACTGACGTCATCAGCCTATACCCCAAGGTCTCCTGTGGATCCCTATGGACTTCGTAGAGATAGAGATAACAAAGGTAAGGTCTTACCATATCTCTTATTTTTTTTCCTGTGGGGCTGCTGCTGGACCATGAATGTTATTTTATTTTGGTGATACTTGAATAACTTACTGAAGTTTGTCTTTAAAGGCTTTAACACTTGTATTTTGAAAATGTTAATAAAAGCAAGTCATTTTCACACTTTTATTTGTACTAGTCACTCATCTTAGAAAAAGTACAGAATAATAATATTGTCATTGATCACCTCAATCCAGGATATCTCGGGAATCCTGGTATTGAGATTTTTTCAATCTCGAATCCCGGGATTTAAAATATGATATGTGATTGGCTTCCCTACCAGTTAGTATGTTTTGTACTGTAGGAAGAAATTGGAGCACACAAACACAGAGAGAACATACAAACTGATTGCAAATAGTACCTGCAATCATAAGCCTCAGCATTGCAATTCAGCAATACTCATCACTGTACCATTTTTTACCACTAAAAGTAGTAGTAATATATCTAAGAAAAGCACAATTAGAATAAAATAATGCTCAATAGCAGAATACACATGAAAAAATACTGATTGTTTTTGAAACTCATACAACAGTCATGGGCCAGTTAACAAAAATGTAAGAAATAAGTGACTACTGTATGGAGAGACCAGAAATTTATGTAACTCTTACCAAGCTCTCCTGAGGTCTTGGGTAGAGGCTAATGATGATTCACTTTAAATATATATATATATATATATATATATATATATATATATATAAAACCACAATAAAGATTTTCCAACTTTTGTAAAAAAAAATAACCACAATAAAAAATATATATACAGTATATGCAAAGTGGTAATTGATGACAATGGGTAGAAGATCTAAGTGCTCAAGTATAATAATGTTTTCTTTGGAACTACTTCTAATATCTAGTATCTGTCATGATTTGTCATGCACCCAATGTCTTTACTGAGACTGTTAGGAAAAGAGTGAATGCTATTAATGTTGTCTCTAATTCCAACCCTTCTGTGTCACTGATTTTATGCCAGTAATACTAACAGTAATATAGCAAGAAATGCATATGGGCATGGGAGTTGACAAGCTACCTCCATTACCTGCAAGAGGACACTGGGCATGATTCAGAGTTGGGAATAGAGGGGGATAGCACTTAACTGTATACCTGGTCAAACCATGTTGCAATGCAGGGGGTGTAAATTCATTTTTTTTTTTTGCATGTAGGGTAAATACTGGCTGCTTTTACATGTAGCCCACAAATATTGCACAGCTTTATTACTCTACAATTTAGATGTCAGTTTGGACACCTCCCTCCCAAATCTAAAACTCTCTGCACATTTTAAATCTGCCCCACCTGCAGTGCAACATGGTTTCACCAAAATGATCAGTTGAGAGAGATATTTCTCTCTATTCCCAACTCTGAATCAGGCCCACTGCTCACCAGTATCCATCCACCATTCAGTTGTAGAAATGGGCACTAATCAGTTCTGAAATCATTCTGTGATCATTACCTTATCATCCAGGTTTAGAATGAATGCAAAACATATGAATTCAGAATCTGTGTTTAATATTCTTCTTTTAGTTTGCATTAGCGGGTAGGACAAATGTCTCCGTCCACTTCTAGGACTGTCACTGTTTTTGTTACTGTTGGTTATTTTGATTTACTCAATAGATGATCAGGAGACACATTTTCCCTTCCTCTCCCTATCTCTATACAGTATACTCTAATATTGTGATTACATTTATTGGTAAAAATAATGTTCTGAGCTGAAAGTGCCCAGCTCATACATCTATCTCAATCGACTGCTAAGCTATGACACCACCAAATGTGTATTAGTAGCATTGTGGGAAGAATCAATGCTCTTCCTCCTTCCTCCTTCAGTTTCACCCTTTCATACTTAGGGGCCTATTCATCATCACTTAACTGTAACAAAAGCAGGTGAAAAAGCACATTTTTACCTGCAATTGTGACAATTAAGTTATCGGGCCATTCATTAAGAAGGTGAAGCAGGAGATATCATAGATATCACCTACATACCTTCCGTTTGCGGAATGGCCCGCTGTCCCCATACACTAGTATGGGGACAGAATTCATCAAGCTCAGAAAATATTATATTTTCATAGCTTGACTGCGGGGGCATTCGCCATCTTCAGATTGGCGAATACCCCCGCTTGGGGTTCGCAACCCACTCTTCCCTATGGGAAATAGGTCCGGGTTGTGAGAAGGGATCCTTTCGGATCCCTCTGCCCCTGTCCGGCTCCTTCCGCTGGACATCGGGGCTCTTGTGCGCATGCGTGACCTGTAGGTCGCGCATGTGCACCACCATCACTGCTCCGACAGGAGCAGTGAAAAGATTCACTGCTCCGAAAAGCAGTGAAGCCGCTCCGACAGGAGCAGTGAAAAGATTCACTGCTCCGAAAAGCAGTGAAGCCGCTCGCGGGGGCAGCTGATTTCACATCAGCTGCCACCATGCCGGAGCAATGCTGAGTTGCTTTGTTGGCCGTGGCGAATTAGTATGTTAATTATCGGGGTCCGCTCAGACCCCGATAATTAACATCATGAATAGGCCCCTTAGTCTTCACTGTTGTAAAAGTAACATCTACTTTAGAGCTCCAAAAAGCCACATAAACTGTAGTCATGTTACTTTATAAATCTTAGAACTCCTTAATAACCTCTAATAACTTAATAATCATCCTTCCTGGGAAAAATTTCATTATTATTGATCTAAAATATATCATTGTCAATATTCTCTTAGCCAACCTTTTTCATTTCTGGATACTAAGAAGCAGTGGGACAAATTCCTGACATCCACCAATGCATTGGATGCACTAGCAAGCTCTCATACCCATTAAACAGCAACAGTAAGACAACCAGCATAGTTGAGTCACAATTTAGAGTACTAGTTTGACTGATCAGTGGCCAGTGTTAACTAGCAGTCAGAGTGATTGGAATCATATAATGAATATGAGAGCTTCCCAGCACAGTGCTTTTGGAGAGAGTAAGACTTCAGGGCTGGTCAGTAATGTATTGAAATCTTCTCACTAGTGATTTAGGATCTTCAAAGTGTCACCACCATAGGTAATGGCATCTGTTCTGTGTCACAAGAGATCTGTGGTCTGAATTGTTTAGCACTATAGAGCTGAACATCTATATTGCACAGCCAAAAAAGATGTCAGAGTCTATGTTATACAGCATCTAGATATTTGTGAATCTGCAGTTATATGTCCTCCATAATATTGTTTGAATAGTATAGTGGTCACTAAATTACTAGAATGCTGTCTATATTGTACATCTATATATTTGGGTCACTAAAGTATTGTTTTCTTGTAAATCAGCACACATTGCTCTAAAGGACTGATTCAGACCCACTCACTAGGCGTAGCCTGCTGATGTTTGCAATCTGTGCATGTGTATGCATCGAAGTGCACGTGCGTAAACTAGTCCATACAATCGGGAAATGTTCACTCGCTGTGCATGGCCAGCTTGCTAGCTACAGTGACAGGACAAGCCGTTTGTGGGTGGTGACAGGGGATGGTCCATGAAAATGGGGGAATGGTGGTGCGAACGCTGGCATGCCTGAGCATCTTAAAGCCAATTCAGAGGCATGCATAATTAAGATGCAGCATCATAGTACATGTCATATGGTTTATATACACACTGAAGCACTCGCAGTGCTTGCAGTAGGGTATTGTCAACCACAGTGCTGCGTTAGCTTCTGATTGTACTCGATGTTACCGATGATTGAATACACATCCTGGAGATGACGTGTATAAATGGGCATCTTCAGACAGGCTGATGGGTGTCTGCATACACACCGCGATCGCACGCCAAGACATAGTGGGTGTCCTTGCCGTGTGATTGCGGATTTGCAGATTTTTGCTGTGTGTGAACGCATCTAGTGAGCATGTCTGAATCGAGCCCTAAGTACTATAAAGTGTCTATCAGTATTTTAATGATTCCTGGATATAGCTCTGAATTGAATATGGCTCAAATGGAACTGAAAGCTTTTTGAAATAACATTATTTTATATATTTAAATGGCTGGGTTAAACCTTGTCCATAATACACAAACACAAAGCACTCACACATGTTTTAGCAGCACCCTCAGGCTGCCATTTCTGCATTTGGTACTTTTCTATACAAATACAAAATAAATTTGACAATTATTTTAGTGGTGTTTGTTCCTGCATTCGGTGCTTACCCTGCACGTCCCCTATGGTAAGTCCAGGGCTGCAAAGAGGGTTCCTTTTGGATCCCTCCACCACTGTCCAGCTCCTTCCGTTGGACGCCAGAGCTTTGTGTGCCTGCGTGAACTCTAGTTCATGCAGGAGCATTACCACTGCCAAGTCAACTCCAAAAGGAATTTATAAGTGTTATCAAATTAATCAGCACAGTACCTGCTGCATCCTAGTTGCATCACAAGGCAAAAAGACGCCCAATGCTAGAAGAGTTGCGTGAGACCTGGTGGCTCACTCACACCAGGCATGTCACGCTGTGTGGAGTATTGAGGGTAGATGTCGGAGGACATATCTGTAGCTCAATTTATTAGGCAGTGTACACAAACAGCTGTTCTGTCAAGGTTATTATATTTTCCATGGATTTGGCAATAGTCATCTGAAGATATGAAAATAGTGATGCACACACTAAGTGGTGTAAAATGGTAAAGTGTGATCATCAAAATGATCAGGGATACACGATATTAAGAAACGAACTCCAAACTGTTTACGTAGAGGATGGAACAAAGTAAATTTGGAATATTATGAGATGACCCATAATAAGCATCTTGGGAACATCATGGCCAAACATATTTATTTCTACAGCCTCTCTGACTGCAGATACATGTGTCTCCCACTCTGGGTCAGCACAAATGAAGAAAAGATAAAAGACAACACTTCATAGTGACATTTAATTGAACAAAGGTCAATGCAAAGGAGCATTTATTTTTAGAGTTTCTCATATGCCATGTGTTGACTGAAAACTCTCTCTACGGAGAGTCTTCTGCCCTAACTTGGAAATGCAATATCTAGATACTATACAACTACTTCTATCCTTAGACAATAAAATGTTTCAAAATAAACAGAATGAAAAGTACTTCATAATGAGATCTTAAAACGTTATTAACAACTTTGTGCAGTTGTATTCAATTTGTGGGTTACATTTCTTATCCATATGTCAAAACATCATGAACTAAAATGATTGTTCTCTTTATAACCAAAATTAACAAGTTATTTGTAGTCATTATTCAGCATTCATCCATACTTTCTACATACTATTAAAAACACAGCAAAGTTTTAAGAGCCAAGTTCATTATAAAGGGCAGCAAATTATATTTGCAATGCTTTTTTAACAAACTAGTATGGCAAATACAGCAAATAGAGTTGGTAATTAGGAAGATATATATATTGCAGGTATGAAAAAGCATTTAATGCATAAAGACTTGTCAGTAATTAATTAGTACAATTAGAAGTGTCAGTATGTATATACATATATATATATATATATATATATATATATCCTGTCTTTTGCATTGGAGGTGTCTTGATAAAGACCGCGTTTCAGCGGTCAAAACGTTGACTTTTACTGTACCAATGTTGTGAATATTAAAGTAGGTGTTTTTACGCTTTGAAGGGAAGCCCTGGTGAGTGAACTCTGTTCTTTTTTTATGGATTTGGTGGTCGTGGATCACCATTGAGGCTATCACCCCAGGCTAAGCCTGAATTTCAAACATACAGTGAGTGCTGGCTGTCATTTAAATATATATATATATATATATATATATATACACACACATACTTACACTTCTAATTGTACTAATATATATACAAATCGGCAGCGCTCCAGTATAAAAGAATACACAGGCATTAATGCTTTGATGTTTCGATGCTTTAATGCATCATCATCAAAAGGATGCAAAATATTAAAACAGAACACTTACTTATACACTGCCAACAACACCATGTGCATGCCTGCAGCTTCCGGTTCCAGCCAGTCAGTGCCCACCAATGACATCATCTTGCATGGCCCGTCACCCCGGCAAAAAATTGTCTCTAAAAAACATACAAACAATGAAGTGGTAAAGAAATCTACAATGTTATATAATCCCACATAAAGTGAGACTGTTATACACTCAAATTATTATATATTTTTACCCAGGATACATTATACTCAAAATAATATGTTAATCATAAATGCATTAATAATTCAGTAACCCACCAAAACACTTTAAAATATTCATATTTATCATATGACCTATGTAAAATTACTGATACAACATGCAAGAGCATCCAAAACTAAGTAATCAGGAGAATTACATAAAAGCATAAATACCTTTCTTTTACAGCATGTATCTATTCTGAAGTCACTAAGTAAATCACACCAAAAGGGAGCACTCCTGTCACATAATTCTCCTGGACCAACATCTGTGGGGGACTAAAGCCAGGGGTGCCATCCCAAATTGCTAAGGTCTGAGTGATTTAAAATGTAGCACAAAAACAAGATCGAAGTAATATTAAATGTCAGCACAGCCACCCCATTACCATATGCCATCCAACTCTCCAGACGTACATGAAAGAGTCAAAACCTGAAATTAGGAATACCGATTACCCACCTACCTGGGTCAGAGTCAGTGCACCAGTATCCATCAAGCTCAAACTGCAATAGCTCACCAAACCAGGATAGTTCTCCCTGCCGGCCACCTTACCATGAAAATAATATCAATAGCAAGAAATGTTAACTCATATTACAGGAAACAGTTCAAGTTGTCATTAAGACCTGTAGGATTTAAGGTTCTGAATTTATAGATCCAATAGGACTCGCACTGTAACAACCTCTGTGAACAGTTGCCACCCCTAATTGAAGTAGGAATATGTTCGATGATCATATATCGGAGTGTAGAAAGATTATGGCCCACCTCGGCAAAATGCCTCGAAACGGGTTGATCACTCGTACCTTATTTAATAGCTGCCCTGATCGTGGACCAATGCAGTGCCATGCAATCACGTAGGGTATACTAAGTCTTCCTCACATAACTCAGCCCACAGGGGCATGTGATCAGATAAACTACAAATTTGGTCATACATCCAAGTCTGTATCTAATAAAATTATGTTTGCCGATATGTGGGGTGAGTGAAACTATCACCAGAAGTCAGGTATCTACAAGTGAGACAGTTAAGGCACTTAAAGCACTCTTTCTTCTGTCTCCAATAAATTTCCTAATTACTCCTACCAATTTGGCTTACATCTGCTTTAACTACCCAGTCACGGATAATTTTACCCGGTGAGTAGCATGGCATCATTTTTGTGTCAGCTAAGCTGAGATCACTATCCTCTTGTAATATGGCCCAATGATGTTTAGAAGTAAAATTAATTTCACCACTAGACACATTAAAGTGATTAATCCAGGGTATGAACTTCCTGTTAGATTTCTTAGCATTAGAACATATCAGTTTATCCCAGGAAATTTTAAGGACTCTCTCCTTCGCTCTCACCAATAGTTCTTTATCATAGCCCCTTAATAAAAAAAATCCTAGTCATCTCATCAGTTTTGCTCTCTGAAACTGCCTCATCACTACATATGCATCTATCTCGCAGAAATTATGAATACGGCAAGCTATATGTTTTGGTTGGAAGCTGTTGGCATGCAAGAGCATGTTTATATCTGTTGGCTTGCTATACAGTGATGTATTGATGACCCCTTGTTGATTTAGAATTTCAACATCAAGAAATGTCATCCATTTCTCATTAATGCATATGGTAAACTTAATGGGGCTAGCAGATGCATTGTGCCGCATGGTCACCTCCTCCAGATGTTCCCTAGTGCCTGTCCATATAAAAAAATGTCATCTATATATCTAGTGTAGAAATGAATTCATGTAGATACATCTTGTGATGAGAAAAAAAAAATTCTGTCTCAGCTCGAAACATATATGCATTGGCAGACGATGTGGCCACATTGCAAGTACAGCTTTCCATCAAATACAAAATAATTGTGCATCAAAATCATATTTAGTAACTCAGTGACTATTCTGATACTTGGTCCACTATATAAAGGATTGTTGCTGATCAATTGACACACCGTCTAGATCTATTTGTCATTGGGGATGATAGTATACAAATTAGAGACATCCACACTGCACAATAAACTGTGTGGTGGGATGTTCCCAATGCCAATCAGTTTCTACATAACATTTAACATTTAGCTTTCATGAATAGCCCCCAAAGTTACATTGGACATATAGTACAATATAGGACTAAGGAATAATTACTAATTGGGAAAGATATAAGCTATGTATACATCTTTTATGGTGTTTTACATATTTTTATTCTTAATTTTATATGTGGATTTTAGAATATATACTTTTGTATACTGCTGCTGAGTATTTATGTAAACAGTGTATCAAATGTTATACACAACTGTGTATATTTATATTGATGTATCAAATGTTATATATAATATACTTAAAAGGCTTCCCTTAGCTCTAGAAAGTGCTCATCATAACAACTGTTGGACATTAACCAATTCATTAACCAATTAATGTGTGAGTTCATTTGTATGTGAAGACGGCTATATTGCCTACCAAGCTATTTTCTAGCATGTAAGCATCATTTATTGCAAAATAAACACTAAAATAATTTATCCTATAGAAGATAAACAAAACCGAAAAATAAAAAGCATATAAAAATCTCTATACCTTCTTAATTAAGTATATATCCAATCTGTAATAAAGTACACATTTTATTCTTTACAATAAAACCAAGTTGCAGAATAAAACTTATTTTGTGAGTTGGATCAAAGGTGTCAAAGATACAAAAGGGAGAGTTGAGGAAACATAAGGGTAGTATGGAGGCATAATGGAGGCATAATGATTAGAATTACTGTTTCCCAGTATTGGGTTCATGGACTCAGAGGAGGACACACAACTAATCAGTGCTGCATCTTTGGTAGCAGCAGATCTGCGAAGGAATGAAAATAATGCATGTGCTGTCTTTAGAATTGAGACGCCCACCTGTACTGTCTAAGATCCACCGCATGCGTCCAAACACACAACATCGGATCACAACTGGCAACATCGCTCTGGCCATCAAGTATCTGAGCAGCCCTAGGGTTGCTCAGAATGCCCACTACAGCTAAGCTGCCAATGCCAGTTAATCATGCTCGGACAGCACAGCCACTGGCTTTGGCATGCCCCCGTAAACTGAAACTCTTCCCCTCCCCAACCCCATTCAGCTCCAGTGTGTCAATCTGTGACCTGAGCTACAATAGCCTTTCTGCACATGTGCATTGTAGCTTAGACACAAAAATATTGTCAATTGCGACTCTGACCAAATAGCATCCACCTCTGGTTCTGCCTCTCAGTTCCATTGTGGGCCCTATCTGTATGTTCACCCCATGTTTGCATGACTTATCCACTAGGTGCTCCAGTTTTCTCCCACATGCCAAATACTTATAGTAAATGATAATTCCCTATTTTATGCAAGGCATTAAAGGGGGAGCAGAGGTGAGCTGATTTGTATACCTCATCTAGATTATTAAATGTACAAGGAACATTCCCAGGTTTTAAATATTTGTCCTGGAAAGTTTTGTTCTGGAAATTAGGAATGTACATCTGTGGGTTAACCATCAATGAAAACAATTGATAGTGCAAATGGTGCTTATCATTGATGGTCTGAAACCATTGATGGAGAACTCTTGATGGTATGCATGGTTTGATGGAAATCCCTGCTGTGGGGAAGGAAACGGCTTAGTGGGACACGGGGGTAGGGCTAAGATCCATGCTCCCTGCATCAAGAAAAAAATACATCGCTGCCTCTCAGCCATCAATGGTGGAAAACAATTGGGTCTCTGCAACCGATGGCATTACCATCGGCAGTAAAAATATCATGTTCACCTTTGTAATGTAATGTAAATGGAATTCCTATCATTGATTCTATTATCTGTGCTTAAAAACTAACATTTGACATAAACACATTCCACAGTGCCCCTATATTTTTAAGCCCATGTTAGGCATGAGATACATAGGTCATAGAGATATTGTTAATTATTGTTAACAGATATTTTTTACTAGAACATGTGGGTTGCTTTCTAATGAGTTCTTCCATTACCACATGTACACACACATATACACGCTAGGATTACATTTCTTTTGTCATGAGCCAATTAATATTTTTGGATTCATACAAATGTTTACTGAATGTGCAAGTGGGCATTCACTGCACACATAGAGACATAGGGCCCTATTCACTAAGCCAATCAACTCATAACTTTCATGTTAGAGGCCGAAAAATGACAGCTAGGAGCTGATTGGCAGGGAATTATCTTTCTCCATTTTATTAATCTCCAAGGCTTAGTGAATAGACCATATACTCAGTGAAATTGAGTATGGGGAAGCAGGTGTGGAAAGAATTATGTGTTCATTTTATTTTAATTAAAAATACTTACATAATAGGATAACAATCAGAAACAGCAGAAGTCACACCCTGGACATTCTTGTAAACTGTTGCTCTTATGTTATGTCTCAGATGCTATTCACGAAACACTTTGGTTAAAGTGAAGTTCTAGGGAACACAGATGAAATTCTATATTATATTACTGTACATTAAAGGGTACAAAGTCAAATTCATGATAAAAAATAATATTGTGGTTACTATAATTTAGTCGTTGGTTTCCACCAGAGAAGGCAGATAAGCCCTTTCCTTTCCTAGGATTTACATTGTTAATATGCTGTGTCTACAACAAAATTATATTGAATTGTGTTTTAAGCCAGATATAAGGGTCTCTTCACATTTTATATGGTGCAACATTCTCACTACAAAAGAGTACAAAGGTAAATGTCATAAAACAGTAGATATTCTTTTGATGTTATGCTGCTTAAAAATATTTGACATTTTGTAAACCAAGCTACGTTCTTTAACTTTAAAGAAGATTCCATTATTGACCTGTATCACTGAGTCTATATACTTCTAAGAATAAGTCAGCAACCTAACAGTACATTTTTACACATAATGACAGGGTCATTGCTATTTCCTGCATATTCCTAAATGTTGCCATTTCTAGAGTGTGGAATGTTATTTCTGATTGTCACATTTTTTTTAAATACTCTCTTTTGATTATATAATTTGTCTCACAGTATATATAAGTAGGAGATCTGTCATTCACTGCATATATAGATATATTTACCCTTTTGCCTTCTGTCCCTTGGGGTATATTTATCACAGTTCAATTTTGTTCAATTTTGCATTTCAGGTGATTTTGCATTCGATTCGCATTCAATTTTGAATCATCAGAGATTTACTAAAGTCAAACTTGAAATCAAATATAAAACTGAATACCCTTCAAAATCGAATATCATCTAAACATCAGTACTTTTACATAGACTAACATAGGATCCTCTGATTTTCTAATATTTGAATTGAAATTGAACACCAAATTGAACACAAAATCAAACACAACATCCCCGAAATAATAGAGCTGCTCCATGCTGCTTATTTTACCATGGTTATTGTCTGTTAAAATAAAGAAAAAAAATGATGTGGAGTTCCCCCCTCCCCAAAAGCACAACCAGCACCAGTCTGTGTGAGCTGGTCCTGGTTGTGAAAATATGGGGGGGGAAAGATGTAGGGCTCTTACTAGTAGGGTATAATGACACAGCAGGGGAACACACTTCACAGAGTCCCCCTGCCAAAACATTCAGCGCATCACACTAGTCCCAGGCTAGGGAAGTGGGGACCAATAAAGTGGTGCCCCATCTCCAGGTATCCCCAGGCCTGGGCTGAAGCCCAATGCTATCTTCCGAACACCTGATCGGTGGGTGCGGGATTAATAGGTGTAAAATATAGAATAAAACTAATATTGTCTTTTACATGGGGACTATAGGTTGGAGAACCACAAGTACCAGCATACACACACACAGTTCAAATTAAAATGTTATTACATACATATACATCTACACCTACTTTGTCCCTGGTGTTCGGTCCTCTTGTCCAGTAGAATCCCTCTGTTTGGATAAAAAAAATTATATACTAACCTTACCCTTGGCGCAGGTCAGTCCACTTCTCCAGTAACTTCATGGGCATTTAAAAAAACAAACTGGGATCCCGAGCCATAACGGACACAGAAGAGCTGAATGTGTATACACATACAGTTCTTCTCCTCAACTGACAGGACTCACAAGGTTACTATAGTAACTGTTCGCTGATTGGCTGTGAGTGGTCTGGCTGTCAATCAAAAGCCAGGTCACTTATTGGCTAACAGACACAAGAACCATTATAAAATAAGCAGCATGATGCAAGTTTATTATTTTGACTAGTCAAAATCAAACAATATCAAATTAGATTTTGAAATAGAACTCAAAATCAATTTTTTGTAAATGTTGGATTTTGATAGTGATATCTACATTCGATTTGATTCGATTTCAGGTGAGTTAAATCGAACATTAAATCGAATACAAAATTTAACTTTTGTAAATATACTCCCTGGACTCATATTCACAAATAACAGCAAAATCGTCCGCACTCGGGTTCATATCCAAGTAGAAACAACATTACACTGATTTACTAAAATTTCAATGTATTAGAGATATTTTCCTCTTACAATAAAGCATTAAACTTACCCACCTTATAAAGTGATCCCCTGCCTGGTATGCATCTCATTGGTGGCCACTTTTGATGCTGTCACACCCAGTGAATCCCATTATCATGGAAACCACCAGTATGTAAACAGAACTGTGTGCATATCAACATATGCATGTCAATAAAGCAGACAGGCTAACATTAATTATATAACAAAACACATATGCTTACTAAATAACAAAAATCCAGAACCATAATTGTTTATAACAGGATAATTGTGTATCTATCATAACAACAAGGTTATTGATAATGTTCATATAAAATAGCTGTATTTACATATATGGAACTGAGAAAATACATTGCAAGATACCAAAATGGTTTAGCTAGCCTACATTATCTGACTACAGTATATGTATAGTTGGAAGAATCTATAAATATCATATAAAACACGTAGACTAAGGGGTATAATTACTAAAGTGTGGGTTTTTAGAAGTAGAGTTGTTGCCCATAGCAACTCATATGAGCATGCTGGGGGGGTTTCTGAGTACCTAGAAACCCCCCCTGCCCGCCACTCCATCGCAGCGCAGCTTAACAATATATATTTTTTTGTAAAGAGACCTGAGTCGGCAACTTTTCCTGGCTGAGCTGGCTGTAGTGGGAGCTGCAACGGTTGCTCACAGCTCCTCCCGGGCAGTTCCCATGGGGCACCATGCACTGGCATTGTGGGAGGCTGAGAAATTGGAGCCTGCTGGGTGACAGTGACCAGCGCTCTGTCCCAGAGCCGCAGCGCAGGTGGGTGTAATGTATTACATGTGGGGGTGAGCCGGTGGGGGGAGGGGTGATCTTTAATAAGCCATGCCAGCGCTATATTTATATGGTTGAATTTGTGTTATTAAGTGAGAGGTCTGTTTGTGTCAATGTGTATTTCAGTGTGCGTTTGTCAGCTTTGTCAGTGTGTATGTGTGTGTCTAGGCTTTGTCAGTGTGTGTCAGTCTGTGTATGTATAGGCTTTGTCAGTACAGTGTGTGTTTGTGTCAGTGTGTGTGCGTGTGTCTAGGCTTTGTCGGTGTGTGTGTGTGTCTGTATGGGCTTTGTCAGTGCAATTTGTGTGTCTGTGTCAGTGTGTGTGTGTAGGCTTTGTCAGTGCAGTGTGTGTCTAGGCTTTGTCAGTGTGTGTGTGTGTGTCTGTGTCAGTGTGTGTGTCTGTGACAGTGTATGTGTGTGTCAGCTTTGTCAGTGTGTATGTGTGTGTAGGCTTTATCAGTGTGTGTGTGTGTGTGTGTGTGTGTGTAGGCTTTGTCAGTGCAGTGTGTGTCTGTGTCAGTGTGTGCATTTAGGCTTTGTCAGTGTGATTGTGTCTGTGTCAGTGTGTGTGTCTGTGTGTGTGTATATGTCACTGTGTATGTTTGCAGTGCCACCTTTTTATTTCTTCAAGGAACTGAAAAGCTCCACATAAATATAGTCAAGTAGACCAGCACTCCAAATGAAAAGTTCAACAGCCGAACTAAGCAGACCGCTCAGTCTTGAACATACAATCAGATACAGGCAGCACTCCTCGGGTGCTCAATAATCCAAGCTTGTTAATCCATTACTGTGCAACGTTTCAGATGCAATTATTACATATTTCATCAAGGCATTGACAAAATATGTAATAAATTAATCTGAAATGTTGCACAGTAATGGATTAACAAGCTTGGATTATTGAGTATTGATTAATGAGTACCTGAGGAGTGCTACCTGTATGTGGTTAGATTTTTTGCCATTGGTTTTGTAACCAAGTATTGGAACCCCCCTTTCAAAATCCTGTGTTTACCACTGCAATCAATCAGATTCTAGCTATTATCTTCTTGAAGGTGCTAGATAAATGATAAGTAAAATCTGATTGGTTGCTATGGGCAACAACTCTATTTTTAAAAACCATGGAAGTTATTAAATATACTGAATAGGGTCTTATTTAGTCTCCAATAAGAAGATCCACTTTGCGCTTTCTCTGCAAAAGTAATTTTGAATGGTTGCCCCATCTAACCATTGTTGAAAATGACTTGCCACTGGTTTTTCATTTTCACCTTAGAGCAGTGGTTCTCATACTTGGTCCTCATGACCCCACACAGGTCACATTTTCCAGGTCACCCAGCAGGTGCACAGGTGTAGTCATTACTCACTGACACATTTTAAAAGATCCACAGATGGAGCTAATTATTTCACATGTGATTCTGTGAGAAGGTCCTGAGGACCGAGTTTGAGAACCTGTGCCTTAGAGGAAGGCAGCATGAATAGAAAATCTGTACATCGCCATCCTCTTTTTAAAATGATGCTCAATTTTTTGGATGTCATATTTTCCACAGGGGCACACCAGGGCATATTTTACTGGAACATGAAAAATAGTAATTAATTTCAAATGTATGTCAAGAATGTGGGTGTCTGATGGTATCACCTATCAACATGTAATTACAAGTTACACAACCTGAATTCTTATAATTTCCACTCCTCATTGTGCTCAAAAAGGTGTTCATGCATGGTTTTCCCATATTAAATAATTTGCATGTACTATGTAAACACTGACATTCTTACCCCTGGACTAGCACATCACAATCTATTTTAAAAAATGCAAATTCAACTAATTTTGTAAACTTTTGATGTAGGGGAGTATAGAGTACCAACACCATGAATGCTGCACTGAACATAGAGTACTGTGTACCACAATCTGTCTAGGCATGACTGAACATTATGTGGAGTACAATTTACCAAGTCCTGTCTAGGCAAGATTGAACATGATGTGGAGTATAGTGTACCAAGTCCTGTCTAGGCAGGATTGGTCATGATGAGGAGAACAGTGTGCCAAGTCCTGTCTAGGCATGATTGAACATGATGTGGAGTAGAGTGTATCAAGTGCCGTATAGGCAGGAGTAAACATAATGTGGAGTACAGTGTGCAAATGTCTGCATTTCTCCCATTTTTTCCTGCTTATTATTAGCATAAGAATAGCAATGCAGCATGTATTGTAAGTTGATTGATGCATGACAGGTCTCAAGTTAAGTTGAAAAATCATTTGCAGGAAGTGCTTTCATAGGGAATTATATATTAAAGTTTAATTATATGCATTGAATATATTTAATTTGTTTACTAATTATTGTGTTTCTCTGTAAAATATGATAGTAATGCGGATCACATCAATGTCAATTTTGTCACCCAATGGGAATGGCCTGAAACTACCCAAAATGCAATACAATCTGTTATCTTGTTTGAACTTAAAACAATCAGTTGGTGTGATTTAAATTTGTTTGGGTAGAATGGAAAATCCTGTTGGCCAATGACCTCACAGTCTTGTATTTTTAATCATCATGCAAGATTAAATATTATGCCCTTTTTGAAATCCCATAATAAATTTATCTCTGCTCACTTTATCTCCATTAAAGGCTTAGTAAATAGACCCCTGAGACACTAGAGCCATTTTTCTTGTCTACGAGATCACAGTTGCAGGATGTGAAATGCCCCTAAAACAGTTGTCTCACACCTGCATTATTTGCCGCAACTCTCTGTTACCTCCCCCAAATTCTGCCTGGCTGTCAATCATAGTGCAACTTAGATGTATGTGCAGTTTACTGATAATCGCTCAACTGCATAAACATCGGCATTACGTGCAACTCTGATCAGGCCAAAATGTTCATTTTATATGCATTTAAATGGTTGTCCATGTTTGATTTTTGCTTTATCTATAATTGATTCCTAAACATATACAGTAGCAAAAGACATGTCTATGACTTCAGAGTGAATAAAAGGACATATATTTTAGTGATGAGCCTAATTGTGTTTTATAATTCTCTTTAAAATAGTTTGGTCTTAATGCATCCAAATAGCTCTTATTTCAAAGTTCAACTATTCTACTTGGCAACAGGGCCGCTGTCAGGGGGAAACTGCCGGGCCTGTAGTCCTGGGCCCAGGGAGAGAGGGGGCCCGGCGGTCAGCATTAATGTAGAAGATGTGGCGCAGGCACTGGCAGCATTCCAAATAAGTTGCCAGCTGCAAGCCAATTAGAGCAGCTGCTCCTGATTGGCTGCTCCTGATTGGCTGCTTGCAGAACGACAACCAATCAGGAGCGGCCGCCCCTGATTGGCTGTTGGTCCGAGAGCAGCCAATCGGCAGTTGCTTTATCTGAAATGCCACCGACGCTTTCCTGTGGCTGTCGGTGCATAACTCACTGCTGTGGCCCTGCAACCTGGGCCCACGCTCTCGCCAGACCAGCTGAAGTAAGTACTTAGGTCCTCCTAATGCAACCAGCCTTTCACTGCACGTCTGCCCCCCAACTCCAGACAACCTCCCCTGCCCTTTGCCTCTCCCCTACTCCTAACAGCCCTCCCTCCCATGTGCCACCCCCTTCTTCAGCTTTTCCTAACCTGCCCCCCCCAATAAGGTTTAGCCTTCCCTGCCCTATGCTCTTCTCCAGGGGGGCCCTGAATATTTTATTAGTACCGGGCCCCACAATTTCAGGTGGCAGCCCTGCTTGGCAACACATAATAGCTATTATTTGTTCTCAAAGCTATGCAATTTATTTGGTAGCAAATTAAGGGCCTGATTCAGACCCACTCGCGAGCGCTGAGCGCTCGCAAGTGGGTCGATGGTGCCCTACTGTGCATGTGCACGACGGAGGGAGCTCCGTCGTGCGCATGCGTGAGACCCGCATCTAGCCCCAAAGGGGGCGTGCTGTCAATGGTGAGTGACAGCACGCCCCCTTTGATGGGCGTGCCAGGGGTGTTGCTGCCCAGACGGAGGCGTTCCCATGGGATAGAGCCAAAAGCACTCCTGGGCTTGCGGCAGCGAGACCCTACCACAGGGTCACCCACAGCTATGCGAGCGGCCAGGAGGCTGCTCCAATTTTAGGTTGGAGGGCACTGATTCAGTGCGAGCGCTCTGGTCAGAGCGTCCGGCTCTGAATCAGGCCCTAAATACAAACATTTGAAAAGAGATAAATGATTCAAGATGGTTCTCATATTACATTAAGATGGGGGAATTTTAACCTTCCAATCCATGTGCATTGATTTGTATGTGATGAAAGTTAAATTTCCTATACCATTTAGTTCAGCAAACCAACAAGAAAAATACAAACAATCATAGACAGGCTTGTAGGTCATGAAATGTGATCTATCCACCCTTTCAAACCATATTCATCATTCTTCAATGCAGAAAACCCAGCAAAAGGTTAACCGAGGGGTGAACTTTTGGCGTAGGGTCATCTATTGTTGATTTCACGTTGATTTCATCCACATGTTTAAACTTGAAGTTTATCTGAACTCTTTACTTTACAAAGATAAATGTTGGCAAACAAGTACCTAAAGCACAGTCATTGAAAATGCCAAAAACATGACTTTTTTTAGTAATGTTAGCCAAAAAAGCAAATATATTTACCCATTGCAAATTGGGTGTAGCAAACTTTTATTGTAGGTGCCTAGATGGAATGGATAGTGATTGCTGCTACTGCTTCATTTGTTTTGAGACAATGGAAGGATCTGACACTCTCTATTCAGGCTGTCAAGCAAAGCAAGACAAATGTGATGTCCTTAGCGATTATTTTCTTAGATGCTAAATCAATGAGCTTATTATCACTGCAATTACATTACTAATGTAAACAGATGCTCCATATAGACAACCAGTTAACAAGTTATAGGAGTACTTATTTTGTATTCCCTCTGGAGAGTGGGTGTGTTTGTACAAATGTATCTAACATTACTATTACAATAGATCTTGTGTTCCCACTGCAGTATTAAAGGATTGTTTTTTTTTTAAAAATGTGCAATACCAGAATAACTGACATGATACATTTGAATGGACTGTATTTTGTTAAATATTAAATTATAAAATTTAAATTTTACATACTGTATAGAGATCTCTTCTAAAGGGAGAACAATAGGAGATAATAGCTTATTTGCAACTATTAAAAAGAGCTGCCAGAACTGACCAGATCAACTTTCCAACATATACACAGAACTGAGTAATTTATACAGGCTCCAAGCAGGTTTAACTTTTGTCTGCATAGCTGAACAGTGGGTCCTATTTTATATATTTTATTATGACCCATCCTCATTGGTTTGGATAATTATTGTGACACAAGGAACTGTGGGCCTGATTCAGAGCCGCTCGCTCTGACAGAGCGCTCGCTCTGAATCAGGGCCAGGCATTTTTTTTTTAGAGCGGCCTCTTAGCCGCTCGCATAGCTGTGGGTGACCACCCACAGCTATAGCGAGCGGCCATGATGATGGTCGCGATGGTCAAGACCATCGCGACCATCAGGCTTGCGACGAGACCCTTGAGGTAGGGTCTCGTTCATCGCAAGCCCCAGAGAGCTTTTGGCTCTAACAGAGCTGGAAGCTCTCCACTGACATCACTTGTGATGTCAGTGGGGCCACCCCCAAACGGCAGGTGTTCTCATGGGAATGCCTCCATTTGGGCAGCCACCCCCTCAGCCCGCCCACCAAACGGGGCGAGCTGTCACTCAACATCGACAGCTCGCCCCCTTTGGTGCGAGAGCTGGAGCGACGGAGTGCCCGTCGCTTGCCAGGTCTCACGCATGCACACGACGGAGCCGGCTCCATCGTGCGCATGCGCTGTGGGCAACCATTGGCATGGTTGTGAGTGTTCAGCGCTTGTGACCAGGTCTGAATCAGGCCCTGAGTAATTCATTTTCATTCCTCAGTGATCTTTTCTTACATGTACAATTATTTATTGATGAATGCAATTATCATCTTTTTCTATGTGTTCTGAATATGTCACTAAACTCTAAATCAGTAATAATCAGTATAATTTTGAGATTTCATAACTGCTGACACATAAGGAAGAGACCAATATGTATAATTTATTTGATACCTATAATGAAAATAGTGTTACTGTGTATGGGAAAATGATGTGTGTACTTTCTTTAAACCCTTTAGGAAGGCTATAAATGGGATACTTATTGGATTTATGAACATCCGTTACTATCCACTGAATAGTTCTAACATTGGCTATTCAATACCTATTAGGCAAGTGGCCAAAAGCAGAAGTGAACAAGTGGTGTACATTGCAAATATTGCCTACTTTTTCCAAAGTATAGTTGTGAGTATAGATCTCAATCGTTTGACCATTCCACTTGGGTCCTTACTATCTGCTCTATCCAGCTATTAACTGTAGTATTTTTTTTTCATGCAATTTATAGCATTTTGCAAATACTCACTGAAATCATGCCTCCATCTGCAATCAGTCTCATCTAGCTCACAGGGTGATAACAGGGGGACAAAGGGCCTGATTCAGAGCCGGACGCTCTTTCAGAGCGCTCGCTCTGAATCAGTGCCCTCCCTCTCTTTTTTTAGAGCGGCCTCCTGGCCGCTCGTATAGCTGTGGGTGACCACCCACAGCTATAGTGAGCAGCCAAAAAGATGGTTGCGATGGTCAAGACCATCACAACCATCGGGCTTGCGACGAGACCCTTGTGGTAGGGTTTCATTGCCGCAAGCCCTGGAGTGCTTTCGGCTCTATCAGAGCCAAAAGCACTCCCACTGACATCACTTGTGATGTCAGTGGGGCCGGCCCCAGATGGTAGGCATTCCCATGGGAATGCCTCCATCTAGGCAGCCATGCCCACCAAAGGGGGCGTGCTGTCACTCTACATAGACAGCACGCTCCCTTTGGTGCGAGACCCAGAGCGACGGCTTGTCAGACTCTGTCAGAGCGTCCAGCTCTGAATCAGGGCCTTAGCTCAATGGCAGTTTGCTAACTATTTAAAAAGAGCCAGGTAAATTTGCTTGACTCTAGTTATATGTAAATAAACTGTTGTTTAAACATAATAATTAATAAACTGTTCTTGTTTGGACATTCCTGTTTAATATAGCTCACATTATGTGAATAAGGTATTTGTACTAATGAGTATCACAGTATCACAAACACCACTTTTATAGATGACTCACATTTATGGGAACCAGTGGTATTATCCCATGTAGAATAACACTGCCATATACACTATTTAAAGTGACTTTTTATTAGGATGAAGATTTTAATACACCTTTGTGCCACCGATCCCATATCTCTTTTGCCAACTATTAAACATATGTGACCCTTATGCATAGTTCAAACTTAAAATTGTAAAGATACATCTCTTCACTGTTTTCTGCAAAAAGCCCTTGCCTTGTTGTCTGCCATTTTTTATACTGCTAAACAACTACTTCTCCATCTCAAGCATTTCAATTAAAAACAATGGACTCTAGAAGCATAAACCATATCACTTTAACTGAATTCTACTCACAGCAATGTCCTTTCAAATTGATGGGAAGTAGTTCCACTTGAGGAGGACATGGCTGGCTTGTTAGTTCCTGACAGCAAACTTTGTTTGGTACATGGTGCATTTAGGATCATTGTCAACCTATTGTTTAGAACCATGCTGTTTTATTCTTCAACCATCTTCTGTTGTCTATGGCTGAGCAACTATCTTCACATAACTAACAGAGCAGAAAGAGGATCCCCCCTGTTGTATGACTTCTCACATTTAATTACCTGATTTTTTTATTCTATGGTAAGAACGTAAAATAGAAGCACACCATGCACCATGTAGCCTTCGAATAGCATTGATTGTTTCTAATAGAGCCACTGGTGACAGGCACAATAGTTGTATCCTTTGTTTCAGATCGGATATTAGACCATTCAAACAAGGGGGAATGTTCCTGGTCTGCAGATTTTCAATAGTACACAAAGGAATTAGAGCTCTACATTGTCATCCACATCACTGCAAAATGTAAATCTTCATTTACACTCATGATTTTCAGCATCCTTTAGATACCTTGCTAAATATATTACAATATATGATCATATAAGTTATGTTTAATAAAATTGAATGCACATAATTTTGTTAAATAAGAGTATCTATATTAATGAATATGATGGTAATATTAATGTAGCTTTACAAATTATATTTGGCAAGTAGGAGGCTAGGAACATAAAATCTAGAAAAATTTTCAAGTATAAAAGCTGGCAGTGCATTATAATTTATAAGAAGGAGTGTTGTCGATCTATTGGAATATCTATTGGCACACTACTGTATCTATTTTTAATACTCAGTTTAGCTGCAGAGTTCAGTTTTATTTGCTATTGCCATACTTTTGTGAACTTTCTGGACCCATTCGTGGCCACCACAAGTTCTGCCAACAGTGGATGAAGTGTGCTGGCTCTGTGTCTAATGCTGGCCATACACCTACACGACCAGCATAAGATCCAATTCATCATAGGATTTCCCTTCGGTTCCCTGGAGCTCCCTGGCAGTCCCAGCAGCATGTTTGTTGTTTTTCTTAGCACTCGATCTGTCATAAGATCGATCCTGTGTCTCACAGGCTCATAAGGGAAACAGTCATTGAAATGACTTGAATTGCTGCACGATGGATCGCATGAACAAAATAAATGCACGATCTGCACACGATATGATGTGCAAGATGTGCTGCACATCTGATCATAATATCCGATTATAGGAGCTGCGGGAGCGCGCATCCGATCTTATCTTACTAAAATAATACACGATTTTCACAAGATCCATCTTATGACTCTTTGAAAATCGGCCCGAAATCATGCAGGTGTATGGCCAGCTTAACAGTGAGCACTGGTACCCTGTTACTCTAAGCTAGGAGATACCACAAGTGAAAACATGCAGCACAAAAGGTAAAGCTTTTTCTGTAAACAGAAGAGGAAAGAGGTTTGGTTATTGTTAACGGTGAATGCCAACAGATAAATGTCTTAACATCTCAAAAATGTCTTTACCTTCCACTTTCTCATCTCATTCTAAATGCACTACACAAAAGGTAGTCATATGAAAAATACCAGACACCAATGGCTGATTTAATATTAGGGGCTGGTAGCGCTGCTGTCTTACAGTAGGCATGGATAATTTGCCCACCAGCAGCTACAATTTTTATTTTGCTACTGTACCTTATGTATCTGTTGTTTCCTACACCACTTACATTTTACATTAATTAGGTCATAGTCAACTTTACCTTCTGTTTTATGTATTTGTATTTAGTTGGTTTATATTATCATACAATATCATACAATAAATTTACAGCTTTATTGCATCAGTGCTTTACAAGTAAATAATATCATTATTGATTACTTTGGAATCCGTAAGTTTAATCACATGAAAACATGCTCAAACATAAAGCACAATTGCCAATTTATGACACACATACATATTATTGTGTCTCTGTACCTGTTGCACAGTAGGACTGAATGCCGTCGCTCGGGATCCCAGCTGTCAGAATCCCAATGCTGGCTTCCCAACATGGTTAGGATAAAGACACCTGTCAATAAGTATCCTAAACCTACACCTAACCCTCCCTCCCCACACCCTAAACCTAACCTCTCCCCTAATGCCTAAATCTAACCTCCCCCTAGTGCCTAAAACTAAACTTCCCCTCTAGTGCCTAACCCTAACCCTCACCACAGTGTCTAACCATAACCCCTAACCCTCCCCCTAACCCCACTACTTACAGTCAGGATGCCAGCAGTTGGGATGCCGGCACTGGGATTCTGACTGTTGTCGGAATTCCAGTACTGGTAATCTGAGTGTCAGCATCCTGACAGCTGGGATTTCAACTACCTCCCATACAGTGTTGTGATTCACAGCATTATTCAACCGGGGGTGGCATTGATGATGTGATTCAGTTCTGGGATGTTGGTCTGCTCTCTCAGGAGTACAGGATTACTTTTGGAGTCTACCAGACATTAATGGAAAACAGGCAAGAATTAACTTTCTTGAACTTCAGAGTTTGCTGTGAGAGACTCCGCTTTCTGCAGTGATAACAAGTGCTGAAAACTCGAGAGGGATGGTCCACACACAGGAGGGTAAGAAGCAAAGGAGGTAAAAAGGATTGTGATAAGGAAGAGGGAATAGTAGAGGAGAAGAACAGTTGGGGAACCAGCTGAACCAAAGAGGAGTGGTTCAATCACTTGTCAAAACTGCAGAGCTGGAATAACGCTTTGGGGGCCTGCAGCATTTAAGACTTGTACATGTACAGGGGGCATGGCCACACATCACACCCCCATTACACTTCACGCTCGTAGCATGCACATTGCTTCGGCAGCTGATGGTCTACCCCCAGCTTCACGCACAAAGCCGGTGGGAGTGTTCACTCAATAACTTTCCTCCAGCTTACAGGTGGAACATTAGCCAATCATGATGGTTGGGGGGATATGACTACATTCAGAATAACACACATATACAGTCACCCAGATATACAGATATATACACAGAAATACATATATACTTTTGCATTGCAGCTGTAGTCAATGATGAAGGACCCGTGAGAGATGGGGCCCAGGGAAACTTGGTCCTTGTGTCACTCCTTAATCCAGCTCTGTCTAACTGGCTATGTGACCTGTCTGTTAGCCTAGGCATCCTGCTCTAAGCTAACAGACTGGGAACTGAAACCAATCAGTACACTGGTCTGATTTGTGCTGTAAGTAGGAATGCATTTAATAAAGTATCTGGTCCCTGGAGAGGGGGCAGTCACCAGGAATGATCAAAATACCAGGGTAGGTCAAATTAGAGCCCATTAAAAACCATGTCAGCACAACTGTGGATGCACATAAGCAAAACTACTGGCACAGGGTACTCCTGACTAAAGTATGTCCAGTATACATGGGCCATGTACACAGGACATCCTGCACTATAGTAGATACAGTTGCCACTGACAGAAAGCAAATACATGAGTATCAAGCACAGAGTCATTTTAAAATATATTATTTATTACTGGTTTGAAAATTATTTATTTTGATTTAATGAATATAATTTATTGCATAAACTTATATTATGTGCATGGTAAAAACAATTATGAATGTGGTGAGATCAGACATAATAAAAATAAAAAAGAGCAACATAATCAGTAGGTATTATTTGGTAATACAAGACCACAAGCTACCAAAAATAAATCTGTTGCACTTTCTTCGTATATATCTTAGAAAGTAGCTCATCATTCAAAATACATAGTGTCTAAATGTTCTTCTTTAACAACTACAGAAGGTGGGAAGGAAAAAGTACATTTGTAAAGGATTGCTTTATGAGCTATCATCAATATGACAGTCAAAATGAGAGTTATGGTAAAACTTAACATTGTTATCTCTCTTTCTTTGAAGTCCATAGGCTCCACAGGGATACCATGGGGTAGGTGTAGGTGGTGGATAAGGACCAGACACCAAACAGTTAAGCTTTCAACTGCTAGGATGCAACGGCCCCTACCCTACAAACCCCAACCCTGAGCCTGAGGCAAATCAGTTTGTTAACAAGTCCAAGGCAGGAGAGGAGAGAAGGAAGACTGGTACACAGAAGAATCACACTCTCACAATCAAAGAGATGGGACATTGTTGACCAGGAAACCCAACCCAGAGAAGTCAGGGTCATCAGGGCGGGCACCCTGTGGACCCTATGGATTTTGAAGAAAGAGCGTTAACAAAGGTAAGTTATACCATAACTCTAATTTTCTTCAGGGTCCATAGGGATCCATAGGGATACCATGGGGATTTCCTATAGCAGTATTCAAGGGTGGAGATGCTCCTGAGCTGAGAGGAGTATCCTGTGACCAAATGAAGCATCCTGAGAAGCAAAGGTATTGAAGGCATAAAACCTAAGAAAGGGGTGGACTGAAGACCTCGTGGCTGCCATACAAAGCTGTTCAGCTGAGGCGCAATGGCAAGCTGCCCACGAGGGTCCCACAGAGAGAGTGGAATGAGCAGAGATGGTAGCCAGCACAGAAAGGTCCATCTGTGTGTAAGCCTGTGAGATAGTCATGCAAAGTCATCTGGCCAGAATCTGTTTGTTAGCTGGCAAGCCCTTCTTGTGGAATCCATAGAGGATAAACAGGGTTCACATGGAGGGCACTGAAGGGCCTGGAGAACCACTGACAAATCCCACGGCACCACTGGAGGGACAAAGGAAGGTTGAATATGGAGGACACCCTGGAGGAAGGTGTGAACATCCGGCATTGGAGCAATTCTGCACTGGAACCAGATGGACAGAGCAGAGACATGCACTTTCCGTGAGGCCAGGCGGAGTCCAAGGTGCAATCCTGCTTGAAGGAAGGCCAGGACTCTAGAGACATTAGGGGCAATGTTTCAAGAGCCACACCATCAGACAGATGGGCCAGGTCCAGATGTAGACATGGACCTTGAGACAACAGGTCTGGATGTTGAGGAAGTAGGAGAGGAGCATCTATGAAGAGGCTGTGAAGATCGGCGTACCAATGTCATCTGGGCCAGGCCGGAGCCACCAGCAGGACAGTGCCTTAGTCTTGCTTGACCTTCCGAAGGACTCGAGGAAGAACGGAGTCTGGAGGGAATAGGTATGCTAGATGGAAAGTCCTCTTCACCAACAAGTTGTCTATGAAGGCTGCTGCAGCAGCCCTTGTTCTGGACCCATACATTGGCAGCTTGCGATTGTGTCATGAGGCCATGAGGTCCACTTCTGGCAGGCCCCACTTGTCCACTAGGAGTTGAAAGACCTCTGGGTGGAGAGACCATTCCCCAGCATGCACATTGTGATGGCTGAGGAAGTCCACTTCCCAGTTGATAACTCCCGGAATGAACACTGCAGAGATGGCCAAGGAGGTGACCTTTGGCCCATGTGAGAATGCGTGACAATACTGCCATTGCTGACCAACTTTGAGTGCTTCCTTGGTGATTGATGTAGGCCACTGCTGTGGCATTGTTGGACTTCCCTTGTACAGGCTTGCCCTAAAGAATGTCCTGAACCAGAGTAAGGGCTCTGTAGATAGCTCGGATTTCCAGTACATTGATTAGCAGGGTCGACTTGACCGATGTCCAATGGCCCTGGAAGGAGTGTTGACCAGTCACTGTGCCCCAGCCCCACAGGCTTGCATCCTTTGTAAGTAGTACCCACTTCGGGATCCAAAAGTGGCAACCCTTGGTTAGGTTGGATGTCTGTAACCACCAGGAGAGGGACAGACAAACCTCTGGAGAGAGAATCATTGTCTGGGATCTGATCGGATGGGGCAACCCGTTCATCTGCCAAGCTGCTACCATGTGCAGGGGCACCAAGAGGGTGGGGGAGCAGGTACTAATTACCTGGGCCTGGGTTTGATTGAGGGGCCCAGCGGGGTCCCAGGTCAGGCACCTCTCCCCCTCCCTCTTACATCACAGCAGCCCAGCACACACTGCTGTGTGCTGGGCTGCATTGAGAGACTGCTCATGGCTGCTAAAGCAGCAGCCGGAGCAGCCTCCTATGCCTATGGGGGAGTGATCACACTGATCGCTCCCCCCATTGGCTGTGAGCCGGGCTGAGGGGCACACAGTGCCACCTTCCCCAGCGCGAGTGGTCACGCCTCCCATGATTAGGCCACGCCCCCTGTAAACTTGGCCCGGCGCGGCTGCCAGCGGCCCTGGCTATGTGTTCAGCTATCTGATCAGAGAGAGGAATCTCTGCTGAAGCCACTTTTTGTTGTTTAAATAGTGGGTGCTTTGATTTCGGGATGGGCTCATCATCTTTTATTTGGAGGATAGATCTGACAGCTTGCACCAAAGCACGTATATTAATTTTAGATCGATGCTCTCCTTCCCCTGTGGTAGATTGAGTATCAGAGAGATCGTCAGAATCTTCTGCCTCAGATGATACTTTATCTCAGATTCTGAAAGTTATGTTGACTGTGAAGACAAAACAGTATGCTTGGTTGGTTTACTGGGTAGGCGCTTCTCACCTTGAAACATATTTTGAAAGGCTGTAGAGGAAGATGCTACACTCTAAAAGAGGACATCTACCCATGGAGGTACCAGTACTGCCTGTACCTGTTGAAGCAACCCCATAGTGGGAATTATTGATGGGACTGTCAGGCGGACCACAATAATAGCTAGCACCTGAGTAAGGGATGTCCAAGGAGGCTCCTGGACAAGGGCAGAAGATGTACCTGGTGTACTACAACACGTTGTACATAGGGCCTGATTCAGAGCTGAACGCTCTGACCAGAGCACTCGCTCTGAATCAGTGCCCTCCTACCTGAAAATGGAGCGGCTTCCTGGCCGCTCGCATAGCTTTGGGTGACCACCAACAGCATATGCGAGCAGCCAAAAAGATGGTCATGATGGTCTTTGACCATCGCGACCATCGGGCTTGTGACGAGACCCTGCGGTAGGTACTCGCTGCCGCAAGCCCAGGAGTGATTTTGGCTCTATCAGAGCCAAAATCACTCCCACTGACATCACTAGTGATGTCAGTGGGGCCGGCTTCAGACGGTAGGCGTTCCCATGGGAACGCCTCCGTCTGGCAGCCACGCCCCCGGCACGCCCACCAAAGGGGGCGTGCTGTCAATCAACATCAACAGCATGCCCCCTTTGGTGCAAGACCCGGTGCGACGGAGAGCCCGTCGCTATCCGGGTCTCGTGCATGCCCACGACGGAGCGCCCTCCGTCGTGCGCATGCGCAGTGGGGCAACATTGACCCACTTGCGAGCGTCCTTTGCTCGCGAGCGGGTCTGAATGACCCCCATAGTCCTGGACAACATCCTCCTCATTCAAGCTTGCTGCACAGGATTTGTAGTTGCAGTCGCTTGCTTGCTACTTTTGCCTTTATTAGACATAGTTACAGATTATACACTAATATGCGACAGAATACACCAAATACAAATGGGTTTGCAACGCCAGTATACAACAGAATACACCAAATACAAATGGGTATGCAGGGGCATTTCTAGACAGGAGGGGGCCCATGTACAGTCTCCGACACTGGTCCACTCCTCTCCGCCTGGCGGCCGCAGCACACTGAGCTGTGCGTGGCCAGCGCCGGAGTTATAGACTCTGGGCACTAGAGTGTGCCCAGAGTTTATAATGAATGCACAGGTCACCGGGAAAATGGCCGCAGCGGCCATTTTCCCTGTACTGCGCTGCGCAAATAATGGGAATAGGGCCGCCGCGCCCATTTTCCCGTTGTTTTACAGCATCGGACCCCCTGCATCGACGTGGGACTCTGGAGATGTAAGTAATATTATGGGTGCAGGGTGTGCAGTGCGGGGCCCCACTGGACCCTGGGGCCCACCCTGCGCCCAATATAGATACGCCCCTGTGGGTATGCAGATGTTATTATGCAACAGTGTATACAAATGGGCATGCAGTATAGTGATCCTGCCTATGCTTGAATAAGCTGCAGGAAAGCACTGCACAGAATATGGTACTGTGTAGAGTTCAACCAAACAGTATGTGACAGCCTTCACATTTATAAGTAACAGTGAAGTATAGTAGACCCTGAATACACCAGTATGATAGGGTTATAGTGAGAGATAAGGAAAAGGCATAGGCTGACAGATTAGAAAAATCATACACATAGACAGCACTAGCAAAAGTCACATGCTATGCAGAAAAACACTAACTGTAAAAGGGCGCTACATTCAAGTACTCAGACGCAATGTCTGGTAGGCTATAGCGCTAAATAATCTGACTCCTAGGAGAGGTAGGTAGGGGGATGGACCCATATGTACGCTGGTGGTCTAGTGGATCACATGGTCAAGGCCGGTGTTCACCCTCAGCTTCTCCTGTCTGTCCCCTGAGACCAGAGGTAAGACTGCCCCTGCATCTGAGTTGCAGTCTGGGGTCCTCCACGGGGCCAGCTAGCAAGGTCCCCGGAAGCCCCGCCGAAAGTACCAAGCAATGCTATGGAGTTGCATCATCTGGAGGGGTGATGGAATAGCAGCACAGTTGTCCAAAGAACAGTCTGATGCTACACACTCAGTAATAAAGATAATTAAAATTAGAAATCATAAAAATAAAGCTTTGGGCTGCATAAGGCAACCCACTTTTAAAAAAGGTGATTTGCCTCAGGCTCAGGGGCGGGGTATAGGGGGGAGGGACTGCTGCATCCTGGCAGTTGAATGCTTAACTGTTTTGGTGTCCAGTCCTAATCCACAAAATACATCTACTCCATGGTATGCCTGTGGATCCCTATGTAAAGGTGAATAACTTAGAATCCTGGGACATGTTGAGTACAGGAGACCAATGAACAAAATTACAGAATAGGATAGGATTAGGAACCGGATATTTAGGCAATGACAGTTGAGCATGCCGAATTTATGAATATCATTATCTTGTTCCAAAGCAGTCTATTTTCTGGCATTCCCAAAAGAAATACTGGAGAGTTGAGTCAGCCAGTGTGCATTTTTCAACAAGAACCTAGTTCATCTCAGTTCATCAGTGGTGGTTATATTAGCCATATTGATTAATGTAAGGTGAACTCCAGTTTTACCATGATATTCTAATAGGACATCAGAGGTGGTGAGATCCGGAATCAAGGTGCCCCACACACTGCACCAGAACTAAGCCAGGAGATGGCTGACATCATGCAAAAGGGATTCCAGCTCATCTGAAACTGGCAGCTTATGACTAATGTCAGTGAAGGTCATAGCATAACATCGAAGTTGTAAATACATAAAAAAATGTAAATAGGGTAAGTGAAATTTCTCTCTCACCTGTTGAAATAAGTGCTTAGTGACACCAGGCTCTAAAATGTCTCTAATTTGAGCTACAAACAAAAATTGTGGTGGTCGCTCACATCACCTTAATGACATTGTACAGGTGCTTGTAAAGGGTGGGGTTTACACTGAACTACAGAAAAAAAGGGATATTCCCTCCAGCACACTGCAGCAATATCAACAAAAATACTTGAATCCTACATAATAATAGAAATTCAGAGGTATTGGTTACATACATTTCCAAATATATGAATAAGCGCTGGGCCAACGTCAAGGCTCCTCTATACCGGCATCCCTAACATTATGGGGTTCATGTCTTAGGCGCAGGGAACCCCAAAAGAATCCAGCCAAGGACCAGACCCAGGGCATCACATTAAACAGGGAAAAAAAGTGATAGTGAAGTGTAAAGTATAGATGTGTAAAGATAAATCAATAAGTATTAATAGAATGAGAAATAGTTAAAATTACATAAATAATAGACAAACAAATAGAAAGGTGATGAAAAAATATCTATGTGAATTAAGTGGTGATGCCCTGAAAAAGGCCAAGCCAGAGCAACTCTGGGGACCCCACGCCCAAATGCTCACCCCAAAATAATTGTTGCTACTTAATAGTAGCACCCACTCTGGGTCATATAATTACAAATTAATGTACTGCATAATAACAGCACATGTATAAGCCGATAGCTGACTCACCTATTAGGTACCCCAGAAACCTCCAAATGGCACTATAAGGACCAGCACATCCTCCCAATGCTAGCTCCCTTCATGCCTCACAGAACTGCAAATAAAAAGTATGGTGGTCGCTCACATCAGCTTAAAGACATTGCACAGGTGCTTGTAAAAGGCAAGGTTTACACTGAACTACAGAAAAAAAGGGATATTGCCTGCAGCACACTGCAGCAATATCAACAAAAATACTTGAATCCTACATATTAATAGAAATTTAGAGGTATTGATTACATACATTTGCAAATATATGAATAAGCGCCGGGCCAACGTCAAGGCTCCTCTATACTGGCATCCCTAACATTATGTGGTTCACATCTGAGGCGCAGGGAACCCCCAAAGAATCCAGCCAAGGACCATCCCCAGGGCATCACACGGAAATTTGAGCTACACCTGCTTCTCTCCAGAGTATATAATTAGCATTTGTAAGGCTAGGTAAAAAAATGGGATTTCCCCATATGATCATCATGTATTTACTTATTCGTTGATGTGGTGGAATTTTTTACTAACAGCAAGTCAAGTATAATAGGTGTATATAAAGATAGTATTCTGTAATAAGGTAGGATGAAGTTTGAATCTGGAAGATTTTAAAAAGGCTCCCTGGGAATAATGAGAAAATATTTCTTTTTCCAGTGTGTACTAATTAACAAAAGTAGTACTATACCAAAATCTGTTAGTAATAGATCTATAAAAACGATGCTTACTGAAATCTGGTTACGTCAATGAAACCAATACCTCCCTGTGAACTTGCATAGATGAATATGAATCTTCTTTGCCTGCCAAAGGAATGTTAATTTACATTATTGGGCATCCTAATTGCAGTTTGGTTTATTCCAGCCAATCACACAATGTTATTGCCAACAATTCTAATGAAATAGCATATTAATAAGGGAGATTAAGGACATCCCTGCCTGGTGCTTTGTTGTGTATCAAAAGTTTGCAACGGCATTCAAATGCACTGGCACGCCTGCATTTCTCCGACCACCCCTCATCACCACCCACAATTGGCACTTCCTGTCAATCACTCTGTGATGGGTCTGCATTGTCATTGCAATCACAGTCCAGATCGCAGTGGCTGGCTCTCACATGAGCACTTCGATGCATACACATGCGCAAAAGGAAACAATTGGCCAATTGCAATTGGTAATGAACCAGACCCATAGTTCTGTCAGGCAGACTGAAGCATATTATGGAATTTTTTGGAGGTCAATAGATAAGTCTGAAATCTTCATTGTCCAAATGTGAGAGTTTGAGTTTGAGAAAAATTAAGGCTCATGTTTGTATTCTTGCTGCTATGACAACAACAATGCAAGCTATCAGGAAGAAAAAGAGGAGCAAAAGCTGAGTTGCTAGACCAAGGACTGACTGCAGAGGGAAAATAGCGTCTCCCATATGCCTCTGGTTCAGGAGATACCAGAAAACAACCCTGATGATTTCAGTAATTTCTTGTATGGAAACCCATCATTCCAGAAGCTTCTCCAGCAGGCCTGTTTCTGCTGAGCAGAGACTGGTGGTTACGCTGCACTATTTGGCTACAGGGAGAACACTGGCTGATCTGTGGTATAGCACTGCAATATATGGGGGAGGTCATACTTGACACCTGTGAAACCATCATCAAAGTTTTACATGATCATATAGTATAATCATACACAGAAACACTATAATAAGAATTTATTTTAAATATATTTAACACGGGTGGCATTAGTAAGCCATGAATTCTTTACAGGGCTAGAGGGATCCACCCACAAATGAGAACAAAAAGGAGGAGCGACCACAGCTAAGGGCTGCCTTATGTACTGAAGGCCAGGGGAGGTTGAGGAGGCAGAAAAGTTAGGCTGCCAGAGGAGACAGTCCAAGTGGGACTGTGGCAGCCATAGAGCCCACTGTGCCTGGAGGTCAGTGGGGGCCCGGCTTGGTCAGTGTCTAGACCTGCAGTCAGGCAGGAAGGACCACAAATCTGATTGTGTTTGTGTGAAGATGTAGCAGCCAAGCTGCTGGCTGGGAGACCAGGTCCATACTTGCAGGAGGAAGGGAGAACCACTAAAGAGATTGTGTGACTTTGTGGAAGTCAGGCCAGGGGGCCATGTCTATCATGTTTGAGACAGGACTACTAGAGACTGTGTTAAGTTTGCAGCCTAGCTAACCATAATAGTAAGGGTTCAAGAAGTGAGGTAATGCCCTGAACAGTGGCTGTTTTTGTCATTTTTGTTCCTAAATGCTGACAGTAAAGCTTGATTTATTACTTTTAACCTGAAAAGCTGTGTGTGGTCCCTTATTATACACCTAGGCACTGTACCAGTGACCCCTCTACTGAGCTAATTACCCCAGTTTATCACACACTATATAGAATTTTTAACTATAAGAACAAGTAAAAGTATAAAAGTGTGAACTCAACATTCATAAAACCTATAAAATGTATAAAAAATAAAAGCCACATATTTTGGTACTAGAAACTATGATGAGGATAGGGTTGGTACAGAGTTGGGGTTTCACTAAAGTCATGAAAGGGCCGCTTCATGCTGCCATAGTTGTTCATGGTGGCGGTTGAGGTTGTGGTAGCACAGAGGGTAATGTTTGGTGCATTTCATACTGGCCATACTGTGGATAGGTCCTGGATAGATAACTGGTTGCAGGTGGTGGGGGTAATGGGGCAGGGTAGATTGGCCTAAGTTCAGTGGGGTGAGGCATAGGGGCTCATCCGTTAACCAGGTATGCTGGGAAAGTGTCCCAAGATTGGTAAAATGCCTCATTTATAATCTTCTCCACCACTACCCACTGGGTTGCATGGTCCATGTCCCTCAGTTTCTTGGCATATGCACTTGCCAAATGTTCATGCTCATCCTTGTCCATTGTTATGAGCCTGTTAGCAGACTCTAGGATCTGGTGAGTCATGACCTCTGCCTGGGTCGCCCCTTGCTGTTGTCATTTGCATCCTAGCCTCATGCTGACATCTGCTTGCTGTGTAGGTTACTGGGTGTGGGGTGAGGGTCTTGAGGCTGCTGTGATGGTTGCTGATTGATGGTGAAGGGTGGTTGAGCAGAAGACAATCAGTGGAGTGCCTGTATGCTTCTCAATAGTGGCTGATGTCCCTTCTTCTATAAAAAAGGATGATATTAGATAATTGATGATTGTTTTTGATATTTAATTTTAAATATTTTTTTAAAATTTTAGTATCCTAATACAGTGAAAGAGTGGCTAGATGTTTCCAAATACTTTGAAAAGAAATGGAAATTACCTAATTGTGGTGGAGCCATCGACAGGAAACATCTGCATCATGCCACCAGCTAATAATGGATGATTTACTACAACTCCAAAGGATTCTTTATTATTGTTCTACTGGTCATTGTGAATGTCAAATATGAATTTTTGTTAGTGGACATTGGCAAAAATGGTAAATTGTCTGATGGTAGGGCCTTGGAACACACAGTGTTTCCTAACAAGCTCAAAAACAATTCAATGAACTTAGCCGCAAGAGAAAAAAATACATATGGCCGTAATTTTGTATTTGTGCAGTAGCTGATGATGCCTTCGCTCTGCATTCTCATGTATTAAAACCTTACCTACAAAGGGCACTCATTATGGAGACAAGGATTTTTAATTACAGATTGTCAGTCTAGAGCTAGATGAGTGGTAGAAAATGCCTTTGGTATCTTGAGCAACAAGTTTTGCATTTTCCATAAGCAGGATTCTTAATCCTATCTGCCCCTCATCATGGGGAGTGAGCTCTGACTGGACACCAGAACATGGCAAACTGCCCTCTTTGCAACTATATATAAATATATATATATATATATATATATATACTGTATATACATATATACATCCAATGTTGTTCCCAGAAGCATGAAAAAAACACTACAATTATAGCCCGTATTCTATATTGAATTATATTGCAATACACTGAGATAATCTGTGTGTTATTATACCTATGAATAATGATGGTGTTTCATCTACCATACACCTTTCTTATATTAAGGTTGAATCAACCGTACCCTTATATTAAGGTTGAATCAAAAAATCAGAATCTCCATAGAGAATTCCAGGGGGGGGGGATGGAATTCAAAAGCTATTGGGGGTACATGCTGAAATTTGGCACGACTGGGTAGAACTGCAGGTGCTGCATTCCAAATTTCAGGGCAAAAAAATAAAAAAAATAGGATTTGGGAGTAATCTAAAGTTCCAACTATCAGTTTTTTCCGACACTCTCAATTAGGACCACTTTTCTGCTGTTCTCTATAGGGGATTTTTGGGAAGGCATAACTCAGGGTAGGGGGCAAATTTAGAATTTGGGTTTGTGGGTAGCAATTGTTCCAGGATAGGGCCTTTTGGGGTTCAGGTAATTGAGAAAGTTACAGTTTTTAAACTAGTACCTCACAATTGTGCCATTACAGAGATAGGAAGATTCCTTGTGTAGACTCAGTTGGTGCCTCCAGCAGGTGTACTCACTGTGGCTTCATTTGGGTGAACCAAGATGGCTGTCTTCTGTGGGTGGTAGCAGGGGCCAGGACAAGGGGAAGGAAGCCGGCATTTGCTGTGGTCGGGGCCTGGGGGGAGGTAACGGGCGTTAATAGCGACTGAGAACCAGGGGGCAAAGCAGGCAGCGGTGGCAGTGGTGCAGCCAATAGTGGCCTAGGCAGGGAGAGTGTCAGGTGGTAGGACCCGGGGTTAGTAGCTGGTGTTAGCGGCAGATGCAGGCTCGTGAAGTCTGCATCTGTGTGTAAAAAACAAATGTGTAAAAAAAAAACAGCGTGGGCACCCCCAAAAAAGTGCAACCAGCATCGGGATTTTAGTGACCCAGTGCTGGTTGTGCAAAATACGGAGGACAAACTATGAATGGGTCCCCTGTATTAAGCATAACCAGCACAAGGCTAATCAGAACCTGTCCTGGTTGCCAAAATATGGGGGACAAACAACGTAGGGGCCCCCATATTCAGCGCAACCAGCACTGGGCTCTGTGCAGGTCCTGGTTTTGGAAATACAGGGTAAAAAAATGAGTAGGGTTCCCCTGTATTTTCCAGAATCAGCACTGGACTTTTTCTAGTGGGGGGGCTGATGCCAAAGAAAGGGGAGCTCTTTCACCAGGCCCCCCAGCAGAAGCATCAATTCTGACTGCTAGTTAGCACAGGCAGGGGATCCCTGGGGAGTTGGGGACCCTGTAATAAAGGGATCCCCCTCTCCAGGGCACCCCAGGCATAAGCTGATAGCCTGGGGCTATCCCTGTCACCCCTGGGGAAGTGGGTGCCAGGTTGATTGTGTAAATGTGGTGTGAAAAAATAGAATTGTTAATATATTACCAGCATGCAGGGTATTACAGGCCCACTGGGGCCTGTAGTTCTACAGCAAAATAAATATTAAAATAAACACAGGACACACACACCATACAAAGTAAAAGTTTATTAAACATTCAAGCACACACACATGTATACACACATATACACATACTCACCTATGTATCCCTGTAGCCATCGGTCCCCTTCTCCACTAGATTATCCATAGGGTACCTGAAAAAAAATATACTCACCTCCTCCTATGCAAGGATTGGTCCTCTTCGGTCCAAAGTAGGCAATCTCTGGGCTTGGCAAAACAAAAAAACATGATACGCAACCCACAGACCAAGCCCTGGGGTGCCTTGGAGCCCCTTATTCAGGGGGATCCCCAGATCCCCAGGGATCCCTGGCCTGGACTGACTAGTGGTCAGGGTTTATGCTTCGGCTGGGGGGCCCAGTGAAAAGGCTCCACTGCCTGGGGCATCAATCCCCCTCTAGAAAATGTCCGGTGCTGGTTTTGTAAAATACAGGGGAACCCTACTTATTTTTTACCCTGTATTTCCAGAACCAGGACAAGCTCAGAGCCCAGTGCTGATTGCGCTAAATACAGGGGACACTTAGGTCATTTTTCGCCTGTATTTTGGCAAACAGTACTGGTTGTGATTTGAAAAACTAGGCCCCAAACAGGACATAATGTAAAGAAAATAAAGAGATGCAAGATGGAATTGTCCTTGGGCCCTCCCACACACCCTTCTGTTGTATAAACAGAACATGCACACTTTAACAAACCAATCATTTCAGCGCCAGGGTCTGCCACACGACTGTGGCTGAAATGCTTGGTTCGTTTGGGCCCCCACAAAACAAGCTGGTAATTAATCTGTCCCTGCACAAACTGGCTCTACAGAGGCAAGATGTTGTCCTCATCCTCCTCATCCACCAATTCCTCACCCTCTTCAGTGTTGTGTACATCCTCATCTTCACAGAGTATTAATTCATCCCCGCTGGAATCCATCACCTCAGGTCCCTCTGTACGTTCTGGAGGCTGGTTTCCCTGGAAGAATTGATAATTAATTTTAATGAACATCATCTCCACATTTTGTGGAAGCAACCTCCTACGCCTTTCGATGACAAGGTTCCTGGCTGCACTAAACACTCTTTCGGACTACACACTGGAGGGGGGGCAACTTAGGTAATTTAGAGCCAATTTGTACAGGGGCCTCCAAATTGCCTCTTTTTTCTGCCAGTACAGGTACGGACTGTCTGACATGCCTACTTGGATGCTGTCACCCATGTAATCCTCCACCATTCTGTCAATGGTGACAGAATCATATGCAGTGACAGTAGACATGTCAGAAATTGTTGACAGGTCCTTCAATCTGGACCAGATATCCAAACTTGGTCCTGCCTGCCCTTCATCACCGCCAGCGGGTTGCTTATGATACCTAAGTTTTTTCCTGGCAGCCCCAGTTGCAGGAGAAAAGGAAGAAGGAGCTGTTGACATGACATGTTGCACTTCAGCTGACAGTGTTTTCACCAGCAGGTCTTTGCACCTCTGCAGGCTTGTGTCGGCTGGAAAGAGAGACACCCATAGGCTTTAGACCTTGGATCGAACACGGTGGCAAAAATGCAGTGGTCTGATTTCAACAGATTGACCACCCTCGAATCCTGGCAAAGCAAATGAAGGGCTTCATCCACAAGTCGAACATGCCGAGCAGAATCGCTCCATTTTAGCTCCTCCTTTACTTTCTCCAGCTGCTTCAGCAAAAGCGTGATGAGGGGAATGACCTGACTCAAGCTGGCAGTGTCTGAACTGACTGAGTTCGAAGGGCTGGAGAACCTTGCACAACACGGAAATCATTCTACTCTGCACTTGAGTCAGGTGCATACCCCCTCCTTTGCCTATGTCATAGGTGGATGTATAGGCTTGAATGGCCTTTTGCTGCTCCTCCATCATCAGAAGCATATAGAGGGTTGAGTTCCACCGCATCACAACCTCTTGCTTCAGTTGATGGTGGGGCAGGTTCAAGAGTGTTTGCTGGCACTCCAGTCTTCGGCACACAGTCGCTACATGGCAAAAGTGGGCAGAAATGTTTCGGGCCACCCAAAGCGTCTCCTGCACACCCCTGTCGCTTTTCAGAAAATTCTGCACCACCAAGTTTATTGTGTGAGCAAAACATGGGACGTGCTGGAATTTGCCCAGATGTAATGCCCGAACAATATTGGTGGCGTTGTCAGATATCACAAATCCCCAGGAGAGTCTAAGTGGGGTAAGCCATTGGGTGATGATTTCCTTCAGTTTCTCTGAGAGTTTGTCGGCGGTGTGCCTCTTACTGAAATCGGTAATTCACAGCGTAGCCTGCCTTGGAACGAGCTGGCGTTTCTGAGCTCCTGCTACTGGTAACGCTGCTGTTGTTGCTGCGTAAGGCGATACATCTACCCAGTGGGCTGTCACAATCATATAGACCTTAGTCTGCCCTGTTCCACTTGTCCACATGTCCGTGGTTAAGTGGACATTGGGTACAACTGCATTTTTTAGGACACTGAGGACAATTTTTCTGACGTCTCTGTACATTATCGGTATCGCCTGCCTAGTGGAGTGGAATCTAGATGGGATTTGGTACTGGGAACACACTACCTCCATCAATTGTCTAAATCCCACTGCACTAATGGCGGATACCGGACGCACGTCTAACACCAACATAGCAGTCAAGGCATCAGTTATCCGCTTTGCTTCAGGATGACTGCTGTCATACTTCATCCTCCTTGTTAAGGACTGTTGGAGGGACAATTGCTTAGTAAAAGAAGTAGTGGTGTTCCTACTTCCTCTCTGGGATGATGAACGACTCCCAGCAGCAACAGCAGCAGTGGCAGCAGTAAGTGTAGCAATGCAGGATCCTCCGAAGGAATCCCGGATAGGAGAGGAGTCAGTCATGCCAGTGACATGGCCTGCAGGACTACTTCCGATCCTGACTGAGGAGGAAATTGATGAGGAGGGAGTTGACGGTCTGGTTTGCAGGCACTTGGATACAACAGGACAAAGGGATTTAAGTTTCCCTGGACTGCTTACGGTCCTAGCCAAAGTTTCTGAACTTGACAGTAACTTATGAACACGCTGCAGGTGCCGTATAAGGGAGGATGTTCCTAGGTGGTTAACATCCCTACCCCTACTTATTCCACCTTTACATACGGTACATATGGCAAGACAGTTGTTGTCTGGATTTGGATAGAAATATTTACAGACCAAAGAGGTGGAATGTTTGGTCTTTTGCCCAGGCATGACCATGATGGGCTTTTTCATCCCACGGACAACAAGTGTCTCCCTCAATGCCTGATTTAAACAAACCACATCACCATCAGAATCCTCCTCGTCAACTTTCTCCTCAGCGCCAGCTACACCAATATCCTCATCCTGTTGTACTTCAGCAGTGACATCTTCAATTTTTATATCAGCAACTGGACCGTGGGTGCTCCATCCAGCACTTGCAGAGGGCATGCAAATGGTGGAAAGAGCCACCTATTGCCGTCCAGTGTTGGGAAGGTCAAGCATCGCAACCGCCGCCACACTTGGACTCTCCTTGGGAATTTGTGATATCTTCTTAGAATGCACAGTTCTCTGCTGTGCTTTTGCCAGCTTAACTCATTTGATTTTTGTAGCGGGAGGAGGGCTACCATCATCCTGTGAAGCTGAACCACTAGTCATGAACATAGGGAAAGACCTTAGCCGTTCCTTGCCACTCCGTGTCGTAAATGCGTATTGGCAAGTTTACGTTTCTCCTCAGACGATTTAAATGTATGTTTTAAGGTAATTTTCCTGAACGTTGTCATTTGGGATTTTATATGCCATCTACTATGACATTGGGCATCGACCTTGGCAGATGACGTTGATGGCATTTTATCATCTATGTCATGACTAGTGGCAGCAGCTTCAGCACTAGGAGGAAGTGGTTCTTGATCTTTCCCTATTTTATTTTTATCGGACAAATGTTTGTCCTTCATTCATGTGATATTGATATATACGTGCAGCTAAGGTGCACACAAACACAGAAAAATATTTTAAATTTTTTTGGGGATGGAGCGCACTTTCGGGATTACACTACCATTCAACAGATGAGCTAAATGGGCCTTGATTTATGACACAGCCACACGTTTGGTGCAGCACACACAATTCACAAACATAGAAAAAAATTGTTTTTTATTTATTGTGCAGTGCACTTTGGGTGTCACCCTTTAACAGATGAGCCAGCCTGCCCCTGATTTACACAGGTGCATGCTTGGCACTGCTACTTTGTTGATGCACGTGTGGCTACTGCGCACACAATTCACAAACACAGAAAAAAAAATATATTTTTTTTTTTTGGACCGCACTTTGGGAGTTACACCACCCTTTAACAGATGAGCCAGCCGGCCCTTCATTTATGACACAGGCGCACACTTGGCGCTGCTACTTTGTTGATGCAAGTGCGGCTACTGCACACATAATTCACAAACACAAAAAAAAGGATTGTTTTTTTTTTGCACTTTTGGGGAGCACCCTTGATGGCTAGATCACCCCTTGGACAACACTACTTTTAGGACTACAGCCTTTGTGGGACACTGCACAACACAGCCAGCCAGCCTCTATGGACTTTGGAGTGGACACAGCCCCTATGGACAACTGACTGCACAACACAGCCCAGCCAGCCACTATGGACAACAGCAGCACAACATAGCCCAGCCAGCCCCTATGGACATTAGCAGTACAACACAGCCCAGTCAGCCCCTATGGACTTTGGAGTGGACACAGCCCCTATGGACAACATCAGCACAACACAGCCCAGCCAGCCCTAACTCCCACCCTCTCTCTTCACTGTGCACAGCCGGAGTGAAAAATGGCACAGATGCGGGGACCTTTTATAGAATCCAAAACCTGCGAGATCCGACAGTGGGATGATGATGTTTTGCCTCGTTTTCAGATCTGAGTCAGGCGGGAAAATATAAGCTGGACTCGGTTCCCGGCTCGGATCGGAGGGACTCAGGGCGGTTTGGATTTCATAAATCCGAACCCGCTCATCCCTAGTTTAAACCAGTATAAAGATATGAAAAAAATGCCTGACCCTAAAGGTCCCAAGAGTAGCCCAAGGACAAAATTAAGTATGTGCCGTAAGCTAAACCTAAGTAAAGGCAACAACCAGCATTGTAACATTGTTATAAATTGGGCAAATAAACAACATAAATAAATGCTGCTGTGCCTTGGACACATGTGTAGACTGAAAACATTGCCTGCTTGTGTGCTGTATTGGCACTGTGTCCACCTCAAAATCAGGCCCCCTTGATTTTTGGATAACCAGCACTGAGCCTTGCCAGCCTGGGTTACTGGAAGTAGAGTGGGTCCCTGCAGTGATTGGGTCCCCCCACCATAATTCCAGACAGCCCCAGGCTTTAGACACCAGGACTGGCATTCCCAGGGGAGTTGGGCCCACAAAACTGCACATGGGCCCACCTTCTAGGTATAACCAACCCTGGTGCCAATTGCACCAGCTCTCTTCTCTGTACCCCATGGTGGTGGGTACAGGGTTAAATAAATAGTTTAAATTGTTCAAATATAGTTAGGACATAGGGCACAGTGTAAGGTTGTAAGTACACTGGAGGGCTGTAGGTACAGTGCAGGTCACACTGCAGGGCTGTGGGTAAGGTACAGGTCACACTGGCTGGCTGTGGGTAAGGTACAGGTCACACTGGCTGGCTGTGGGTAAAGCTTTGGCCACACTGGAGGTCTATAGGTAGAGAGCAAGGTACACTGGGGGCCATGGGTAGGGTACAGGTCACACTGGAGGGCTGTGGGTAGGGTGCAGGGCATTTTGGAAGTTAACATGCAAGGTATACTGGTAGGAAGCGGTCAGTGAGCAGTGCACAGACATGATCAGGGAACAGCAGAAGACTCTCACTATTGTATGCTGAATTCTTACTGTTCCTGTGTAGCAGAAAACACTTGTAGAATTGCTTAAGATAAATGGATAATGTGGGGTTCTGAAGAAAAAATTATGTATCAAATTGGTAGTGGATTTCATTCAAACTTGTACAAGCAATTAAATTCTGATCATAGGCTGAAGCCTTAATGGATGTGTTCTTTGGACAATACAGATATGGTATGCCATCACACCCTGTGCTTAGATGCAGATTCAGCACTGTCATAGAGTGAGATTCCTTTTACTCACAAAATGGTGGAGCTACTAATTTACTGATTTGTGTGCTCAGTGAAACATACACATGCAGTCTATGCAAATGTAGGCTTGCCATCCATGACACTCTGTCTTTCCCTATCCGAGCAGCTCTGTTTTATCCCATATGTGCCACTCTGTTATCCCCATTTACACAGATGTCTTCCTCATTCGTGCCGCTCTGTCTTCCAGCATCCATGCAACTCTTTCTTCTACCATACACACCGCTCTGCCTTCCATGCAACATATTGGATAAGTAATGTTTCAATTAAAGTAGGGAATGTGCTTATATGTAATAAAATGCAATACTTAAAAAATATTTGGTATTTATTTAACATCTGCTTACTTTAGTCTGTGATATTTGTACGTTTAATATTTTTCTTCAGCTTTTACAGTGATTTGCTGTTGTATTGCCATGCATAGCAATTTTTCATTGTATCGCTTGTCCTTAGATTGAGTGGCTCTAGCAAGATGCTGACTGTGTCTACATTCCATGCTACCATATTCTTTAAAAGCATTAAACTTTAACAAAGCATCAACAGAAAATGACATCTTTATTATAATGCACAAACATGAGTATGTATGTATTACATAACAGTGCATGATAAATGTTATTTACCAAAACTCTACTCAGCAGCAAGTATACCAACACCCAAACACAAGCTGCAAAATCAGTCTTTTACAGAAAGATAATGGCCCTCATTCAGAGCCACTCGCTAGCGGCAGTACGCTCGTTCCGAGCGATGTTCGCACATCTGCGCATGCGTACGGTTTTTAGTACGCATGCGCGAACCAGTCAGTGTGGCCGAAAATCGTTGGTACGCAATATAGCGAGGGCCTGCTATTTTGAGTGACAGAATGAGGCGTATGTGGGTGGTAACAGGGGAAGGTGCTTGAAAACGGGGAGTGGAGATCCGAACGCAGGCGTGCTTAAAGGTCAAAACGGGCGTTTTAAGGGAGTGCATAATTAATACAGCAGCGTCATTGACCATGTCACTTGGTTTTTTTTAACTCAGAACTGCTCGCAAAATAGCGGTTGAAAACACCAACCACAAGAATAGCGAGCAGTTCATACGCTGTACGATGTACTCGATTAATCTAATAAATAGCAGACATGACGTATGGTGCGTGCGGCCAGGGGGCGTTTTTATCAAATAAACGAGCGTATGTTTTGCTCGCTCATTCAGACTTAGAGGTGGGAACAGACTGCAATTTGCGAACGGATCATTTGAATAGCCACCCCTTGTTTTTGAACGTACGACCACAAATAGCGAACGGCTCTGAATCAGGCCCAATGTGTACTTTGAAACTGACATTGACCAGCAGCATGAGCCTTTCTAATGCAGGTAGTTTTAGTACAGCACACGTTAGAGGATCTAACAACTAATGCTGAATGAGATGAAGGATTCGTTTAACACTACAGTAAAGGGATTGTTTTTAAGTGGCTTAAATGGAAAATCCTAAACCACCTTTGTTGTTCAAAAGCTGCAGACATTTTAAAATAAAACAAGCAAGGTCTTAGCCATTTGGTATTTCCTGCTCAAAGAGTTTATATTTTGCTTTAATCTTAACACTTTATCACCTAAATCTATGTAGAGAAATCACATGGACTAAACTCAAGTAATTTGGTTCAGGAATACATACATGGGAATTAGAAAATAACTCTGCTCATTTGCCAGCGGCCTTTACGAGCCACCTAATTAGGTGATTAAGTCATTAGAAGGGTATGTGTATCTTAATAGCTTCAGCTCAGTCATTGAAATCAGAGGAGATAAAGACAAGATACTGTTTTTAAATCTCTTACCCTGAAAAGGTAATGAATCCATTTACTTTGTCTGGCAGTGCATTTCTATAGTACAGTGGAAAATAAAGGAAGCCAGCTTTCAGAAAGCCTTTGAAACATGCTAGTATGACAAATGGTCCTTTCTTTGGCACATTGTACACAGAGGATAATTTTGACCATTTTGGATAAAACTAAGACAAGAAATCATCAAAACTCGAATAAATATAGTCAAGCTTAGGAATTTAGATGCTTATCTTTATATATAGTAATTGAAATTCCCTTGAAATTGAATATAGAATTTCATAGCGCAGGTAAACTGCTATGTTCAAATTGATTTAAATATGTCATTATGTTACCCCTTAAACAAGGTTTTATTCTTAGTGTTTTACTCCTTATTACTCAACATGAACATTATGTACATTGTTTAGTATTATTATAGCTACCTTACTTTGAGTAAATATCTACAGTGCATATACCAACCTCAAATAATGTAATGCAACAACTTTCATTTCATTTTGAATGTTTCTATTAATGTATTAAATAAGCAATATTTATTAGCAGAATTTATTAATACATATACTATATGTGTAATTCATTAAATTATATAATAATAATAATAATAATTATAATAATAATAATAATAATAATAATAATAATAATAATAATAATAATATACTGACAATTTGGTTATAATGTGGTTATAATGTGGTTGAGTCTCCCATATCCAAATATTCTGAAATATGGAATTTTTGAGCATGACTGAAACATTGACACATTTGCTCTCTGATGGTTCAATGTACACAAACTTTGTTTAAAGCACAAAAATATTTAAAATATTGTATACAATTACCCCCAGGCCTTGTTTATAAAGTGTATATGAAACATAAATGAATTTTGTGCATGAACACAAACTTTGATGCACAAAATTATAAATAATGTTGTATAAAATTACCTTCAGGCTGTGTGTATAAGGTGTATATGGAACTTAAATCCATTCTGTGTTTAGACTTGGGCAGTGGGGGGCGGGGCCGGGGGGCAGGGTGCCATGTGCCCCCCGGGCCGCAGCTTCATGCGGGCCGCGGGCCGGTGCAGTCTGTGTCACTGTGACACAGACTGCACCGCATGTGTAGCGCTGACCGGACGGAGTTCGGTCAGCGCTACACTGACAAACACACAGCTGCTGGCTCCAGCAGCTGTGTGTTTGTTGTAAGCAGCCGCCAATGAGAGTCTGTCATACTCTCATTAGCTGCTGCTGCTGCACCCACTGCGGGAGCAGCTCCATCTTCCGGCTCCCGCAGTGGGCAATGGGAGAGACGTCATGATGTCATATGACGTCTCTCCCATAATGCAGAGCGGCCCGGCCCGGGTGGACAGACAGAGGAGCAGATGGCGGTGGCGGGAGCAGGGATTCAGGTAAGTGTTTTTTTTATTTTGATTTTTTTATTATGTGTGTCTACTGGGGGGGGTCTGGTACTACTGGGGGCACTTCAAAGGGGGGGACTACTACTACTGAGGGCACTACAAGGGGGAGGGGACTACTACTACTGGGGACTACTACTACTGGGGGCACTATAAGAGGACTACTACTACTACTACTGGGGGCACTACAAGGGGGTTGGGGGACTACTACTACTGGGGACTACTACTACTGGGGGCACTATAAGGGGACTACTACTACTACTGGGGGCACTACAAGGGGGGTACTACTACTGGGAGCACAACAGGGGGGGACTACTACTACTGGAGGCACTACAAGGGGGGACTACTACTAATGGGGGCACTACAAAGGGGGGGACTACTACTACTGGGGGCACTGCAAAGAGGGGGGACTACTACTACTGGCGGCACTACAAAGGGGTGGACTACTACTTCTGGGGGCACTACAAGGGGGGGACTACTACTGGGGGCACTACTGGAGGCCTGCGTAAGGGTGTTCTCTCCTGTGGCACATGGGGGCACTGCATATGGGCACTATGACAGGGGGCTGCCCTAATCTTTATTTTTAACTTACATTAATCCCATATGGACCCGCCTCCTACCTGGAACACTTGAGGGGGGGGCCGTAGCACGCATATTCTTCAGACACCCTGGCTACACGCTACTCCTCTGCCAGGGCCGCCTGCATGCATTTGCCCCCCAGGCTGGCTGTACTTGGGTCCCATCCCTAAGATATCTCATTATGGTATGCAAATATTCCAAAATACGGAAAAATATGATATCCAAAATGCTCCTGGTCCCAAGCATTTTGGATATGGGAGGCTCAACCTGTAATATGCAACTTTTTATAATACCATGGTGCCCACATTTCATTGCTGTTTTACATATGAATTTCTTGGTTGGAATTGTTAATCTCATTTTGGAACAGTTCTGAGACAGAAGATAGATTTATAATTAATTAATCAAAAATAATATACTGTGGATAGGAGTATACTGCTTTAATAAAAGACATTACCTTTAAAACATAATGCATGACCCTTATTAATATACATATAAAAAAGTTGCAAAAATATTTGTAAATGATGTATATGTGCACTCACTATAAATTTTAAGAATTGAGGTGTTTAGGCAGGTAAAGTCCAAATATGTAAAGCGTTTTATTAAGGTTTTCTATGTCAAAGTCACTAACATATAGTCGGAGACCACAATGAAGATTGAGTAGTCTGGACTTGGACATGAATGTTAGCAGAGTGGAATAGAGAACTGTATACTCTAATTGCATTCAGGTTTATAGTCTCTGTTTATAAGCATTGAAATGTCTGCCCCATTCAGCAAGCTGCAGAAAGTGAACCTTTCCAACACCAGCAAACGTCATATTACATTGATGGTGGACCCTTTAGCATATACACTATACTGTTGTTACAATATAAGTTGAAAACATGCATTCTTATACATTATACCTCTCTACTGTATACAATGCTATTTGATTAATGAATTAAATACATTACCTTTACTAGTACTACTATTGATGTGAGAGTGGGATTTTGTTTTGCTCCTGAAAAACATGTCAAAATCTGATTTAAATATTTTATGTGACATTTTTTCTAAAGGGTTAATCAACATTTATATAGTATGATTTAGTTCATTATCTGTTTCGTTCATAAGTTAATTTGATTTTTACCCAAGCAGCCAAGCTGTCGATCTTCACCAAGGCTGTTTCTATTATTTTTCTTATTTTTAATTTATTTAGATTTGTTTTGTTTGTGTTTACTGAACATTTTTTCCCCATTTGAAGCTTTTCAGTTTGGTTGGTTTATTTTAAATCAATTGATTGACTGCAACACAACACAAGGAAACATAGATTTGTGTTCTCATGAGTTGCTCACACCAGTTTCCTTCTACACTTATAAATCACACTGGTAGGTTAATTTTCTTCACACATTAGGGACTCATATTTTATGAGTGTGGTAGGGAGTTTAGAAAATATATTCCAAGGGGACAAGGACTGTTGTGAATGAAAACATATTTTCTGTACAGTACTGCACAAGATCATTGACGCTATAAAAATAATGATAATATTTTTTTTATTTGACAGTGCTATATAATAATTATTTGTTCATTTACTTTTGTTTGTTTCACTTTTTTATATGCCTGTGTAATATAGACATTATGGGGCTGAGAGTGCATGTAAATGTGTTCACAAAGAAAACCCAGGATGCTTACAACTCTGCACCAATAGCATATACACCAGCTTTGCATCAGACATATGCTTACATCCAGTTTTCAGTAGCTACTGTAAATGCACATTTGCTATTAGGTTGTAACATAATGAAAATGGGATGTGGTCATAATACTGACAGTTGGGATGCCGGTGCTTAGAATGCTGTTGCCAGAATACAGACACCTGTCAGAATCCTGGTGCTGGCATTCAGACTGCTGGCATCCTAATGGGAAGTACTGGGGTTAGGGGGAGGGTTAGGGGTTAGTGTTAGGCACTAGGGGGAGGGTTAAGCTTAGGCACTAAGGGGGGAGGGTTAGGTAATGGGTGCAGGGGGGAAGGATTGGTGTAGGCACTATAGGAGGGTTAGGTTTAGGTAGAGGATTCTGACCGTCGGCATCGCAAGCGCCGACATTCCATACCCAACCCAATGAAAACAAATCTTGAATACAATAGGTATATATCTCTTGATCATATGCACACAAAATATTATAATATATACACAATCAATAAAGAAAGCTTCCAGCACCATCAGTGATTAAGCCACAATCAAACAATCTCAAATGGATATTTAGCTTATGTAATCGTTCCTCATCATCATCACTTGGTATCAGGCATCTGCAATTGATATGGCTACTAACAGGCATATATAAGTAGGTGTCAGGTCTGAAATATATACAAGACAATCTGGCGGCCTTTGGGTAATAAACACACTTGTAATTGCTTTCTACTATTCTAGATTCCCAGTTCGGAAGCACCTAAAGTAGGGCACTAGGTACTATTATATTGATTAACCTGAGCTCCACTAAAACATTGACTGTATATATATATATATATATATATATTAGGGGTGAGCGGGTTCGGATTTCTGAAATCTGAATCCCCCCGAGCCCCCCCGATCCGAGGCCAATCCGAGTCAGGCTCGACTTTTCCCGCCTGACTCGGATCTGAAATCGAGGCAAAACGTCATCATCCCACCTTCCGGGTCTCGCAGGTTTTGGATCCTATATAAGGTACCCGCATCGGTGCCATTTTCTCACTCAGCTGTGGACAGTGAAGAAAGGAGGGTGGGAGTTAGGGCTGGCTGGGCTGTGTAGTGTAGTGTAGTGTAGTGCAGTGTAGTGTTGTGCTGTGCTGTGCTGCGCTGTGCTGCGCTGTGCTGCTGCTGTCCATAGGGGCTGTGTCCACTACTTCAAAGTCCATGGGGACTGGCTGGACTGTGTTGTGCAGTCAGTTGTCCATAGGGGCTGAGTCCACTCCAAAGTCCTGTGCAGTGTCCCAGTCCTAAAGGGGTGCTGTAGTGTTGTCCAGGGGGTGCTCTGTCCATCAGGGGTGCTCCCCCCAAGTGCAAAAAAAATATATTTTTTCTGTGTTTGTGAATTGTGTGCACTGTGGCTGCACGTGCATCAACAAAGGAGCAGCGCCAAGCGTGCGCCTGTGTCCCATAAGTAAAAGGCCAGCTGGATTGTCCGTTAAAGGGTGCTGTAACCCCCAAAGGGCACTCCAAACAAAATAAAAAAATATATTTTTGTGTGTTTGTGAATTGTGTGCGCAGTAGCCGCACGTGCATCAACAAAGTAGTGCCAAGCGTGCACCTGTGTCCCATAAATAAAGGGCCAGCTGGATTGATCACTAAATGGTGCTGTAACCCCCAAAGGGCACTCCAAACAAAATAAAAAAATATATTTTTTTGTGTTTGTGAATTGTGTGCGCAGTAGCCGCACGTGCATCAACAAAGTAGTGCCAAGCGTGCGCCTGTGTCCCATAAATAAAGGGCCGGCTGGTTTGACCGCTAAAGGGTGCTGTAACCCCCAAAGGGCACTCCAAACAAAATAAAAAAATATTTTCTGTGCTTGTGAATTGTGTGGGCTGTAGCTGCACGTGCATCAACAAAGGAGCAGCGCCAAGCGTGCGCCTGTGTCCCATAAGTAAAGGGTCGGCTGGCTCATTTCTTAAAGGGTGGTGAAACCCACAAAGTGCACTAGTCTCCAACAAAAATAAAAAATAATTTTCAATGTTTGTGTTCGCCTTAGCCGCACGTATATATCAATATAACATAAATGGAGGACCAAACTTTCTCCGATAAAAATAAAATAGGGAAAGATCAAGAATCACTTCCTCCTAGTGCTGAAGCTGCTGCCACTATTCATGACATAGATGATAACATGCCATCAACGTCGTCTGCCAAGGCCGACGCTCAATGTCATAGTAGAGGGCACATACAATCCCAAATGACAAAGTTCAGGAAAATGTCCTTGAAAAAAACATTTAAATCATCTGAAGAGAAACGTAAATTTGCCAATATGCCATTTATGACACAGAGTGGCAAGGAATGGCTAAGGTCTTTCCCTATGTTCATGACTAGTGGTTCAGCTTCACATGATGATGGAAGCCCTCCTCCCACTAAAAAAATCAAACGTGTTAAGCTGGCAAAAGCACAGTGAAGAACTGTGCGTTATAAGAAGATATCACAAATCCCCAAGGAGAGTCCAAGTGTGGTGGTGGTTGTGATGCTTGACCTTCCCAGCACTGGACTGGAAGAGGTGGCTATTTCCACCATTTGCACGCCCCCTGCAAGTGCTGAAAGGAGCACCCACAGTCCACTTGCTGATATACAAATTGAAGATGTCACTGTTGAAGTACAACAGGATGAGGATACTGGTGTAGCTGGCGCTGAGGAGGAAGTTGGCGAGGAGGATTCTGATGGTGATGTGGTTTGTTTAAATCAGGCTCCGGAGGAGACAGTTGTCCGTGGGATGAAAAAGCCCATCACGGTCATGCCTGGGCAGAAGACCAAACATTCCACCTCTTTGGTCTGGCAATATTTCTATCCAAATCCAGGCAACAACTGTCTTGCCATATGTACCATATGTAAAGGTGAAATAAGTAGGGGTAGGGACGTTAACCACCTAGGAACATCCTCCCTTATACGGCACCTGCAGCGCGTTCATAAAAAGTTACTGTCAAGTTCAGAGACTTTGGCTAAGACCGTAAGCAGTCCAGGGACACCTAAATTCCATTGTCCTGTTGTATCCAAGTGCCTGCAAACCACACCGTTAACTCCCTCCTCGTCAATTTCCTCCTTAGTCAGGATCGGAAGTAGTCCTGCATGCCATGTCACTGGCATGACTGACTCCTCTCCTATCCGGGATTCCTCCGGAGGATCCTGCATTGCTACTCCTCCTGCTGCCGCTGCTGCTGTTACTGCTGCTGGGAGTCATTCATCATCCCAGAGAGGAAGTAGGAACACCACTACTTTTACTAAACAATTGACCCTCCAACAGTCCTTAGCGAGGAGGATGAAGTATGACAGCAGTCATCCTGAGGCAAAACGTATAACTGAGGTATTGACTGCTATGTTGGTGGTAGACGTGCATCCGGTATCCGCCATTAGTGCAGTGGGATTTAGACAATTGATGGAGGTAGTGTGTCCCCAGTTCCAAATCCCATCTAGATTCCACTTCACTAGGCAGGCGATACCGAGACTGTACAGAAACATCCTCAGTGTCCTCAGTGTCATGAAAACTGCTGTTGTACCCAATATCCACTTAACCATGGACATGTGGACAAGTGGAACAGGGCAGACTAAGGACTATATTACTGTGACAGCCCACTGGGTAGATGTATCACCTTACGCAGCAACAGCAGCAGCGTCACCAGTAGCAGCATCTCAGAAACACCAGCTCGTTCCAAGACAGGCTACGCTGTGTATCACCGGTTTCAGTAAGAGGCACACCGCTGACAACCTCTTAGAGAAACTGAGGGAAATCATCGCCCAGTGGCTTACCCCACTTAGACTCTCCTGGGGATTTGTGATATCTGACAACGCCACCAATATTGTGCGGGCATTACATCTGGGCAAATTCCAGCACGTCCCATGTTTTGCTCACACAATAAACTTGGTGGTGCAGAATTTTCTGAAAAGCGACAGGGGTGTGCAGGAGACGCTTTGGGTGGCCCGAAAAATTTCTGCCCACTTTCGCCATTCAGCGACTGCGTGCCGAAGACTGGAGCGCCAGCAAACACTCTTGAACCTGCCCCACCATCAACTGAAGCAAGAGGTTGTGATGCGGTGGAACACAACGCTCTATATGCTTCAGAGGATGGAGGAGCAGCAAAAGGCCATTCAAGCCTATACATCCACCTATGACATAGGCAAAGGAGGGGGTATGCACCTGACTCAAGTGCAGTGGAAAATGATTTCCGTGTTGTGCAAGGTTCTCCAGCCCTTCGAACTTGCCACATGTGAAGTCAGTTCAGACACTGCCAGCTTGAGTCAGGTCATTCCCCTCATCAGGCTTTTGCAGAAGCATCTGGAGAAAGTGAAGGAGGAGCTAAGATGGAGCGATTCCGCTCAGCATGTGGGACTTGTGGATGAAGCCCTTCATTCGCTTTGCCTGGATTCCACGGTGGTCAATCTGTTGAAATCAGACGACTACATTTTGGCCACCGTGCTCGATCCTAGGTTTAAAGCCTACGTGGTGTCTCTCTTTCCAGCCGACACAAGCCTGCAGAGGTGCAAAGACCTGCTGGTGAAAACACTGTCAGCTTAAGTGGAACGTGACACATCAACAGTTCCTTCTTCATTTTCTCCCGCAACTGGGGCTGCCAGGAAAAATCTTAGGTATCCTAAGCAACCCGCTGGCAGTGATGCAGGGCAGGCAGGACCAAGTTTGGACATCTGGTCCGGACTGAAGGACCTGGCAACAATTTCTGACATGTCTACTGTCACTGCATATGATACTGTCACCACTGACAGAATTGTGGAGGATTACATCGGTTACAGCATCCAAGTAGGCTTGTCAGACAGTCCGTACCTGTACTGGCAGGAAAAAGAGGCAATTTGGAGGCCCCTGTACTAACTGGCTCTATTTTACCTGAGTTACCACCCCTCCAGTGTGTACTCCGAAAGAGTGTTTAGTGCAGCCGGGAACCTTGTCAGCAAAAGGCGTAGGAGGTTGCTTCCACAAATTGTGGAGAAGATGATGTTCATAAAAATGAATTATCAACTCTTCCAGGGAGACCAGCCTCCAGAATGTACAGAGAGATTCTGTGGATTCTGGTGGATTCCAGCGGGGACGAGTTAATTCTCTGTGAGGTTGAGGATGTACACAACAGTGAAGAGGGTGAGGAATCGGTGGATGAAGAGGATGAGGATGACATCTTGCCTCAGTAGAGCCAGTTTGTGCAGGGACAGATTAATTGCCAGCTTGTTTTGTAGGGGCCCAAACGAACCAAGCATTTCAGCCACAGTCGTGTGGCAGACCCTGGTGCTGAAATGATTGGTTTGTTAAAGTGTGCATGTCCTGTTTATACAACATAAGAGTGGGTGGGAGGGCCCAAGGACAATTCCATCTTGCACCTCTTTTTTTTCTTTGCATTTGTATTATGGTACAAGTTTCAGCAAATAGTATTATTAGCAGCACAAAAATGAACGAAACATAAAATTAAATACTGGCCTCTTTGGCTCTAGCAAATTGATTTTCTCTCTTAGTGGAGCCGAACATTCCTATCATAAAACAGAAGTCTTTAGCACAGCACTTAAATTCAGTAATCACAGTGTCTCTCAACAGGTCTGTTCCACCATTTATCAGCCTCTCACAGGTGATCTGGCAATTAAAGATGCTAATCAGCTCCTGTCAGAAGAGGCAGACAGAAATTAAAAACCTGGAGCTGCTTCTTGCAGGCATGGCCCACTAGCCTTCTGACCTCCCAGCCCTCTGGCCTTCACTGGCCTGGTGTTACAAGTCGCAGTCATGACTTGTCTCCCTCTGTAAATTTACCTGTGCAAGACGTGGTTGTTCCGGTCTCCTCAGGTGCTAGATGCTCGGCACGCCTCAGGAGGTCATGTACTGTCCATAGCACTATCTGATTGGATGATCCTCCTATTTGTACATGCCAGACCTATGCCGCCTTGCCAACAATATCATTCCTGTGGGTTCTCTTGGCTCAGCTGCACAAGCAGTATCCTGTCGAAGCTGTTGGAAGGATCTCTGTCTCCTCAGCTTTGTCTCCCAGCTGCCTCCAGCTCTTGTGGCCTCTCCTACAGCTCCCTAGCTGCACCATCAACTCCCGTGCTGTGCTCCGGCTTCCTTATCCCACCTATGGCTTCCTAGCTGCACAGGCAGTGATGGCCCTTCAAGCCGAATCAGCATTCTCAGGAGGTCAGTTGATGATAACTTGTACACAAACTTGTACACAAAAATGTACACAAACTTGTATTCAAACCTATGTTTTGTCTGTCATGACTTTGGATGCTAATTTGTACTACCCTGTACACAAACTTGTACTCAAACTTATGCATTGTCCGTCAAGACTGTGGATGCTTATTTATACACAAACTTGTACACTAACTTGTACTCAAACTTACGTACTGTCTATCAGGACTTTGGATGCCAATTTGTACACTATCTTGTACATTAACTCATACTCTAATCTAGGTACTATTCATCAGGACATTCTACATTGTTCAGTGCTCAAGCCACAACATCGGCTCTCCATGCTAAATCAATTGTCAAACTCTTCAGTAGGGACTCTAAACCACAACATCGGCTCTCAAAGCCAAATCTATTTTCAAACTCTTCAATATGGACTCTAAGCCACAACATCAGCTCTCAATGCCAAGTCAATTGTCAAACTCTTCAGCATCGGCTCCAAGCCCCACCATCGGCTCTCAAAGCCAACTCAAATATTTTCCTCTCCTCAGCACGGGCTCCAAGCCACAATGGCTCTCAAAGCCAAATCAATTATTAAACTCTTCAGTATGGGCCTCAAGCCATTTTTTCTATTCTTATAATCATACCACATTTCCTACCAACAAAATCAATAACTAGCTTCTTGCTGTATTGATAGTGTACCACCTCCTGTTCTGGATCTATATGCATATCTACTATCTATGATTTAGTCTCCATTCCTACTGTTGCTCCCATTGTATCTTTTTGCTCATCTAAGTGAATTGCTACTACCTTGAACTGTAAGTCCAAGTGTCCGCCTAAGTACCGGTAAAGGTTTCCCAGTTCTATGGGAACAATGGGCGGTTGTTATTGGCAGAAGATTTCACTAGCCTGGTTCTAGACTTTTCACGTGGAGTAGGCATTGGATATCATAACACCTGGCTTGGCCACTAAAGTCCCACCTGGGCTGTTTCCTCTGGGCAGCAGATAGGTGTGGTCACACAACTTTCTAAACTTGTTTGGGTGGATCCTACCACACAGACTCATTGGCTCACCAATGCCATCTAGCTTCATCAACCACATAACCCCCTCCTCAACTCATAACCCCTAAGTGACTTGAGACAAGGAATTTTTCATGATGAAGTCCATCTTCACTTTCCTCATCTGGGCCTTCTGCTACATTCAAGAACATCTTCCAGACTCTTCTGTCATCCGGTGGTCTCATCCTCCAAGTTCCTGTGTCTCTTCTTTTTCCTCACCTTATGAAACGTTATATGTTTACATGAATTGTCTAGCAGTTGTGTGACAATGCTTTCAAATTTTGCAACAATTTTATAGATTTGAACACATTTCAGATAAAGCTCTTTGTGCTTCTTCCTTCATTTCAAGGCTTTCAATTCTTTCCCTTGAACCTCTATCCGAACATTATCTAGCTCAGGGGTGGGCAATAAGCGGCCCTCTAGCTGTTGTTAAACTACAAATCCTATCATGCTTTGCAACAGTTTTAGCATGGCCAAATAGCATAACAGTAGCAGGGCATGCTGGGATGTGTAGTTCTACAACATATGGGGGGCGCTTATGGCCCACCCCTAATCTAGCCACATCCCTTTCTTTTTGGCTGTGCTTAAGATTTTCAATACTGTGAAGTTAAAATCATCATCCTGCACACTTTTTGTGGTGTCTGGAATTAAAGAAACAACATCAGAGGCTGTAAATGTCATCAGGAGGTCAAGACTTTCCAATTTGTATTCATTTTCAACACATTGATCAACAGGGCAAGTTGCTTTGACTAAATACACAATGTGCTTTGAACAGCCCTTCAGCAGCACATTGCTAACCAAGACAGAGCCTTCATGAGCACAGATACAATTTTCAGATACAGGCACTGCTTTCTTATGGTGGACTCTTCAAATAAAGTAGTAAGACAGTAAATTTCTAATGGATTACCAGGTCCTTCAAATGCTGCAGCAGGTTTGAACTCATTACCTACTATATCCAGTATTTTAAATTAACTACAGGACACCATTTTAGGTTTTGAGAATTTAGTGTAACTTTATGATATATATATATATATACACTTATCTTTAATAGTTAGTTCTCGAATCCAGTCCTCTCAGTGAAAATCTGGGGATTTTGTTAAAGATTTACAACATGTAAAATAAAACATGAACAACACCAAATGTGGTTAATTCAGATGCATTAACAAGTATGGAATAGAACAAATCCCTTTTTATAAACCACTTTTATGTGCCATAAATTAATGATACCTATATAGATACCAAAAAAACTGTATATCATAAAAGGTTTTAATTACAAAAAAATTAAAGGAGAAAAATAAAGAGAAAAAGTAAGTAGCACACGTTCAAAGTAATTAAATGTTGCTTTTCCAGCTGCATAGGAGGTCCAGTTAGATAAGGTAGTCTTCATCTATTCAGTAAGACATTATCAAGGGGAAAAGGCAAATAAGGCACAAACATCTATTTATTCCAGCTATAAGGAAATCAATTACATACATATATGTGTAATGAAGATGTCACTTCCTGATACATCATTTCCGGTAAAATATGACATCAAATATTATAAAAAGAAATACAGTGATAACAAGCAAATAATTATTCACTTAAGTAACAAAAAACACAACTTTGTAACACTTTGTTTTTGGTGACACTAAAGGGTGCTCTTCTCCTTTCACAACTTTATATTTTTGTTCTTATGGTTTAACACTGTATATATATTTTGGAGTAAGCCAATACCCTGAAAATACAGCCCTAAATCACTCTGAATACATACACCATGCCAACATTTTAGTTTAATATTAGGAATTAAAGATATTTGTATGTATACAATAAATATATTTCACAGTGCGCCGGATACCGGTAGTTACTTACCAGGTCCGGTAGCACTGGAATCTCGGCCGGTAGTGGGCAGCGGGTGGGGAGTCCCCAGGTGCTTGCTGATCAGGTGCCTGCTTCTGGTCCCCCTCGCTGTGCGGCTATAGTGCAGTAGATACGTACAAGCTGTGCATCACTCACAGATAGCACAGAGTTCAGCTCATGCTGTACATCACTCCTGACTGATGCTGATGTCTGTCTGTGCTGCTCCTGTCCAGTCTGCTCAGTGTCCTGTCACTGAGCATGGAGATGGCTCCCCGCAACTTCTTGCTCACAGCGTGTCTCCTCAACATGATGGTACACAAGCTGCACACCAGAGTTCCCTCCTAAACTACAGCATAGGTGCAGCCATGTTGGACACTTTCACCTGACACTCTTCCTCCACCAGATGATTGCAGCATCCAATCCCTTATAAGTTCAATTTCATGACTGGATCCTTTTGCCAGTAAAACATAGCTTATGCTGAAGATACAGCTCTGTTGTGAGCTCCCAGGTACTCTGTATCTGAATGGTCCCAGTCCATCACATTCCAGTTACAAGTCTGGTAATCAAGCCTCCAATTCCATGTCACACTCAAGTCTGATTTTACCTCAGAGACTTGTTCTTATCTGCCTCCATCGGTTCCAGCTGATACCTCCAATCATCAATCCCATCCCAACTATCCCAGTTGGTCAGTAGCAACTACCACCCTCTTTGTGCACAAACAGATACAAATAAACGTATTTGTTTCTTCCACCATCCATCCAGCCTCCAGTATTTCTGTTCTACCACAACACATCCACCACAACACACAGCCATCAGCTCCCCCAACCTCCCCCCATTTTTTTCCCTCCTCCCTCTCCCCACCAATACACACACACACAGCCAAGGAGCGCACGTACCCTCCAATCTTACCATATCTATCCAATAGTAGGATCAGGTACCCCTACTGTACGTTGCAGCACCATCCACACCTGGACCCCCCTCTCTCTCCCCCCCTCCCTACTTTATCTGTCCTCACACCTTCCCCCCCTCCATCATCCAACCCCTTATATCCCACAACACCACCACCACCCTGAAGCGCATCCCAAACCCAGTATTACCAGCATACTGTTGTTGCATACTGTGCATCCATATGCATCACAGTGTACGAAGGCTCCACTGCGATCATACTGCTTTTGCAGTGTCCATGCAGAACCATCACAGAGTGATTGACAGGAAGTGACCATTTTAAGGTGGTGACGGGAGGGTGTTCGGCGAAACACAGGCGTGTCAGTGCACTTGAATGCCATTACAGGGGCGTGCATAAATTAGCCACTACGATTGCATATGCAGCTTGAGCTTTCACAGCGTGCAATTAGGTTAGCAAATTCTGAGTAAGGTCCGACCTGTTGTAATTGTGCGTGATGCTCCGATGGTATTTGATGTTACCGATGGTTTCACAGACTTGCAATGTATTACGGATGTGAGTAAGGGATGTGGGCATTCTTATGTTAGGCTGCAATGGTATTGCGATTGCAAACATTAGCATATTTATGCAGTGGGTCTGCGTGTGTAATCGCAGCTACAATCACAGTGGTGATCCTTACTAAATCAGGGCCCCAATCCGATTTTGCTCATTTATCCAGTATAATCAACTCCAGTTATATTCTATTGTTTATTATCAATTCCACATCATCAGTCCCAGTCCGATATCATCATCTCCAGTTCTCATTCCAACCTGCTGTTTAATAAAGACATTACATTCCTATCCTCGCCTTCGGGCTCATCATCATCTACAGTTTCTCTACCTCCTCACATTAATACATGAGGAAATCCTGGCGCAAGCCACCCAGTTTCATCCATGTCTCTCAAGTATCCTCTTCAGACTCCCACACCTGGGGAGTCCAAAGTTCAGACGTGACAGTTTATACTGGGCCCATGGATCCAGCTGAGAGTCAAGCACAAGCATCTGGATTTACACTAAATTTTGTTGCTTGATATGTGGATATGATCTTATAGGGCGCACCTATTGGGAAAAAGATATCATTCACTTTTGACAAGTAATAGATCCACTTGGTTATTCCCTTGGTCAGCAGTCTCAATGCCGCCTGTAATGATTAATATGACCTTGATCAGGTCTGGTCATAAGCTGTAATGCAGTTGCCGGACAGTCAGATGGCAACACTGGGTTCCTTATTCTGATACTGAAGGTAGTGTATAGGTATGAGAATGCAAGGTAAAGTTGATGTAATTAGGGTGCGCGCACCTCCTACCATGGGCTTGTCAGCTTCGCTTGCAGGTAGTGAGTTCCGGCTTAGCGTGTTCCTTGTCTTGTATGCATTTTTCTAAAAAACGTTGATCAGAGGAGTCCGTGTCTTCCGCTTCCTTTCGTATTCGGTCCCAATCAAGCGCCGGCGGTAAGGGCAGCAGGTCTGGATCCCCCCTGGTAGAGCTCTTACCACGGGTCCAGGTAACCTGTTGCTGTTGTGATGTAGGCTGGCGCCGTTGGAGCATGTGGGTCTGTAATCAGTGCAGGTGTCATTTTACTGCTAAATTTTGTTGCTTGCCTAGAACACCAAGAGGTGTCACAGGGTCAAGGAGTTCAGTTCTTCCAAAAACTGACAAAATAGCTGGATAATATCCAATCCACTCTTAGGGGTTCAGGAGTTGCCACTACATCTGATCCAATTCCTTCGGTTTCAGTTCCACAGCGGCACCTTGACCACAAATTCCCACTCCTGCAATTTGTTGGGCACCCCAGAAATTACAGGGTTTTCTTGAATCAATGCAAAATCCAGTTTGAGCTCTAATCCAGCTATTATCCTACAGTCTGTATATATGTGGCATATATCATCTCCCTATTGTCAGGATATACCTTAAACATGGCTTCACTTTTATGGTAAAGATCTGATCCCATCCTAACATCTTACAATGAATTCATCACTGCATTCCGACAAATCTTTGACAAGCCTGGGAGACTGGGAGACTGTCATCTACATCTGCAGATCTACGACATCTGTGCCATGGTTCAAATTTTGTAGGCCAGTCAATTACTGGCATCAGAACTCTCTTGGAATGATGTAGCATTCTATGCAGCCTTTTGGATTTTCTTATTGGATACAATTAAATATGTTCTTGTTACCCATGATCTTCCAGACAAGTTTGAGGACTTGATCTCTCTGTGCACCAAGGTGGACTTACACTTTAAAGAATGAGCCATTGAGAGAGGGAGATTTGTTCATTCCATGCCTTAGGTAGCAGTCTTGCTTCAGTCAATTTCTCTTCCTAAAGAAAAATCCAATGCAAATCACCCATTCTCACCTATTACAGGAAGAATGCCAAAGACGACAGTCTGAGAATATCTGTCTATACTGCTCCTTCTCATCAGCTCAACAAATATCCCAAACATCTGGGAAATTCCCGCTCCTAACTTGGCAAGGAGAGGCTAAGTTGGGAGTAGTTAATTCTCCAAAGAAAATCAATTGCATTCTCTCTGATTCTCTTCAAGTGGCCAAGCGCATCAAGCAAGTATCTGTTCTGTTGGACTCAGGTGCAGCTGGCAACTTTGTCACATCTGACTTAGTCCAATGATGGGCATTACCAAACAAGAGTCTGCTTCATCCTATCTACCTCACAGCATTTGACGGAAGCCTCATCCTAGGGGGTACAATTACCTTTCATATTCGGCATCTGAGATTCAAGATTGGTGTTTTGGACTCTGAATTTTTAAGTTTTCTTGTCACAACCAGGGCCTTGTCACAACCAGGGCCTCTCATTCCATAGCCCTGGCTCCATCTGCATAATCCGCAAATTGACTGAAGAACCTCACAAACTACCACCTGGGGATCTTCTTGCTTCAGTTCTTGTCTTCAAAATGTTCTTACAGTATGCTCTGCACTACCATCTCATCAAGAATTCACTAATGTCTTTAGTAAAGCTAGTGCTGACATACTTCCTCCTCACTGTGAATGGGATTGTCCAATTAATTTAATTACTGGAAAATCTCCTCTCAGAGGGTGAACTTATCTGCTATCACACCCAGAAACAAAGGCCATGACTGACTATATCCAAAGAGTTTTGAAAATGGGTTCATCTGCCCATCTACCTCTCCCGCTGGTGCAGGTTGGTGCCCTGCATCAACTACAAGGGTCTGAATGACATCACAATTAAAAACTGCTATCCTCTCCCTCAGATCACAGAGCTTTTTGACCAAGTCAGTGGAGCCACCATCTTCACCAAGTTTGACTTGCAAGGAGCATATAATCTCATACAAATTTGGGAAGGAGACAAGTGGAAGACCACATTGAACACCCATGAGGGTCACTACAAGTACCTTGTTTTGCCCTTTGGTCTCAGCGATGCTCCTGCAGTATTCCAGCACTATATTAATGAGATCTTTTGCGATCTGTACAAACATGTTGTTGTCTATCATGACGATATTCTCATATTCGCCAATGATCTGGAGGAACATCGCCAAGAAGTAAAGGAGGTTCTGACATGTCTTTGTTCAAATCAACTATATTGCAAATTGGAGAAGTGTGTCTTCAAAGTCAAGTCTACTCCCTTTATGGGTCATATCATTTCAGGTTCTGGCCTCAAAATGGTATACAATCGGGAAGCCAGCTGCCTTAATACCGACAGACGGCTTCCCGACTGTCATATCCCGGCGAGGGTGAAATGCCGAGCATCTAGATGTAGACGCCTGACATTTCCCCGATGCCGGGAGACAGGCACCCAGCATCCCGATCAAATGGATGCCGGGTGCCATTAGCAGACAGCCGCAGGGGCAAGGGTTAGGTTTAGGGCACCCGGGGGGGACTTAGGGTTAGGCACTCCCCTGGGAGGGTTAGGGTTAGGCTAGGGGGAGGGATGGTTAGGGTTAGGCACCCCCAGGGGGGACTTAGGGTTAGGAACCCCCCAGGGGACTTAGTTTTAGGCAACAGGGAAGGGGGGGTTAGGGTTAGGCACTTGGGGTGGGAGGTTAGGGTTAGGTACCCTGAAGGAGGGTTAGGGTTAGGTTAGTTTATACTTACCTTAGCGAAGATCGGGATTTCCAGCACTGTCAGGCTTCCGCTGCCAGGCTCTGCTCATCTGTCGGCCAGGCGCTGCTGGAAATCGAACCGCCGGCTGATTCCCTCACAATGGATCCAGAATAGCTCCAAGCAATTCTGGAATGGCCACTTCCTAATACTCCCAAGACTGTTCAGTGCTTCCATGGGTTTGCGACCTTCTATCTTAAATTCATAAAGAACTTTCCACCATCTTTGCACCTATTACTGCTCTCACCCAGAAAGGTGACAAACCATCCAATGGTCAGAGGAAGCAAAGGTAGCCATCAAAAAAATCAAACAGAATTTCATTTCAGCTCCTGTTCTTCATCAAACTGATGTCACACAGCAATTTGTCTTGGATGTTGACACTTCTTCTGTAGAAGTCAGAGCTGTGCTCTCTCAATGCACTCCTGGTAGCCTTCTCCAACCCCTGTGGATTTTTCTCCAGGAAATTTACCCCGGCTAAGTGCAACTACTCTATTGGGGATCAAGAACTTCTTGGTATTAAGTTAGCCTTGTAGGAGTTGTGTTGTTTTTTGGATGGAGCTGTACATCCCATTTCCATTCTCACAGACCACAAAAACCTTTTATACCTTAAGACAGCCCATTGTCTGAATCTGAGGCAAGCCAGGTGGGCTCTCTTCTTCTGACACTTCAACTTCAACTTGTATTGTCATCAAGGGGTCCAGATCCAAAACGTTGATGCCCTCCATCACTCCATGGAGCAGGAAAATGAGACTACCTCCACTGTGAAACATATCATCACTCTGGTTGCTTTCTCTGCAGTAAAAATAGAATCCTCACCACCTGTTGGGAAATCTCATGTCAAGCCCACATTATGCAAGAAACTGCTACACTGGTTTCATGCTTCTCACTTTGCAGGTCATGCAGGCATACAAAAGACCTTTGAGTTCATTTCCAGGACTTACTGGTGGCCCTCTCTCAGAAAAAATGTCCAATACTCTTGTAACAAGTGTTACCAGCATAAAGTGCCTTGACAGTCTCCAGCTGGGCAGTTACTTCCTCTTTCTGTTCCACATCAACTGTGGGCACATCTGTCAATGGACTTCATTACTGATCTTCCGGTTTTTGAACAAACTCAATGCCATCTTGGCGGTAGTTGACCAAGATTGCTCACTTCAGACCTCTTACCGGTCTTCCATCAGCTCCCAAGTTGCCTTAATTATTCATACAAGAAATCTTCAGAATTCATGGACTACATCTGGAAATCATCTCTGACTGGGGAGTGCAGTTTGTCACCAAGTTTTGATGTTCCTTGTGTTCTTCACTTCAAGTCAAGCTCAATTTCTCCACTGCCTACCATTCCCAGGCCAATGGCTAGAAGGAAAGAGTCAACCAAGATCTGGAGTCATTTCTTTGTCTGTATGTATCCTCCACTCAGGACAACTGGACTGAACTGCTTCCTTGGGTGGAATTTTGCCACAACAATAAGTAACATTCTTAATCTGGTTCAATATACTTTTATGCCACTGATGGTCTCCACCTACAAGTTCTATTGTAGGTGGAGACCATCACCTACAATAGAACCTGAATTTCAGGCTCTTCATGCCTCACAAGTTCCAGCTCCTGACTGCACCATGCAACACTTTTCTAAGATTTGGAAATAAATTTGCTCCTCCCTTGTGAAGGCTTCTGAGCAGTACAAGAAGTTTCCTGACAGGAAGATAAGAGCAGTTCCCAGTCTCAAGCAAGGAGATTGAGTTGGCTGTCTACACAAAATCTCCAATTAAGAGTTCCAACCATTAAATTTGCACCCAGCTACATTGGGTCACTCACCATTGAGCATGTTATCAACCCAATTTCATTCAAACTCAAACTACCTCTCTTCCTAAGGATACCAAATTCCTTCCATATTTCTTTATTAAAACCACTCATACTCAACCAGTTTCATTCAGCAGTTCCAAGGGCACCTAAAGTGCATACTCATCATGGAGTTGAACATGAAGTGCAAAGATTCTGAAATCCATTAGAGATGTATTCAATACTTGATCAACTGGAAGGGATATTGCCCAAAAGAACATTCCTGATATTTTGCCTCTGATGTCCATGCTCCTCAGTTGATGTGTGCATTCCATGCCAAGTCTCCACGTAAGCCTAAGAGGTGCCCTGGGGCCAACTATGAATAGGGGGTGCTCCAATGCCACAAAACACCTTTTTACCTCTCCCATATCTGTCCAGGCTAGTGCTGAGGTCCGCTCATGCTATGCACCACTCCCGGATAGCACAGAAGTCCACTCACACTGTATGTTGCTCCTGGCTGGTGTTAATGTCTGTCTGTGCTGCTCCTGCCAAGTCCACTGAGCATGGAGATGGCTCCCTGCAGCTACTTGCTCACAGAAGGTCTCCTCAGCATGATGCTACACAAGATGCACACCAGAATTCCTTCCTAAACCACAGTATGGGTGCAGGCATGTTGGTCCTGTCACCTGATGCTCTTCCTCCACTCAGGGCGCTGCTCATAGACCAGCTGATCACAGCATCCAATCCCTGGGGATCCACCCCAATATATTACATTTCCTGACTGGCTCCTGTTGCCAGTACAACATCACTTCTGCTGAAGTTACAGTTCTGTGCTGAGCTCCCAAGTACTCTTTATTTGAATGGTTCCAGTCCATCACATTCCAGTTCCAAGTCTGGTAATCAGGTCTCCAATTCCAACTCGCACTCCAGTCTGATTTTACCACAAAGACTTGTTCTTATCTGCCTCTATTAAATACAGCCGATACCTCCAATAATCGATCCCATCTGATATCTCCAATCATTGGTCTCATCTGATATATTCAAACATTGGTCTCACACCGATCCAGGATTCAATTCATCAACAACGGTCTCAAACCAATGCATTTCTTAAATTCATCAACATCAGTCTCAAACTGATCCAGTTCTCCAATTCATCAACATCGGTCTCAAGCCAATCCAGTTCTTCAATTCTTCAAAATCAGTCCCAATCCGACCCTGCTCTTCAATTCAGTATTACTGGTCTCAAACCGCTGTTACTCATAAATTCAGCATCATCAGTTCCAATCCGATTCTGCTCAACTATCCAGTATCCTCAACAGTTATATTCTTTTCTGTTCATCATCAATTCCACATCATTGGTCCCAGTCCAATATCATCATCTCCATTCCAACCTGCTGTTTAATAAAGACAATACAATTCTGTCCTCGCCTTTGGGCCTATCATCCTCTACAGTTCCTTTACCTCCTCACATTTATACATGAAGAAGTCGTGGCTCAAGCCAACCAGGTTAATCAACATCTCCCAAGTCTCCTCTTCAGTCTCCCATGCCTGCTCTGACCAATTCCAAAACTGAGGCATGACAGCATCTTTCCAAGCAACTTTTTCTCTTAAAATGCTTCTTTTTCGCAAAGCGATATGAATAGTATGCACAAGCAGATTCTGCTGATTAAAATTATATGTGGCATGCCTATATTCTGTGTGCGACTGCAGCTATATCTGATTGCAAAATGCTACATTACAGTGTTAGCAGCTGTGACACTGTAATGTAGCATTTTGCATGCAGATACAGCCTCAGTCGCACACAGAATAATGTCCATCCTATTCACATCACTTTTTGAATGAAAAGCATTTTAAGGAAAAAAGTTGCAAGAAAAGACACTAGGCACTACTGAGTTGAGACACGGCATGACATGATTAGAAGGGCTGTTTAATGCGCAAGGAGGCTAGATGTATGTGAACACATTTGTATAACAATACAAAAACCATTATTCAACACATCAACAGTAATGACAGGAATCTCAAGTTCACAACACATAACAGTCAAGCCTCAGTCAACTTTCTCGATCAGGAAATATACATTGACAACCTTCAGATACACATGAAAACCTTTCAAAAACCCGTAGATGTAAACAGCTACATCCTCTCCAGCAGTGGTCATCACCCAAATTGGCTTTGACAACATCCCCACGGGACAGTTCAAATGCATCAGATGCAGCTGCACAAAACTCACAGACTATCAGGAAAAAGCCAACACCCTCAAACAGCAATTCATAGATAAGGCATACACACCAGACGTCCCAGAAGCTACACTCACCCAGATAGGAAAAGAGGACAGGAAACCACTTTTAGAGTAAAAACAACAATCACAAACCACACAGAACCACATCCCTTTCATCCCACAATTCAACACCCACTTGACACACATAAAAAGAATAATCAACAAACACTGGCACTTGTTACGGGAAGATGAACAACTCACAGACCTCCTACCCACCAAACCTAAAGTCATCTATCGCTAATCCCCCAACATCCACAACAAACTTGTTTTCAATCACATCCCACCCCCAAGCCTGACACAAAACACCTTAGACAACTCCAAACTCACAGGAGGTTTCTTCCACTGTGGCACATGAACAAACTGCATAACCCTGAAATACAGAAACACCACAGCCACCACATCATTCTCATCCACACAAACAGGACAAACATACAGAATAAACTGTCTCACCCTCCTCCTGAGACTCCATAGACTGTAGACCAAAGGTCCAGCAGGGGATACGTGCTGGTCATTGAACTGCATGGCAAGGAGCCCCCTGAAAGGGTCCACCCACCTCCCCACCTAGAGTCTCATCCTCATCCACCTCCATCGCCTTCTAATCAAACACCTCCACACACTCCCCGAACTGCACGGGGCCTCATCGGAGCAGCATTGTAGCTACTGCAATAAAAGATTTGGCCACCACACTCTGTCTGTTTTTTTAATTTTATTTAATTTTTCTTTATTCCTGCACACACAAACCCCACACCGTACCCACCAATCACACAACAGTCAACATCACAACACCAAGGAAGAGAGCACCTTACCCCCCCATTTCCATTTTGAATACTGTGCAGGACCCAGTACTCCCGCACAAATATATACCCACCTTAGAACCCAAGACCAGCCTACCCACAATCCACCCATCAAATCCCACACACCACTGCCACCAAACAATGGAACACGCCACCCACCAACATGCATGAGCACAGGTCAACCTCTTTTGAATACAAAAACCCATTGGGTAGAGTGTTTTTAGTGGCTAATTTATTAATTATCAAGATCCCTCTTCCAATACTATTTGAAGAATGCAGCACATAGATTACAATGTCCTTTTTGTATGGTGTTAGCTACCAGGGCCACGCTCCAGAATGCAAATTCCACAAGAAAACAGCCTCCATAGGTTTCCAGTAGAAAATCAGGGATACATAATAAACTGATTAATCACCAGATCTTGAGATTACTGCTTGTGGAGACGCAATAAGCCAGACATTGAGCAGTTGCATACACATCTTGGAGTCTGTTAAGCCCTTATCGAAGTAAGGCCTTATTGGGAGGAGTACAAATCAATGAACCTACTGATAACCATTATTCCAAATATTTTGAATGTATGCTCAATATATGCACATATGTATGTATTAGTTATATTAGTTATGTTTGTTTCTATTTTTGTATGTATTTGTTCATGTACAGTATATATTACCTTGTATTATGATTATACTTTGCATTTGTTGACCCCTATTGTAATAGTAAATATTGTTTCTAATTAATCATTATTAGATCATATGTTGTTAGCTTGTTTTAAGCACTATATTGACAGAAATCATGATTTCCGGGATGTACTCCACAGTGGAAAGCATCAGTGTGTTTCTCTCTGTGGAGCACCCGGAGGCCACTGCGCATGCACCGGCTTGTGCTCCACTGAGTTGGATGCTTCTGGCCATGCTCTCCCTGCCTCTGCCTATGTACTGGACACTGCTTGCTGCATTGGGACCGGCCCTGGACTATCTAACCTCATGTTTATACTGAGTAAACAGTGCGATATGCACTTAGATAGAGTGATCATTATTTGTGTACATATGTATGTATATTATGCTTTGTTCACATTATTTATGATTATTCATCTCTGGTTCTGCTTGCATTTGGCAGTTTTGTTAAATTAAGTGGTTGGGATTGTGGCTATATGCACTTATCTGGTTATTTATTGTGGACATGTGTCCCTAGCACTTAAATCTTGACAAAGGTCCATGTTTTGGACTGAAACATTGATGACTGCACTTTGCATAATGGGATTTGCTGAATAAATCTACAGTACTACCTTGTTAAGTCTGGAGAGTGCAACCATTTTTTCAAATCTATCTAAATCCCCTTTCACACTTACATCTAAATCCTGGTTTTCGCACATGAATGTGCAGCAACCTGGGATTTAGGTAAAGTTTAAATGCAACATGAATTCCCAGGTCCCCAACCCTGCACTCTACCAGGGTGGGGCTGAGACCCTGGAAATTGCAGCATTAATAGACCCGGCAATTTCCCGGCTCTCATATCTGAAAGGGATATCACAAATCTGGGTCTCCTTTATTGCTGTCTCCAGGCCTATGCAGAAACATTCCATTGCAATTACCTGATGCACCTGAGCAGATCAGTAGAGCTCACCTGATCCTCCTCTCCAATGGGGCTGGACTGTCTGCTATTTAAACCTGCATGTAACAGTTCTGGTATTCTGTAGATCTGGCACAGGGCTCAGGGTATTAACGGAGGAGTGCAGGAAATGGGCAAGGCTTCAAGATAGGTAAAACAGGTACTGGCAGACTAGAGACACTAGGGAGTAAATTTACTAAGAATCGAGTTTGGGTGAGTTTGCAAAATCATGCGAGTTTAGCCTGTTTTTCAAACTCGCATTTGCTAAGACCAAACAGGTGTGAGTTTGGCAGTGAGTTTTCTCTTCTCACTGTTAAAACTCTTTTGAGTTTGCAAACTTGACTAAGGTCACCATCGGCCAAACTAGGAAGTACTTTACATGAAAAAGTTGCAACTCGCAAATTTACAAAGAATCGAGTTTACAATCTGGGGTGAGTTTGTAGCAAACTCACTGAAAAATTAATGTTTCAAATAGACCACCTCCTGAGCTGCGAATTTGGCAGAAACATACACAGATCAGTGTGATTTGTGTATGTTTCTGCTTGAATACTGTACCTAATATAAAGTGTTTTTTAATTTAAAAAAAATATGTAGGGCCCCCCAAAAGCCTAACCAGCCCTGGGATTGCCAGCCAGTCCTGGTTCCTAAAATTACGGGGAACAAAATTAGTAGGGTTCCACCATATTTTAGGAACCGTCACCTGGCTGTAGGGCCAGTCCTGGTTTTAATTATAGGGGGGTAAACTGCATAGGGGTCCCCTTATAATTAAAAACAGCACTGGACCCAAACTGGCTGTGCTGTAATGCCACAGCCAGGAGACCCTTTCACCAGAGCTCTGGTGCCAAAGCATTATCAGCCCAAGCCAGTCAGGCCAAACTGGGGATCTCAGGGGAGATAGGGATCCCCCAAGAAGGGGTCCCCCCCTGAAACCCCAGGCTTAGTCTGAAGCCCGGGGCTCTTCCTCGCACCCCTGGAGCATTGGGTATGGGGGTAATAAAGTGAGAAATATAAGGAAACTATTGTATTTTTACAGTGGGACTACAGGTGCCAGCATGCCTTCCCTTTGGCACTTGTGGAAATACAAGTGCCAGCAGATGGCCGGCACCCGTACCCCCACTGTAAAATAAATAGTTAAAGAAAGACAAAAAACACACACCGTGCCTAGTAAAAATTTATTTCATACACCTACCTATTCATACATACTTACCTGCTGGAGATGAGCCTGTCCCCTTCTCCAGTAGATTCCATGTGCCTGGCCCTGCAAAAAAAGAATATATACTCAACCTAGATCCTGGCACTGCTCTCTATAGCATCCAGGTGTCACACTCTGGGCTCTCACGCGGCACTTACCTCGTCGGGCACTCTGGTGTGGCTTTGGAGAGCGATGATGGGCACAGGGGGTCTCCACAGCTTGAGGGGCCCATCTGGAGAGTCTTGTGTGGTGGTGAAAACTGACAGCGCTTCCGTGCTGGAGACTGCTGGGCGCTGCTGGGCGCGGCCATTTTGGATGCTAGGTCTTAATCTGCCATATTTCTTCTTCATGAAAATTAACCCTGTCCCAGCTGGAGATGAGGAGAGCTGAATAAAGTCAAGTTCCAGGTTCTCTTTTATATAATCCACCATGGCTTGGGTCTCAGGAACAGATAACAGATAGACCCTTCTACGAGGAGGAATTTTACCTGGGATTAGATCGATTGGACAATCCCAAGATCGATGTGGTAGTAAAGTCTCTGCAGCCTGTTTGTTGAACACATCCTCGAATTGTCTGTAAGGAACAGGTAATTCCAATGCCACCTCTTCTGTTGTGACACAGTGAGGAACAACAGTCTGTAAACAAGTCTCGGTACACTTGGGGCCCCAGGGAAGAATATGTGGTGAAGACCAGTCGATGTGTGGGTTGTAGTATTGTAACCATGGATATCCAAGAACAAAATGACTCATAGACGCTGTAATCAGTAGGAAGAAAATTAGTTCAGAGTACAATACTCCCACACCCAAAGTCACAGATTTGGTTTGGAACTTAATATGGCCTCCAGGATTATAACTACCATCTACAGCAGTCAAAGTAATGGAATCTGCTAACTTCTGCAGAGGAAAAGAAAGTTCTTGAACAAGTTTGGCAAAAATAAAATTTGCTAAAGCTCCCGAATTCACTAGAGCTAAAAAGAAATGAGAACCTAGTGGATGCTTGATTTGTACAAATATAGAACAATCTTTATTTTGGGAGCACAAAGAGACACTAGTAGACAGAACTCCCCGTCATCAGCTGGAAGGTAGCGTTTCCCGACTTATGAGGACAATTCTGTAAAAAATTACCATGGTTGGCACAATAGGTACATAATCTTTCTTTTGATCATTGATCACATTCTCTGGGTGAAAGATGGGCTTTGCCAAGTTGCATAGGTACAACATGGGAAGACAATGATGAGCTCTCCCGAGGGACTGACTGGAATTTGGATGGTGCCAATTTATAATTTTCCAACTGTCTTTCTCTGAAGTGAATGTCCACTCAGTTTCGCATGGTAATTAATTCATCCAGGTTAGATGGTAAATCACTGGAGGCTAATTCTTCCTTAATATGATCAGATAGTCCTTGCCAAAACCTGGCACCAAAGCCTTGTTGTTCCAAGAGTTGAGAGGCAAGTGTTTTAAACTAGATGACATACTGACCCACTGTAAGATGTTTATGTCTCAGCCATAAGATGTCAGTTGCAGCTGAAGAGGATCTAACTGGCTCGTCAAACTCTTTGATGTCTGAAAGAATGGGATCAGATTTCTCCCATAAAGGTGAAGCCCAGGATAGTCCAGTCAGCAAGGAAATAACATAGGTAGTCTTGGTTATTTCAGTAGGAAAGTTAGCAGCTTGTAACTCAAAGTGAATGCAACATTGGTTCAAAAAACCCGACAATTATTTGGGCTACCATCAAACTTGTCAGGTGTTGGTAACTGGAGTTTGGATTGGGAAGCAGTAGTGGGAATCCCATCCACTGAATTCTGAAAATTATTTATTTGGTCAGATAACTTGTGGAGATATTGGGTAATCTAACGCTACACTGTCTCCTGTCTAGTTTCCAGTTCAGACTTGATGTCTGCCCTTGGAAGTAATCCCTTGGTCGGATCCATAGGGCCTGAAAAAACAATCTCAGTTCTGGTATTCTGTAGATCTGGCATGGGGCCCAGGGTATTAACTTAGAATTGCAGGAAACAGGGAGGCTTTAAGATACCAGACTCATAAGTTATACAGGAACTGGCAGACTAGAGACACTATGAATCATGGACCAAAGCAATGCAAGGATACTAAAAGTGGAATAGGAATCCAAGCCACTGGGCTGCCTCTCACCTAATGGTCCAAGGACCAATCAGACCAGAGAACTACTCCAGTGACAAGAAGAACCTGAACTCAAAACAGTATAGTACTGACAGTCTTCACCTGGGAACCAAGCCAGGAACCAGAGTCTTATGTAACAAGAAAAGAACTAATGAAGCTATATCCCTTGTACAGATCTGACACAAGACCTGGACCATAAACCAGAAGGGGAACTCAGGATAGAGAGACACTTCAGGCATGCACAGTACTGAGCACCTCAATGCTAATAGACTGTGACCCGATCATGCCCTCCAGACCTTGAAACCCAATGCTAACTGTCACCCCAAGACAAGAGCACACAGTACAGGATAACCAAAATAGTCAACCTAGATTAAGCAGTAACCCACTATAGCCACAGAGTGTAGTAATACTTGCAGCACAGTGCACATGATGTCTGCATAACACAGAGTGGAATCCATGCAGGTGATAAGATGTGTGTTAAGAGAAGATGGTATGCACCGCAGGTACAATGACATAACTGGAGCTGGAGTTGGAAATGGTCTGTGTGCAGCATGGGAGCCACAGTGCTGAGAGATGATACACAGAGGTAGATGGAATGCAGGCAACAGCAAGCAGTCTGTGTGTGGCATGGAAGCCATGGTGCTGAGGTGGTATACAGCAATGATGGTAAGCGGTCCTGGTGGTTATCTCTATTTGGCATGGAAACCGCCGTGCTGAGAGAGTGGGTAATGGTTGAGTTTCAGCAAGGAAAGTTTCCACCGGAGAAAGCTCTAAAAACACAGGAGACACTGAGCCTGGAACGGTCCCCAGGAAGGAACACAGATGTTCAAGCAATGAGTTTTTTCTATGCCTGGAAATATATAGGGAGTTTTAACAGGTAATTGGTCAGGCTGACCATGTGAGCAGCCAGGTGGGCGGTAATCACTGGGATAGTTTGTTGGAGGTTTTAGACACAGCAATGAATCAATGAATGTTTAACCCTATATGGGGGGCTAAGACCACGATTTGTGACACTGCACCTGGAGTCAGCACATTGCCTTAACAATGTGTTCCTTCCCAGGATATTTCTAGGCTCCAGATTTACTCCTTGTATCTTGATATCATGTCCTCTGTGTCTCTCTCATTGCTACTTCGTGGACTACTCACTATTTACCATCTGAGCCTCCAGTTCAATTCTATGTTGTCATTACCTGCATTCTATCTGCCACTGTGTATTCATCATCTGTTAGTGCTGCAGCTTCAACTCTGCAGACAGATCTGCTCCAAACACTTCACTCAGCCATCAAGTATACCATTATTTGCTTTCCATCTGCTGCTGGGATTCATCACTTGTCAGGGCAGCAACTTCCACGCTGCATACCAACTTTCTTCTCTTCAGTGCAGAGCCAGCAAGTGCAGCCGTGGTCTTCATTCTATCTACAGCTAGTACATCATACTGTAGAGACAGTGCATGCAAGTTACCTATACTGTATTACTCTGTGCTTTGTGGTTATTCAGGTTATTTGGTTAAACTATTGTGCTAACCTTGTATCGGTTTCCCTGTGCTGTGTGTTATTGTCTTGGGCTGGGGTTCAGTGTTCAATATATGGTCTGTACACTGAGGTGTCCAATAAGAATAATTACTTATCCTGACTCTCAGTTTCTGAGTTTCTCACTGAGTTCCAGTTCCAGGTCTTGTATAAGAGCAGTGCCAGAGTTGCAGCTTCCTCAAGCTGTACTCTGACTGCTCTGATTCCTAGCCTGAGTTATGAGATCCAATCTACCAGTACTATAATGTTCTGAGTTACGGATGTCACCTTTGTCCCTAGAGTGTATATCTGGTCTTGCTGGCCTTCACTGGTCACTAGGCGAGGGGTTGGCCAGTGAACCTGTTCTTTTCACTCTGGTTCCAGTTCAGTAGCCATATATACGACAAGTATGTGGTTGCTACACCATCAGTAGTGTACCTACACTCCTGTTTATACCCAAGGAGTCTAAGTATCATTAAATCCCCATGTTTCCTATGCAGATCCATCATACCTAAGGTTTCTGACACTATCTATCTAGAAAACAATGGTAGTGATGAACATTACACCTTTTAAAGTCTGATTATACAGTCTATCACAATTGGCGGGATGCGCTATGCTGAAAAATGCAGTCAAACCTTTCAAAATACAGTTTTTGAAGGTTAAACTGAAATTCCCTTATGCACCAAGCTGTGGAAAGTGAAGCTGATGGTGTTTCCTAATAGAAGCCTGTGGGCTCCTTATCGGAGCTTTCCCAAAGAGGGAGCCAATATGTATCAAAATAGAAGGGTGACAACACGTTTCGTCCACCGTTGTGGACTTTTTCAAGCTCAATGTGTTTGAAAATGTCTGCAGTGGTGGTCAAAACGTATTGCTGCCCTTCTATTATTATACATTGATGTAACTATTGTTTGACTAATATACTGAGAGAATTCTCACAAATTATAAGAACCAGGAGATGTGACCAATTTAGTATAAGCTGCACCTGCTGAGTCATTAAACCCCTGTGGTGGCAGATCTAAAGGAGCTGCCCATTGTGGTGATCAGCTCTCACATGCAGTGGTGAACAAGTCAGTAAGTAGTAATCTCTCCCTCCATCCCAAAATAATATAGGGTTTCAAGCTACTACAGCCACCTGAAACTAGTGTGTGTGTTTGTGTTTGTGTGTGTGTGTAAGATAGTAAGGAATAATGTATTCCATAAAGTACATTGTTAAATATTGGAAGTTGTCTTGGAGCTCCTTGACCTATATAGAGGCATGGGACATTGTTCCTTTATATGACCAGTCACCCTTTAGGCTAAAATCTCATTACTTTACAGTAAGGTTTATATTATAAGACATATAACTATAAAGTTTTATAATAAAACTGCTTTTAACAAACTTAGACTGTAAAATAACTATCCCTTGCCATTTACAGTAGAATTTATATTGAATTTTACTCTTTGCTTTCACTATTCAAGTCTTATTCTACTTTCATTTGTGTGTCTTTAAGTCACTAAGTAAAAATTTCCACATTCTGTTATTTGTTTCACAGAATAAAACACATTTGACAAGTGAGTAAAATGATGTTATTCTCACATTGTAAATCCAACACATAAAGATACTGAAGATCAATCATATTTTCTGGGTGAGGATGACAAGCCACCGAAAACATTGTTGTGAGGAAAGTGTCTGCTAGAATGATCAAGCTACCAGCAGAAGTTGATACTGGCAAGGAAGAGGTTCACCTGTAGACGTGTCTGTGAGGTACTGAGAAATCTGGAATACATACAGAAATATCTTCAAAGGCACAAATATGCATTATCCCATCAATGTTCAACATTCAGAATGTTAGCTGCAAAAACAAAGGAAAATGAAATGGAGACCAAGAAACAGAACTTTGAAATGGCTCACAAATTTACTAGTCCTCACATATAGCTTGTCATCCCTTGCTGATTTTTTGCATTCAGATTCCTAGGTTTTGAAATCTTGACAAAACATAGATAATATCTACATGGTGTATCATCAGTGTTTATCCTGAGGTAGTTATTTATGTTTACAAATACAAGGGCTTCTGTTTTGTGTTATACTTTTTCTTCAGTGAGTTTGGAACAACCTTGTTCTTTCCAGAAATTGGAGAAATTAGGACTCATTATGCACAGTTATATAATGTAAATGCATGTTTGGAGACTGGAATGATCCTCTTGATGTGCAATCTCAGCTACATAGTCCACAATATGTTCAATTAACACAACAATTGCATTAATATACAAAATGCATATTATAATTGAATGTTAAAGGTTTGTTATCTTTGAAAGGATGTCTTGCTAAAGAAGAAATGGTTTTGATGGTAGCAGATTATAAACCAAAAGCCCCAAAAATCACCCTTACTTTTGTTTAAAAATTATGTCTTAGTTTTACAAATTTTATGTTTGAAATGTCAAAATTCTAAAAAAAAACATTTTGGTCATGTGTTGTCAAAACACAATATACATTATAAGCATATAAAACTCATTATTTATTATGATTTGTAAATGTATTATTCTGAATGTTTACATTGTGTATTGTTTGCTATAATAATAAATATATTAAAACAACATTTTACTGTATACTTATACTTTATAAAAATATGTAAAGAACATTAATTTTCCTTAAGAGTTTTTTTAAAATAATAATTTAAATATTTTCAAAATATATATTGCATGTTTACATATCTACATACATATATTTATATATAATGACAAAAAATATGTTAAAAAGATTTAGTATTTAGTTTCCAGAATTGGCTAAATATTAAATACAATTCTAAACAGCATTTTTTTAATTAGATTTAAATTGGCTGTCTTTAAATGCCTTTTAATTACAAAATGTAAAGCTTTTAATGTTTTTCGAATTAATCATTGAAAATTTGTTAAAAAATACTTACTAAAACTGTTTTTATCACTAATGTTGCTTATGTAAGTTTAGGTATAAGGGGTGAAATTTACTAATATTCATGTTTGGTTGAGTGTGAAATCTTAGGTGAGTTTAGGCATTTTCACCAACTCGGAAGACATTTCTCTTTTGAGATTAAAAATTCTGGGAGAGAATACAATCTCGATTCAATACACAATTGGCCAAACTCGCAAGTACTTTCCATGGAAAACATACAACTCAGGAATTTACCAAGAATCGTGCTTATAATCACGAGTATAATTTTCGCAAACTCGTTCCTAAGTAGAAGTTTTAAATAGACTACCCCCTAAACTGTGAGTATGGCAGAAACATACACAGATCAGTGTGATATGTGTATCTTTCTTCCTGTAGTTACTGTCTAAATTCTAAAAATGTGTAGGGAATCCCTGTATTTTATGAACCAGCACTGGGCTTCTAGAGCTAGTCCTGGTTTTAAAAAAGGGGAAGAGTGGTGTGGAGTTTCCCCTATTTTTAAAACTAGCACTGGACTCAAACCTAGCCGGGGTTTAATGCCTCAGCCAGGGTACACTTTCATCCGGGCCGCCATGGCCAATGGATTAACACCTTAAGCTAGTCAGCCCAAACTGGCAATCTCAGGGCAGGTGGGACCCCCAATAAAGGGGTTCCATTTCTCCTGAGCAACCCAGTCTTATGCTGATGCCAGTGACTCTTCCCTACAAACCTGGCTGGTGGGTGCAGGGGTAACAATGTCAAAATATAGGTTTACTATTGTTTTTTACAATGGAACTACAGGTGCCAGTGTGTCTACCCTTTGGTACTTGTGGAACTGCAAGTGCCAGCAGGCAGCTGGCACTCGTACCCCCACTGTAAAAACAATGGTAAAATAACAACATGATACCCACACTGTAGAAAGTATAGTAAAGTTTATTCCATATCTGACACACTCATAAATACTTACATATTGCCAGATGTTCCATCCCCTTACTCGAGTAGAAATCTCCTAGTTTACCTTTGAAAAAAATGCAATTCTCACCTAGCTCCTAGCGTCGGATCTGTCCCCTTCTCCAATAGGCTTCCCAAGCCTTGGCCAAAAAAAAGACAAGCCACCTGTTCCTTTTCGGACTGTACAGATGTATGTGATGACACATACATCTCTACCCTGGTGAATGACAGAGACCGGCAGGTTTCTGTCATTCCTCAGGCCCGCCAGTCATTCAGAGGCCACTCTGCAGTTAGAGGCCACTGATTGGCTGTGAACCACAAGCTGTTGACTGTCATCCATGTGGGTCACAGCCAATCAGCAGGCACTAACTGTAGAGTGGCCGCTGATTGGCTAGTGGGCCCAGAGAATGACAGAAGCCTGCCGGTGTCTCTCAATCACTGGGTTAGATTTGTATGTGTTATCACATACATCTCTAGTCTGAAATGGAATGGGTACCTTGTTTTTTTTTTGGCTAAGTCCTTGGGAGCCTAATGGAGAAGGGGACAGATCCGACACAAGGAGGTAGGTGAGATTTTTTATTTTACTATAGATTTTATTTTATGGGAGAAGGGGACCGAAAAACTGGCAGTAGGTAAGTATGTGTGAGTGTGTTAGACATGTAATAAACTTATACTTTCTACAGTGTGTGTTATGTCATTAATTTACTATTTTTTTTACAGTGCGGGTATGGGTGCCGGCCGCCTACTGGCCCATGTAGTTCCACAGTAAAAAACAATAGTATAATTCTATTTTTCACACTAATACCCCTGCACCTACTGGCCAGGAGTACAGGGAAGGGTACAGGTTTATGTCTGGAGTGCTCAGAAGAGGGGGTACCCCTTTATTTGGTGGGTCCAACCTACCATGAAATCCCCGGTTTGTACTGACTAGCTTGGGGTGTGATTGCTTTGGCTGGGGAGACCCTGTGTAATGGCCCCCTGGCTGTGGAATTACACTCCAGCTAGTTTTGAGTCTGATGCTGGTTTTAAAAATAGGGGGAACCCCACACCATTTTTTCCCCTATTTTTAAAACCAGGACTAGCACTGGGAACCCAGTGCTGGTTCATAAAATATGGGGGAATCCTTCACTGTTTTTTCACTGTTTTTAGAACCCGGACTGGCTCAGAACCTGGTGCTGTATATGCTTTTGGGGGAGGAACCCTACGTATTTTTTTTAACATTAACACTTTAATTATTTTTATTGCAGGCTGCATGTTCAGATGAGATTGCCTGCAATCAGACTAACAAAAGTCAGGGATAATCTCTATCACATACTGTACACCATCGAAAAAATCAATTCAGCAAATCATGATTCTTGGTAAATTTGTGAGTTTCAGCTGACAAAAATCACCCGAGTTTAAGCGATGCTGTGAGAGTTTAAACTCAGACCAGACACGATTCTAAGTAAATTTACCCCTAAGAATTTATTATATGAAATATACATAATTATTGCCATTAAATATTGCAGTAAATTCAGACTTTTCAGTTATTGGTAGAAAATAAACAAGAGTATTTAATAATTTTTTATTCATGTTTATGGATATGACACTTCCTGATTTTTACTCCATAAATGATCAAACTATAAAAACAGTTGTAAAACTGTGAACCACAGTGAATTTGTGGAGTATATGGAAAACTGTGTATGTTTAATCTTCATTAAAATATATAGTTCTCAGAGTTTGTCAATATGCTGGATATGACATGTAAAGGAAATTCTATGTAAATGTCTGTCCCCCCTCAAATCAAAATGGAACAGAAGGGAGGCAAAATTAACTAATGCACATGAATACAAGCCCTAAATTAGCCTTCTGTTGTCATCCTGTTGTGTTTCTTTATGCTGATTTGTAGACCAGCAGGTGCTGTCTATTAATTGTCTATCACAGCACATATAGGGCCTCATTCATAGGCGGTCATAGGATGCAAGCGGTTGCTCAGAAACAGGACGGCCACTTGCATCCTGAAAGGCCACCTCCATGTCGGTCGTTAGGCTGTGGGTTAACACCCACAGCTCTAATGACCGCTAAGGGAGATGGTCACGATGGTCAAGACCATCGCGACCATTGGGGCTTACGAGGAGACCCTAGGGTAGGGTCTCGTCAACCTTAAGCCCCAGGGAGCTTCCTGCTCTGTTTGAGCAGAAAGCTCCCCACTGACATCACTGATGATGTCAGTGGGGATGCCCACAAAACGGCAAGTGTTCCGAAAGTAACGCCTCCGTTTGGCCGGGCACGCCACCTGCCCGCCCAGCAAAAGGAGTGAGCTGTCAAGCAACATCAACAGCTCGCTCCGTCTGCTTCGAACCCGCTAATGACAGGTGATCCGTCATTAGCGGGGGCTCGCACATGCACACAACGGAGCAGTCTCCATCGTGCGCATGCCCTGTGGACCAACATCGAGTCGGTTGCGAGCGCTCGGCGCTCGTGACTGACTCTGAATAAGGTCCATATTGTGGAGTATTTAAGACACAACACAAGCAGCCTATTTGTGAAAAAAAATCTTAATACGTTTTCACAGTGTTCGAGCAATCTGTTTTTCATTTCATTTTTGGGCCAAATCCTTTAAATCTGAATTAATGCATTCATCTGTGTTTGTCTTCAAATGTAACTTTAGATTAACTTGGTGTTTTAATAGGGCTAAAAAAAATCATATTAAAAGTTTAAATAGATATTTTCAGATATTAGGATTCACTAGGATATTTTGAATTATTTGTTAAAATGTTTAGGAATATGGTAACAAAGTCTTGATCTAGATCATACTGTACACTCTGTAGTTTGGGACTACATGTGGCATCCTAAAATATGCTGTTCTGGGCTCCTATTTTCAGATATAAAAATAGTCTATAGACTATAGTCTATAGAAGATTAAATTTCAGGGTCCAGAACAATGATGCACTGAGTCTTGAAGAACAATGATACACTGACTCATCAGGGCCAGAAAAATGATACAATTACTCCTGAGGGCCAGAACAATTGTATAATTATGCCTTAGGGCCAGAACAATGTCACACTAGTTGGAACGTTCAGAAAGTTGTCTAATGGATAGCCGGCAAGGACCAGCGATACGTGTGCACGCTGGGTCCTTGCCGATGCCGACTATCAGTGGAACATGCTCGTCAACCGAATGACGATTGTTTTGTTTGGCATGTTCTCAGATAGGAGGTCGGTCTCCTGCACTGAATGACGTTCAGTGAACGCTGTTCAGTGCGGGCACCGCACCTAGGTGACCGGAAGGACTGAATGCTAGTCGTTCAGTTTTCATGTTGCCTAATGGATAGGCCCCTTAAGGTTCAGAATAATGACATATTGATACCTGGTCACTGACAGTTGACATTTAAAAAGCAGGACAAAGCCACACAAACATTTGGAGTACAGAAAAATGGTACACTGACGCTTGTTATCCCAGATATTAAAATAAAAAGTTTAAGCACCACTGGTTTAGATTACCTTGTGGTAAAAACAGAATGCTATCTTTGCAATTGTTGTATCTTCTGTTTACTCAGCAAATTGGTGACATTTCTGCGGTTGAAATGATCAGCTTCCATTTAGTTCTATATTTATGTAAGCATTTTGTCAAGCTGATTGACATCATGAATTACTTAGCCTGCTCAATGGTACTTCTGGCACAGGTGATAGGTATCTGATACTAGTGATCTGATAGTAAAGTAGTGAGCATCTATGATGGGGAATCATTATCATTTGAATTCTTAATAACTTAGCTTATCCATGTTGACAACACTTCCATACTTATCATCATACATTTCCAACTTGCAATAATACTTACATTTTCAGTAGCAATTGGGAAAAATGTAAATCCATTGTAGCAAATATCTCATTTTTAAAAATGATATGCATCAACTTAAAAGAATCAATTTTTTTTTCTTTGAGAATAGTGTTTCATTTACAGTAGTCTCTGAAACGGATTTGTCTTTTTTTTCTATTTGCTTGATTAAATATTGACATAACTTGCTGATCATAAGTAATTATTAAAAAAAAAGACTATGCTAAGGCCAGGAAAGTAATTTGTTCTTTAAATTATTGCCAATAATATACATTAACTTAACTAAGCAACCTTGTAGTTTAAAGGGTTATAAAGCCAATTGTAAAATACTGCCAGCCAACAAAGCAAATGTCAGGCTGACAGAATACATATACAGGTTATAAAGCACAATAATACAATTTATTTACACAAGTAGATGAAAGGTATATATTTAAATATCTACAATAAATTTCCTTTTAGATTGTAATTATTTTAAACCAATATTTGTATATACTTAGATAAACTATGATGTCCATGAAAGTGTTTTTTTAAATACTTATATTAATGTATATTTAGGTTTATGTTACTTTAAATATAACTATCTCTTATAAAAATGATTGTATTCATGTTATGAGATATATTGATATATTATGTAGAACTCTTAATAATAGACAATTTAAAAAATCAAATAAAAGTAATATATATTACTTTTTGATCCTGGCACTCTTGCTAAAGTTTTGTGTGCGACCTACAACAAATTTATAAATATATACATATATATATATATAAATATATATATATATATATATATATATATATATATATTACTACATTAATTTTACCTTATTTAAAACTGAGAGGAGAGTATTTGGCATGTTGACACTTGGAGGCAGAATCAGTGTGCCGCCTCTGATGTAGTCAGTTTAGCTGTGCAAGCGCATTAAAACTGATTTAGAGGGCCTGGCACTCCTACTGTGCAATTAACTCTGTAAGCTATCTTAAAACATTTGAAAAGTGTGAAGGCGTCAGGTGCTTTATTCCAATTTAAACTAACTCATGATATATTGGTAAATTAAGTCCTTGACTTCAATAGGACTTACTTTATAGCCTAGGTTGATCAAATGAGTGACACAATAATACAGCATATAGTAATATATGAGCTGCAAGATATACAGTAACACTGAACACTTGTTATAGTCATTTTTTAGATATAAAATAGGAAGTTTTTGTTTCAAATAAAAAAAACCCCACTTACAATTAAAAGTAATGTGGCTCCCCTTAGAAATGCGGCAGAACTTACCACCACCTTAGAGGTCATGGAGAATTTAGGCCCATGAAGGATATGAGAAACCCGGGCAATATGCACCATGGTAATAGTTAATTGCATTACCATGCATGTGCTCACTCACTCCCTACAAACTTCCTATGTGTCCCAAATAAAGGGATGGTATGGCAAGTCAATATATATATATATATATATATATATATATATATACTGTATATATAATATAGCAAATGAAGGGCGGCATTCCAGGTCTTAAAATTCAGATGATATTTATGGCATGTCACGGATTAATGTACTTTAATCTGTGACATGCCATAAATATCATCTGAATTGTAAGACCCGGAGTGCCGCCCTTCATTAGCTAGATTATCTTCCCATACATTAAGGAAGGCACTGGAATGACTGCCGGTCCATCTTTCTTAGATTCTTTATGATAACCATATTGTGTCCTCCATTCAATATCCATGCCAAAGAATAACAACCATAATTATATATTCACACCTCACAAGTACACTAGTTTTGAGTAACATATTTAATTTTGCTGCGAGGGATTATATAAATTATTTGGAAGTGTGAAGTGTACAATATATGTTTACATTCATTTCTAGCTATTGCCATAGTCATTTTCACTCTACGTTTTGAATCAGTCTGAGCTGACAGACATAAAGACTCACTGAATTTTTTGAATGGGAAGAATTTAGCTTTTTCAGCTGCAGTTTATGAAAGACATTTCAAGGCCTACAGTAATTTGCCTAATGTAAAAATAAAAACCTTCAAACACACCAAAATGTAGCATGTGGAAGTATTCTGGTCCATCACTTTTTAGTGGAAATATCCTTCCTGAATCTTCTTTTGATAAATGAAATGTGATGGTTGGATCATCTATTGATAGTGGTAGTGTGCTGGTTGGACCCTCTCTTGATGTTGGAAGTGTGCTGACTGGACTATCTCTTGCTAGAAGAAATGTGCTGAATGAAGCATATCTTGATAATTGAACTGTGCTGTCTGGACTGTATTGGCTAGGCCATCTTTTAATATTGCAAGTGTGCTAATTTTACCATCTTTTGATGTGGAAGTATGCTGATTGGTCCATCTATTGATAGTTGTACATTTGTTGGTAGGTCCATTTGTGCTGGCTAGACCATCTTTTAATATTGATAGTGTTCTGGCTGCACCCTGTTTTGAGAGTGGTAATGTGCTGGCTGGACTATATCTTGATGTTGGAAGTCTGCTGGCTGGACCATATCTTGCTAGTGGAAGTGTGCTGTATGGCCCATCTCTTGATAGTGGCAATGTGCTGTCTGGAACATCTATTGATTTTTTTTAAGTTTGCTGGCTAGATTGTCTCATAATATTGGAAGTGTGCTTACTGGACCATCTCTTGATGGTGCAAGTGTGCTGGCTGGGCTATCTCTTGATAGTGGAAGTGTGCTAGTTGGACCTTCTCTTGTCAGTAAGAGTGTGCTGGCTGAACCATCTCTTGCTAATGGAAGTGTGCTGACTGGACCAAAACTGTGCTGTCTCAATAATCTCTTGATAGTGGTAATGTACTGGCTGGACCTTCTCTTAATATTGGAGTGTGCTGGATAGAACATTTCTTAATATTAGAAATGTGCCAATTCTACCATTGCTTAATGATGGAAGTGTGCTTGGTGGACCATCTCTTGATAGTGGAAATGTGATAAATGGACCATCTCTTGGAACTATGCCATCTGGACCAATTATTGATAGTGGAATATGCTGGCTAGACCATCTGTTAAAATTGGAAGTGTGCTGGCTTAACTGTCTCCTAATATTGGAAGTGTGCTGGCTTAACTGCCTCTTAATATTGGAAGTGTGCTGGCTTAACTGCCTCCTAATATTGGAAGTGTGCTGGCTTAACTGTCTCCTGATATTGGAAGTGTGCTGACTTAACTGTCTCCTAATATTGGAAGTGTACTATTTGAACCATCTCTTGATGGTGGAAATCTGCTGTTTGACCATGTCTTGATAATGGAAGTGGGCTGGTTGAACCATCTCTTGTTAGTAGAAGTGAGCAGATTGGACTATCTCTTTATACAGTAGTGGTAATGTGCTAGCTGGACCATCTCTTGATGTTGAAGTGTGCTGATTGCACCATCCAGGTGTGCTTTATAAATTAAGTCCATTGTGTTTCAAAAATACTAGTGCTTCTCTGCAGTCACTCTTTCTTTTTGCATATTAGCTATCTTAATATGTAAGGGTACACTGAACTTAGTAGACCCAGTTCTTATATCATCACCTGTGCAAAAGTAACTTGTCACAAATCTTGTCACAAAACATAGGTTAGTAGCAGCTTTTATTTCTTTTTTTTAACAAAAAGACAATAAAAATAGCATCCAAAACATGAATATTCCAAAATGTGATTTAATATAATGGCAAAAAAATTACTAAAGTGTTTAATTTATTTGCTATTAATTACTTACCATTTACTTTCAAATAAAAGGATAGTAAAGGTTACTATGGGGTGGTATGACCTGTATAAAATAACTTGTCCTATGGCTGTCCATAGTTATCACAGGGATTTGGGATCTTATCCAAGTCCTTTTATTTTATCAGTTTATCACTTAAAAATGGGCATATAACTCTGTGTTTTAATATATTTATTGTAAGTTGTTTATACGTGTATCGATAGACTAACTTTACCCTGATCATTATATGCACATGAACTGATCTGAATACACAAATGCTAGATGTACTACTGTGAGCTGCTAAGCATATTTTTCTGTGTTCTTTCCTTTGATGGCTGACCCATATCCCCAATAAAAGGTGCCTTTCACAGTTACAAATCTTAAGCACAGCAGCCACTAGAAGTCACTGCATTTTCTGAATGATATAAATGGCTCATTTTTATTTCTATAAGACTTGTATAAATCTCCTCTCAGTCTTGGACTATTTGAATAACGCATATATTAAATTTTACTGTATCTCCTTTGTGCTCTAAACGTCAGTCCTCATGCTACTGATATGAAGTTTAGAAGCTTAAATAAAGTGTAAGCTTCCTGCTGGGCCAACAGCCTGGGCGGCCAAATGAAATACCCTTTTTGTTGAAAACTCTCATTTGAATAAACAGCATGATGTAGCTGGTAAATGCAGATGGCTTAAGAGTAGAGCTTTAGGGCTCTAAAAGGAAAGTTTAAATGTGCTACATTATAACACTATTTTACAAGCATTTACTCATTATTTACACAAACCATACAGTAAAGATGCTTTCACTATGGTTCTTTGCAAGCACATGCAATTTGATATTAACAAGTCCTGGCCTTAACGTTATACACGTCCAATAAAATTCATGAATTCAATCATGACACAGCCAGTTGTTACACTACAGAGAAAACTTGAAAATGTTCCACACTCCAACCCTCCTTTTTTATAGACTTATACTATATTGCATTAGTTGCATTAAGCACAACACAGGTTTTGTTTAGAAGAGTGCTGAGTAAAATAGCAGTGCTTTTATGTATTGTTCCCTTTCCTATGCAGGCACCCACTAATTATGACAGGTCTCAGAGTTTCTATATGCTCCCTGACAATGTATTCATCCTCAGTCTAAAGGCTACCATACATCAGTGATGGATTGTCGCAATTTCACAATCTTCAGATACCTGAGTTGGGGCATCAAGGGAATACAACATGTTGGGTTTCCTTGATTTGCCAATCCAAACCACAAAATGATCAGGATTATCAAATTTGGAATTTTTAACATGCAGAATTTACCCAATAACCTGACAGATCACCCATCATCGATGTCGCTGGTTTTGATTGCCAATCAGTGGATCAGATCAGCATTGGGGGATAAAGGATGTATGGGCCTATTATGTTATGTACTGTAATTTATTACCACTATTGCACAACAGGGCTTGCTAATGAGCAGTACTTAAGCTAGACTGATTAAAGTTTGGAATAAAGGTTCCACTTTTAACTACAGCAATGGAGGACTTTGAAAATGACATTGTGCTTCTCATAGTATAAACCTAAATCCCACCACTGCCTCTGATACACCCAAGCATTTAGCTGTGTGCTTTCTTTAACCACTTCAACAGTGGGGTTGTTTATATTCTAACAATGCTTCTGTTCCATCCTAATCCAGCGTCAGGATGCCTCAATAGAGCACTTAAAACTGTTTTGGAGGCCATAACAATTGTACAAATGAAACCTAACACTAAGGGGCATATTTACTAAATGTCGATTTTAAATTATTTAAAATTGATGAAAATTATTTAAGTATTAGTAAATGTGTGATTTAGCCCCAGGAACACATCAATGTTGATCGATTTTTATCAAATTTCATCTACTTTAAAAAATGTAAAATCAATTAAAATTGACCTTTAATAAATATAACCCTAAGAAAGTAAATTAGAAGCTCAAGAATAAGCAAGTGCTTTAAGTTTACATTAACTCCAATTTACTAAAGGATTCAGTGTGTATGGTTCTCTCCAGCTCTAAACCACTGTAAAACTGCTGACCTCTGGAGTGAAGGAATCACAGTCTTAATATTTGGAAACTACATTTTGCTAAAATTATAGAGATAAGCAAGCAAGTAGAATTTTGGCACAATGTAAACAGTTTACATTAACAAGTCACTGTGAAAGAACTGTCAAGGTTCAAGGATGTGGGAAGGGACATACTTTCTATGATTCAGTGCATCTCCATAATTCATCTATCACACATTGTAGAAGTGGTTTGTAATGGTGCGTACACACGGTCAGATTTAACAGGATGATAAGATAACAATATTGATACATTGTTATCGATCATATCGTCCTTTTTTTTGGGCACTTCCAACCCCCAAACAATGGTTGATATGTGGGCACAGATGGTCGATATCGATATCGACCATCACCCATGCATGCAGGCCAACCTGGTCGATATCGACCAGGTTAGCCTGGTTACTACAGGGACCTGTGATCGTCGGACATTATAGTTGTTTGGGGGTTGGTGCATGTGCTGGATGTTCGATATCGAACATCGAGCACATGAAGGACAATCAGACAACGATATCTGATCTAGCTCACAAAAGGCATTATTGTAACAAAATAATGGTTTCAGAGGTGACAGAATAATCTCTAGAGCACTTTAAAAAAGCATAAATTCATGTTACCATCTTGAAAAATTATTATTCCATTGTTCAAGTATTTTTGTAAGCACATTGTATTAAACTTTGCAAACATCAACAAGGTATACCATACACAATCAATGTCCCCAAAACAAAACATCAACGTAAATTATTCATATAGTGCGTTTTTTTTGCCAATTTGATAATAATAAGCAAAATGCACTCCATCATTTTTAATGAGGAAACTAAAATTCTTAATCTTTTACTATCACACCAATAGGTTTTGTTGTGCCCCACTTCCACAAATACATTGTTGTGGAATCTGTTACTCTGGTAGATTTGCTGTTTTACACTGTTTGATACTTCCTCATATACCAGAACCAGTCTCCTGGACATTGTTTTTCATCTTGAAAGTGGTTAACAGTCGGACTGAAAGTACTCAAGTCTCCAAGATATTTCTCTCCTATACCACTCCAAGGGATCTGCTACAGCGAGATTGCTGTTCTGCTCACCCACAAGGACCCTCAACATTGTGAGTTGGTATGAGACTGTACATTTTAATTGGACCTACCGCCGAGCCTATAATATTTGCTGTCCATTGTTAAGGAGTCACATAGGAACAGGACATTTCCATCACTTATTAAGCCCATTGAACACCTATATTCAGAGTAAAAGTTCACAATGTCAAATGCTTGTTAAATTGCTATATATGTGTTAAGACTGCATATAGCTGATTCTGCATTTTAATCTACCAGAATATGAATTATTTATTAATTGTTTACAATACACTTCATCTGGTTGTGCTTTGAAAATTGATTACCCTCACTATTAGCGCTGTAAACCTTTCAGCCATTTGTTCTTTTATCTTGGGGTTGACTAGCCCCATTTCATAAAGCTGCTGTGGAAAGATAACCCATTAGATCACCTGTTCCAGAAGATATCTTTATATTTTCCCTTTTGCTTCCTCATATAAGTTTTCCTTGGTTAACAGCAAGTAGTCTTTTATTAGTATTTTATAGTACGTCTGCCTCTCTGTAAGTAGAAAAAGTGGATCATATAAAAAATTTAAATGTTCCTGTTTAGCCATTTTAGATGTTGCATTGTACTATATGCTATCATTATTGATCAGGTCAAGCAGAAATGTTGTCCAGATTAATTTTATTTAATGTACAGCATCCACATTCAGTAGACTATAACCATTAAGATGTTCCTAACCAAATTTTCAATAAAGGTCACACATATATTGCTGTCTAGATACATATCCAACAAGGCTGTTTTTTCTAGTAATATGGTACGCAAAGCTGTAATAACATTTTCACATAGTCAATATTTAATTCAGTAAATGCAGTGGTTACCACAGTTGTAATCTACAATATTAACTGCACAATGATTTATGATTAAGGGTAAACAGCAAAAGGGAGCAGATCACTTGGGAGGTCCCCAGGTGACAATAAAATGTTTTCTACATTTTAAATCCATGCTAAGAAATGTATTTATATTCTATATTATAAAAACTTTCTTTTTTTAAATACATTTTAATGATCTATGTTATTCATGTCATCATTACATTGTATGGAGCATTTCCTTAAATTTTGTATTAGCACAAGCTTGCTTAAAAAAACATTATTACAAGGTTGGCAAAAGTTTGCAGTGTCATGAGCCTTTCTTATGCTGATTATACACTGCACAATATATTGTTCATATGCTGATGAACGATACAGTATATCATTCAGTGTATCTGGCCGTGTACACACAATATATCTGTGAATTACATTGTTCACAGATATATTGTGTGCAGGGCTGCCATCAGAAATCGTGGGGCCCGGTACAAATGAAAAAGGCAGGGCCCCCCCACCCCCTTTGTTCTTCCCCCCAAAGGTCTGGTGGATGCAAAGGGGTGGGGTTGAGCTCTGGTATCTGGAGTGTATATATATATATATATATATATATATTTTTTTTCCTTTAAATATTAAAAAAGAATAAACAGATTTTTTGTTTCTTAAATTGAGAAAAGTCTAATGATTTACAACAGAACTGTACTAACCTGCCATCCGGAGGTTCAATTACTGTATGTGGTATGGAACACTGGACCTCATTCACACCCGCTCTCAAGATGCGCTCGCTCGCTGCAAAAAAAAGGGCCGGATATTTAAATTATGTGATCACACTGCGTCGCGTAAGGACGCCCTCTATATCTTAGTGAGCTACGGCACTGAGTGCTCGCAAGTGTGTTAAGACGCCCCCTTTCCCCTCGCAACACAAGTCATCTCCTGGGATTGTTGGATGAATAAGTAACATCAAGAGCCATCGGAGCTGATCGTAGCCCTTGAGGTAGCCTTACCCCGCCGCAAGCACTGCGATCAGTGCTGGCTGAAATACATGGAGGTGACGTGTACAATGATGCTACTTTGCTAATTATGCACGCCCTTTAAACGGCATTTTGTTGGCCTGTCTGCAACAACACTCCCCCGTTACAAGCACCTTCCCCTGCTACACTCCCACGAACGGCACTATCTGTCACTCAAAGTAGCGGGCAGTGTGTGTGCTATGAGCGCACAATTTCCCATCGCTGAGACTGGCCTGCGCACGCGCACTGCGAATTGGATGCATGCGCATTGAGCAACAATCGCCCGGCAGCGAGAGATCGCTCCTTAGTGACTGGGTCTGAATCAGGCCAAGCACGGACATGGCAAGGGGGCAGAGGTGCAAATAGAGAGAGGCACACTTAAGTAAAGGACACAGATGGGATAGGAGCAGAGTCAAAAATGGGAAGAGGGCAGAGGCAGAGATGGAGAGGGGGCAAAGGCACAGCTATGAGGGAACTGGGGCACAGATATGGACACATATGGGGAGTACAGAGATAGAAATTTGGGGAGAGGGGAGACAGAAGCAGGATTCATGAATATCACAGGGGACAGTGGGGCAGATTGTATAGGAGGGGGTGGGGGACAGAGCAGGATTCAGCAATAGTACAGGGGACAGATTGTATAGGAGGGGGAGGGGAGGGCAGAGGCAGGATTTAGGCATAGTACAGGGGACAATGGTGCAGATTGTATAGGAGGGAGGGATGGGGCAGAGGCACCGCAGTTGCTCTCACATTTCCTTCTTCAGTGCAGTGCACACAATATCTGGCCAATGAGAGCAGAGGGAGGAGAGGAGGAGAGCTGAGGGTGGAGCAACTATGGAGGCAGAGGTGATTGAAGTAACTAATTTGATAGGGTCCTGAGAGGGGAACCTGTCTGTGTGGGGGCCCAGTGCTCCTACCTTTATTATATAAGCTGGTCCTCCTGCAGCTGCTCCTGATCACTGTAACAGAAACAGGACACTGGTGCCGCGTGTGTGTATGATGATCATGCAGCGCTGCCCAGAAAGTTCATTAATGAATGAGTCACATCACACACTGCTGAGCAGTGAATGATGACTCATTCATAGAACTCTCCAGCCAGCACTTAGCAGCCTCAGCTGTCCTGTATGAGGGTAATATATTAGCAATTAACTATATTAGCTGTCCGGGCCCGGTACAGGTGTACTGGCTGTCCCCCCCTGATGGTGGCCCTGATTGTGTGCAGCACAGTAGATGCAAAATATCTTAACTATAAATCATGCACAACTGCCTGTGCATATGGGCAACCGAGCATCTCACCAGTTATGCTGGCCACAGAAACCAGCAATAATGACATCACAACTGGGCAGGCATTTTTAAATGTTTGGTCAGACATATTGAGGGGCCAATTAGTATGTGTGCATGCTTACCAAATCAGTCAATTCGTTGGTGGGACAGTTAACCAACCACTGCTTTGGTCTGGTGTGTATCTCACATCAGTTACACCAGATTTTATTAAAAAATTTGGATTACCTTGTATCGCTAACATTCCAGGTCAGTCTAATCAGCTGGCAAATCATCAAACTATAACTAAAATCATGTTATATTAATACGAATCACACATTAGCTCTTTTTCAGAGCAGAAAAGTTAGCTCTGATTTTCTAATGAACCAAATTTGAAAGTTCTTTTCATAACCGATTACAGAGGTTTATTATTATTTTTGCTGCAAGGAAAAGTTTATATAAGAAAAAGAACAGCTTCAAAGTAAAAGCTAGAAACTGAGATACTGGTGCTAATTGGATGCAAACTGTGAAATATATATAATAATGGTTATATTAATGCTGCAAGTTCATATAGCCAGTACTCTTCTAGCTACAATATCGATTTAACCAAAAACTCCCAGTGAACATACACATACAATATCTAAATGGCTGATTCACCATAAATAGCATACTCCTCTAAAAATTAATTAAATATCCATCCAGTGTTCCCCAGGTGACACTGGCTGGATATTAATTTTTAGAGGAGTATGCTATTTATGGTGAATCAGCCATTTAGATATTGTATGTGTATGTGTCATATCTATTATTTATTTGATAAATCTTTTATATAAAGGAAGCCTTGTGTCAATCCAACATATTTATACATGCAATATATGTTTTTTTGCGCAGTTCACTGGGAGTTTAAAGTTTATATAAGGACATATTTGTACAGTGAAATTATGATTGACAATTCTAAGACTGAATTTACCATGTAAAGTATTCACTTCTTATAATAAAAAACTATATTGTAAAAGTAAAACCTGATATTAAAACATAGCATAAGCCAAATCTCAATTTTATTTTAATAGAGCTACTTACATTTTCAAATGCTTTATGCAGAACCAAATTTCCCTTCATTTGTATACTTCAAATGAACCCAAATGACAAATTTTATGGTCTCTCATGTTTAAGAAATGTTTTTTTTATCAACCAATGATGGTGATGTATATTTATTTTATTTTCCCTTGGAGATATTGAAACTTAATAAAAAAAAACTATTTAATTGAATTCAAAAATCCATAGATCAAGAAAACATTACATTCTGTTATTATAAGAAGAAATATTAAAGGGGGAATTCAATTAGATGTGGTAAAATTATAAGTTTCATGCAAAAACTTATCAGACCCGTCTTCAGGACAAAACTCTTTTTGCATGTATGCGTGCTCACGTGCTCACGTTTATCACAACAAAAAAACTGGCAAAAACTGATTATACTAAAGACTATTTGGGGGATAATTTCAGAAAAAGGGAAATCTGCCTGTACCCCAAAAAAAGGTAAACTAAGATAGGGAAATAGTCTAGAAGTGGCCATAATGAAAATGTTTTGGGGTTCTTAAATTGTGTTAATTAGCTGTTATTAGCAGTTTACTAAAGCTAACAAAATGATAGATAGCAATATTTTTTTTGCTCAAATAAATTATGTTTTTAAATTAGGGGTATATTAAATGGGTGTAAATATTTTGTGGGTCATTTTAAGGCACTTTTTTTTTTTTTTTAAATACACCTGTCACTGCATCTTGCAATGCATCCCACTATATTAAATCCTTTTTCCAGCACTTTTTTCACCCCAACACTGACAATTCATTAATGGCCAAATTAAGCTATTTAAAAAATGTTTTTGCCTAATTATTCATTAAGGGGAGTGCCCAAGGAGTTCTGAAAAAAAGAACCAACAGTTGAACCCAAAAATAGGGATTTCAGAAGTTTTCACCTGCTACAGGGTGCTGAAAAAAACTTGAATAAAGTCGAAAATGGACTTTATGCCATGTGAAAAGTCCCGGAATCTGAAATAACTTTTATCAAAAACTTTTTTGGAAAAAAGTAATTTAACACCAGTTTCATGTTTATTGTGGCTAATTGAATCCAGCCCTAAGTATCACAAAATGGTTGACAAAGGAATAGAATAAGGAGAAAATTAATTCATGAAAAATATCTACTGACACAAAGTATGTAGCACATATTATTGTCATGTAAAATTAATGTATACAATGAAGTATTTGAAATAAGTCACATTAACAAATCTTGAGTTTTCTTTCAAAGAACCATGTGATCTACTTTTTATTTAAGAATTCTATTTTATTTTATTTTTTTATTGAGTAATATTATATTTATTTACCATTTTAAAACATATAACATATAATACAACATAAAATAAAACATACTGATGCTTGACAGTCATAACACAGCAACATATCTTAAATTCAATACCAATTCCAACATTTGGTGAATAGAACCAAAGCTCAATATATAGCGCCTAGAGGCAAATTGAAATACACTTCCACATTGAACCACCATAGCTATAGCAATATTAATGTTTTAATATAGTGACTTAAAACTATAACAGTTAAATGTAACAATAATTATAAAATTTACAACTAACTTATCCAAAATAAATATTAACCATGGTGAAATTCTATATAGTTATTATGGGTATCAAAACCACTAACACATCAACTATAAAATTATTAACCTCAAATATAATAATCACAACCTTAATGACTATAAATATAGTGCTCATAAATATGAAAGTGTACTTTGCTGATTATAAGTGCATTGATTACTGATTATAAATGTGTTTGCTACAATTATATTAACTATAAGTGTATTAGCTATAGGTGTAATATCTATTATTTTACTAACTAATATATAGTGACAATAATAGTGACTATGAATAACTTATTAATTACTGTTATTAAACCATATATATTGTGTCTGTAAATAAGTACATATATACTAACTATAAATACAACCTTTATATGCTTAATAAATATAAACAATTACAACCAAAATATATAATTCATGAAAACATATATACATTTTAAAAAATGTATATTCCCATGTAAAATGTAATACCTATCTCATTTTACAATATACATTTTATGCCTATACATAGCACCACTTATATATACAAAAACAAGGATTTAAAATTTTACATAATATAAAGGTGTTAATTCTCTAGATCCATAGCAATTTGACACTGCAATATTTATTAAAGCAGTAAACATGCAGAAAATCACTTTTTCCTACAGTCCCTGCATACTTGTAAAAATATTGAAATCGCTATACAGTTGTATGGTGATGGCATTGCGGCAACCCTTTTTAAAACAGTTGGCTCTCCTTTGTAGCTTTCTCACATATGCAGGATTACCTGCTAGTCTGTGCAGCAAGCCCAGTAGTAAATTAATGCATCCTCACGCATGCGTCGTCTGTCTGCGAATGTGATCTAACATTTTTGTGAGATCTCGTGCTTGCACATTAAGGCTTGAAAAAGGCATGATGTAGTGTATAAACACTAGACTGATGCACTATGAAACATGCAGGGTTTTTACTCTCCCTCTGTGGTTGGTGAAATTTTAATTCCTCTCAGTGTTATTCTTTTCTGCTTCCTCTCAATAAGTGGCAAAGAAGAAGCTGCTTTAATGGTACAAAATGTTGACAGATGTTGTGATACATAATGTTTTATCTCAGATATTTACAGTATGTGTTTATTTGTTAATGGTTATCATATATGATATCTGCATATATGATATCTGTATTAAAAAATACTCTGAATTGCACGGTTGCAGATGTTAAATGATATGGAAACATTTCTATGCTTCTAATTATGTCAGAAATTTAAATTGAGTGGTTAAATCGGTATAAAAATAGCATAAAATAGTTTCATGTGGTATAAAGAAGAATTGTCACATCAAAAAGAGCAATGGACCCAACCATATAATGCAAGCCACGTTAAAAATAATAATTGTCTCATCTAAGGAGGTGTATTTGTTGTAGGAATTCTTAACAAAATGGACAATATAAATAGGCATAACATATTGTCTGTTTCCCAGAAATAATGAAAAGTGTGTAACACAACATAATGCCAAGTACAATATTACATACTTGTAAAAAAGTAATTTTGTGCACAAAGATAAAAAAAGACTTCATCATATATATAAAATTCATTGGTCTGCACCAATTGGGATGAAGCCAATGCGAGGTAGTCCAGGTTTTAGGGAGGTTACTTCACAGAGTGGTAACATTGGATTCCAGAAGACATACTAAGGGGATGTTGTCCCAGTTGGAGCTCCCGTTAGTGTATGCTGGGCAGAACTGTGACTCGAGGATACTGGGTTGAACTTTGACCCAGGAAACCTGTTCTGGGCCTTTCACTGGATGGATTTGGATAAAAACTTCATAGAGGAGTGGCAATTGGTCTGGGATGTCTAATGGAGTGGTTAAGGTCCAGGCATGATCTCATAGCAGAGTGCATCTGGCAGAACTTTTACCCAGGGAGCCTGTTCGGGACCTTCTCCTGGACATCACATAATAAAACTGAATAACTTGAGTATTTAAACCCAGGCAAAAAGAAGCCTGCAGATCACAACTGTCATGGCTGGGCGTGGGTTTGGACCCAGAGTGGAGCTGGATGCAGAATGGAGGCTTGCTTGCTGGAACTGAAAGGCAGCTGGTCTTAACGGAGTATGACTCATGAGGTGATGGGGTGCACAGAGAGCAAACTCAGCTATCAGGGAGCAGACTGAACACAGCGACCGTGGTCGGCCTGATCCACAGCGGATAGTAGGTACTGATGGCAAGCTGAGATGCTGTGCTGAGAAATACTGAGGTATAAGGTGGTAAACACAGAGACACACTGGAACTGCGGTACAAGGGAGCAAGGGAGCACAGGAAATAGCTCACAGCTATGCTGTGATAGACGTTGCACTGAACCAAAGGACCTATTGATAGTCCTTTAGTACCCTCAGGTAGTGCATGATTGGCTGCCAGCATTCCCTGGACAGCTGTGAGCTGATTGGCTCCATCCTGACATCTGACCAGGATCCAAAATGGCCACACCCAGCAGTCTCCAGCGGAAGCGCTGTCAGTTTTCACCAGCACACAAGACTCTCCAGATGGGCCCCCTCAAGCTGTGGAGACCCCCTGTGCCCAGCGCCGCTCTCCAAGTCCCAGCACCACCACCGGAGGGGCCGCGCCAGAGCGCCCAATGAGGTAAGTGCCGTGATCCCAACAGTGTGAGAGCCCAGATTGTGACAGTACCCCCCCTTTATGAGAGGCCTCTGGACACTTCTTGGGTTTTTGAGGATTCTTCGTATGAAACTGAGCCACCAGTCGAGGGGCATGGACATCCTCTGCCTTTACCCAGCAACGTTCTTCTGGCCCATAACCTCTCCAATCCAACAGATACTGGAGTTGACCATAATGAAAACAAGAGTCCAAGATCTGTTTAACCTCAAACTCCATGCCTTTCTCAGTAAGGACTCTAGGGGAACGGGGTAGAACTCTCCAGAAGCGGTTTAAGATAAGAGGTTTTAGCAGGGATATATGAAAAGAGTTTGGAACTTTGAGGTAAGGTGGAAGTTTCAGTTTGTAGGCCACCTGGTTAATCACTTGAACGATAGGGAATGGGCCGATGAAGTGCGGGGCAAACTTCATGGATGCAATCTTAAGGCGGAGGTTACGAGTTGAAAGCCGGACAAGATCACCCTCTTTAAGAGTGGGCACTGCTCTTCTCTTCTTATCAGCTCCAAATTTATAATGGTTAGAAGTTTTCTGAAGAGTAGAATGAACTTGACACCATATTTGCGAAAAATTCTGTAGTGTAGAGGTTCCGGCTGGTACGTCAACAACTGGCAAGTATTTGAACTCTGGTATTCTAGGATGCAGGCCAAAAACTGTGAAGAATGGAGTATGACCCGTAGATGAATGGTAGGAACTATTGTGATCAAACTCTGCCCAGGGTACAGTATCAGCCCAGTTGTCCTGGGAGGAGGACATATGGATCAGTAGGAAAGTCTCCAGGTCCTGATTGACCCTCTCTGTGGACCCATTGGATTGAGGGTGATATGCCATGGAGAATTTTAATTTTACTTGAAAGACGGAGCAGAGAGCTCTCCAGAATTTAGCTACAAACTGTACCCCGCGATCGGAGACAATGTCAGTTGGAAGTCCATGTAGGCAGAAGATATTGATGACAAATAATTGAACCAACTCAGGAGCGGAAGGCAATTTCTTCAGAGGGATGTAGTGTACCATCTTCAAAAACCGATCCACAACTACCCTGATGGTGGTGAACCCGTTGGAGATAGGTAAGTCGGTTACAAAGTCCATGGATAAGTGTGTCCAGGGGTGAAGCGGTACAGAGAGAGGTAGTAGGGTACCGGCTGGAGCCTGCCTGGAAATCTTATGCTGAGCACACTGTGGGCATGATGAAATGTATTCCGTGTTTTCAGATTTCATGGCGGGCCACCAATACGACCGTTGTAGGAATTCCAGGGTCTTACAGATGCCTGTATGTCCGGAAAAGTGAGAAGCATGAGCCCAATTCAAAAGTTGTTTGCGTAGGTCTGAGGACACAAAAGTTTTCCCAGGAGGGGGTTGAATGCGGTTAGTGGCAAATACCTTAGACTCTAGAACTGGTGTCTCCTTATTGTGTTCAATAGAATTTTCAGAGGAGATGGAACGGAAGAGAGCATCAGCCTTTTGATTGAGTGAACCAGGACGATAGGTCAAGGTGAAGTTGAAGCGTCAAAAGAAAATTGCCCAATGAGCCAGACGAGGGCTGAGGTACTGGATGTTCTTTAAATAAAGGAGATTTCGATGATCTGTGTAGACAGTGATGGGAAATGTAGCCCCTTCGAGGAGGTAACACCATTCCTCAAAGGCTCATTTAACTGCCAACAGCTCTTGTTCTCCAATGGGGTAATTCTTCTAAGCCAGAGAAAATTTCTTTAAGAAGAATCCACTTGGATGGAACTTATTGTCTTCAAATTTCTGTGAGAGTACTGCACCCACAGCCTAGGAGGAGGTGTCTACCTCTAGGAAGAATGGTTTAGTAACGTCAGGTTGCCTCTGTACTGGAGCGGAAATAAATGCTTGCTTTAAGATTTGGAAAGCAGTCTCAGCCTCAGAAGGCCATCGAGCTGGGTTTGCCCCTTTGTGAGTTAATGAAGAAATGGGTGCTGTGAGGTTGGAAAACCCCTTGATGAACTTCCTGTAATAGTTTGCGAACCCCGGGAACCTTTGTACAGCCTTCAGTGAATTGGGTCGAGACCAGTCCAGAATAGCCTGTACCTTCTTAGGATCCATCTCAAGACCAGAAGACGAGAGAATGGTCTGTACCTCAAACAAGCATTTCTCTGCTTTACAGTACTGGTGATTCCTACAAAAGTGAGTCAGAACCTCCTTGACTTGAGCCCGATGTTTTTTGATGTCAGCGGAGAATACCAGGATGTCGTCCAAATACACTACCTCAGAGATATACAGCAAGTCCTGGAAAATCTCGTACACAAAATTCTGGAACACAGCAGGGGCACTGCAGAGACCGAAGGGCATTACCAAATATTCAAAATGACCATCTCGAGTATTGAATGCGGTTTTCCATTCATCTCCGGCCCGAATTCTGATGAGATTGTAGGCTCCTCTTAGATCCAATTTGGTGAATATCGTGGCACCTTTTACATGATTGAATAGCTCTGATATAAGGAGTATCAGATAACGATTTTTGATAGTTATATCATTTAAGCCCCGGTAATTGATACAGTGATGCAATCCTCCATCTTTCTTAGACACAAAGAAGAATCCTGTACCGGCTGGCGAAGAGGAGGGCCGGATGAAGCCCTTTATAAAGGTTCTCCAGAATGTATGCCGACATAGCCTCAGTCTCGGGTAATGGCAGTGGGTATACACGGCCACGTTGAGGATCTCTGCCTGGCACCAGGTCGATGGGACAGTCCCACTCCTGATGTGGAGGTAGTATATCGGCACCTGTTTTACAAAAGACATCACTGAATGAGATGTACTGGGAGGAAATCGATGCAGTATGAATTTTATTGACAGGGTAAATTCGAGGAAGACATGGAACCTCAGTCTATGTTGGGAGTATGCTTGCACAGCCAAGGATACCCGAGAATGACTCCGTAAGAGGCTTTAGGTATAACTAGGATCTGTATAGTCTCTGTATGAAGAGCGCCCACACGGACCTGTACGGGTTGAGTACAGAGGGATATGGACCCATTGGTAATTTGGGTACCATCCACGGCAGACAGGGTGAGTGTATGTTCAAGGGGCAGAACCGGAATTTGATGTCTCCGGACGAGCTCCGCGGTGATAAAGTTCTCGGCAGCCCCTGAATCAAGGTGAGAGAGAACAACTTTAGGACCGTGCGTGAATTCCAGTGTAATGGACAAGGTAGACTCAGTTTTAGATGGAGACAAAGACATAACTCCCAACCTGGTGTCTCCGGAACAGGTTAGGAGCGGGAGTTTCCCGGGCGGGTAGGACAGGCAGCGACCAGATGACCAGTCTCCCCGCAGTAGATGCATAGGTTTTCTCGTCGATACTGCTGTCATTCCTCAACCGAGAGACGAGACCGATTGATCTGCATCGGTTCATCAGCTGTTGGCTCAGGCGGGAGAGTGACTGGAGTGGTAGGCCGGAACCTGAAACGATCTCCTCTGTTCTTTTCGCTCTGACGCTCCCGATAGCGTAGATCCACCTTATTGCAGAGAGAGCTGAGGTTGTTTAGTGTGGCTGGAAGGTCCCCTGTGGCAAGGTCATCCTTTATTCGATCCGACAGCCCGCTCCAGAAGTTGGAAATTAAGGCCTCCTCATTCCATTTTAGCTCCGATGCCAGCGTCTGGAACTGAATGATGTATTGGCTCACTGGACGATTCCCTTGACGAAGGCGCAATATCTCGGCTGCTGCTGACATAGTTCTTCCGGGTTCATCGAAAATCCTCCAAAAGGCTGAAAGGAACTCAGAGTAGTTATCCAGCAAGGGATCAGACCTCTCCCAGAGAGATGAAACTCAGTCTAAAGCTGAACCGGACAATAGGGACACAATATAAGCCATCTTAGACTTTGGAGACGGGAAGTTCATAGGCTGTAACGTAAAATGAACATTGCATTGGTTCAAGAACCCATGGCATAACTTAGGGTTCCCATCAAATTTATTAGGTGTCGGGAGACGCAGATGGGATGGTGCAGGTGGTGCGGGAATGGCGGGAGCCGCCGGCTGATTAGTGGCGACAGGCATATTGATGGTAACCAGGGAGGCCTGTAGTCTTGATGAACCGACATCTCCTGTAAGAATTGAGCCATCTGCTGCTGCTAAGCTTCTAGACCCTCCAAACGGCAGGCGATGCTTTGGAGCATGTCAGCCCTCAAATCCTGTCCACTAGCCGAATCCATTGGGCCAGTACAAACTGTCACGGCTGGGCGTGGGTTTGGACCCGGAGTGGAGCTGGATGCAGAATGGAGGCTTGCTTGCTGGAACTGAAAGGCAGCTGGTCTTAACGGAGTATGACTCATGAGGTGATGGGGTGCACAGAGAGCAAACTCAGCTATCTGGGAGCAGACTGAACACAGCAACCAGGGTCGGGCTGGTCCACAGCAGATAGTAGGTACTGATGGCAAGCTGAGATGCTGGGCTGAGAGGTACTGAGGTATAAGGTGGTAAACACAGAGACACACTGGAACTGTGGTACTAGGGAGCAAGGGAGCACAGGAACTAGCTCTGGCAACCAAAGGACCTCTTGACAGTCCTTTAGTACCCTTAGGTAGTGCATGTTTGGCTGCCAGCATTCCCTGGACAGCTGTGAGCTGATTGGCTCCATCCTGACATCTGACCAGGATCCAAAATGGCCGCGCCCAGCAGTCTCCAGCGCGGAAGCACTGTCAGTTTTCACCAGCAAACAAGACTCTCCAGATGGGCCCACTCAAGCTATGGAGACCCCCTGTGCTCAGCGCCGCTCTCCAATGCCCAGCACCACCACCGGAGAGGCCGCGCCAGAGCGCCCGACGAGGTAAGTGCCGCGATCCTGACAGCATGAGAGCCCGGAGTGTGACAACAACACCATAGGAAGCAGCCCCGATTATTTTTGTAGCCAGTTACAGCAGCAATATATTAATGAGACATTATGCAACTTAAAATAACTTTTCAATACACATATTTTACATGCATAGATGTGAAAAAGCTGAATTGCTTGCTCTATTTAAAATAAAAAATGGTGCTTTTTGTAGATGTTATTAAGTACTAGTGGTTGAGAACAGTGACATTTCTTTAATGTTAGTAATCAGTATCAACACCGGGCAGATACCAAATCTACCCTGTTCACTCTATTATCTTATTCTAATAATCTTGTACCAGAAAATGTAATCTCATTTTATATTGCTATGTAAAACCAGTAAAAATAGGCGAAAAAGTTTCTCCACATATAGGCATGATATTTGGAAGTACAAAATCACTATTTTGGGGTGCAAATGTAGGGATTTGATCCAGAACCCTTTGGACACCCCCCTAATGACTAATCAGTCAAAAAAACTTAAGAAAAAAAAATGAAAACACCCCAAAAATGACATGTCATTTTTCGGGTGAAAGTGTAAAAAGTGTTGGAAAATGGGTAAAAAGAGGAAAGCCTGGTATTTTGAGAGGTTATATGGATGTGACAGGTGTATTTTAGATTGCAGGAAGCTGCAGAAGGTGTATTTTTAAGTTTTGTAAAATCTTAATTTTAGAGACATCAAAATATATTTTCATGTACCCCAAATTTATCTACGGTACTTATTTTTCTGAAAAAACATTGCTTTCTCTCATTTTTCCACACATATGCAAATATGCATATAACAACCCATTGCAACAAAATACAGTAAGTTCACTAAATACTTTTATTAGGGCAAGTACTACTATACTATATTGATTCCCAGGGTACAGACTGAATTCCCCCAATAAAGATGTAATTTTTGCTAGTTTCACTTTGTAAAACATTCACCTACTGTATTCGGGTTTTCATCTGTTTTACAATTGAATAGGGTGAAAAGCTACGATATTAGTGTTCAGTGGCACTGCCGGCAAGGCCGCAGTTTATCATCTACATATTTGTGACTCTGCAGGTGGTTCATCCGCACTCCACAGGGGTGCTTTGTTGTCCATAAAGGGGTACTGTGTAGTTCATCAAAGGGCTGCTGCCAGGTTGGGAATTGCTTTGCTAATGAAGCGGAATCTAGATGGGATTTGGTAGTTGGGACACAGGACCTCAATTAAGTATCTAAAACCCACTGCATTATAGGTGGATACTGGACATAGATGTTATGGCATCAGTGATCTGCTGTGCAACTGGATGACTGCTGTAATACTTGCTCCCCCTTGCAAAGGATTGTTTAGCATTCAATTGTTGTTTAAAGTACTACTAGTACCCTTCTGGGATGAAAATCCACTCCCAGCAGCAGTAGCAGGCATAGCGCTCAATGATTCTTCTGGGGCAAGGACTGATGTGAATAATTTAAATATTTTTTGTAAATGCCTCCCCTCCTCCCTTCCCCTACCCTCCTCCCTCATAAATTTGCTTTGGAATAAAAAAATTAAATAAAATTAAATAAAATTTACTACTAATCAAAACTTCCTTTCCCCACCTTCAACTACATACATACTCCAAGTCCCTCAGGCCTCTTGAATAATAAAAACATTTGTTTCCTGAAGTGCCATGTTGGAAGTTGAACTGCCACAGCTGCTGCAATCTCTGACATGCGGTTTCTGAATGCCAAAAATGTCCAGAAATGTTTATGGCCACATACAGCATCTCCTGCATGCCCCTTTAATTTAAAAAAATATTCTGAACCACTAAGTTGATTTTGTGGGCAAAACATGGGACATATTGTTCACCCATGCTCTCCCCTCCTCCCTCATAAATTTGCTTCGCAGACAAAAAATTTCATTTAATTTACTACCAATCAAACCTTCCTTTCCCTGTCTTCAACTACATACATACTTCATCTTCCTTAGGCCTCTTGATGAATGGAAACATATGTTTTCTTATGTGCCATGTTGGAAGTTGAACTGCCACACTTTTGTGCCGCCCACTGCTGCCACTTAGCTTAGTCAACCAGCTAGCTTGGTGCAAATTTTGGGCCTAAACTAGATGAAAACAATATTGAGAGCTGTGATGTGGTCAGAATTGACTTAAACAAGTGGAAATGAATGTTATTGGGGTTAATAATACTGTAGGAACAAAAAAAGCCCAAATTATGTAATCTTGGCAATTTTTATCAATTTTTAAAAAAAAAAATCCAGATCCAAAACTAAAACCAAAACATGCAAGGGTGGTTTTGGCAAAACCAAATCCAGATATAAAACATGAATGAGATACTGATCCAAAACTATAACTGAAACATGGGGGTCGGCGCACATCCCTAGAAAAAATGTGAAGCTATTTTCACTAAAAATATATTTTAGAAACTAAAATGAGGACATTTTTGCACTTGTTTAGCATGAATAAAACTGCAGCCCCTTTAAAACATGAAGTGTACATCTTTAATGTGAATCCTCCACCATGGCCCACCAAAGAAGCCCACTTCCGGTGAAAGTACACCAGCCCTGTAAACTCCATTGGATTAAATCTACGCTAATGCCAAAAATGCTCTGTTATCTGCTTTCTGCTTTCTGGACTGTGCAATTCATCACTTGCACCTCTACACTGATCACACTAAAATCTGTCTCTCTTACTTTCACTATTATCTGTTGTGACTAACTGTCTCCTATTTTCATATAGATGTCCCAACTCTTACTAAAACTCAACCCAACCAAAGCAGAGCTTATTATGATCTTCCCTCCATCCATAGTCATTACTTCACCTAATCCCTCCTTCACTATCAATTGCACTACATTTTACACTGCCTTCAAAGCTTGCTGCCTTATTTCTGCTGCTTTTCTCCAGTCTTGTCACCTTGATCTTTAAAAGTTTGGTAGAAAATAACCTTCTCCTACATGGCATTCCCCCCATTCATCTTTATTTTATCCTAAAAATAGAAACAAGACTGATTCTGCTCTCTTGCCACTCCATATCCACTGCATCTCCAGAATCCAAGTCAAGTTACTCATCATCAACTACAAGGCCCTCAATCCTTTATGCATCGTAAGCCACTTTCCCTCACTTGATGTTAAATTTGCTTCTGAACTTTACTTAATCTTCCTGATAACCGCTTACTTTCACTCCACAATATAATTAGTAATTTGGAGTTATGCAGCCGGAGATAGGAGACAGTAGACAGCCGGGACATACAGGAGGATCAGCGTAGACTGGGACAGATAGCAGGGATCAGAGCAGGCCAGGATGGAAAGAAGTCATCAGCGCAGGCTGGGACTGACACAGGCAAAGCAGTCACCGCAGGCAACATTCAGCACATGCACTCCTGTGCATGATATGAACACCGCAATACTATAGGCACGAATCTCCGCTGGAGCTGATGAGGACCTGCTTCCTCCCTCACTGCAGAATCTGATAGCCAGGCAGCAAAATCTGGTAGCCATGGCAACCTGGCCCCCGAGATTTGTCGAGCCCTGTTATACCCCCACCTCAGAAGGCATTCTACAGGGCAAATTCTTCCCTCATTCCACAGCACCCCTCAATGCACCTGTCACCCAGCACAGTACTGTGATGGCACAGATTACAGCATATCATCCCTCACCTAGCACAGCACCTCTCACAGCACAAATTACAGTACAACACCCACCACCCCTCACCCAGTACAGTACCCCTCTCCCAGTACAGCACCCCTCACAGCACAGATTATAGTACAGCACCTCTCGCTGGTCACAGATTACAGCACAACACCCAACACCCAGTACAGAAACCCTCTCCTAGCACTCGGCACCTAGCACAGATTACAGCACAGCACCCCTCACAGCACAGATTACAGTACAACACCCATCACCCCACACCCAGTACAGTACCCCTCTCCTAGTAAAGTACCCCTCACAGCAGATTAAAGTACAGCACCTCTTGTCCAGCACAGCACTCATCACCCAGAACCCCTCTACCAGCACCCATCACCCAGCACAGATTACAGCACAGCATCCCTCGCCCAGCACAGCACCCCTCACAGCGGTTTACAGTACAGTACCCCTCTCCAAAGTACAGCACCCCTCACAGCACAGATTATAGTACAGCACCTCTCGCCCAGCACAGCACCCCTCACCCAATACAGTACCCCTCTCCCAGTACAGCACCCCTCACAGCACAGATTATAGTACAGCACCTCTCACCCAGCACAGCACCCCTCACCCAATACAGTACCTCTCTGCCAGCACTCATCACCCAGCACAGATTACAGTACAGAACCACTCACCCAGCACAGCACCCCTCACAGCACAGATTACAGTACAGCACCCATCACACCTCACTCAGTACAGTACCCCTCAGCCAGCACAGAACACATCACAGCACAGCACCCTTCAGCCAGCACAGCAATACTCACCCAGCAGGGCACAGTCAGCACCCATCATTTACAGCACAGGTATACCCCCACACACCACCTACTCCTCATATGTATTTATCTCCCCCCTCTCATAGCAGTGTCTTCAGCTCCCACTCCCCATATGTATCTGTCTCCCATTCCCCCATAGCAGTAACTATTATCAGCTACCTGAGCCCTTACTCCCCATGTGTCTCTGTCTCCCCCTCCCATAGCAGTGTCATCTGCCCCCACTCCCCATATTTGTCTGCCTCCCCTCATCCAGCTCTTACCTTTATGCTGTGTGATGGGGCAGGATCTAGCAGCAGCTCCACGGGTGTTGCCTTACTTTCCTCTGCACAGCTAGATCCCCTTCCATCCTCCTCTGCTCTCAGCAGCAGTTGTCTCAGCGAAAGTGATTGTAAACACTTCCTGCCTGAGTGATAAGTGTCCTGCTGTTGCAGAGTCCTGACTAGCTCGTGTTGCCAAAAATTTACATCTGGCCCTAGGCTTGGGATGCCCCTAGGCATTCCTGTTGCCCCTAGGCATTTGCCTATAATGCCTATGCCTAGGGCCAGCCCTGAGCATGGAGTCTGATAATGTATATGCACACTAGTATTAGGCACAATTCTAGGTAAGTTCTACAAGTTATATACTGTAGTGCAACTTTGGTTCATTTTTGTGGCGTGGGTCCCCCTGGATTGCTTTGGCTGATCTGTTTCAGGGCACCGCATTATAACACATTTTTCTTTTACAACACATTTTAACCCTTCACTGTTTGTTTATTATACATGTACTTCACTTTTTTATTTTAATTCCTTTATATGCAGCAGTGGCTGCTCCTAACTTTCTCTTTTACACTTCACTTTTCCTATTATGGCGGTGCCATGGAGCAGCTTTGGCTGGACTAGTTTGGGGGTGTCCTGCACTCTGGATTTGAACCCTGGTATGTTAGGGACCTACCCGACAGAGGTTACCTGGATATGGTGGGTAGGCCCATAACCTTGGGCATGATTATGCTAAAAACCTCTATTGATTGCAAAATTTGATTGCAAATGTATTTATATATGATTAGTAATTTGGAGTTGTGCACCTGTGATATGTTTCTTTCTATGCCCACAAATGTATTTAACTACCATGCCTGAACAGACTTTTCTAGTATTCAAATATTTAAAGCTCTCAGAAAACCTACTTCTTAACTGGAGCTTACCCTATTCATACCCAGGCCCGGCGACAGGGGGGTACAAAGTATACACCTGTCACAGGCCCTAAAGATCACTGGGGCAATGTGATTGCACCAGCAGCTGGCCCTTCTGCACCCTGCTGCTGCTGCTACCTAGGAGGAGCAGGAGGAGACAATCTGGGCGGGAGCCCGATTGCCGCCTGGGCTGTAAGCACCACGATTTGCTCCACTGCACGTCAGCAGCACTGACTGAGATGGCACTCCTTCTTCCCACCCTTGAGACAGCCTCCGGTATTGGCACATGCTGGGGTGGGATATTTATGTGTGAGGATGGTGTTGAGGGGAGAGGAGGAGGGGACAGAGACATTAGTGTATCGGGCACCAATATTTCTGTTGCCAGCCATACTTGCAATGTTCCATTCTCCACTCTATGCCACATTCACTCCTCTTATCTGTTTTTCCATTTTCCCTTTAAATTACAATGCTTATCATCATGCGATGGACTTGTATTATTGTATTTATAAGGACTGTTATAGCTGCATTTTCATTTTCCTCTCAGTCTAGAGATTCGGAGTACTGTGATTCCTTACAAATCAATGACAGTAATAATTATTATACAGATCATTTTAAGATGTTAATCAAGTTGCTATTAACAATTTAATTGCTGTGCATTTACCATAGCAACCACAGACACATGACACAGTGAGCAAAGACAGTTTGGAAAATTCCTTCTCTCAGCAGGCACTCTTCTTCTACTCTGCTATCACGTGACCACATATCACTTTGTTGCTAACTGTATTCTAAGGGAAATAAACAGATTTTAAATCCATCTATGTAAAAAAAAAGTTTTCTTTTGCAATGCTAACCATTTAACTGTCCCAGTCAGAGTTATAGAGAAACATTTTCAAAAAAATACTGGAACTTCCTGGAGATTCAGCTTCAGATTCTGGTTAGACACAAATATTTCTGACTAGAAATGTAAATAACATTTTTCTATGTGGGATTGCTGCTTAAATACAATAAAGGTCACTTATAGAATTGAAAAAGTAGTTTTGTGACAACACAATTCCTAGTTTTGTACATACAAAGCAAATTTTTGGGTAAAGGACATGGAGTGGGGGGTCTGTGAAAGGAACTAAGTAGATAAAAAGTGTCACTTTGATTTTGATCAAGTCCTTTTTTATGTTGATTTACATGGTGTTTTGCAATACCCTAACATACAAGACAAACATTTACATGTGTTTATTAACATGATCAACTAAAAAATTGCAAAAAATTGTCATGGAAATATTGTTTTTTTAAACTTATAACAAATAAATAATTTGTATTAATTTATTTCAGAAATGATCAATTTTGCATTTTATAGTGTAGAGCAAGGGGAATGTAGTAAATGATGATTAAAAGATTACCATAAAAATCTTTAAACCTATTCTCATTGTTTTCATGCACTTGAGTTTCCCTTAAAACTGTGAGATGACTAAGATTTCCCATTTATTTAAATGGACATTGCATACTATTGGCAGTGTCTGACCAAACTTGCTATGAGTTGTGAAATACAAATATCAACATGTCCTCTCAGTATTCCCATCAGTTTGCCATCTGGAACAATTCTCCAATAATCCTTCATTGCTTTCCTTCTAAAGCAATCATTTTCAACAGGGGTGGATGTCATTAACTGCTTATCCAGCTGTAAGTGGCCAGTCTGTAAAAACTGACTGTAAATGGCTGAGCTTAGAAAATACATTTTTATGGGCAGTCCCTATCCATGGATTACATCAGGCCTGACCAACCTGTGGTTCTCCAGCCAGGGGCTAGCTGGCAAAAAGTTTAGCCTCCTCCTGCTTATGTGAAACAAAATAATGAATTTAATTCAATAGCTTTATGTGCAAGTTGACTCTGCAAGGTTACTTGAACCTTTTCATCAGGTCATGTGTATAAAGGAAAAAGAACACATGTCTTACCTTTATGAGTGCAATACTAGTGTGTAAGGGATGCTGAGTCTGTCTGGCAGCTGGAGAGCATCGAATACAGCAGCATCACAGAGTCTGGTCTGGTAAAGTGACATCAGGCGGTTGAAATGGAAACCATCAATGCTTTGCTGAGCAGCCGGCGAAGGAGGGTGATCATAAAGGTAAGACATGCTTTCTTTTTCCATGTTTTCACATGTTAATATTCCTCCTCTATGTCCACATGGATAGTAGGGAATGACTTTGGAAAGTAATGACATCAGGGTACAAAAACGAAAGGGGATCTATGCAATACCAAGCTCACACCCTTTCTACATTAAACTGTACTCACATATATATTCCTTTCCTCAGAGGGCATTCCTAAGCCTTTGGTGATAATGCTGAGAGTCACCATCACTGAGTACATTCCCCCTAGCAGGCACACACAAACACCGTGGCCTCCCAGCAGCACACTATGAAGAAGCCACTGGTGCCCATCTCAGAGAGTTGAGAGAGAGGTAGACTGTAAGAAGCCTGTACTATCTGTGGGGGGGTAAACTGTTATTATGTAGAAGGGAACTCACCATACTGAGCTTCTTCAGTACGCTTCTTTGCTGGCCACGGCTCCTCTCTTTCTCAGCTCAGCAGTAAAGATGCACGTGTGACGTCGCTGCTCCAACAGAAAAAAAACTTTTTTGCACCAGCTGCAGTGGTCAGTCACAGTGCAGTAATTGGAAGCACTGCTCTACAGTGAACACTGCCCGATTGGACTGAGTTGAGCTCCGATCGTGGCAGCTGGCCCCGAAAAAGTGTGAGGCAGCCCGGCGGCAATGCGGAGGAGGTCCGCCAAAGCAATCTTCCCCTGAGCACAGCCCATTCTGCAGGGACTAGCGGCCAGCCCAAAGTGCTGAAAATGGGACTGGCCCAGGGGGCATCTGTCACCCTGCCCCCGGCCTAGCCCACCTCTGTCTCCAGCTGTTGTGAAACTACATGTCCCAGCATGCTTTACTAGTTGATTGGTGGGAGGGTATACTGGATCTTGTAGTTTCACAACAGCTGGAGAGCCACAGGATAGCTAGGCCTGGATTACTTTGTTTAATAAAATTAATTTAATAGCAATTTTGTGCCATAGACTGAAGTTGACTGAATATCAAATATATTGATTTTTAATAGATACGATATATTAGGAAATGTATTATATATTTTTTGTAGTGATGTTGAATGGCTTTAATTTCTGGAATTTTTTTTACCCATTTATAGATCTTCTCTTAGGTGTATGAATGCAACGAACTACGTACATTCTTTCATTTTTCAGGCACTGATTATGCAAATAAGATAAATGGTTCAGTTGTAAAATACCATTTAGTGGAGCATATTCCTGTCTACTAATTCAAGCAGAATATTTCTTTCCCCTCAAAATACTTAATTGTTCATGTCTTGTGAGATGATAAAGATTTGTCCTATATATAAAATGGGAGCAATTTGCACCTTACAGTTGCACTTTTTTGTGTATTCCAGTAAAGATGAGTGGTTCGGCTTCCTTGGGACCCGAACCTGCCTGAACATCAGGGATCTGATTAGATCTGAGCGGCGGCTCGGATCTTCCTGGCTGACTTGGATTCCACTGCAAGGCAAAAGGTCATCCTCGCAGGGTCAGATTTTTGCAGGTTTTGTATTCTATATAAGGCACCCTGGATGGGACTCAGTGCCATTTCCTTGCTAAGCACGCTGCTGTATGCTGTGCCTAACACTGTGCTTTTTAGTTAATGTGTATATAGGGGGTGCATGTTACTGTGCTGTACTCTGCTGTATAAACTGTGTACAGACTCACAAGTCACAAGTGGCTGTGCTTCTTAGTCAATGTGTAGTGTATAGGGGGTGCACACTGCTGTATGCTGTGCTGTACTCTGCTGTATAGGCTGTGTCCATACTCACAAGTCACAAGTGGCTGTGCTGCTTAGTCAATGTATATAGGGAGTGCATGTTGCTGTATTGGCTGTGCTGTGTCAAGACTCCATCAGTATGACATTCACATCCATATATAAGCCCTGTGACTCCACGTAGTTTGAAGAGAGCTGCAACTGCAACAACATTTTTTAAATTAAATAATTGTATTGTTTGTACTGTTTGGTGCACTTTGTTTTGCTCACGTAAATATATAAGCCATGTGGCTCCAGTCCACGCAGGAATACCGCTGCTCCATAAAAAAAAAAAAAATTGTATTGCTTGTACTGTTTTGTGCATTTTGTTTTGCTCACGTGCATATAAAACCCCTGTGGGCCCAGTGCACATAGGAATATAACTGCACCATCCAAAAAATTGTAATTGTATTGTTTGTACTGTTTTGTGAACTTTGTTTTGCTCACGTGCATATATAAGCACTGTGGCTCCAGTCCACGCAAGAATAGAGCTGCAACATAAAAAAATAAATTAAATAATTGTATTGTTTGTACTGCTTTGTGCACTTTAACCTTAGTGCACTTTGTTCACATGCATATATAAGCCACACAGTTGAATTGAAAAATGGATAATGTTCAGTTTAGAGAAGAGCAACCAAATACCGTCGCTGCAGCTGCTGCCAGCAGTCATGATAACACTAGTCCTCTTTTGCCTCCTTCTACCATTTCTGCATCATCTGCACATGTGAGAAGCAGTACAAGTAAAGATGGTGATGTGGACATAATAGAAATCGAGGATGCTTGTGTGTAAGTAGAACAGGATGAGGGGGATATGTGTGTGCTACTACTATTTTACAGTGAGGATGAGGATGTTGATGATGTTGTTTGTGTAACTCAGTAACCAGTGGCTGCAGTTCTTGCCCATGGTCAAAAGAAAGTGATTGTGATGCCTGGGCAAAAGACCAAAAAAGCCACCTCTTGGTGTGGGATTATTCTTACCAAAATCCTGACAACAAATATTAAGGCAACTACTCCATTTTTGATGCCAAAGTTAGTAGAGGTAAGGACGTTAACCATCTAGGCACCTCCTTCATGTAATGTCATTTGCGGCAAGTTCATGAAATTTATTTTACAAGATTATAATGTAATTAATTAACACCCTCATCATCAACCTCCTTATTAGTGATCGGAGGTAATCCTTACAATAAATTGGTCTGTGGGGGCCCAAATAACCAAGCACTTTAGCCACAAAAGTGGAAGTTCCTGTCGCTGAAGTGCTTGGGTATTTAAACTGCACATGTTCTAGTTTTTAATATCCAATATAAAGGTGGGTGGAAGGACCCAAGTACAATTTCATCTTGCACCACTTTTCTTTTTATAATGGGCTGTATTTTTGGGGTGCATTGGGATGGTCTATTTTGCATAGACAAATATCACCTCTAATAAAGGGAGAGATTACTGCTGAAAAGTGTTAAATTGCCAACACTAGTATCCACCATTACAGAAATCTTTGAACTTTGCTGCATTTGGCGGCAAAGGTCTTTTTCATAGAATTTGTAGTTCATTTTTATGAACATGAGACTTTTTTTCACATTTCATTAGTTGCTACTTCAAATGTTTTTTTCCGTAGCTTGCATAAAACAGAGTGTATTCTTCAGTGAGCTGGAGTAAGGTACATTCACCCTGCTCTCCATATGTTATAACTTCTACTTGTGTAGGTTTTGGATGGCTTGTTGCTGTTCACCACTCACTGAAGCATATAAAGGGTGCAATTCCACCTGGTCAATACCTCATGCTTCAGTTGGTGGCATGGGAAATGGAAATGTTCTTGCAGCCGCTGCAATCCTACATGCGGTTGCTGAATGAATGCTGAAAAATGGGCAGAAATTTTTCAAGCCACAGACAGCATCTCCTGCAGGACCCTGTCATTTAAAAAAAATTCTGAACCACCAAGTTTATCATGTGGGCAATACATGGTACTTGTTGATATTCACCCACTTGTAATGCTCTCATGATGTAAAATGCATTATTGGAAATGGCAAATCTTGAGGAGAGTCGGGGTAAGCCATTGCTATGACATCCCTAAGTTTTTCTAAAGATTGACACTGTTATGCATCTTAGTGAAGCCGGTGATACAGAGTAGCCTGCCTGTGAATGATCTGGTGTTTGATGTTACATACTGCTGCTGCTGAAGATAATACATCCACTCATTGGGCTGTCACAGTCACTACTGCTTGTCCACATATCTGTGTTTAAGTGGATAGTTAATAAAATGTAATTTTGTAGGCTAAGAATTAGGGTTTTTTAAAGGTCCAGGAACAGGCAAAAATGTGATTGTTTTGGTAAAATGAAATCGAGATGGAATTTAGTGGCAGGGACACAATGAAAGTAAGTTACCCCCCTTCTTCTTCATACATTTTCTTAGTCAATCAAATAGTAAAATGAGTGAACTAATCAATCAATCCTATTTTCTTTCTTTCTTTTACAGGAACTAGGGCAGTATGGATGGTAGCTTGATTAATCCAAGTGTGTGCATTAGATGGGACAAGTGATTCTTATCTGCCATCACATTCTAAGATAATCCTTTCTTTTTTTTTTTTACAACAACTCTGAAGAGAAAAGGCAATAAAGGAAGAATGTTTGATTATTACAGTCCCCAATGCGCTCCTTGATTAACATTTTTGGAATAAAATAATAAAATTAAATTAACTTACGAATCAATCCATTCTTCCTTCTGATCTAGTTGTTAATTAATAAAAACATTACTGGTTACATTATATGGGGTCATACAGTTTATTAAACTGCCATCCTGTCTGCCACTGCAGTGTGCCGCCCACAACTGTCACTAAGCTTAGTCAGGCTTAGTCAGCTCAGTGCACACTTTGGCCTAAACTGGATAAAAACAATATAATTGAGGTTTATAAATAATAAAAAGGCTCATATTATGTGATTTTAGCTTTTTTGTACATTTTTGGAAAAAATCCAAAACCAGTCGCAACATTTTTCAAAGCCAATACCAAAACCGGACGAGTTTGAATTAAAACCAAAACCAGCTAAAATGGTCCGGCACACATCTGTAATTTCCAGTATTCTTGAACCAATTGAACTTTAGCATTATATTATTATTATACAACTAGTAATATGGAGCCTGCATACCCCTCCCCTCCCTAGCCTGCTATACTTACCTTGTGCCTGTGCTTCACCTTTCCTTGTCAGTCCTAATTCTGGGCCTGATTCAGTAGCAGATGCTAATGCAATCACAGCTGCGATTTTGCACAGAACACAGCTGCAAAAATATGCTAATGCCTGCCAAAGCGCAGCCGGCATAAAGACGCCCACGGCTGCCTTCTCATACCTGTCCAATGTCGCTCTCCTGCATAAACATTGGTACTATCAACACATATCAAGCAGTCATGCAGCATGTACGGCAGGTCTGACCAGCTGCAAACTTGGCAGCTCTCCTCACATGCAGAGAGATCTCATGCTACGACTGCAATCGCACGCCCATGAAACTTTGTTTAAATGGTCAGACATGCCTGCTTTTATCTGACAACACCCTGTTACCTCCCCAAATGCTGACCACATGACACTCGCTTTGCAAATGGATCCTCTGTGCATACGTATACGCAAAGCAATCGCAATGTGTGTGCATTGCGAATAAGACTTACACACATGTGCAATGGCAATAATCACTTGATCTCCATAAATATCAGCATTTCTTCTGTTTCTGAATCAGGCCGTCTCTCACTGCAGTTGTTGACATTGGGAGGGGGCATACTGCATACCACGGAGGCAGGACAGGTCATAGCACTTTTTTAAATGCTTAAATTGGTCATGCAAGTTAGCGGACCAAGGGATCTATTTACTAAGCAGTGTTAGGAGACAGAGTGAAAAGTGATAATGTGCCAGCCAATCAGCTCCCAACTGTCATTTTTCAAACACAGCCTGTGAAATGGCAGTTAGGAGGTGATTGGCTGGCACCTTATCACTTTTCACTCCGTCTCCTAACACTGCTTAGTGAATAGACCCCTTGGTCCGCTAACTTGCATGACCAATTTAAGTCTTACATGAAATTAAACTAATCAGCATTTTAGAGAAAAGTGTAAAAGTTTAATTTAAAAAAGGGTTAGACCTAAAGCTTTTCTGTTTATTTATTGTTATTATTTTGCATATTTTTAGAAATGTGAACCTACAAAGTAGTCACAACCCCCATTTATAGAACAGAAGCCTTTCCAAGCAGCAGGTAAAGGACATGCACTGTGATATGTGCTAGCAGACAATTAAGCACATTTGCTCATATTGAAAAGTAATACAGATCATCCACTTTTTTGCAGTTCATAAATTAACATTAATTACATACCTATCATGGCAAAACACCCCAGTGACTTTGTATATTTTATAATCTACAGCACATGTGCATTATATATTTAGTAAATGAATGAACTAGTTGAATTTTTATAAACATTTGTGAATCACTATCTATTCCTTGACAAGTAGTGATGTCATGCTGTAGCATTATATTTCATAACAGAGGCATTTTTAAGTATGTTTGCTATCAATATAATGTCTAAGATTTCACAAATATGTACATATTACTCTTTAAGGAATTTAGTATGTACATTTAAACCTGCAAATATTTAATGACAATACACCAGGCTTATAAATAGGATTTTATTTTTCTGTAAACTGAGTCTCATTCACATTCCATATACGATAATTGGTGGCACACCAACTATTTTTTTTTTCTTAAAAATGTAAATCAAATATAATGTGATTTAGTGAAAAAGATAAAAAAAAGAAAGATCTTTTTGTGTGTTGAAGCATTCTTATCAATGACCTTCTGGCATGGATGGTAGGATGTTTAGCAGTCCCAAAAGCTCATCTATTCTGCTTCACATATCATCTACTGAAGCATTACCAACAAGCTGCAATCTTCTCCACATAACTGAAAGTTAGAAACTTTGTCTCTGATATGTATATTTTGATTATGTGAAAAAAATATATTTTTATTGTGTCTGAATATAAGTGACTTATAGTAGGTTTATGGACAATTTTAAAACAAGATTTATAATGCAAGCAGCTAAAAAATAGAACAAATATACTAAAATAACTCATTACTGCAACTTGTTTAAAACAAACTGCATTTGCCACATACATCAAACAATGGAGTAAAATGGGCAGGGAGTATATATGTTAATTACAGTGTGCTGTGCCAATGCCAATGACTATGTTACCAAGTACAGCCTTTCCAGTGCCTTTACTAAATGGTTTCTCCAGACCAAAGGCTAAATGTAATGGCATGCGAGTTTGGTGAGAGATTGTACTTGCCTAGGCTTGCTGCGAGTTTGGTACGAGAATGCATAGCATTCACAGGAAGTATTAGCCGGCGAGTTACCACGGTACCTACATGACTCACTGGCTACTTCAAGCAGTTGGCTGCTGCCGTAGCCCATCATAAACTCACCAATCCAACTGTGAGATTTTTTTTACATGCGACATGTTTAGGGGTCCCCCCAAAATTAGTGTAGGATGGTAAGGAAGGTGAGAAGGAGGTAGAGGAAGGCTGCAGTGTTTGTCCCAAAACAAAACAAAAACTGTGTGCACTGTGCAGTTCAACTATGATGGAAAGTGTACACTAGCGTATGCTAATGTGTGAATGATAAGCTGATAGGGAGACAGGCACACTGCACATCCTTGCCCCGCAAAAAAAGCCTTATGGTAGAGTGTCCAGCGCAAACCAGCAAACTACTGAAAAAGGTTCTCGGATGTTAAATGGCTCCATAAAGAAAAGCAGGTAGAGTGATAAATGCAGCAAGAAGGAGAGATGGTGGGCCACCACACCACATGGAATTCACCTTCTATGAGAAGGAACTGTGGCAAATTATTCCACCTGAGTTACTCCCTGGCATGCATTTGGAGGACACCAATTGTGCACCCTCTCAACCCTATACTACTGAGTAGAACACATTATTTTAAAGTATAGTATTATTTTGATCTCACGAATCTATAAAAACATGCAAGCATTTTTTGCTAACTTTTTCATTTTAAAATATAGCAATAATGTCAGTTTTAAATAATAGGATATGACTAATTAGCGTCACCAATTGCATGAAATGAAAGGTCAAAATTTTTACAATGATATCTATATAAGGGAGAAAGTGTGTCTGTATGTGTGTCATCTGTGTTCTGTTGTTGTATGAGATACAGGGCCGTAGGGAGGATGGTGCGGCCGATGTCTCCGCACAGGGCGGAATCCTTCCAGGGTCACACACTTTTTGGCCCTGGAGGTCTGCAGGAGTAGTCCTCCTGCAGTGGTGCGCGGCACACCAAGAAAGCCAGCGGATGGTCCCGCCGCCCTCCACCACCTGTATGGAAAGGTAAGCGCTCAGGGGGAGGAGGGGGGTGCGAGAGGGGCAGCAGTGCTGCACAGGGCGCACTGCCGTCCAGGTTCGGCACTGATGAGATAGATAGTTGTGCCTATATAACAAGAGCCTACTCATATGTATCACATATATATTCAAGCCCAGACTAATTAGATTATAGATGTATTGACCAACACATAACAGCTTGTATATAACCTTGTGGTAGGGTCTCATGGCCACAAGCCCCAGAGAGCTTTCGGCTCAAACAGAGGGCCTGATTCAGACCCGGTCGCAAGCGCTGAGCACTCGCAACCGGGTCAATGGTGACCCAGAGCATGCGCGATACCCGGATAGCGATGGCCAATCCGTCGCTCCGTGTCTCGCACCGAAGGTGGTGTGCTGTTGATGTTGAGTGACAGCACGCCCCCTTTGGTGGGCGGACCGGGGGGGTGGCTGCCCAGAAGGAGGTGTTCCAATGAGAAAGTCTACCATCTGGGGGCAGCCCCACTGACATCACAAGTGATGTCAGTGGGAGAGCTTGCGGCAACGAGACCCTACCACATACATGCCTACCCTCCCGGTTTTAGCGGGAGGCTCCCAATTTTTCGGGTAACTCCCCCGCACCCCCAGAAGGGTAGGCATTTCTCCCGCATTCTGCTCACTTCCTAGTGAAGTGGGCAGAATGAGCAGAATACCCGCAGCGATTGCGGGTCTTCATGTAGGAGGCGGGGCTTAAAACGTGATTCTACATGAATCACGTCATTTGGCCCCGCCCCCTATGCAAATTCTAGCTGATAGCGGCAATTTTACCACGAGGGGCGGGGCTTAGATCTTTAAAGGTAGGCAACTCTGCCCTACCACAAGGGTCTCGTCGCAAGCCCAATGGTCGCGATGGTCATGACATCATCCTGGCCACTCGCATTAGCTGTGGGTGGCAACCAGGAGGCCGCTCCACAAAAAAAAAAAGACGCCCTGATTCAGAGCGAGCGCTCTGTCAGAGCGTCCGGCTCTGAATTAGGGCCTGAACTGAAAGATCTCCCACTGACATCACTTGTGATGTCAGTGGGGCCGCCCCCAAATGGTAGGCATTCTCATGGGAATGCCTCTGTCTGGGTAGCCACCCCCCCAGCCCGCCCACCAAAAGGGGGCGTGCTGTCACTCAACATCGACAGCATGCCCCCTTTGGTGCGAGACACGGAGCGACGGATTGCCTGTCGCTATCCGGGTCTCGCGCATGCGCACGATGGAGCCGGCTCCATCATGTGCATGCGCACTGGGCCACCATCGACCCGGCTGCGAGCGCTCAGCGCTTGCGACCGGGTCTGAATCAGGCCCAGAGTTCCAATAGAAAACCAGTGAGTTGGAGGATCCGCTCTCACACTGCACCTGCACTGACAGTTACTAAAAAAAGAGATAATCTTTGATTTTAGATGGAGGAGCAGGACTGAGGGCCTGATTCAGACCCGCTCGCGAGCGCTATGCGCTAGCAAGCGTGTCAATGGTAGCCCAGTGCGCATGCGCACAATGGAGCTGGCTCCGTCGTGTCCATGTGCGAGACGGGGATAGCGACGGGCAATCCGTCACTCCGGGTCTTGTACCAAAGGGGGCGTGCTGTCGATGTTGAGTAACAGCACGCCCCCTTTTGTGGGTGGGCCCGGGGGAGTGGCTACCCAGACATTGGCATTCCCATGGGAACGCCGACCATCTGGGGCCGGACCCATTGACATCACAAGTGATGTCAGTGGGAGCGTCCAGCTCTGAATCAGGGCCTGAATTTCTACCTCTAACTATTGATAATCTGGTGGTACAGGGAGTTAAACATTTTATTCTATTGGGCTCTTATTTCAGATGATCTGACGTGGACCTATAATATTATATCTATGGTGAGGAAGGCTCAACAGCGCCTATGTTTTCTAAGGAGATTGCGTGCTGCAAATTTAAGTTAGGTCAATTTGGTTAGGTTTTACCACTGTGTTGTTGAAAGAATATTGATGTACTGAATAGCACTAAGGAAGATTGTAAGCTCTTAGAGCAAGTTGTAAATACAGCTTTGGTTATTATTGGCTTTGATTTGCAGTCAATTGAATTCCTCCCTTCCCTCCCTTCCTTCCCTTCCTCCCTCCCTTCCTTCCCTCCCTCCCTCCCTTCCTTCCCTCCCTCCCTCCCTTCCTTCCCTCCCTCCCTTCCTTCTCTGTTCTGCAGTGATTTGGGAAGCTATACTGATTTCTGTCCTGTAAGTCACACTGTTTCAGATCTACCCCATTCCAAACAGTCAGAGAATGTGCCTGCTTTTCATTTACTCCTAAATTGCATTGTTATCCAATTGTGAATGACTTATATGTTCTTTGTCAAAGCTTTCCCCCCTTTATTACACCATGTTCAAACTAAGTTGAATTCTTTTCACATCTTAGGGTGGTATTCAATCAGTTTTGCATCTGCGATAAAGTTTCACCCACCTGACTTTCCGCCTACATTGCGTGTTTTGGACACGGAAAGTTATCGTGCTCATCCCTGCTATTCGCCCTATTAAATTCCAAACCACGTGAAAACGGGAAACGGTGAATGTGAAACAGGCAGAAAGTGCTGTCAGAAGTGGGGGAATCAGACTGAACCCCCCCAAAAAATGCACTAACATTGGGGATCAATATAGTTGAGTACAAATAGCCTTAATAAAGCTATTTTGGGTACTTTAGTTTTGACAGTTTGTGAAAATAAGTAGTCCTGTCAAATTTGGGGTACTTGAAAATGGATGCTAGCATATTTTAAAGTCTCTAAAGTGAAGTTAAAAAAACATGAAAAACGCACCTGTTGCAAGCACATGCAATCAAAAAACACCTGACCCATACTTGGAGACTCCCAAAATTTCTATTTCGCTAGTTTTTATGTTTGTCCCCTGCTTTTTACTTTTTATCCTCCAAAATGAAAGTACTTTTTTGGGGTGTTCTTCAGTTTTTTTTTCTCAATTTTTTGACACAGTTGTCCTTTGGGGGCTGTCCCAAGGGTTCTGAGTGGTTTCCCCAGCTTTGCACCCCAACATAAAAAATGTGCACTTCTTTTCTCCTGCTATTCAAAGGCGAATCTTTTTCGCCTATCACATTGCATTGACTTTCCACATACGCGAAAAGCGGTTTCAATTTAATATGGAGATCAGTTTCCGCCACGCGAAAAGCCAAGATTGCCGATACTTTTCCGCGGGTCTTGGCTTTTCGCGTCTGATTGAATTACGGCCCTTAGCATTCGAAAGTGTAGTCCTTTTCAGGACCATTCACTGTCAAAGCACAAAACTAAAAGACTAAAGCAGGCCATACATCAGCCCAACTTTGCTCCAACCATCCAACTCACCAACTGTCCAACTTGTCTGTCCAACAAAAACGGTTCCCCACACATCTAACAAACTTTTCATCAGACCAACCATCCAGCCAACTTTTTATTGTCAGACCAGCCAACTTCTGTCCAACTTGTGATGTCACAGAAGTAGGCAGACAGTCTCTGCCTACTTCTGCTTGTTTTAAATAAAAAAAAATATTGTACTCACATATATATATATATATATATATATGTGAGTATATATATATATATATATATATATATATATATTAGGGATGAGCGGGTTAGGATTCTCGATCTGAAATCGAGGCAAAAGGTCATCATCCCTCCTTCCGGGTCTCGCGGGTTTTGGAATCTACATGAGGTACCCGCGTCGGTGCCATTTTCTCACTCAGCTGAGGACAGTGAAGAGGGAGGGTGGGAGTTAAGGCTGGCTGGGCTGTGTAGTGTAGTGTAGTGCAGTGTAGTGTTGTGCTGCGCTGTGCTGCTGTTGTCCATAAGGGCTGTGTCCACTCCTCCAAAGTCCATAGGGGATGGTTAGACTGTGTTGTGCAGTCAGTTGTCCATAGGGGCTGTGGGCCTGATTCAGACTTGCTCACGAGCGATGAGCACTCGCAAGCGGGTCGATGTTGTCCAAGTGCGCATGAGCACAATGGAGGCGGCTCCATCGTGCGCATGCACGAGACCCGAATAACGATGGCCAAGCCGTCATTATGGGTCTCGCACCAAAGAGGGCATGCTGTCGATGGTAATTGACAGCATGCCCCCTTTGGTGGGCGTGCCAGAGGCGTGGCTGCCCAGGCGAAGGCATTCCTATGGGAACACCTACCGTCAGGGGCCGGCCCCACTGACATCACTGGTGTTGTCAGTGGGAGTGCTTTTGGCTCTGATAGAGCCAAAGAACTCCAGGGCTTGTGGCAGCAAGACCCTACCGCAAGGGTCTCATCGCAAGCCCGATGATCACGATGGTCTTGACCATTGCGACCATCATTTTGGCCACTCGCTATAGCTGTGGGTGGTCACCCACAGCTATGCGAGCAGCCAGGTCGCCGCTTCAAACAGTAAGAGGGACGGCCCTGATTCAGAGCGAGCGCTCTGTCAGAGAGTCCGGCACTGAATCAGGGACTGTGTCCACTCCAAAGTCCTGTGCAGTGTCCCAGTCCTAAAGGGGAGCTGTAGTGTTGTCAAAGGGGTGCTCTGTCCATCAGGGGTGCTCCCCCAAGTGCAAAAAAAATATATTTTTTCTGTGTTTGTGAATTGTGTGCGCAGTAGCCGCATGTGCATCAACAAAGTAGCGCCAAGCGTGCGTCTTTGTCATAAGTAAAGGGCCGGCTGGCTTGACCGTTAAAGAGTGCTGTAACCCCCAAAGTGCACTCCAAACAAAATAAAAAAATATTTCTGTGTTTGTGCATTGTGTGCACTGTGGCTGCACGTGCATCAACAAAGGAGCAGCAGTAACCCTCAAAATGAACTAGTCTCCAAAAATAATAAAAAAAAAAAATTTGTGTTTGTGTGCGCCTTAGCTGCACGTATATATCAATATAACATAAATGGAGGACCAAACTTTCTCCGATAAAATAAAATAGGGTAAGATCAAGAACCACTTCCTTCTAGTGCTGAAACTGCTGCCACTAGTCATGACATAGACGATAACATGCCATCAACGTCGTCTGCCAAGGCCGATGCCCAATGTCATAGTAGATGGCACATACAATCCGAAATGACAACGTTCAGGAAAATGACCTTAAAAAAAACATTTAAATCATCTGAGGAGAAATGTAAACTTGCCAATATGCCATTTACGACACGGAGTGGCAAGGAACAGCTAAGGTCTATCCCTATGTTCATGAGAAGTGGTTCAGCTTCACATGATGATGGAAGCCCTCATCCCACTAAAAAAAATCAAATGAGTTAATCTAGCAAAAGCACAGCGAAGAACTGTGCGTTCTAAGAAGATATCACAAATCCCCAAGGAGAGTCCAAGAGTGGTGGCGGTTGCGATGCCTGACCTTCCCAGCACTGGATGGGAAGAGGTGGCTCTTTCCACCATTTGCACGCCCTCTGCAAGTGCTGAAAGGAGCACCCACAGTCCACTTGCTGATATGCAAATTGAAGATGTCACTGTTGAAGTACAACAGGATGAGGATACTGGTGTAGCTGGCGCTGAGGAGGAAGTTGGCGAGGAGGATTCTGATGGTGATGTGGTTTGTTTAAATCAGGCTCCGGGGGAGACAGTTGTTGTCCATGGGATGAAAAAGCCCATCACGGTCATGCCTGGGCAGAAGACCAAACATTCCACCTCTTTGGTCTGGCAATATTTCTATCCAAATCCGGACAACAACTGTCTTGCCATATGTACCATATGTAAAGGTGAAATAAGTAGGGGTAGGGACGTTAACCACCTAGGAACATCCTCCCTTATACGTCACCTGCAGCGCGTTAATAAAAAGTTACTGTCAAGTTCAGAAACTTTGCCTAAGACCATAAGCAATATAATAATGAATCATGCGCTCCCAGTGATAAGCAGCTTTCTTTTAAATGGCCAGATAACTGGCCAGGTAAGGGTTAATGTATGCTAAAGAAGCGCTTGTATAGTGGATAGTGCTTAAATGTAATACCAGCAATAGTGAAACATACACACAATAACACTCAATACATATAACGTAGATAAATGTTTAAGCGCTTTCAGTGAAAAATGAAGTGTCCTGAAAAGGTTTCCCCATTAAGACGTGGGCGCTCGATACCAGGGTAAGTGGGATAAACTGACCCTACCTTTCCCTGTGTAAGATCTTCTCCGTGCGGGGGCTGGGTGTGTCCAGGCAGCTGTTACACCTTGATAAAGTCCTACCGGATGAAACGCGTTGGTGTTTAGACTACCCCTGACGTCACTATTCCAGTGAGCGTGAATTCCTCTCCATGAGAACGGCAGATTTCCACCAGGCAGAATAGTGCAGAAAGACGCTGCTCCGGCGAGCCACTGATATTACAAGCGGCAGACGGAATTGTCATACAGCTGATTATACTGCAGCCGCCTGGACACACCCAGCCCCCACAAGGAGAAGATCTTACACAGGGAAAGGTAGGGTCAGTTTATCCCACTTACCCTGGTATCCAGCGCCCATGTCTTAATGGGGAAACCTTTTCAGGACACATCATTTTTCACTGAAAGCGCTTAAACATTTATCTATGTTATATGTATTGAGTGTTATTGTGTGTATGTTTCACTATTGCTGGTATTACATTTAAGCACTATCCACTATACAAGCGCTTCTTTAGCATACATTAAGACCATAAGCAGTCCAGGGACACCCTTTGTCCTGTTGTATCCAAGTGCCTGCAAACCACACTGTCAACTCCCTCCTCATCAATTTCCTCCTTAGTCAGGATCGGAAGTAGTCCTGCTGGCCATGTCACTGGCATGACTGACTCTCCTATCTGGGATTACTCCGGAGAATCCTGCATTGCTACGCCTACTGCTGCCACTGCTGCTGGAAATCAATCATCATCCCAGAGAGGAAGTAGGAACACCACTACTTTTACTAAACAATTGACCCTCCAACAGTCCTTAGCGAGGAGGATGAAGTATGACAGCAGTCATCCGGAAGCAAAATGTATAACTGAGGCCTTGACTGCTATGTTGGTGTAAGACGTATGTCCGGTATCCGCCATTGGTGCAGTGAGATTTAGACAATTGATGGAGGTAGTGTGTCCCCGGTTCCAAATCCCGTCTAGATTCCACTTCATTAGGCAGGCGATACCGAGACTGTACAGAAACATCAGAAAAAGTGTCCTCAGTGTCCTGAAAAATGCGGTTGTACCCAATGTCCACTTAACCACGGACATGTGGACAAGTGGAACAGGGCAGCCTAAGGACTATATGACTGTGACAGCCCACTGGGTAGATGTATCACCTTATGCAGCAACAACAGCAGCATCAATAGTAGCAGCATCTCAGAAACGCCAGCTCGTTCCAAGGCAGGCTACGCTGTGTATCACCAGTTTCAGTAAGAGGCACACCGCTGACAACCTCTTAGAGAAACTGAGGGAAATCATTGCCCAGTGGCTTACCCCACTTAGACTCTCCTGGGGATTTGTGATATCTGACAATGCCACCAATATTGTGTGGGCATTACATCTGGGCAAATTCCAGCACATCCCATGTTTTGCTCACACAATAAACTTGGTGGTGCAGAATTTTCTGAAAAGCAACAGGGGCGTGTAGGAGACGCTTTGGGTGGCCCGAAAAATTTCTGGCCACTTTCGCCATTCAGCGACTGTGTGCTGAAGACTGGAGCACCAGCAAACACTCTTGAACCTGCCCCAAAATCACCTGAAGCAAGAGGTTGTGACACGGTGGAACTCAACCCTCTATATGCTTCAGAGGATGGAGGAGCAGCAAAAGGCTACTCAAGCCTATACATCCACCTATGACATAGACAAAGGAGGGGTTATGCACCTGACTCAAGCGCAGTGGAGAATGATTTCCGTGTTGTGCAAGGTTCTCCAGCCCTTTGAACTTGCCACATGTGAAGTTAGTTCAGACACTGCCAGCTTGAGTCAGGTCATTCCCCTCATCAGGCTTTTGCAGAAGCAGCTGGAGAAAGTGAAGGAGGAGCTAAGAGGGAGCGATTCTGCTCGGCATGTGGGACTTGTGGATGAAGCCCTTCATTTGCTTTGCCAGGGTCCCAGGGTGGGCAATCTGTTGAAATCAAACCACTATATTTTGGCCACCGTGCTCGATCCTCGGTTTAAAGCCTATGTGATGTTTCTCTTTCCAGCCGACACAAGCCTGCAGAGGTGCAAAGACCTGCTGATGAAAACACTGTCAGGTGAAGTGGATTGTGACATGTCAACATCTCCTTCTTCATTTTCTCCCGCAACTGGGGCTGCCAGGAAAAACTTAGGTATCCTAACCAACTCGCTGGCAGTGATGCAGGGCAGGCAGGACCAAGTTTGGACATCTGGTCCAGACTGAAGGACCTGGCAACAATTTCTAACATGTCTACTGTCACTGCATATGATACTGTCACCATTGACAGAATGGTGGAGGATTACATCGGTGACAGCATCCAAGTAGGCATGTCAGACAGTCCGTACCTGTACTGGCAGGAAAAAGTGGCAATTTGGAGGACCCTGTACAAACTGGCTCTATTTTACCTGAGTTGCCCCCCTTCCAGTGTGTTCTCCAAAAGAGTGTTTAGTGTAGCCGGGAACCTTGTCAGCGAAAGGCGTAGGAGGTTGCTTCCACAAAATGTGGAGAAGATGATGTTCATAAAAATTAATTATCAACTCTTCCAGGGAGACCAGCCTCCAGAACGTACAGAGGGACCTGTGGTGGTGGATTCCAGCGGGGATGAATTAATACTCTGTGAGGATGAGGATGTACACTACACTGAAGAGGATGAGGAATCGGTGGATGAGGACGTCATCTTGCCTCCGTAGAGCCAGTTTGTGCAGGGACAGATTAATTTCCAGCTTGTTTTGCAGGGGCCCAAATGATTGGTTTGTTAAAGTGTGCATGTCCTGTTTATACAACATAAGGGTGGGTGGGAGGACCCAAGGACAATTCCATCTTGCACCTCTTTTTTTTCTTTGCATTATGTACTGTTTGTTACCTAGTTTTTCAAACTGCCATCCTGTCTGCCACTGCAGTGTCACTCCTAGATGGGCCACGTGTTTGTGCCGCCCACTCGTATCGCTTAGCATAGTCATCCAGCTATGTCGGTGCAACCTTTTGGACATAAAAACACTATTGTGAGGTGTGAGGTGTTCAGAACAGACTGGAAATGAGTGAAAATTAAGGTTATTGAGGTTTATAATAGCATAGGAGCAGAAAAGCCCCAATATTCTGTGATTTTAGCTGTTTTTATGTTTTTTTTAAAAAAAATACAGATCCAAAACACAATAGTGGCCGGTGCACACCCCTTATATATATATATATATATATATATATATACATATCAAAATAACGCCGGCACTCCACAGGTACATAATATACAAATGCCTGGGTGCCCTCTGATGGTCCTAACAGGCCAAAATGTACACATGCAAAAAACAGCGTCACTCACAGGACTTGTAAAGAAGACTCCAGACTCCCAAGGTCTGGAGTCTTCTTTACAAGTCCTGTGAGTGCCGCTGTTTTTTACATATATATATATATATACTGTATATATATATATATATAGTCCCAGGGGCAGATTGGGCTGCCGGGAAACCGGGCTGTTTACCACTGGGCTGGCGGGCAGACAGCACTTGCCCAGCCCCTGCTACCACAATCAGAGCTCAGCTCCGATCAGTCAGCTCTATACTTCTGCACTGCATCGCATGCGCAAACGCCGCTGAGCTGATGGGGAAAAAAAGGTTCCTCAGCTCATCCCCCAAGCCTTTGCAGAGCCTGTCAGTCACCACTGATGGCTTCACCTCTGTTTTGCCCGGCCCGGCTCCCCACCTCCAAGCAGCAGCCTGCAGAGTGACGCTGCATGACCAAGACAAGCGGTGGCCAGACAGTGGAGCTGTAAGTAGTGGAGGTGGCGGCTACATGGGGGGAATGGGGGGAGGCAAGGTTAAGAGAAACACTGAGGTTATTGGGAATGAGAGTAACACACAGGCTGGGTCACACAGGGGCTGCTGAAACACACATAGGCTGGCGGGAATGAGACTGACACACCCTGGCTGACACACACACTGGGGTTGGGGAGAATGGGGTTGAGACACACACATAGGGGCTGGGGAAATGAGGCTTACACACTACGGCTGAGACACACACTGGGGCTAGGGCACACTGGGGCTGAGACACACACTGGTGGAAATGAGGCTGACACACACTGGGGCTGGGAGAAATTAGGCTGACACACACTGGGGGAAATTAGGCTGACACACACACTGGGGTTGGGGAGAATGGGGCTGAGACACACACATAGGGGCTTGGGAAATGAGGCTGACACACTACGGCTGAGACACACACTACGGCTGAGACAGACACTAGGGCTGAGACACACACTGGTGGAAATGAGGCTGACATACACTGGGGCTGGGAGAAATTAGGCTGACACACACTGGGGGAAATGAGGCTGACACACACTGGGGGAAATGAGGCTGACACACATAGGGGCTGGGGGAAATGAGTCTGACACACACTGGGGGAAATGAGGCTGACACACACTGGAGGAAATGAGGCTGACACACAAAGGGGCTGGGGGAAATGAGTCTGACACACATAGGGGCTGGGGGAAATGAGGCTGACACACACTGCAGTAAATGATGCTGACACACATAGGGGCTGGGGGAAATGAGGCTGACACACACTGGGGGAAATGAGGCTGACACACACTGGGGCTGAGGGAAATGAGGCTGATACACTGTGGCTGTGACACACACTGGTGCTGTTGAATGGGGTTGAGACACACACTGGGGCTGGGGGAATGGGGCACACTGGGGCAGACTCACACATTTGTGGCAGAGGGGAATGGGGCTGTGACACACACATAGGGGCTGTGGGAAATTAGGCTGACAGACTGCGGCTGAGACACACTGGGGCTAGGGCACACTGGGGCTGTGACACACACTTGGGCTGGGGGAAATGAGGAAGAGACACACACATAGGGGCTGTGGAAATGAGACTGACACACTGCAGCGGAGACACACTGGGGCTAGGGCACACTGGGGCTGAGACACACACTGGGGCAAGGGGAAATGAGGCTGAGACACACACTGGGGCTGTGGGAAATGAGGCTGAGACAGACACATAGGGGCTGGGAGAAATGAGGCTGAGACACACACATAGGGGCTGTGGGAAATGAGGCTGACAGACTGCGGCTGAGACACACTGGGGCTGAGACACACACTGGGGCTGGGGGAAATGAGGCTGAGACACACACATGGGGGCTGGGGGAAATAAGGCTGACAGACTGCGGCTGAGACACACTGGGGCTAGGGCACACTGGGGCTGAGACACACACTGGGGCTGGGGGAAATGAGGCTGAGACAGACACATAGGGGCTGGGGGAAATGAGGCTGAGACAGACACATAGGGGTTGGGGGAAATGAGGCTGAGACACACACATAGGGGCTGGGGGAAATGAGGCTGACACACTGGGGCTGAGACACACACTGGGGCTGGGGGAAATGAGGCTGAGATAAACACATGGGGGCTGGGGGAAATGAGGATGACACACTGTGGCTGTGACACACACTGGGGCTGAGACACACACTGGAGCTGGGGGAAATGAGGCTGAGACACACACATTGGGGCTGGGGGAAATGAGGCTGACACACTGTGGCTGTGACACACACTGGGGCTGGGGGAAATGAGGCTGACACACACTGGAATTGGGAATGGGGTTGATACACACTGGGGCTGGGGGAATGAGGCTGAGAGCTACAGGTAGGCCTGGGTATGGATTGGCGCAGGGGGTCCGGAGAGACATATGGGTTCCTGGAGAGAGACATGGAGGCCTGGAGATGGAGAGATACAGAGAGCCTGGAGAACCACATGGGGCCTGGAAAGACACAGGATGGTGAGACATAAGGGGATCTGGAGTAATACTGAGGCCTGGAAAGACACAAATTGTTTGATCAGAGAAATTCATATTTTGCCCTGCACAAAAACTACTGTTACTATACATTATCTGGTTATGATGATGACATTGGTTATATTTCTACGTAAACAGGTATCTTCCAGACAATGTGATCTACATGAATAGTGAATAGTGAATACCGGCTGAAGATGCTGCCCAGAGACACTCAAATTCTTCAGAGTTTCCCCGTTGCAGGTAAACCACAATATAGGAATAGAAAAGAAAGAAAATAGATTTCCAAACTGACTGACCTGTACCTAGTTCAGAGGGATGGGGGTCCCCAAAAAGAGTGTATCATTCACCATTTTCTGTTGCCAACCCTGCTCCCCTCAGTGGCTTGTAAAAGCCCCTCCAGGCCCTAAGAGGAAGGAGTATCCTGCCCTCTTCCACAGACCCTGTCCACTCAACAGACCTGCCCCCATACGGGCTGCTTCCAGAAATTTCCCGGGCTGATTTTCCATCCCAATCCACCCCTGTATAGTCCCAAAACTGCCGGCAGTTTGGACTGTCCTAGTGCATCTGGCCCTGGTGCTAGGTATCCAAAAATCCATACCATCCAAAAAGACGACATGATGTCACATACCAAGTGTATTTATTTGAACCATAAAGGTCAACATTTCAGGACATCTGCCCTTTCATCAAGACACTACTTACAAGTGTGTCCTGACAAAAGGGTGGATGCCCTGAAACATTGACCTTTTTGGTTCAAATAAATAAACTTGGTATGTGACATCGTTATTGGAGCCCTTGGAGTGCTGTCGTCTTTTTGTTTATATATATATACATATATATATATATATATATATATATATATGGAATCTGCTGTATGTGCATTTATTATTCTGAGTGCCGCTGACATTGATATTCTATCTTTGAGCTCCATGCTAGGAGATCCTTCGGATGACATCGGGACAGTTGTATGGTGTTTTATGGAAGTGCCACCTGTTCTGGACATTACATATATATACTGTATATATATTTATTTATTTATTTATTAACAGTTTCTTATATAGCGCAGCATATTCCGTTGCGCTTTACAATTGGAAACATTGATAGAACAAAACAGGGTAATAACAGACAGACATAGAGGTAAGAGGGCCCTGCTTGCAAGCTTACAATCTATAGGGAAATAGGCATTGATACACAAGGATAGGTGCTATATATTGCAATTTGGTCCGGCCAGAATGCAGAGTTTCTTGGTGGGCTGCATGATCCAGTCACACAGGAATGTCAGCAAAATGTCAGGAGTATGTGAAAGAAAGACAATATGTGTGGACTGTGAGAGGGGATGTAATAAGACATGGAAGCTATGAAGGTTATGTGGTCAGTTCTGGAATCTGATAAGCTTGTCTGAAGAGGTGAGTTTTCAGGGATTGCTTGAAGGATTGAAGACTAGAGGTAAGTCTTATTGTGTGTGGTAAGGCATTCCATAGAGTGGGTGCAGCCTGAAGAAGGTCCTGTAACCATAAATGGGAGCAAGTAATGCGCGGGGATGAGAGACGCAGATCTTGTGCTGAGCGGAGAGGTCGGGTTGGGAGATATTTTGAGATGAGTGAAGAGATGTATGTTGGTGTAATTTGGTTAATGGCCTTATGTGTAAGTAACAGTATTTTGTATTGAATACGGTAGAAAACCGGCAACCAATGGAGGGACTGACAGAGCGGGGAAGCAGACGATGAACATTTGGCAAGGAAGATAAGCCTCGCAGCAGCATTCATAATGGATTGTAATGGCCTGTTTTTGGGAAGACCAGTAAGGAGACTATTGCAATAGTCAATGCGGGAAATAATGAGTGCATAGATTAGAGTTTTTGCAGTGTCTTGTGTGAGATGTGGTCGAATTTTGTATATGTTTTTTAGATGTATGTAACATGATTTTGAGACAGATTGAATGTGGGGAACAAAGGACAGTTCAGAATCAAGGATGACACCAAGGCAGCGAGCTTGTGGGGTGGGGTGGATTGTTGAGTTATCAACAGTGATAAAGAGATCAGATTGGTAACTGTTATTGGCCGGTGGAAATATAATTTATTCTGTTTTAGAAATATTACGTTTCAGGTAGCGAGATGACATCCAAGATGAAATGGCAGAAATACATTCAGTGACACGGACCAATACAGATGGTGATAAATCTGGAGAGGATAGGTAGATTTGATTATCATCTGCATACAGATGCTACTGAAATCCAAAAGAGCAGATTAGTTTGCCAAGAGAGGTGGTATAGATTGAGAATAGCAAAGGACCAAAGACAGAGCCTTGCGGTACTCCAACTGATAGAGGTAGCGAAGAGGAGGCAGAATCAGAAAAACGAACAGAAAAAGAGCGATCAGATAGGTAGGAAGAGAACCAAGAAAGAGCTGTGTCCTTAAGACCTAGGGATTGTAATGTTTGTATGAGAAGAGAATGGTCAACAGTGTCAAAAGCAGCAGAGAGATCTAGAAGAATTAGAAGTGAGTAATGGCCTTCAGCCTTGGCAGTGACCAGATCATTTACTACCTTAGTCAATGCTGTCTCTGTGGAGTGCTGGGAATGGAAGCCAGACTGAAGTGGGTCCAATAAGTGTATATATATATATATATATATATATAGAACAAATGTAATGGCTATGGCGCCAGCCAACAACAGTAAATATAGTACTGAAAATAAACTGTAGTAAACGAATATAGTGAAAGGTATATATATGTAATGAGACGCACTACCTAAAGGTGTCATCTGAATACCAATAAGAGGGATTGGGGCAAATCCCAAACAAAATTGTGTAAAAAGTGAATGATACAGCGACAGGCATCACTAAGAAAGTGCAAAGTGCAATAAATATATATAAAAAAGTATTTTTTAATCAAATGTTCAAAAGGACACACTAACATGAATACATGAAATAAAAATGCACATATTACATATGACTTTAAATATCAAGTTAATATCTAAAAAATGAAGGAGCAAAGATATTAATAATTTTAAATGATGACTGAGTTAAAAAGCAGATAAATAAATCTCAACACCACAGTAAGAAAACACTGGCTGATTAAAAAATAGTAATTGGCAAGCAAGGGTCTTAATGAAAACTTTGAAAATACCTTTAAAACTAGATTATTTATAAATAAATTAATTATTTAGAGACGGAGGAGGGGGTGAATAAAATTCATGAGTAACCACGGAACAAAGGTAGAGAGTTAAAACCATTCAGAGACCCAGTGGCTATGTTGCGCCCTGTTGTAAGTATGTATGAACACTGCAACACCTGGTATTCCCAGGAGGTCTCCCATCCCAGTACTGGCTAAGCCCATATATGCTTAGCTTCCAAGATCAGACGAGATTGGGCATATATACAATGGTTTGGTTGAAGGTTCTTATTCATTTTTTACTTATATTATTGGGCTTGTGCAATACTTACCATTTCCCATTTGCACTTTACTCCAACACTGTGGTGTTGAGATTTATTTATCTGCTTTTTAACTCAGTCATCATTTAATATTATTAATATCTTTGCTCCTTCATTTTTTTGATATTAACTTGATATTTAAAGTCATATGTAATATGTGCGTTTTTATTTCATGTATTCATGTTAGTGTATCCTTTTGAACCTCTGATTAAAAAATATTTTTTTATATATATTTATTGCACTTTGCACTTTCTAAGTGACACCTGTCGCTGTATCATTCACTTTTCCCACATATATATATATATATATATATATATATATATATATATATATACACAAAAAGCACTAATCCATGGCACTCACCATTTCTAGATTTGGGGTGCAACATGGTATGTGACCACATTTTTAAATATAAATGACAGGGGCTCTGCACTCACCATAATAACTATCAATAATAATAATAATAATAAATATAATAAACAGTGGGGTTTTGGTTCATGAATTGATCAATGCATTTAAGCTTGCAGCCCCCGTCACAGGACCCCACTTTACTGCAAGTCCCTACTCTATTGCTCAGAATTATAACATGGACATAGTCATCACATTAGTGTTAAACTCAGGATATGCTATCAAGGTTTAAAGCTCACAGCAACTTTGCTTTTAAATGTGAGACAGTTACCAAGCACACCTGTTGCAAAGCACCTAGGAAAACAGCTGACACAAGTTAGATTAAACTAGTTAAAATGGGTGCATGAGAAAATGTGATCACAAAAATGATTAATTATAAAAATTTATCAAAATAAACAAAAAGCACTACTCCATAGCACTCACCATTCCTAGATTTGGGGTGCAACATGGTATGTGACCACATTTTTTAAATAGAAATCACAGGGGCTCTGCACTCACCATAATAACTAACAATAATAAACATAATAAACAGTGAGGTTTTGGTTCATGAATTGATCAATGCATTTAAGCTTGCAGCCACCATCATGGGACCCCACTTTACAGCAAGTCCCTACTCTATTGCTCAGAATTATAACATGGACATAGCCATCACATTAGTGTTAAACTCAGGATATGTTATCAAGGTTTAAAGCTCACAGCAACTTTGCTTTTAAATGTGAGACAGTTACCAAGCACACCTGTTGCAAAGCACCTAGGAAAACAGCTGACACAAGTTAGATTAAACTAGTTAAAAGGGGTGCATGAGAAAATGTGATCACAAAAATTATTAATTATAAAAAGTAATCAAAATAAACAAAAAGCACTAATCCACGGCACTCACCATTCCTAGATTAGGGGTGCAACATGGTATGTGACCACATTGTTTAAATAGAAATCACAGGGGCTCTGCACTCACCATAATAACTAACAATAATAAACATAATAAACAGTGGGGTTTTGGTTCATGAATTGATCAATGCATTTAAGCTTGCAGCCACCATCACGGGACCCCACTTTACTGCAAGTCCCTACTCTATTGCTCAGAATTATAACATGGACATAGCCATCACATTAGTGTTAAACTCAGTATATGCTATCAAGGTTTAAAGCTCACAGCAACTTTGCTTTTAAATGTGAGACATTTACCAAGCACACTTCTTGCAAAGCACCTAGGAAAACAGTTGACACAAGTTATATTAAACTATTTAAAAGGGGTGCATGAGAAAATGTGATCACAAAAATGATTAATTATAAAAATTAATCAAAATAAACAAAAAGCACTAATCCACGGCACTCACCATTCCTAGATTTGGGGTGCAACATGGTATGTGATCACATTGTTTAAATAGAAATCACAGGGGCTCTGCACTCATCATAATAACTAACAATAATAAACATAATAAACAGTGGGGTTTTGGTTCATGAATTGATCAATGCATTTAAGCTTGCAGCCACCATCACGGGACCCCACTTTACTGCAAGTCCCTACTCTATTGCTCAGAATTATAACATGGACATAGCCATCACATTAGTGTTAAACTCAGGATATGCTATCAAGGTTTAAAGCTCACAGCAATTTTGCTTTTAAATGTGAGACAGTTACCAAGCACACCTGTTGCAAAGCACCTTGGAAAACATCTGACACAAGTTAGATTAAAGTAGTTAAAAGGGGTGCATGAGAAAATGTGATCACAAAAATGATTAATTATAAAAATGTATCAAAATAAACAAAAAGCACAAATCCACGGCACTCACCATTCCTTGATTTGGGGTGCTACATGGTATTTGACCACATTGTTTAAATAGAAATCACAAGGGCTCTGCACTCACCATAATAACAAACAATAATAATAATAAACATAATAAACAGTGGGATTTTGGTTCATGAATTGATCAACGCATTTAAGCTTGCAGCCACAATCACGGGACCCCACTTTACTGCAAGTCCCAACTCTCTTGCTCAGAATTATAACATGGACATAGCCATCACATTAGTGTTAAACTCAGGATATGCTATCAAGGTTTAAAGCTCACAGCAACATTGCTTTTAAATGTGAGACATTTACCAAGCACACTTGTTAAAAAGCACCTAGGAAAACAGCTGACACAAGTTAGATTAAACTAGTTAAAAGGGGTGCATGAGAAAATGTGATCACAAAAATGATTAATTATAAAAATTTATCAAAATAAAAAAAAGCACTAATCCACAGCAATCAAAATTCCTAGATTTGGGGTGCAACATGGTATGAGACCACATTGTTTAAATAGAAATCACAGGCGCTCTGCAGTCACCATAATAACTAACAATAATAAACATAATAAACAGTGGGGTTTAGGTTCAAGAATTGATCAATGCATTTAAGCTTGCAGCCATCGTCACGGGACCCCACTTTACTGCAAGTCCCTACTCTATTGCTCAGAATTATAACATGGACATAGCCATCACATTAGTGTTAAACTCAGGATATGTTATCAAGGTTTAAAGCTCACAGCAACTTTGCTGTTAAATGTGAGACATTTACCAAGCACACCTGTTGCAAATCACCTAGGAAAACAGCTGACACAAGTTAGATTAAACTAGTTAAAAGGGGTGCATGAGAAAATGTGATCACAAAAATGATTAATTATAAAAATTAATCAAAATAAACAAAAAGCACTAATCCACGGCACTCACCAATCCTAGATTTGGGGTCCAAAATGGTATGTGACCACATTGTTTAAATAGAAATGACAGGGACTCTGCACTCACCATAATAACTACCAATAATAATAATAAACATAATAGACAGTGGGATTTTGGTTCATGAATTGATCAACGCATTTAAGCTTGCAGCCACAATCACGGGACCCCACTTTACTGCAAGTCCCTACTCTATTGCTCAGAATTATAACATGGACATAGCCATCACATTAGTGTTAAACTCAGGATATGCTATCAAGTTTTAACGCTCACAGCAACTTTTCTTTTAAATGTGAGACATTTACCAAGCACACCTATTGCAAAGCACCTTGGAAAACATCTGACACAAGTTAGATTAAACTAGTTAAAAGGGGTGCATGAGAAAATGTGATCACAAAAATGAATAATTATAAAAATGTATCAAAATAAACAAAAAGCACTAATCCACGGCACTCACCATTCCTTGATTTGGGGTGCTACATGGTTTGTGACCACATTGTTTAAATAGAAATCACAGGGGCTCAGCACTCACCATAATAACTAACAATAATAATAATAAACATAATAAACAGTGGGATTTTGGTTCATGAATTGATCAACGCATTTAAGCTTGCAGCCACAATCACGGGACCCCACTTTACTGCAAGTCCCTACTCTATTGCTCAGAATTATAACATGGACATAGCCATCACATTAGTGTTAAACTCAGGATATGCTATCAAGGTTTAAAGCTCACAGCAACTTTGCTTTTAAATGTGAGACATTTACAAAGCACACTTGATGAAAAGCACCTAGGAAAACAGCTGACACAAGTTAGATTAAACTAGTTAAAAGGCGTGCATGAGAAAATGTGATCACAAAAATGATTAATTATAAAAATTAACCAAAATAAACAAAAAGCACTAATCTACGGCACTCACCATTCCTAGATTTGAGGTGCAACATGGTATGTGACCACATTGTTTAAATAGAAATCACAGGGGCTCTGCACTCATCATAATAAATAACAATAATAAACATAATAAACAGTGGGGTTTTGGTTCATGAATTGATCAATGCATTTAAGCTTGCAGCCACCATCACGGGACCCCACTTTACTGCAAGTCCCTACTCTATTGCTCAGAATTATAACATGGACATAGCCATCACATTAGTGTTAAACTCAGGATATGCTATCAAGGTTTAAAGCTCACAGCAACTTTGCTTTTAAATGTGAGACATTTACCAAGCACACTTATTGAAAAGCACCTAGGAAAACAGCTGACAGAAGTTAGATTAAACTAGTTAAAAGGGGTGCATGAGAAAATGTGATCACAAAAATGATTAATTATAAAAATGTATCAAAATAAAAAAAGCACTAATCCACAGCAATCAAAATTCCTAGAATTGGGGTGCAACATGGTATGTGACCACATTGTTTAAATAGAAATCACAGGGGCTCTGCACTCACCATAATAACTAACAATAATAAACATAATAAACAGTGGGGTTTAGGTTCAAGAATTGATCAATGCATTTAAGCTTGCAGCCATCGTCACGGGACCCCAATTTACTGCAAGTCCCTACTCTATTGCTCAGAATTATAACATGGACATAGCCATCACATTAGTGTTAAACTCAGGATATGTTATCAAGGTTTAAAGTTCACAGCAACTTTGCTGTTAAATGTGAGACATTTACCAAGCAAACCTGTTGCAAATCACCTAGGAAAACAGCTGACACAAGTTAGATTAAACTAGTTAAAAGGGGTGCATGAGAAAATGTGATCACAAAAATGATTAATTATAAAAATTAATCAAAATAAACAAAAAGCACTAATCCACGGCACTCACCAATCCTAGATTTGGGGTCCAAAATGGTATGTGACCACATTGTTTAAATAGAAATGACAGGGACTCTGCACTCACCATAATAACTACCAATAATAATAATAAACATAATAGACAGTGGGATTTTGGTTCATGAATTGATCAACGCATTTAAGCTTGCAGCCACAATCACGGGACCCCACTTTACTGCAAGTCCCTACTCTATTGCTCAGAATTATAACATGGACATAGCCATCACATTAGTGTTAAACTCAGGATATGCTATCAAGTTTTAACGCTCACAGCAACTTTTCTTTTAAATGTGAGACATTTACCAAGCACACCTATTGCAAAGCACCTTGGAAAACATCTGACACAAGTTAGATTAAACTAGTTAAAAGGGGTGCATGAGAAAATGTGATCACAAAAATGATTAATTATAAAAATGTATCAAAATAAACAAAAAGCACTAATCCACGGCACTCACCATTCCTTGATTTGGGGTGCTACATGGTTTGTGACCACATTGTTTAAATAGAAATCACAGGGGCTCAGCACTCACCATAATAACTAACAATAATAATAATAAACATAATAAACAGTGGGATTTTGGTTCATGAATTGATCAACGCATTTAAGCTTGCAGCCACAATCACGGGACCCCACTTTACTGCAAGTCCCTACTCTATTGCTCAGAATTATAACATGGACATAGCCATCACATTAGTGTTAAACTCAGGATATGCTATCAAGGTTTAAAGCTCACAGCAACTTTGCTTTTAAATGTGAGACATTTACAAAGCACACTTGATGAAAAGCACCTAGGAAAACAGCTGACACAAGTTAGATTAAACTAGTTAAAAGGCGTGCATGAGAAAATGTGATCACAAAAATGATTAATTATAAAAATTAACCAAAATAAACAAAAAGCACTAATCTACGGCACTCACCATTCCTAGATTTGGGGTGGAACATGGTATGTGACCACATTGTTTAAATAGAAATCACAGGGGCTCTGCACTCATCATAATAAATAACAATAATAAACATAATAAACAGTGGGGTTTTGGTTCATGAATTGATCAATGCATTTAAGCTTGCAGCCACCATCACGGGACCCCACTTTACTGCAAGTCCCTACTCTATTGCTCAGAATTATAACATGGACATAGCCATCACATTAGTGTTAAACTCAGGATATGCTATCAAGGTTTAAAGCTCACAGCAACTTTGCTTTTAAATGTGAGACATTTACCAAGCACACTTATTGAAAAGCACCTAGGAAAACAGCTGACAGAAGTTAGATTAAACTAGTTAAAAGGGGTGCATGAGAAAATGTGATCACAAAAATGATTAATTATAAAAATGTATCAAAATAAAAAAAGCACTAATCCACAGCAATCAAAATTCCTAGAATTGGGGTGCAACATGGTATGTGACCACATTGTTTAAATAGAAATCACAGGGGCTCTGCACTCACCATAATAACTAACAATAATAAACATAATAAACAGTGGGGTTTTGGTTCATGAATTGATCAATGCATTTAAGTTTGCAGCCACCTTCACGGGACCCCACTTTACTGCAAGTCCCTACTCTATTGCTCAGAATTATAACATGGACATAGCCATCACATTAGTGTTAAACTCAGGATATGCTATCAAGGTTTAAAGCTCACAGCAATATTGCTTTTAAATGTGAGACAGTTACCAAGCACACCTGTTGCAAAGCACCTTGGAAAACATCTGACACAAGTTAGATTAAACTAGTTAAAAGGGGTGCATGAGAAAATGTGATCACAAAAATGATTAATTATAAAAATGTATCAAAATAAACAAAAAGCACTAATCCACGGCACTCACCATTCCTTGATTTGGGGTGCTACATGGAATGTGACCACATTGTTTAAATAGAAATCATAAGGGCTCTGCACTCACCATAATAACTACCAATAATAATAATAAACATAATAAACAGTGGGATTTTGATTCATGAATTGATCAATGCATTTAAGTTTGCAGCCACAATCACGGGACCAAACTTTACTGCAAGTCCCTACTCTATTGCTCAGTATTATAACATGGACATAGCCATCACATTAGTGTTAAACTCAGGATATGCTATCAAGGTTTAAAGCTCACAGCAACTTTGCTTTTAAATGTGAGACATTTACCAAGCACACTTGTTGAAAAGCACCTAGGAAAACAGCTGACACAAGTTAGATTAAACTAGTTAAAAGGGGTGCATGAGAAAATGTGATCACAAAAATGATTAATTATAAAAATGTATCAAAATAAAAAAAAGCACTAATCCACAGCAATCAAAATTCCTAGATTTGGGGTGCAACATGGTATGAGACAACATTGTTTAAATAGAAATCACAGGAGCTCTGCACTCACCATAATAACTAACAATAATAAACATAATAAACAGTGGGGTTTTGGTTCATGAATTGATCAATGCATTTAAGCTTGCAGCCATCGTCACGGGACCCCACTTTACTGCAAGTCCCTACTCTATTGGTCAGAATTATAACATGGACATAGCCATCACATTAGTGTTAAACTCAGGATACGTTATCAAGGTTTAAAGCTCACAGCAACTTTGCTGTTAAATGTGAGACATTTACCAAGCACACCTGTTGCAAATCACCTAAGAAAACAGCTGACACAAGTTAGATTAAACTAGTTAAAAGGGGTGCATGAGAAAATGTGATCACAAAAATGATTATTTATAAAAATTAATCAAAATAAACAAAAAGCACTAATCCACGGCACTCACCATTCCTTGATTTGGGGTGCTACATGGTTTGTGACCACATTGTTTAAATAGAAATCACAGGGGCTCAGCACTCACCATAATAACTAACAATAATAATAATAAACATAATAAACAGTGGGATTTTGGTTCATGAATTGATCAACGCATTTAAGCTTGCAGCCACAATCACGGGACCCCACTTTACTGCAAGTCCCTACTCTATTGCTCAGAATTATAACATGGACATAGCCATCACATTAGTGTTAAACTCAGGATATGCTATCAAGGTTTAAAGCTCACAGCAACTTTGCTTTTAAATGTGAGACATTTACAAAGCACACTTGATGAAAAGCACCTAGGAAAACAGCTGACACAAGTTAGATTAAACTAGTTAAAAGGCGTGCATGAGAAAATGTGATCACAAAAATGATTAATTATAAAAATTAACCAAAATAAACAAAAAGCACTAATCTACGGCACTCACCATTCCTAGATTTGGGGTGCAACATGGTATGTGACCACATTGTTTAAATAGAAATCACAGGGGCTCTGCACTCATCATAATAAATAACAATAATAAACATAATAAACAGTGGGGTTTTGGTTCATGAATTGATCAATGCATTTAAGCTTGCAGCCACCATCACGGGACCCCACTTTACTGCAAGTCCCTACTCTATTGCTCAGAATTATAACATGGACATAGCCATCACATTAGTGTTAAACTCAGGATATGCTATCAAGGTTTAAAGCTCACAGCAACTTTGCTTTTAAATGTGAGACATTTACCAAGCACACTTATTGAAAAGCACCTAGGAAAACAGCTGACAGAAGTTAGATTAAACTAGTTAAAAGGGGTGCATGAGAAAATGTGATCACAAAAATGATTAATTATAAAAATGTATCAAAATAAAAAAAGCACTAATCCACAGCAATCAAAATTCCTAGAATTGGGGTGCAACATGGTATGTGACCACATTGTTTAAATAGAAATCACAGGGGCTCTGCACTCACCATAATAACTAACAATAATAAACATAATAAACAGTGGGGTTTAGGTTCAAGAATTGATCAATGCATTTAAGCTTGCAGCCATCGTCACGGGACCCCACTTTACTGCAAGTCCCTACTCTATTGCTCAGAATTATAACATGGACATAGCCATCACATTAGTGTTAAACTCAGGATATGTTATCAAGGTTTAAAGCTCACAGCAACTTTGCTGTTAAATGTGAGACATTTACCAAGCACACCTGTTGCAAATCACCTAGGAAAACAGCTGACACAAGTTAGATTAAACTAGTTAAAAGGGGTGCATGAGAAAATGTGATCACAAAAATGATTAATTATAAAAATTAATCAAAATAAACAAAAAGCACTAATCCACGGCACTCACCAATCCTAGATTTGGGGTCCAAAATGGTATGTGACCACATTGTTTAAATAGAAATGACAGGGACTCTGCACTCACCATAATAACTACCAATAATAATAATAAACATAATAGACAGTGGGATTTTGGTTCATGAATTGATCAACGCATTTAAGCTTGCAGCCACAATCACGGGACCCCACTTTACTGCAAGTCCCTACTCTATTGCTCAGAATTATAACATGGACATAGCCATCACATTAGTGTTAAACTCAGGATATGCTATCAAGTTTTAACGCTCACAGCAACTTTTCTTTTAAATGTGAGACATTTACCAAGCACACCTATTGCAAAGCACCTTGGAAAACATCTGACACAAGTTAGATTAAACTAGTTAAAAGGGGTGCATGAGAAAATGTGATCACAAAAATGATTAATTATAAAAATGTATCAAAATTAACAAAAAGCACTAATCCACGGCACTCACCATTCCTTGATTTGGGGTGCTACATGGTTTGTGACCACATTGTTTAAATAGAAATCACAGGGGCTCAGCACTCACCATAATAACTAACAATAATAATAATAAACATAATAAACAGTGGGATTTTGGTTCATGAATTGATCAACGCATTTAAGCTTGCAGCCACAATCACGGGACCCCACTTTACTGCAAGTCCCTACTCTATTGCTCAGAATTATAACATGGACATAGCCATCACATTAGTGTTAAACTCAGGATATGCTATCAAGGTTTAAAGCTCACAGCAACTTTGCTTTTAAATGTGAGACATTTACAAAGCACACTTGATGAAAAGCACCTAGGAAAACAGCTGACACAAGTTAGATTAAACTAGTTAAAAGGCGTGCATGAGAAAATGTGATCACAAAAATGATTAATTATAAAAATTAACCAAAATAAACAAAAAGCACTAATCTACGGCACTCACCATTCCTAGATTTGGGGTGCAACATGGTATGTGACCACATTGTTTAAATAGAAATCACAGGGGCTCTGCACTCATCATAATAAATAACAATAATAAACATAATAAACAGTGGGGTTTTGGTTCATGAATTGATCAATGCATTTAAGCTTGCAGCCACCATCACGGGACCCCAATTTACTGCAAGTCCCTACTCTATTGCTCAGAATTATAACATGGACATAGCCATCACATTAGTGTTAAACTCAGGATATGCTATCAAGGTTTAAAGCTCACAGCAACTTTGCTTTTAAATGTGAGACATTTACCAAGCACACTTATTGAAAAGCACCTAGGAAAACAGCTGACAGAAGTTAGATTAAACTAGTTAAAAGGGGTGCATGAGAAAATGTGATCACAAAAATGATTAATTATAAGAATGTATCAAAATAAAAAAAGCACTAATCCACAGCAATCAAAATTCCTAGAATTGGGGTGCAACATGGTATGTGACCACATTGTTTAAATAGAAATCACAGGGACTCTGCACTCACCATAATAACTACCAATAATAATAGTAAACATAAAAAACAGTGGGATTTTGGTTCATGAATTGATCAATGCATTTAAGCTTGCAGCCACAATCACGGGACCCCACTTTACTGCAAGTCCCTACTCTATTGCTCAGAATTATAACATGGACATAGCCATCACATTAGTGTTAAACTCAGGATATGCTATCAAGGTTTAACACTCACAGAAACTTTTCTTTTAAATGTGAGACAGTTACCAAGCACACTTGTTAAAAAGCACCTTGGAAAACATCTGACACAAGTTAGATTAAACTAGTTAAAAGGGGTGCATGAGAAAATGTGATCACAAAAATGATTAATTATAAAAATTTATCAAAATAAACAAAAAGCACTACTCCATAGCACTCACCATTCCTAGATTTGGGGTGCAACATGGTATGTGACCACATTTTTTAAATAGAAATAACAGGGGCTCTGCACTCACCATAATAACTAACAATAATAAACATAATAAACAGTGGGGTTTTGGCTCATGAATTGATCAATGCATTTAAGCTTGCAGCCACCATCACGTTACCCCACTTTACTGCAAGTCCCTACTCTATTGCTCAGAATTATAACATGGACATAGCCATCACATTAGTGTTAAACTCAGGATATGCTATCAAGGTTTAAAGCTCACAGCAATATTGCTTTTAAATGTGAGACAGTTACCAAGCACACCTGTTGCAAAGCACCTTGGAAAACATCTGACACAAGTTAGATTAAACTAGTTAAAAGGGGTGCATGAGAAAATGTGATCACAAAAATGATTAATTATAAAAATGTATCAAAATAAACAAAAAGCACTAATCCACGGCACTCACCATTCCTTGATTTGGGGTGCTACATGGAATGTGACCACATTGTTTAAATAGAAATCATAAGGGCTCTGCACTCACCATAATAACTACCAATAATAATAATAAACATAATAAACAGTGGGATTTTGATTCATGAATTGATCAATGCATTTAAGTTTGCAGCCACAATCACGGGACCCCACTTTACTGCAAGTCCCTACTCTATTGCTCAGTATTATAACATGGACATAGCCATCACATTAGTGTTAAACTCAGGATATGCTATCAAGGTTTAAAGCTCACAGCAACTTTGCTTTTAAATGTGAGACATTTACCAAGCACACTTGTTGAAAAGCACCTAGGAAAACAGCTGACACAAGTTAGATTAAACTAGTTAAAAGGGGTGCATGAGAAAATGTGATCACAAAAATGATTAATTATAAAAATGTATCAAAATAAAAAAAGCACTAATCCACAGCAATCAAAATTCCTAGATTTGGGGTGCAACATGGTATGAGACAACATAGTTTAAATAGAAATCACAGGGGCTCTGCACTCACCATAATAACTAACAATAATAAACATAATAAACAGTGGGGTTTTGGTTCATGAATTGATCAATGCATTTAAGCTTGCAGCCATCGTCACGGGACCCCACTTTACTGCAAGTCCCTACTCTATTGCTCAGAATTATAACATGGACATAGCCATCACATTAGTGTTAAACTCAGGATACGTTATCAAGGTTTAAAGCTCACAGCAACTTTGCTGTTAAATGTGAGACATTTACGAAGCACACCTGTTGCAAATCACCTAAGAAAACAGCTGACACAAGTTAGATTAAACTAGTTAAAAGGGGTGCATGAGAAAATGTGATCACAAAAATGCTTATTTATAAAAATTAATCAAAATAAACAAAAAGCACTAATCCACGGCACTCACCAATCCTAGATTTGGGGTGCAACATGGTATGTGACCACATTGTTTAAATAGAAATGACAGGGACTCTGCACTCACCATAATATCTACCAATAATAATAATAAACATAATAGACAGTGGGATTTTGGTTCATGAATTGATCAACGCATTTAAGCTTGCAGCCACAATCACGGGACCCCACTTTACTGCAAGTCCCTACACTCTTGCTCAGAATTATAACATGGACATAGCCATCACATTAGTGTTAAACTCAGGATATGCTATCAAGGTTTAAAGCTCACAGCAACTTTGCTTTTAAATGTGAGACATTTACCAAGCACACTTATTGAAAAACACCTAGGAAAACAGCTGACACAAGTTAGATTAAACTAGTTAAAAGGGGTGCATGAGAAAATGTGATCACAAAAATGATTAATTATAAAAATGTATCAAAATAAACAAAAAGCACTAATCCACGGCACTCACCATTCCTTGATTTGGGGTGCTACATGGTTTGTGACCACATTGTTTAAATAGAAATCACAGGGGCTCAGCACTCACCATAATAACTAACAATAATAATAATAAACATAATAAACAGTGGGATTTTGGTTCATGAATTGATCAACGCATTTAAGCTTGCAGCCACAATCACGGGACCCCACTTTACTGCAAGTCCCTACTCTATTGCTCAGAATTATAACATGGACATAGCCATCACATTAGTGTTAAACTCAGGATATGCTATCAAGGTTTAAAGCTCACAGCAACTTTGCTTTTAAATGTGAGACATTTACCAAGCACACTTGATGAAAAGCACATAGGAAAACAGCTGACACAAGTTAGATTAAACTAGTTAAAAGGGGTGCATGAGAAAATGTGATCACAAAAATGATTAATTATAAAAATATATCAAAATAAAAAAAGCACTAATCCACAGCAATCAAAATTCCTAGATTTGGGGTGCAACATGGTATGTGACAACATTGTTTAAATAGAAATCACAAGGGCTCTGCACTCACCATAATAACTAACAATAATAAACATAATAAACAGTGGGGTTTTGGTTCATGAATTGATCAATGCATTTAAGCTTGCAGCCACCATCACGGGACCCCACTTTACTGCAAGTCCCTACTCTATTGCTCAGAATTATAACATGGACATAGCCATCACATTAGTGTTAAACTCAGGATATGTTATCAAGGTTTAAAGCTCACAGCAACTTTGCTTTTAAATGTGAGACATTTACCAAGCACACCTGTTGCAAATCACCTAGGAAAACAGCTGACACAAGTTAGATTAAACTAGTTAAAAGGCGTGCATGAGAAAATGTGATCACAAAAATGATTAATTATAAAAATTAATCAAAATAAACAAAAAGCACTAATCCACGGCTCTCACCAATCCTAGATTTGGGGTGCAACATGGTATGTGACCACATTGTTTAAATAGAAATGACAGGGACTCTGCACTCACCATAATAACTACCAATAATAATAATAAACATAATAAACAGTGGGATTTTGGTTCATGAATTGATCAACGCATTTAAGCTTGCAGCCACAATCACGGGACCCCACTTTACTGCAAGTCCCTACTCTATTGCTCAGAATTATAACATGGACATAGCCATCACATTAGTGTTAAACTCAGGATATGCTATCAAGGTTTAAAGCTCACAGCAACTTTGCTTTTAAATGTGAGACATTTACAAAGCACACTTGATGAAAAGCACCTAGGAAAACAGCTGACACAAGTTAGATTAAACTAGTTAAAAGGCGTGCATGAGAAAATGTGATCACAAAAATGATTAATTATAAAAATTAACCAAAATAAACAAAAAGCACTAATCTACGGCACTCACCATTCCTAGATTTGGGGTGGAACATGGTATGTGACCACATTGTTTAAATAGAAATCACAGGGGCTCTGCACTCATCATAATAAATAACAATAATAAACATAATAAACAGTGGGGTTTTGGTTCATGAATTGATCAATGCATTTAAGCTTGCAGCCACCATCACGGGACCCCACTTTACTGCAAGTCCCTACTCTATTGCTCAGAATTATAACATGGACATAGCCATCACATTAGTGTTAAACTCAGGATATGCTATCAAGGTTTAAAGCTCACAGCAACTTTGCTTTTAAATGTGAGACATTTACCAAGCACACTTATTGAAAAGCACCTAGGAAAACAGCTGACAGAAGTTAGATTAAACTAGTTAAAAGGGGTGCATGAGAAAATGTGATCACAAAAATGATTAATTATAAAAATGTATCAAAATAAAAAAAGCACTAATCCACAGCAATCAAAATTCCTAGAATTGGGGTGCAACATGGTATGTGACCACATTGTTTAAATAGAAATCACAGGGGCTCTGCACTCACCATAATAACTAACAATAATAAACATAATAAACAGTGGGGTTTTGGTTCATGAATTGATCAATGCATTTAAGTTTGCAGCCACCTTCACGGGACCCCACTTTACTGCAAGTCCCTACTCTATTGCTCAGAATTATAACATGGACATAGCCATCACATTAGTGTTAAACTCAGGATATGCTATCAAGGTTTAAAGCTCACAGCAATATTGCTTTTAAATGTGAGACAGTTACCAAGCACACCTGTTGCAAAGCACCTTGGAAAACATCTGACACAAGTTAGATTAAACTAGTTAAAAGGGGTGCATGAGAAAATGTGATCACAAAAATGATTAATTATAAAAATGTATCAAAATAAACAAAAAGCACTAATCCACGGCACTCACCATTCCTTGATTTGGGGTGCTACATGGAATGTGACCACATTGTTTAAATAGAAATCATAAGGGCTCTGCACTCACCATAATAACTACCAATAATAATAATAAACATAATAAACAGTGGGATTTTGATTCATGAATTGATCAATGCATTTAAGTTTGCAGCCACAATCACGGGACCAAACTTTACTGCAAGTCCCTACTCTATTGCTCAGTATTATAACATGGACATAGCCATCACATTAGTGTTAAACTCAGGATATGCTATCAAGGTTTAAAGCTCACAGCAACTTTGCTTTTAAATGTGAGACATTTACCAAGCACACTTGTTGAAAAGCACCTAGGAAAACAGCTGACACAAGTTAGATTAAACTAGTTAAAAGGGGTGCATGAGAAAATGTGATCACAAAAATGATTAATTATAAAAATGTATCAAAATAAAAAAAAGCACTAATCCACAGCAATCAAAATTCCTAGATTTGGGGTGCAACATGGTATGAGACAACATTGTTTAAATAGAAATCACAGGAGCTCTGCACTCACCATAATAACTAACAATAATAAACATAATAAACAGTGGGGTTTTGGTTCATGAATTGATCAATGCATTTAAGCTTGCAGCCATCGTCACGGGACCCCACTTTACTGCAAGTCCCTACTCTATTGGTCAGAATTATAACATGGACATAGCCATCACATTAGTGTTAAACTCAGGATACGTTATCAAGGTTTAAAGCTCACAGCAACTTTGCTGTTAAATGTGAGACATTTACCAAGCACACCTGTTGCAAATCACCTAAGAAAACAGCTGACACAAGTTAGATTAAACTAGTTAAAAGGGGTGCATGAGAAAATGTGATCACAAAAATGATTATTTATAAAAATTAATCAAAATAAACAAAAAGCACTAATCCACGGCACTCACCATTCCTTGATTTGGGGTGCTACATGGTTTGTGACCACATTGTTTAAATAGAAATCACAGGGGCTCAGCACTCACCATAATAACTAACAATAATAATAATAAACATAATAAACAGTGGGATTTTGGTTCATGAATTGATCAACGCATTTAAGCTTGCAGCCACAATCACGGGACCCCACTTTACTGCAAGTCCCTACTCTATTGCTCAGAATTATAACATGGACATAGCCATCACATTAGTGTTAAACTCAGGATATGCTATCAAGGTTTAAAGCTCACAGCAACTTTGCTTTTAAATGTGAGACATTTACAAAGCACACTTGATGAAAAGCACCTAGGAAAACAGCTGACACAAGTTAGATTAAACTAGTTAAAAGGCGTGCATGAGAAAATGTGATCACAAAAATGATTAATTATAAAAATTAACCAAAATAAACAAAAAGCACTAATCTACGGCACTCACCATTCCTAGATTTGGGGTGCAACATGGTATGTGACCACATTGTTTAAATAGAAATCACAGGGGCTCTGCACTCATCATAATAAATAACAATAATAAACATAATAAACAGTGGGGTTTTGGTTCATGAATTGATCAATGCATTTAAGCTTGCAGCCACCATCACGGGACCCCACTTTACTGCAAGTCCCTACTCTATTGCTCAGAATTATAACATGGACATAGCCATCACATTAGTGTTAAACTCAGGATATGCTATCAAGGTTTAAAGCTCACAGCAACTTTGCTTTTAAATGTGAGACATTTACCAAGCACACTTATTGAAAAGCACCTAGGAAAACAGCTGACAGAAGTTAGATTAAACTAGTTAAAAGGGGTGCATGAGAAAATGTGATCACAAAAATGATTAATTATAAAAATGTATCAAAATAAAAAAAGCACTAATCCACAGCAATCAAAATTCCTAGAATTGGGGTGCAACATGGTATGTGACCACATTGTTTAAATAGAAATCACAGGGGCTCTGCACTCACCATAATAACTAACAATAATAAACATAATAAACAGTGGGGTTTAGGTTCAAGAATTGATCAATGCATTTAAGCTTGCAGCCATCGTCACGGGACCCCACTTTACTGCAAGTCCCTACTCTATTGCTCAGAATTATAACATGGACATAGCCATCACATTAGTGTTAAACTCAGGATATGTTATCAAGGTTTAAAGCTCACAGCAACTTTGCTGTTAAATGTGAGACATTTACCAAGCACACCTGTTGCAAATCACCTAGGAAAACAGCTGACACAAGTTAGATTAAACTAGTTAAAAGGGGTGCATGAGAAAATGTGATCACAAAAATGATTAATTATAAAAATTAATCAAAATAAACAAAAAGCACTAATCCACGGCACTCACCAATCCTAGATTTGGGGTCCAAAATGGTATGTGACCACATTGTTTAAATAGAAATGACAGGGACTCTGCACTCACCATAATAACTACCAATAATAATAATAAACATAATAGACAGTGGGATTTTGGTTCATGAATTGATCAACGCATTTAAGCTTGCAGCCACAATCACGGGACCCCACTTTACTGCAAGTCCCTACTCTATTGCTCAGAATTATAACATGGACATAGCCATCACATTAGTGTTAAACTCAGGATATGCTATCAAGTTTTAACGCTCACAGCAACTTTTCTTTTAAATGTGAGACATTTACCAAGCACACCTATTGCAAAGCACCTTGGAAAACATCTGACACAAGTTAGATTAAACTAGTTAAAAGGGGTGCATGAGAAAATGTGATCACAAAAATGATTAATTATAAAAATGTATCAAAATTAACAAAAAGCACTAATCCACGGCACTCACCATTCCTTGATTTGGGGTGCTACATGGTTTGTGACCACATTGTTTAAATAGAAATCACAGGGGCTCAGCACTCACCATAATAACTAACAATAATAATAATAAACATAATAAACAGTGGGATTTTGGTTCATGAATTGATCAACGCATTTAAGCTTGCAGCCACAATCACGGGACCCCACTTTACTGCAAGTCCCTACTCTATTGCTCAGAATTATAACATGGACATAGCCATCACATTAGTGTTAAACTCAGGATATGCTATCAAGGTTTAAAGCTCACAGCAACTTTGCTTTTAAATGTGAGACATTTACAAAGCACACTTGATGAAAAGCACCTAGGAAAACAGCTGACACAAGTTAGATTAAACTAGTTAAAAGGCGTGCATGAGAAAATGTGATCACAAAAATGATTAATTATAAAAATTAACCAAAATAAACAAAAAGCACTAATCTACGGCACTCACCATTCCTAGATTTGGGGTGCAACATGGTATGTGACCACATTGTTTAAATAGAAATCACAGGGGCTCTGCACTCATCATAATAAATAACAATAATAAACATAATAAACAGTGGGGTTTTGGTTCATGAATTGATCAATGCATTTAAGCTTGCAGCCACCATCACGGGACCCCAATTTACTGCAAGTCCCTACTCTATTGCTCAGAATTATAACATGGACATAGCCATCACATTAGTGTTAAACTCAGGATATGCTATCAAGGTTTAAAGCTCACAGCAACTTTGCTTTTAAATGTGAGACATTTACCAAGCACACTTATTGAAAAGCACCTAGGAAAACAGCTGACAGAAGTTAGATTAAACTAGTTAAAAGGGGTGCATGAGAAAATGTGATCACAAAAATGATTAATTATAAGAATGTATCAAAATAAAAAAAGCACTAATCCACAGCAATCAAAATTCCTAGAATTGGGGTGCAACATGGTATGTGACCACATTGTTTAAATAGAAATCACAGGGACTCTGCACTCACCATAATAACTACCAATAATAATAGTAAACATAAAAAACAGTGGGATTTTGGTTCATGAATTGATCAATGCATTTAAGCTTGCAGCCACAATCACGGGACCCCACTTTACTGCAAGTCCCTACTCTATTGCTCAGAATTATAACATGGACATAGCCATCACATTAGTGTTAAACTCAGGATATGCTATCAAGGTTTAACACTCACAGAAACTTTTCTTTTAAATGTGAGACAGTTACCAAGCACACTTGTTAAAAAGCACCTTGGAAAACATCTGACACAAGTTAGATTAAACTAGTTAAAAGGGGTGCATGAGAAAATGTGATCACAAAAATGATTAATTATAAAAATTTATCAAAATAAACAAAAAGCACTACTCCATAGCACTCACCATTCCTAGATTTGGGGTGCAACATGGTATGTGACCACATTTTTTAAATAGAAATAACAGGGGCTCTGCACTCACCATAATAACTAACAATAATAAACATAATAAACAGTGGGGTTTTGGCTCATGAATTGATCAATGCATTTAAGCTTGCAGCCACCATCACGTTACCCCACTTTACTGCAAGTCCCTACTCTATTGCTCAGAATTATAACATGGACATAGCCATCACATTAGTGTTAAACTCAGGATATGCTATCAAGGTTTAAAGCTCACAGCAATATTGCTTTTAAATGTGAGACAGTTACCAAGCACACCTGTTGCAAAGCACCTTGGAAAACATCTGACACAAGTTAGATTAAACTAGTTAAAAGGGGTGCATGAGAAAATGTGATCACAAAAATGATTAATTATAAAAATGTATCAAAATAAACAAAAAGCACTAATCCACGGCACTCACCATTCCTTGATTTGGGGTGCTACATGGAATGTGACCACATTGTTTAAATAGAAATCATAAGGGCTCTGCACTCACCATAATAACTACCAATAATAATAATAAACATAATAAACAGTGGGATTTTGAATCATGAATTGATCAATGCATTTAAGTTTGCAGCCACAATCACGGGACCCCACTTTACTGCAAGTCCCTACTCTATTGCTCAGTATTATAACATGGACATAGCCATCACATTAGTGTTAAACTCAGGATATGCTATCAAGGTTTAAAGCTCACAGCAACTTTGCTTTTAAATGTGAGACATTTACCAAGCACACTTGTTGAAAAGCACCTAGGAAAACAGCTGACACAAGTTAGATTAAACTAGTTAAAAGGGGTGCATGAGAAAATGTGATCACAAAAATGATTAATTATAAAAATGTATCAAAATAAAAAAAGCACTAATCCACAGCAATCAAAATTCCTAGATTTGGGGTGCAACATGGTATGAGACAACATAGTTTAAATAGAAATCACAGGGGCTCTGCACTCACCATAATAACTAACAATAATAAACATAATAAACAGTGGGGTTTTGGTTCATGAATTGATCAATGCATTTAAGCTTGCAGCCATCGTCACAGGACCCCACTTTACTGCAAGTCCCTACTCTATTGCTCAGAATTATAACATGGACATAGCCATCACATTAGTGTTAAACTCAGGATACGTTATCAAGGTTTAAAGCTCACAGCAACTTTGCTGTTAAATGTGAGACATTTACGAAGCACACCTGTTGCAAATCACCTAAGAAAACAGCTGACACAAGTTAGATTAAACTAGTTAAAAGGGGTGCATGAGAAAATGTGATCACAAAAATGCTTATTTATAAAAATTAATCAAAATAAACAAAAAGCACTAATCCACGGCACTCACCAATCCTAGATTTGGGGTGCAACATGGTATGTGACCACATTGTTTAAATAGAAATGACAGGGACTCTGCACTCACCATAATATCTACCAATAATAATAATAAACATAATAGACAGTGGGATTTTGGTTCATGAATTGATCAACGCATTTAAGCTTGCAGCCACAATCACGGGACCCCACTTTACTGCAAGTCCCTACACTCTTGCTCAGAATTATAACATGGACATAGCCATCACATTAGTGTTAAACTCAGGATATGCTATCAAGGTTTAAAGCTCACAGCAACTTTGCTTTTAAATGTGAGACATTTACCAAGCACACTTATTGAAAAACACCTAGGAAAACAGCTGACACAAGTTAGATTAAACTAGTTAAAAGGGGTGCATGAGAAAATGTGATCACAAAAATGATTAATTATAAAAATGTATCAAAATAAACAAAAAGCACTAATCCACGGCACTCACCATTCCTTGATTTGGGGTGCTACATGGTTTGTGACCACATTGTTTAAATAGAAATCACAGGGGCTCAGCACTCACCATAATAACTAACAATAATAATAATAAACATAATAAACAGTGGGATTTTGGTTCATGAATTGATCAACGCATTTAAGCTTGCAGCCACAATCACGGGACCCCACTTTACTGCAAGTCCCTACTCTATTGCTCAGAATTATAACATGGACATAGCCATCACATTAGTGTTAAACTCAGGATATGCTATCAAGGTTTAAAGCTCACAGCAACTTTGCTTTTAAATGTGAGACATTTACCAAGCACACTTGATGAAAAGCACATAGGAAAACAGCTGACACAAGTTAGATTAAACTAGTTAAAAGGGGTGCATGAGAAAATGTGATCACAAAAATGATTAATTATAAAAATGTATCAAAATAAAAAAAGCACTAATCCACAGCAATCAAAATTCCTAGATTTGGGGTGCAACATGGTATGTGACAACATTGTTTAAATAGAAATCACAAGGGCTCTGCACTCACCATAATAACTAACAATAATAAACATAATAAACAGTGGGGTTTTGGTTCATGAATTGATCAATGCATTTAAGCTTGCAGCCACCATCACGGGACCCCACTTTACTGCAAGTCCCTACTCTATTGCTCAGAATTATAACATGGACATAGCCATCACATTAGTGTTAAACTCAGGATATGTTATCAAGGTTTAAAGCTCACAGCAACTTTGCTTTTAAATGTGAGACATTTACCAAGCACACCTGTTGCAAATCACCTAGGAAAACAGCTGACACAAGTTAGATTAAACTAGTTAAAAGGCGTGCATGAGAAAATGTGATCACAAAAATGATTAATTATAAAAATTAATCAAAATAAACAAAAAGCACTAATCCACGGCTCTCACCAATCCTAGATTTGGGGTGCAACATGGTATGTGACCACATTGTTTAAATAGAAATGACAGGGACTCTGCACTCACCATAATAACTACCAATAATAATAATAAACATAATAAACAGTGGGATTTTGGTTCATGAATTGATCAACGCTTTTAAGCTTGCAGCCACAATCACAGATCCCCACTTTACTGCAAGTCCCTACTCTATTGCTCAGAATTATAACATGGACATAGCCATCACATTAGTGTTAAACTCAGGATATGCTATCAAGGTTTAACACTCACAGCAACTTTTCTTTTAAATGTGAGACAGTTACCAAGCACACCTGTTGCAAAGCACCTTGGAAAACATCTGACACAAGTTAGATTAAACTTGTTAAAAGGGGTGCATGAGAAAATGTGATCACAAAAATGATTAATTATAAAAATGTATCAAATTAAACAAAATGCACTAATCCACGGCACTCACCATTCCTTGATTTGGGGTGCTACATGGTATGTGACCACATTGTTTAAATAGAAATCACAGGGGCTCTGCACTCACCATAATAACTAACAATAATAATAATAAACATAATAAACAGTGGGATTTTGGTTCATGAATTGATCAATGCATTTAAGCTTGCAGCCACAATCACGGGACACCACTTTACTGCAAGTCCCTACACTCTTGCTCAGAATTATAACATGGACATAGCCATCACATTAGTGTTAAACTCAGGATATGCTATCAAGGTTTAAAGCTCACAGCAACTTTGCTTTTAAATGTGAGACATTTACCAAGCACACTTATTGAAAAGCACCTAGGAAAACAGCTGACACAAGTTAGATTAAACTAGTTAAAAGGCGTGCATGAGAAAATGTGATCACAAAAATGATTAATTATAAAAATGAATCAAAATAAACAAAAAGCAATAATCTACGGCACTCACCAATCCTAGATTTGGGGTGCAACAAGGTATGTGACCACATTGTTTAAATAGAAATCACAGGGACTCTGCACTCACCATAATAACTACCAATAATAATAGTAAACATAAAAAACAGTGGGATTTTGGTTCATGAATTGATCAATGCATTTAAGCTTGCAGCCACAATCACGGGACCCCACTTTACTGCAAGTCCCTACTCTATTGCTCAGAATTATAACATGGACATAGCCATCACATTAGTGTTAAACTCAGGATATGCTATCAAGGTTTATCACTCACAGCAACTTCTCTTTTAAATGTGAGACAGTTACCAAGCACACCTGTTGCAAAGCACATTGGGAAAACATCTGACACAAGTTAGATTAAACTAGTTAAAAGGGGTGCATGAGAAAATGTGATCAGAAAAATGATTAATTATAAAAATGTATCAAAATAATCAAAAAGCACTAACCCACGGCGCTCACCATTCCTTGATTTGGGGTGCTACATGGTATGTGACCACATTGTTTAAATAGAAATCACAAGGGCTCTGCACTCACCATAATAACTAACAATAATAATAATAAACATAATTAACAGTGGGATTTTGGTTCATGAATTGATCAACGCATTTAAGCTTGCAGCCACAATCACGGGACCCCACTTTACTGCAAGTCCCTACTCTCTTGCTCAGAATTATAACATGGACATAGCCATCACATTAGTGTTAAACTCAGGATATGTTATCAAGGTTTAAAGCTCACAGCAACTTTGCTTTTAAATGTGAGACATTTACCAAGCACACTTGATGAAAAGCACCTAGGAATACAGCTGTCACAACTAAGATTAAACTAGTTAAAAGGGGTGCAAGAGAAAATGTGATCACAAAAATGATTAATTATAAAAATGTATCAAAATATTCAAAAAGCACTAATCCTCGGCACTCACCATTCCTAGATTTGGGGTGCAACATGGTATGTGACCACAATGTTTAAATAGATATCACATGGGCTCTGCACTCATCATAATAACTAACAATAATAAACATAATAAAAAGTGGGGTTTTGGTTCATGAATTGATCAATGCATTTAAGCTTGCAGCCACCATCACGGGACCCCACTTTACTGCAAGTCCCTACTCTATTGCTCAGAATTATAACATGGACATAGCCATCACATTAGTGTTAAACTCAGGATATGTTATCAAGGTTTAAAGCTCACAGCAACTTTGCTTTTAAATGTGAGACATTTACCAAGCACACCTGTTGCAAATCACCTAGGAAAACAGCTGACAAAAGTTAGATTAAACTAGTTAAAAGGCGCGCATGAGAAAATGTGATCACAAAAATGATTAATTATAAAAATTAATCAAAATAAACAAAAAGCACTAATCCATGGCACTCACCATTCCTTGATTTGGGGTGCTACATGGTATGTGACCACATTGTTTAAATAGAAATCACAGGGGCTCTGCACTCACCATAATAACTAACAATAATAATAATAAACATAATAAACAGTGGGATTTTGGTTCATGAATTGATCAACGCATTTAAGCTTGCAGCCACAATCACGGGACCCCACTTTACTGCAAGTCCCTACTCTCTTGCTCAGAATTATAACATGGACATAGCCATCACATTAGTGTTAAACTCAGGATATGCTATAAAGGTTTTAAGCTCACAGCAAATTTGCTTTTAAATGTGAGACATTTACCAAGCACACTTATTGAAAAGCACCTAGGAAAACAGCTGACAGAAGTTAGATTAAACTAGTTAAAAGGGGTGCATGAGAAAATGTGATCACAAAAATGATTAATTATAAAAATGTATCAAAATAAAAAAAAAGCACTAATCCACATCAATCAAAATTCCTAGATTTGGGGTGCAACATGGTATGTGACCACATTGTTTAAATAGAAATCACAGGGGCTCTGCACTCACCATAATAACTAACAATAATAAACATAATAAACAGTGGGGTTTTGGTTCATGAATTGATCAATGCATTTAAGCTTGCAGCCACCGTCACGGGACCCCACTTTACTGCAAGTCCCTACTCTATTGCTCAGAATTATAACATGGACATAGCCATCACATTAGTGTTAAACGCAGGATATGCTATCAAGGTTTAACGCTCACAGCAACTTTTCTTTTAAATGTGAGATATTTACCAAGCACACCTGTTGCAAAGCACCTAGGAAAACAGCTGACACAAGTTAGATTAAACTAGTTAAAAGTTGTTCATGAGAAAATGTGATTACAAAATGATTATTTATAAAAATTAATAAAAATAAACAAAAATCACTAATCCACGGCACTCACTAATCCTAGATTTGGGGTGCAACATGGTATGTTACCACATTGTTTAAATAGAAATCACAGGTGCTCTGCCCACACCATAATAACTAACTATAATAATAATAAACATAAAAAACAGTGGGATTTTGGTTCATGAATTGATCAATGCATTTAAGCTTGCAGCCACCGTCACGGGACCCCACTTTACTGCAAGTCCCTACTCTATTGCTCAGAATTATAACATGGACAAAGCCATCACATTACTTTTAAACTCAGGATATGCTATCAAGGTTTAAAGCTCACAGCAAGTTTGCTTTTAAATGTGAGACATTTACAAAGCACACCTGTTGCAAAGCACCTAGGAAAACAGCTGACACAAGTTAGATTAAACTAGTTAAAAGGGGTGCATGAGAAAATGTGATCACAAAAATGATTAATTATAAAAATGTATCAAAATAAAAAAAGCACTAATCCACAGCAATCAAAATTCCTAGATTTGGGGTGCAACATGGTATGTGACCACATTGTTTAAATAGAAATCACAGGGGCTCTGCACTCACCATAATAACCAACAATAATAAACATAATAAACAGTGGGGTTTTGGTTCATGAATTGATCAATGCATTTAAGCTTGCAGCCACCGTCACGGGACCCCACTTTACTGCAAGTCCCTACTCTATTGCTCAGAATTATAACATGGACATAGCCATCACATTAGTGTTAAACTCAGGATATGTTATCAAGGTTTAAAGCTCACAGCAACTTTGCTTTTAAATGTGAGACATTTACCAAGCACACCTGTTGCAAATCACCTAGGAAAACAGCTGACACAAGTTAGATTAAACTAGTTAAAAGGCGCGCATGAGAAAATGTGATCACAAAAATGATTAATTATAAAAATTAATCAAAATAAACAAAAAGCACTAATCTACGGCACTCACCATTCCTAGATTTGGGGTGCAACAAGGTATGTGACCACATTGTTTAAATAGAAATGATAGGGACTCTGCACTCACCATAATAACAACCAATAATAATAATAAACATAAAAAACAGTGGGATTTTGGTTCATGAATTGATCAACGCATTTAAGCTTGCAGCCACAATCACGGGACCCCACTTTACTGCAAGTCCCTACTCTATTGCTCAGAATTATAACATGGACATAGCCATCACATTAGTGTTAAACTCAGGATATGCTATCAAGGTTTAACACTCACAGCAACTTTTCTTTTAAATGTGAGACAGTTACCAAGCACACCTGTTGCAAAGCTCCTTGGAAAACATCTGACACAAGTTAGATTAAACTAGTTAAAAGGGGTGCATGAGAAAATGTGATCACAAAAATGATTAATTGTAAAAATGTATCAAAATAAACAAAAAGCACTAATCCACGGCACTCACCATTCCTTGATTTGGGGTGCTACATGGTATGTGACCACATTGCTTAAATAGAAATCACAGGGGCTCTGCACTCACCATAATAACTAACAATAATAATAATAATAAACAGTGGGGTTTTGGTTCATGAATTGATCAATGCATTTAAGCTTGCAGCCACCGTCACGGGACCCCACTTTACTGTAAGTCCCTACTCTATTGCTCAGAATTATAACATGGACATATCCATCACATTAGTGTTAAACTCAGGATATGTTATCAAGGTTTAAAGCTCACAGCAATTTTGCTTTTAAATGTGAGACAGTTACCAAGCACACTTGTTGCAAATCACCTTGGAAAACATCTGACTCAAGTTAGATTAAACTAGTTAAAAGGGGTGCATGTGAAAATGTGATCACAAAAATGATTAATTATAAAAATTAATCAAAATAAACAAAAAGCACTAATCCACGGCACTCACCATTCCTTGATTTGGGGTGCTACATGGTATGTGACCACATTGTTTAAATAGAATTGACAGGGACTCTGCACTCACCATAATAACTACCAATAATAATAATAAACATAATAAACAGTGGGATTTTGGTTCATGAATTGTTCAACGCATTTAAGCTTGCAGCCACAATCACGGGACCCCATTTTACTGCAAGTCCCTACTCTATTGCTCAGAATTATAACATGGACATAGCCATCACATTAGTGTTAAACGCAGGATATGCTATCAAGGTTTAACGCTCACAGCAACTTTTCTTTTAAATGTGAGATATTTACCAAGCACACCTGTTGCAAAGCACCTAGGAAAACAGCTGACACAAGTTAGATTAAACTAGTTAAAAGTTGTTCATGAGAAAATGTGATTACAAAATGATTATTTATAAAAATTAATCAAAATAAACAAAAATCACTAATCCACGGCACTCACTAATCCTAGATTTGGGGTGCAACATGGTATGTTACCACATTGTTTAAATAGAAATCACAGGTGCTCTGCCCACACCATAATAACTAACTATAATAATAATAAACATAAAAAACAGTGGGATTTTGGTTCATGAATTGATCAATGCATTTAAGCTTGCAGCCACCGTCACGGGACCCCACTTTACTGCAAGTCCCTACTCTATTGCTCAGAATTATAACATGGACAAAGCCATCACATTACTTTTAAACTCAGGATATGCTATCAAGGTTTAAAGCTCACAGCAAGTTTGCTTTTAAATGTGAGACATTTACAAAGCACACCTGTTGCAAAGCACCTAGGAAAACAGCTGACAAAAGTTAGATTAAACTAGTTAAAAGGGGTGCATGAGAAAATGTGATCACAAAAATGATTAATTATAAAAATTAATCAAAATAAACAAAAAGCACTAATCCACGGCACTCACCATTCCTAGATTTGGGGTGCAACATGGTATGTGACCACAATGTTTAAATAGAAATCACAGGGGCTCTGCACTCATCATAATAACTAACAATAATAAACATAATAAACAGTGGGGTTTCGGTTCATGAATTGATCAATGCATTTAAGCTTGCAGCCACCATCACGGGACCCCACTTTACTGCAAGTCCCTACTCTATTGCTCAGAATTATAACATGGACATAGCCATCACATTAGTGTTAAACTCAGGATATGCTATCAAGGTTTAAAGCTCACAGCAATTTTGCTTTTAAATGTGAGACAGTTACCAAGCACACCTGTTGCAAAGCACCTTGGAAAACATCTGACACAAGTTAGATTAAACTAGTTAAAAGGGGTGCATGAGAAAATGTGATCACAAAAATGATTAATTATAAAAATGTATCAAAATAAACAAAAAGCACTAATCCATGGCACTCACCATTCCTTGATTTGGGGTGCTAGATGGTATGTGACCACATTGTTTAAATAGAATTGACAGGGACTCTGCACTCACCATAATAACTACCAATAATAATAATAAACATAATAAACAGTGGGATTTTGGTTCATGAATTGTTCAACGCATTTAAGCTTGCAGCCACAATCACGGGACCCCATTTTACTGCAAGTCCCTACTCTATTGCTCAGAATTATAACATGGACATAGCCATCACATTAGTGTTAAACGCAGGATAAGCTATCAAGGTTTAACGCTCACAGCAACTTTTCTTTTAAATGTGAGACATTTACCAAGCACACCTGTTGCAAAGCACCTAGGAAAACAGCTGACACAAGTTAGATTAAACTAGTTAAAAGTTGTTCATGAGAAAATGTGATTACAAAATGATTATTTATAAAAATTAATCAAAATAAACAAAAATCACTAATCCACGGCACTCACTAATCCTAGATTTGGGGTGCAACATGGTATGTTACCACATTGTTTAAATAGAAATCACAGGGGCTCTGCCCACACTATAATAACTAACTATAATAATAATAAACAAAATAAACAGTGGGATTTTGGTTCATGAATTGATCAACGCATTTAAGCTTGCAGCCACAATCACGGGACCCCATTTTACTGCAAGTCCCTACTCTATTGCTCAGAATTATAACATGGACATAGCCATCACATTAGTGTTAAACTCAGGATATGTTATCAAGGTTTAAAGCTCACAGCAACTTTGCTTTTAAATGTGAGACATTTACCAAGCACACTTGATGAAAAGCACCTAGGAAAACAGCTGTCACAACTAAGATTAAACTAGTTAAAAGGGGTGCAAGAGAAAATGTGATCACAAAAATGATTAATTATAAAAATGTATCAAAATATTCAAAAAGCACTAATCCTCGGCACTCACCATTCCTAGATTTGGGGTGCAACATGGTATGTGACCACAATGTTTAAATAGATATCACATGGGCTCTGCACTCATCATAATAACTAACAATAATAAACATAATAAAAAGTGGGGTTTTGGTTCATGAATTGATCAATGCATTTAAGCTTGCAGCCACCATCACGGGACCCCACTTTACTGCAAGTCCCTACTCTATTGCTCAGAATTATAACATGGACATAGCCATCACATTAGTGTTAAACTCAGGATATGTTATCAAGGTTTAAAGCTCACAGCAACTTTGCTTTTAAATGTGAGACATTTACCAAGCACACCTGTTGCAAATCACCTAGGAAAACAGCTGACACAAGTTAGATTAAACTAGTTAAAAGGCGCGCATGAGAAAATGTGATCACAAAAATGATTAATTATAAAAATTAATCAAAATAAACAAAAAGCACTAATCCATGGCACTCACCATTCCTTGATTTGGGGTGCTACATGGTATGTGACCACATTGTTTAAATAGAAATCACAGGGGCTCTGCACTCACCATAATAACTAACAATAATAATAATAAACATAATAAACAGTGGGATTTTGGTTCATGAATTGATCAACGCATTTAAGCTTGCAGCCACAATCACGGGACCCCACTTTACTGCAAGTCCCTACTCTCTTGCTCAGAATTATAACATGGACATAGCCATCACATTAGTGTTAAACTCAGGATATGCTATAAAGGTTTTAAGCTCACAGCAAATTTGCTTTTAAATGTGAGACATTTACCAAGCACACTTATTGAAAAGCACCTAGGAAAACAGCTGACAGAAGTTAGATTAAACTAGTTAAAAGGGGTGCATGAGAAAATGTGATCACAAAAATGATTAATTATAAAAATGTATCAAAATAAAAAAAAAGCACTAATCCACAGCAATCAAAATTCCTAGATTTGGGGTGCAACATGGTATGTGACCACATTGTTTAAATAGAAATCACAGGGGCTCTGCACTCACCATAATAACTAACAATAATAAACATAATAAACAGTGGGGTTTTGGTTCATTAATTGATCAATGCATTTAAGCTTGCAGCCACCGTCACGGGACCCCACTTTACTGCAAGTCCCTACTCTATTGCTCAGAATTATAACATGGACATAGCCATCACATTAGTGTTAAACGCAGGATATGCTATCAAGGTTTAACGCTCACAGCAACTTTTCTTTTAAATGTGAGATATTTACCAAGCACACCTGTTGCAAAGCACCTAGGAAAACAGCTGACACAAGTTAGATTAAACTAGTTAAAAGTTGTTCATGAGAAAATGTGATTACAAAATGATTATTTATAAAAATTAATCAAAATAAACAAAAATCACTAATCCACGGCACTCACTAATCCTAGATTTGGGGTGCAACATGGTATGTTACCACATTGTTTAAATAGAAATCACAGGTGCTCTGCCCACACCATAATAACTAACTATAATAATAATAAACATAAAAAACAGTGGGATTTTGGTTCATGAATTGATCAATGCATTTAAGCTTGCAGCCACCGTCACGGGACCCCACTTTACTGCAAGTCCCTACTCTATTGCTCAGAATTATAACATGGACAAAGCCATCACATTACTTTTAAACTCAGGATATGCTATCAAGGTTTAAAGCTCACAGCAAGTTTGCTTTTAAATGTGAGACATTTACAAAGCACACCTGTTGCAAAGCACCTAGGAAAATAGCTGACACAAGTTAGATTAAACTAGTTAAAAGGGGTGCATGAGAAAATGTGATCACAAAAATGATTAGTTATAAAAATTAATCAAAATAAACAAAAAGCACTAATCCATGGCACTCACCATTCCTTGATTTGGGGTGCTACATGGTATGTGACCACATTGTTTAAATAGAAATCACAAGGGCTCTGCACTCACCATAATAACTAACAATAATAATAATAAACATAATAAACAGTGGGATTTTGGTTCATGAATTGATCAATGCATTTAAGCTTGCAGCCATAATCACGGGACCCCACTTTACTGCAAGTCCCTACTCTCTTGCTCAGAATTATAACATGGACATAGCCATCACATTAGTGTTAAACTCAGGATATGCTATCAAGTTTTAAAGCTCACAGCAACTTTGCTTTTAAATGTGAGACATTTACCAAGCACACTTATTGAAAAGCACCTAGGAAAACAGCTGACAGAAGTTAGATTAAACTAGTTAAAAGGGGTGCATGAGAAAATGTGATCACAAAAATGATTCATTATAAAAATGTATCAAAATTAAAAAAAAGCACTAATCCACAGCAATCAAAATTCCTAGATTTGGGGTGCAACATGGTATGTGACCACATTGTTTAAATAGAAATCAAAGGGGCTCTGCACTCACCTTAATAACTAACAATAATAAACATAATAAACAGTGGGGTTTTGGTTCATGAATTGATCAATGAATTTAAGCTTGCAGCCACCATCACGGGACCCCACTTTACTGCAAGTCCCTACTCTATTGCTCAGAATTATAACATGGACATAGCCATCACATTAGTGTTAAACTCAGGATATGCTATCAAGGTTTAAAGCTCACAGCAATTTTGCTTTTAAATGTGAGATATTTACCAAGCACACCTGTTGCAAAGCACCTAGGAAAACAGCTGACACAAGTTAGATTAAACTAGTTAAAAGTTGTTCATGAGAAAATGTGATTACAAAATGATTATTTATAAAAATTAATCAAAATAAACAAAAATCACTAATCCACGGCACTCACTAATCCTAGATTTGGGGTGCAACATGGTATGTTACCACATTGTTTAAATAGAAATCACAGGTGCTCTGCCCACACCATAATAACTAACTATAATAATAATAAACATAAAAAACAGTGGGATTTTGGTTCATGAATTGATCAATGCATTTAAGCTTGCAGCCACCGTCACGGGACCCCACTTTACTGCAAGTCCCTACTCTATTGCTCAGAATTATAACATGGACAAAGCCATCACATTACTTTTAAACTCAGGATATGCTATCAAGGTTTAAAGCTCACAGCAAGTTTGCTTTTAAATGTGAGACATTTACAAAGCACACCTGTTGCAAAGCACCTAGGAAAACAGCTGACAAAAGTTAGATTAAACTAGTTAAAAGGGGTGCATGAGAAAATGTGATCACAAAAATGATTAATTATAAAAATTAATCAAAATAAACAAAAAGCACTAATCCACGGCACTCACCATTCCTAGATTTGGGGTGCAACATGGTATGTGACCACAATGTTTAAATAGAAATCACAGGGGCTCTGCACTCATCATAATAACTAACAATAATAAACATAATAAACAGTGGGGTTTCGGTTCATGAATTGATCAATGCATTTAAGCTTGCAGCCACCATCACGGGACCCCACTTTACTGCAAGTCCCTACTCTATTGCTCAGAATTATAACATGGACATAGCCATCACATTAGTGTTAAACTCAGGATATGCTATCAAGGTTTAAAGCTCACAGCAATTTTGCTTTTAAATGTGAGACAGTTACCAAGCACACCTGTTGCAAAGCACCTTGGAAAACATCTGACACAAGTTAGATTAAACTAGTTAAAAGGGGTGCATGAGAAAATGTGATCACAAAAATGATTAATTATAAAAATGTATCAAAATAAACAAAAAGCACTAATCCATGGCACTCACCATTCCTTGATTTGGGGTGCTAGATGGTATGTGACCACATTGTTTAAATAGAATTGACAGGGACTCTGCACTCACCATAATAACTACCAATAATAATAATAAACATAATAAACAGTGGGATTTTGGTTCATGAATTGTTCAACGCATTTAAGCTTGCAGCCACAATCACGGGACCCCATTTTACTGCAAGTCCCTACTCTATTGCTCAGAATTATAACATGGACATAGCCATCACATTAGTGTTAAACGCAGGATAAGCTATCAAGGTTTAACGCTCACAGCAACTTTTCTTTTAAATGTGAGACATTTACCAAGCACACCTGTTGCAAAGCACCTAGGAAAACAGCTGACACAAGTTAGATTAAACTAGTTAAAAGTTGTTCATGAGAAAATGTGATTACAAAATGATTATTTATAAAAATTAATCAAAATAAACAAAAATCACTAATCCACGGCACTCACTAATCCTAGATTTGGGGTGCAACATGGTATGTTACCACATTGTTTAAATAGAAATCACAGGGGCTCTGCCCACACTATAATAACTAACTATAATAATAATAAACAAAATAAACAGTGGGATTTTGGTTCATGAATTGATCAACGCATTTAAGCTTGCAGCCACAATCACGGGACCCCATTTTACTGCAAGTCCCTACTCTATTGCTCAGAATTATAACATGGACATAGCCATCACATTAGTGTTAAACTCAGGATATGTTATCAAGGTTTAAAGCTCACAGCAACTTTGCTTTTAAATGTGAGACATTTACCAAGCACACTTGATGAAAAGCACCTAGGAAAACAGCTGTCACAACTAAGATTAAACTAGTTAAAAGGGGTGCAAGAGAAAATGTGATCACAAAAATGATTAATTATAAAAATGTATCAAAATATTCAAAAAGCACTAATCCTCGGCACTCACCATTCCTAGATTTGGGGTGCAACATGGTATGTGACCACAATGTTTAAATAGATATCACATGGGCTCTGCACTCATCATAATAACTAACAATAATAAACATAATAAAAAGTGGGGTTTTGGTTCATGAATTGATCAATGCATTTAAGCTTGCAGCCACCATCACGGGACCCCACTTTACTGCAAGTCCCTACTCTATTGCTCAGAATTATAACATGGACATAGCCATCACATTAGTGTTAAACTCAGGATATGTTATCAAGGTTTAAAGCTCACAGCAACTTTGCTTTTAAATGTGAGACATTTACCAAGCACACCTGTTGCAAATCACCTAGGAAAACAGCTGACACAAGTTAGATTAAACTAGTTAAAAGGCGCGCATGAGAAAATGTGATCACAAAAATGATTAATTATAAAAATTAATCAAAATAAACAAAAAGCACTAATCCATGGCACTCACCATTCCTTGATTTGGGGTGCTACATGGTATGTGACCACATTGTTTAAATAGAAATCACAGGGGCTCTGCACTCACCATAATAACTAACAATAATAATAATAAACATAATAAACAGTGGGATTTTGGTTCATGAATTGATCAACGCATTTAAGCTTGCAGCCACAATCACGGGACCCCACTTTACTGCAAGTCCCTACTCTCTTGCTCAGAATTATAACATGGACATAGCCATCACATTAGTGTTAAACTCAGGATATGCTATAAAGGTTTTAAGCTCACAGCAAATTTGCTTTTAAATGTGAGACATTTACCAAGCACACTTATTGAAAAGCACCTAGGAAAACAGCTGACAGAAGTTAGATTAAACTAGTTAAAAGGGGTGCATGAGAAAATGTGATCACAAAAATGATTAATTATAAAAATGTATCAAAATAAAAAAAAAGCACTAATCCACAGCAATCAAAATTCCTAGATTTGGGGTGCAACATGGTATGTGACCACATTGTTTAAATAGAAATCACAGGGGCTCTGCACTCACCATAATAACTAACAATAATAAACATAATAAACAGTGGGGTTTTGGTTCATTAATTGATCAATGCATTTAAGCTTGCAGCCACCGTCACGGGACCCCACTTTACTGCAAGTCCCTACTCTATTGCTCAGAATTATAACATGGACATAGCCATCACATTAGTGTTAAACGCAGGATATGCTATCAAGGTTTAACGCTCACAGCAACTTTTCTTTTAAATGTGAGATATTTACCAAGCACACCTGTTGCAAAGCACCTAGGAAAACAGCTGACACAAGTTAGATTAAACTAGTTAAAAGTTGTTCATGAGAAAATGTGATTACAAAATGATTATTTATAAAAATTAATCAAAATAAACAAAAATCACTAATCCACGGCACTCACTAATCCTAGATTTGGGGTGCAACATGGTATGTTACCACATTGTTTAAATAGAAATCACAGGTGCTCTGCCCACACCATAATAACTAACTATAATAATAATAAACATAAAAAACAGTGGGATTTTGGTTCATGAATTGATCAATGCATTTAAGCTTGCAGCCACCGTCACGGGACCCCACTTTACTGCAAGTCCCTACTCTATTGCTCAGAATTATAACATGGACAAAGCCATCACATTACTTTTAAACTCAGGATATGCTATCAAGGTTTAAAGCTCACAGCAAGTTTGCTTTTAAATGTGAGACATTTACAAAGCACACCTGTTGCAAAGCACCTAGGAAAATAGCTGACACAAGTTAGATTAAACTAGTTAAAAGGGGTGCATGAGAAAATGTGATCACAAAAATGATTAGTTATAAAAATTAATCAAAATAAACAAAAAGCACTAATCCATGGCACTCACCATTCCTTGATTTGGGGTGCTACATGGTATGTGACCACATTGTTTAAATAGAAATCACAAGGGCTCTGCACTCACCATAATAACTAACAATAATAATAATAATAAACATAATAAACAGTGGGATTTTGGTTCATGAATTGATCAATGCATTTAAGCTTGCAGCCATAATCACGGGACCCCACTTTACTGCAAGTCCCTACTCTCTTGCTCAGAATTATAACATGGACATAGCCATCACATTAGTGTTAAACTCAGGATATGCTATCAAGTTTTAAAGCTCACAGCAACTTTGCTTTTAAATGTGAGACATTTACCAAGCACACTTATTGAAAAGCACCTAGGAAAACAGCTGACAGAAGTTAGATTAAACTAGTTAAAAGGGGTGCATGAGAAAATGTGATCACAAAAATGATTCATTATAAAAATGTATCAAAATTAAAAAAAAGCACTAATCCACAGCAATCAAAATTCCTAGATTTGGGGTGCAACATGGTATGTGACCACATTGTTTAAATAGAAATCAAAGGGGCTCTGCACTCACCTTAATAACTAACAATAATAAACATAATAAACAGTGGGGTTTTGGTTCATGAATTGATCAATGAATTTAAGCTTGCAGCCACCATCACGGGACCCCACTTTACTGCAAGTCCCTACTCTATTGCTCAGAATTATAACATGGACATAGCCATCACATTAGTGTTAAACTCAGGATATGCTATCAAGGTTTAAAGCTCACAGCAATTTTGCTTTTAAATGTGAGACAGTTACCAAGCACTCTTGTTGCAAAGCACCTTGGAAAACATCTGACACAAGTTAGATTAAACTAGTTAAAAGGGGTGCATGAGAAAATGTGATCACAAAAATGATTAATTATAAAAATGTATCAAAATAATCAAAAAGCACTAATCCACAGCACTCACCATTCCTTGATTTGGGGTGCTACATGGTATGTGACCATATTGTTTAAATAGAAATCACAGGGACTCTGCACTCACCATAATAACTACCAATAATAATAATAAACATAATAAACAGTGGGATTTTGGTTCATGAATTGTTCAACGCATTTAAGCTTGCAGCCACAATCACGGGACCCCATTTTACAGCAAGTCCCTACTCTATTGCTCAGAATTATAACATGGACATAGCCATCACATTAGTGTTAAACGCAGGATATGCTATCAAGGTTTAATGCTCACAGCAACTTTTCTTTTAAATGTGAGATATTTACCAAGCACACCTGTTGCAAAGCACCTAGGAAAACAGCTGACACAAGTTAGATTAAACTAGTTAAAAGTTGTTCATGAGAAAATGTGATTACAAAATGATTATTTATAAAAATTAATCAAAATAAACAAAAATCACTAATCCACGGCACTCACTAATCCTAGATTTGGGGTGCAACATGGTATGTTACCACATTGTTTAAATAGAAATCACAGGTGCTCTGCCCACACCATAATAACTAACTATAATAATAATAAACATAAAAAACAGTGGGATTTTGGTTCATGAATTGATCAATGCATTTAAGCTTGCAGCCACCGTCACGGGACCCCACTTTACTGCAAGTCCCTACTCTATTGCTCAGAATTATAACATGGACAAAGCCATCACATTACTTTTAAACTCAGGATATGCTATCAAGGTTTAAAGCTCACAGCAAGTTTGCTTTTAAATGTGAGACATTTACAAAGCACACCTGTTGCAAAGCACCTAGGAAAACAGCTGACAAAAGTTAGATTAAACTAGTTAAAAGGGGTGCATGAGAAAATGTGATCACAAAAATGATTAATTATAAAAATTAATCAAAATAAACAAAAAGCACTAATCCACGGCACTCACCATTCCTAGATTTGGGGTGCAACATGGTATGTGACCACAATGTTTAAATAGAAATCACAGGGGCTCTGCACTCATCATAATAACTAACAATAATAAACATAATAAACAGTGGGGTTTCGGTTCATGAATTGATCAATGCATTTAAGCTTGCAGCCACCATCACGGGACCCCACTTTACTGCAAGTCCCTACTCTATTGCTCAGAATTATAACATGGACATAGCCATCACATTAGTGTTAAACTCAGGATATGCTATCAAGGTTTAAAGCTCACAGCAATTTTGCTTTTAAATGTGAGACAGTTACCAAGCACACCTGTTGCAAAGCACCTTGGAAAACATCTGACACAAGTTAGATTAAACTAGTTAAAAGGGGTGCATGAGAAAATGTGATCACAAAAATGATTAATTATAAAAATGTATCAAAATAAACAAAAAGCACTAATCCATGGCACTCACCATTCCTTGATTTGGAGTGCTACATGGTATGTGACCACATTGTTTAAATAGAATTGACAGGGACTCTGCACTCACCATAATAACTACCAATAATAATAATAAACATAATAAACAGTGGGATTTTAGTTCATGAATTGTTCAACGCATTTAAGCTTGCAGCCACAATCACGGGACCCCATTTTACTGCAAGTCCCTACTCTATTGCTCAGAATTATAACATGGACATAGCCATCACATTAGTGTTAAACGCAGGATAAGCTATCAAGGATTAACGCTCACAGCAACTTTTCTTTTAAATGTGAGACATTTACCAAGCACACCTGTTGCAAAGCACCTAGGAAAACAGCTGACACAAGTTAGATTAAACTAGTTAAAAGTTGTTCATGAGAAAATGTGATTACAAAATGATTATTTATAAAAATTAATCAAAATAAACAAAAATCACTAATCCACGGCACTCACTAATCCTAGATTTGGGGTGCAACATGGTATGTTACCACATTGTTTAAATAGATATCACAGGGGCTCTGCCCACACCATAATAACTAACTATAATAATAATAAACATAAAAAACAGTGGGATTTTGGTTCATGAATTGATCAATGCATTTAAGCTTGCAGCCACCGTCACGGGACTCCACTTTACTGCAAGTCCCTACTCTATTGCTCAGAATTATAACATGGACAAAGCCATCACATTACTTTTAAACTCAGGATATGCTATCAAGGTTTAAAGCTCACAGCAAGTTTGCTTTTAAATGTGAGACATTTACAAAGCACACCTGTTGCAAAGCACCTAGGAAAACAGCTGACAAAAGTTAGATTAAACTAGTTAAAAGGGGTGCATGAGAAAATGTGATCACAAAAATGATTAATTATAAAAATGTATCAAAATAAACAAAAAGCACTAATCCACGGCACTCACCATTCCTAGATTTGGGGTGCAACATGGTATGTGACCACAATGTTTAAATAGAAATCACAGGGGCTCTGCACTCATCATAATAACTAACAATAATAAACATAATAAACAGTGGGGTTTCGGTTCATGAATTGATCAATGCATTTAGGCTTGCAGCCACCATCACGGGACCCCACTTTACTGCAAGTCCCTACTCTATTGCTCAGAATTATAACATGGACATAGCCATCACATTAGTGTTAAACTCAGGATATGCTATCAAGGTTTAAAGCTCACAGCAATTTTGCTTTTAAATGTGAGACAGTTACCAAGCACTCTTGTTGCAAAGCACCTTGGAAAACATCTGACACAAGTTAGATTAAACTTGTTAAAAGGGGTGCATGAGAAAATGTGATCACAAAAATGATTAATTATAAAAATGTATCAAAATAAACAAAAAGCACTAATCCAAGGCACTCACCATTCCTTGATTTGGGGTGCTACATGGTATGTGACCACATTGTTTAAATAGAAATCACAGGGGCTCTGCACTCACCATAATAACTAACAATAATAATAATAAACATAATAAACAGTGGGATTTTGGTTCATGAATTGATCAATGCATTTAAGCTTGCAGCCACCATCACGGGACCCCACTTTACTGCAAGTCCCTACTCTATTGCTCAGAATTATAACATGGACATAGCCATCACATTAGTGTTAAACTCAGGATATGCTATCAAGGTTTAAAGCTCACAGCAATTTTGCTTTTAAATGTGAGACAGTTACCAAGCACTCTTGTTGCAAAGCACCTTGGAAAACATCTGACACAAGTTAGATTAAACTAGTTAAAAGGGGTGCATGAGAAAATGTGATCACAAAAATGATTAATTATAAAAATGTATCAAAATAATCAAAAAGCACTAATCCACAGCACTCACCATTCCTTGATTTGGGGTGCTACATGGTATGTGACCACATTGTTTAAATAGAAATCACAGGGACTCTGCACTCACCATAATAACTACCAATAATAATAATAAACATAATAAACAGTGGGATTTTGGTTCATGAATTGTTCAACGCATTTAAGCTTGCAGCCACAATCACGGGACCCCATTTTACTGCAAGTCCCTACTCTATTGCTCAGAATTATAACATGGACATAGCCATCACATTAGTGTTAAACTCAGGATAAGCTATCAAGGTTTAACGCTCACAGCAACTTTTCTTTTAAATGTGAGACATTTACCAAGCACACCTGTTGCAAAGCACCTAGGAAAACAGCTGACACAAGTTAGATTAAGCTAGTTAAAAGTTGTTCATGAGAAAATGTGATTACAAAATGATTATTTATAAAAATTAATCAAAATAAACAAAAATCACTAATCCACGGCACTCACTAATCCTAGTTTTGGGGTGCAACATGGTATGTTACCACATTGTTTAAATAGAAATCACAGGTGCTCTGCCCACACCATAATAACTAACTATAATAATAATAAACATAAAAAACAGTGGGATTTTGGTTCATGAATTGATCAATGCATTTAAGCTTGCAGCCACCGTCACGGGACTCCACTTTACTGCAAGTCCCTACTCTATTGCACAGAATTATAACATGGACATAGCCATCACATTAGTGTTAAACTCAGGATATGCTATCAAGGTTTAAAGCTCACAGCAACTTTGCTTTTAAATGTGAGACATTTACCAAACACACCTGTTGCAAAGCACCTAGGAAAACAGCTGACACAAGTTAGATTAAACTAGTTAAAAGGGGTGCATGAGAAAATGTGATCACAAAAATGATTAATTATAAAAATTAATCAAAATAAACAAAAAGCACTAATCCACAGCACTCACCATTCCTAGATTTGGGGTGCAACATGGTATGTGACCACAATGTTTAAATAGAAATCACAGGGGCTCTGCACTCATCATAATAACTAACAATAATAAACATAATAAACAGTGGGGTTTCGGTTCATGAATTGATCAATGCATTTAGGCTTGCAGCCACCATCACGGGACCCCACTTTACTGCAAGTCCCTACTCTATTGCTCAGAATTATAACATGGACATAGCCATCACATTAGTGTTAAACTCAGGATATGCTATCAAGGTTTAAAGCTCACAGCAATTTTGCTTTTAAATGTGAGACAGTTACCAAGCACTCTTGTTGCAAAGCACCTTGGAAAACATCTGACACAAGTTAGATTAAACTTGTTAAAAGGGGTGCATGAGAAAATGTGATCACAAAAATGATTAATTATAAAAATGTATCAAAATAAACAAAAAGCACTAATCCAAGGCACTCACCATTCCTTGATTTGGGGTGCTACATGGTATGTGACCACATTGTTTAAATAGAAATCACAGGGGCTCTGCACTCACCATAATAACTAACAATAATAATAATAAACATAATAAACAGTGGGATTTTGGTTCATGAATTGATCAATGCATTTAAGCTTGCAGCCACCATCACGGGACCCCACTTTACTGCAAGTCCCTACTCTATTGCTCAGAATTATAACATGGACATAGCCATCACATTAGTGTTAAACTCAGGATATGCTATCAAGGTTTAAAGCTCACAGCAATTTTGCTTTTAAATGTGAGACAGTTACCAAGCACTCTTGTTGCAAAGCACCTTGGAAAACATCTGACACAAGTTAGATTAAACTAGTTAAAAGGGGTGCATGAGAAAATGTGATCACAAAAATGATTAATTATAAAAATGTATCAAAATAATCAAAAAGCACTAATCCACAGCACTCACCATTCCTTGATTTGGGGTGCTACATGGTATGTGACCACATTGTTTAAATAGAAATCACAGGGACTCTGCACTCACCATAATAACTACCAATAATAATAATAAACATAATAAACAGTGGGATTTTGGTTCATGAATTGTTCAACGCATTTAAGCTTGCAGCCACAATCACGGGACCCCATTTTACTGCAAGTCCCTACTCTATTGCTCAGAATTATAACATGGACATAGCCATCACATTAGTGTTAAACTCAGGATAAGCTATCAAGGTTTAACGCTCACAGCAACTTTTCTTTTAAATGTGAGACATTTACCAAGCACACATGTTGCAAAGCACCTAGGAAAACAGCTTACACAAGTTAATTTAAGCTAGTTAAAAGTTTTTCATGAGAAAATGTGATTACAAAATGATTATTTATAAAAATTAATCAAAATAAACAAAAATCACTAATCCACGGCACTCACTAATCCTAGTTTTGGGGTGCAACATGGTATGTTACCACATTGTTTAAATAGAAATCACAGGTGCTCTGCCCACACCATAATAACTAACTATAATAATAATAAACATAAAAAACAGTGGGATTTTGGTTCATGAATTGATCAATGCATTTAAGCTTGCAGCCACCGTCACGGGACTCCACTTTACTGCAAGTCCCTACTCTATTGCTCAGAATTATAACATGGACATAGCCATCACATTAGTGTTAAACTCAGGATATGCTATCAAGGTTTAAAGCTCACAGCAACTTTGCTTTTAAATGTGAGACATTTACCAAACACACCTGTTGCAAAGCACCTAGGAAAACAGCTGACACAAGTTAGATTAAACTAGTTAAAAGGGGTGCATGAGAAAATGTGATCACAAAAATGATTAATTATAAAAATTAATCAAAATAAACAAAAAGCACTAATCCACAGCACTCACCATTCCTAGATTTGGGGTGCAACATGGTATGTGACCACAATGTTTAAATAGAAATCACAGGGGCTCTGCACTCATCATAATAACTAACAATAATAAACATAATAAACAGTGGGGTTTTGGTTCATGAATTTATCAATGCATTTAAGCTTGCAGCCACCATCACGGGACCCCACTTTACTGCAAGTCCCTACTCTATTGCTCAGAATTATAACATGGACATAGCCATCACATTAGTGTTAAACTCAGGATATGCTATCAAGGTTTAAAGCTCACAGCAATTTTTCTTTTAAATGTGAGACAGATACCAAGCACACTTGTTGCAAAGCACCTTGGAAAACATCTGACACAAGTTAGATTAAACTAGTTAAAAGGGGTGCATGAGAAAATGTGATCACAAAAATGATTAATTATAAAAATGTATCAAAATAAACAAAAAGCACTAATCCATGGCACTCACCATTCCTTGATTTGTGGTGCTACATGGTATGTGACCACATTGTTTAAATAGAAATCACAAGGGCTCTGCACTCACCATAATAACTAACAATAATAATAATAAACATAATAAACAGTGGGATTTTGGTTCATGAATTGATCAACGCATTTAAGCTTGCAGCCACAATCACGGGACCCCACTTTACTGCAAGTCCCTACTCTCTTGCTCAGAATTATAACATGGACATAGCCATCACATTAGTGTTAAACTCAGGATATGCTATCAAGGTTTAAAGCTCACAGCAACTTTGCTTTCAAATGTGAGACATTTACAAAGCAAACCTGTTGCAAATCACCTAGGAAAACAGCTGACACAACTAAGATTAAACTAGTTAAAAGGGGTGCATGACAAAATGTGATCACAAAAATGATTAATTATAAAAATTTATCAAAATAAACAAAAAGCACTAATCCACGGCACTCAGCATTCCTAGATTTGGGGTGCAACATGGTATGTGACCACATTTTTTAAATAGAAATCACAGGGGCTCTGCACTCACCATAATAACTAACAATAATAATAATAAACATAATAAACAGTGGGATTTTGGTTCATGAATTGATCAGTGAATTTAAGCTTGCAGCCCCCGTCACGGGACCCCACTTTACTGCAAGTCCCTACTCTATTGCTCAGAATTATAACATGGACATAGCAATAACATTAGTGTTAAACTCAGGATATGCTATCAAGGTTTAAAGCTCACAGCAACTTTGCTTTTAAATGTGAGACATTTACCAAGCACACTTGTTGAAAAGCACCTAGGAAAACAGCTGACACAAGTTAGATTAAACTAGTTAAAAGGGGTGCATGAGAAAATGTGATCACAAAAATGATTAATTATAAAAATTAATCAAAATAAACAAAAAGCACTAATCCACGGCACTCACCAATCCTAGATTTGGGGTGCAACAAGGTATGTGACCACATTGTTTAAATAGAAATGACAGGGACTCTGCACTCACCATAATAACAACCAATAATAATAATAAACATAAAAAACAGTGGGATTTTGGTTCATGAATTGATCAACGCATTTAAGCTTGCAGCCACAATCACGGGACCCCACTTTACTGCAAGTCCCTACTCTATTGCTCAGAATTATAACATGGACATAGCCATCACATTAGTGTTAAACTCAGGATATGCTATCAAGGTTTAACACTCACAGCAACTTTTCTTTTAAATGTGAGACAGTTACCAAGCACACCTGTTGCAAAGCACCTTGGAAAACATCTGACACAAGTTAGATTAAACTAGTTAAAAGGGGTGCATGAGAAAATGTGATCACAAAAATGATTAATTGTAAAAATGTATCAAAATAAACAAAAAGCACTAATCCACGGCACTCACCATTCCTTGATTTGGGGTGCTACATGGTATGTGACAACATTGTTTAAATAGAAATCACAGGGGCTCTGCACTCACCATAATAACTAACAATAATAATAATAATAAACAATGGGGTTTTGGTTCATGAATTGATCAATGCATTTAAGCTTGCAGCCACCGTCACGGGACCCCACTTTACTGTAAGTCCCTACTCTATTGCTCAGAATTATAACATGGACATAGCCATCACATTAGTGTTAAACTCAGGATATGTTATCAAGGTTTAAAGCTCACAGCAACTTTGCATTTAAATGTGAGACATTTACCAAGCACACCTGTTGCAAATCACCTAGGAAAACAGCTTACACAAGTTAGATTAAACTAGTTAAAAGGGGTGCATGAGAAAATGTGATCACAAAAATGATTAATTATAAAAATTAATCAAAATAAACAAAAAGCACTAATCCACGGCACTCACCAATCCTAGATTTGGGATGCAACATGGTATGTGACCACATTGTTTAAATAGAAATGACAGGGACTCTGTACTCACCATAATAACTACCAATAATAATAATAAACATAATTAACAGTGGGATTTTGGTTCATGGATTGATCAACGCATTTAAGCTTGCAGTCACAATCACGGGACCCCATTTTACTGCAAGTCCCTACTCTATTGCTCAGAATTATAACATGGACATAGCCATCACATTAGTGTTAAACTCAGGATATGCTATCAAGGTTTAACACTCACAGCAACTTTTCTTTTAAATGTGAGACATTTACCAAGCACACCTGTTGCAAAGCACCTAGGAAAACAGCAGACACAAGTTAGATTAAACTAGTTAAAAGTTGTTCATGAGAAAATGTGATTTCAAAAATGATTATTTATAAAAATTAATCAAAATAAACAAAAAGCACTAATCCACGGCACTCACTAATCCTAGATTTGGGGTGCAACATGGTATGTTACCACATTGTTTAAATAGAAATCACAGGTGCTCTGCCCTCACCATAATAACTAACTATAATAATAATAATAAACATAATAAACAGTGGGATTTTGGTTCATGAATTGATCAACGCATTTAAGCTTGCAGCCACCGTCACGGGACTCCACTTTACTGCAAGTCCCTACTCTATTGCACAGAATTATAACATGGACATAGCCATCACATTAGTGTTAAACTCAGGATATGCTATCAGGGTTTAAAGCTCACAGCAACTTTGCTTTTAAATGTGAGTCATTTACCAAGCACACTTATTGAAAAACACCTAGGAAAACAGCTGACAGAAGTTAGATTAAACTAGTTAAAAGGGGTGCATGAGAAAATGTGATCACAAAAATGATTAATTATAAAAATGTATCAAAATAAAAAAAGCACTAATCCACAGCATTCAAAATTCCTAGATTTGGGGTGCAACATGGTATGTGGCCACATTGTTTAAATAGAAATCACAGGGGCTCTGCACTCACCATAATAACTAACAATAATAAACATAATAAACAGTGGGGCTTTGGTTCATGAATTGATCAATGCATTTAAGCTTGCAGCCACCGTCACGGGACCCCACTTTACTGCAAGTCCCTACTCTATTGCTCAGAATTATAACATGGACATAGCTATCACATTAGTGTTAAACTCAGGATATGCTATCAAGGTTTAAAGCTCACAGCAACTTTGCTTTTAAATGTGAGACATTTACCAAGCAAACCTGTTGCAAATCACCAAGGAAAACAGCTGACACAACTAAGATAAAACTAGTTAAAAGGGGTGCATGGCAAAATGTGATCACAAAAATGATTAATTATAAAAATTTATCAAAATAAACAAAAAGCACTAATCCACGGCACTCAGCATTCCTAGATTTGGGGTGCAACATGGTATGTGACCACATTTTTTAAATATAAATCACAGGGGCTCTGCACTCACCATAATAACTAACAATAATAATAATAAACATAATAAACAGTGGGATTTTGGTTCATGAATTGATCAGTGAATTTAAGCTTGCAGCCCCCGTCACGGGACCCCTCTTTACTGCAAGTCCCTACTCTATTGCTCAGAATTATAACATGGACATAGCCATCACGTTAGTCTTAAATTCAGGATATGCTATCAAGGTATAAAGCTCACAGCAACTTTGCTTTCAAATGTGAGACATTTACCAAGCAAACCTGTTGCAAATCACCTAGGAAAACAGCTGACACAACTAAGATTAAACTAGTTAAAAGGGGTGCATGACAAAATGTGATCACAAAAATGATTAATTATAAAAATTTATCAAAATAAACAAAAAGCACTAATCCACGGCACTCAGCATTCCTATATTTGGGGTGCAACATGGTATGTGACCACATTTTTTAAATAGAAATCACAGGGGCTCTGCACTCACCATAATAACTAACAATAATAATAATAAACATAATATACAGTGGGATTTTGGTTCATGAATTGATCAGTGAATTTAAGCTTGCAGCCCCCGTCACGGGACCCCACTTTACTGCAAGTCCCTACTCTATTGCTCAGAATTATAACATGGACATAGCAATAACATTAGTGTTAAACTCAGGATATGCTATCAAGGTTTAAAGCTCACAGCAACTTTGCTTTTAAATGTGAGACATTTACCAAGCACACTTTTTGAAAAGCACCTAGGAAAACAGCTGACACAAGTTAGATTAAACTAGTTAAAAGGGGTGAATGAGAAAATGTGAACACAAAAATGATTAATTATAAAAATTAATCAAAATAAACAAAAAGCACTAATCCACGGCACTCACCATTCCTAGATTTGGGGTGCATCATGGTATGTGACCTCATTGTTTAAATAGAAATCACAGGGGCTCTGCACTCATCATAATAACTAACAATAATAAACATAATAAACAGTGGAGTTTTGGTTCATGAATTGATCAATGCATTTAAGCTTGCAGCCACCATCACGGGCCCCCACTTTACTGCAAGTCCCTACTCTATTGCTCAGAATTATAACATGGACATAGCCATCACATTAGTGTTAAACTCTGGATATGCTATCAAGGTTTAAAGCTCACAGCAATTTTGCTTTTAAATGTGAGACAGTTACCAAGCACACCTGTTGCAAAGCACCTTGGAAAACATCTGACACAAGTTAGATTAAACTAGTTAAAAGGGGTGCATGAGAAAATGTGATCACAAAAATGATTAATTATAAAAATGTATCAAAATAAACAAAAAGCACTAACCCATGGCACTCACCATTCCTTGATTTGGGGTGCTACATGGTATGTGACCACATTGTTTAAATAGAAATCACAGTCTGCACTCACCATAACAACTAACAATAATAATAATAAACATAATAAACAGTTGGATTTTGGTTCATGAATTGATCAACGCATTTAAGCTTGCAGCCACAATCACGGGACCCCACTTTACTGCAAGTCCCTACTCTCTTGCTCAGAATTATAACATGGACATAGCCATCACATTAGTGTTAAACTCAGGATATGCTATCAGGGTTTAAAGCTCACAGCAACTTTGCTTTTAAATGTGAGTCATTTACCAAGCACACTTATTGAAAAGCACCTAGGAAAACAGCTGACAGAAGTTAGATTAAACTAGTTAAAAGGGGTGCATGAGAAAATGTGATCACAAAAATGATTAATTATAAAAATGTATCAAAATAATAAAAAGCACTAATTCACAGCATTCAAAATTCCTAGATTTGGGGTGCAACATGGTATGTGGCACATTGTTTAAATAGAAATCACAGGGTCTCTGCACTCACCATAATAACTAACAATAATAAACATAATAAACAGTGGGGCTTTGGTTCATGAATTGATCAATGCATTTAAGCTTGCAGTCACCGTCACGGGACCCCACTTTACTGCAAGTCCCTACTCTATTGCTCACAATTATAACATGGACATAGCTATCACATTAGTGTTAAACTCAGGATATGCTATCAAGGTTTAAAGCTCACAGCAACTTTGCTTTTAAATGTGAGACATTTACCAAGCAAACCTGTTGCAAATCACCAAGGAAAACAGCTGACACAACTAAGATTAAACTAGTTAAAAGGGGTGCATGGCAAAATGTGATCACAAAAATGATTAATTATAAAAATTTATCAAAATAAACAAAAAGCACTAATCCACGGCACTCAGCATTCCTAGATTTGGGGTGCAACATGGTATGTGACCACATTTTTTAAATAGAAATCACAGGGGCTCTGCACTCACCATAATAACTAACAATAATAATAATAAACATAATAAACAGTGGGATTTTGGTTCATGAATTGATCAGTGAATTTAAGCTTGCAGCCCCCGTCAAGGGACCCCACTTTACTGCAAGTCCCTACTCTATTGCTCAGAATTATAACATGGACATAGCAATAACATTAGTGTTAAACTCAGGATATGCTATCAAGGTTTAAAGCTCACAGCAACTTTGCTTTTAAATGTGAGACATTTACCAAGCACACTTGTTGAAAAGCACCTAGGAAAACAGCTGACACAAGTTAGATTAAACTAGTTAAAAGGGGTGCATGAGAAAATGTGATCACAAAAATGATTAATTATAAAAATTAATCAAAATAAACAAAAAGCACTAATCCACGGCACTCACCATTCCTAGATTTGGGGTGCAACATGGTATGTGACCTCATTGTTTAAATAGAAATCACAGGGGCTCTGCACTCACCATAATAACTACCAATAATAATAGTAAACATAAAAAACAGTGGGATTTTGGTTCATGAATTGATCAATGCATTTAAGCTTGCAGCCACAATCACGGGACCCCACTTTACTGCAAGTCCCTACTCTCTTGCTCAGAATTATAACATGGACATAGCCATCACATTAGTGTTAAACTCAGGATATGTTTCAAGGTTTAAAGCTCACAGCAACTTTGCTTTTAAATGTGAGACATTTAACAAGCACACTTGTTGAAAAGCACCTAGGAAAACAGCTGACACAACTAAGATTAAACTAGTTAAAAGGGGTGCATGAGAAAATGTGATCACAAAAATGATTAATTATAAAAATTTATCAAAATAAACAAAAAGCACTAATCCACGGCACTCACCATTCCTTGATTTGGGGTGCTACATGGTATGTAACCACATTGTTTAAATAGAAATCACAGGGGCTCTGCACTCACCATAATAACTAACAATAATAATAATAAACATAATAAATAATGGGATTTTGGTTCATGAATTGATCAACGCATTTAAGCTTGCAGCCACAATCACGGGACCCCACTTTACTGCAAGTCTCTACTCTCTTGCTCAGAATTATACATGGACATAGCCATCACATTAGTGTTAAACTCAGGATATGCTATCAAGGTTTTAAGCTCACAGCAACTTTGCTTTTAAATGTGAGACATTTACCAATCACACTTGTTGAAAAGCACCAAGGAAAACAGCTGACACAAGTTAGATTAAACTAGTTAAAAGTGGTGCATGAGAAAATGTGATCACAAAAATGATTAATTATAAAAATGAATCAAAATAAACAAAAAGCACTAATCCACAGCACTCACCATTCCTAGATTTGGGGTGCAACATGGTATGTTACCACATTTTTTAAATATAATTCACAGGGGCTCTGCACTCACCAACATAACTAACAATAATAAACATAACAAACAGTGGAGTTTTGGTTCATGAATTGATCAATGCATTTAAGCTTGCAGCCCCCGTCACGGGACCCCACTTTACTGCAAGTCCCTACTCTATTGCTCAGAATTATAACATGGACATAGCAATAACATTAGCGTTAAACTCAGGATATGCTATCAAGGTTTAAAGCTCACAGCAACTTTGCTTTTAAATGTGAGACATTTACCAAGCACACTTGTTGAAAAGCACCTAGGAAAACAGCTGACACAAGTTAGATTAAACTAGTTAAAAGGGGTGCATGAGAAAATGTGATCACAAAAATGATTAATTATAAAAATTAATCAAAATAAACAAAAAGCACTAATCCACGGCACTCACCAATCCTAGATTTGGGGTGCAACATGGTATGTGACCACATTGTTTAAATAGAAATGACAGGGACTCTGCACTCTCCATAATAACTACCAATAATAATAATAAACATAATAAACAGTGGGGTTTTGGTTCATGAATTGATCAATGCATTTAAGCTTGCAGCCACCGTCACGGGACTCCACTTTACTGCAAGTCCCTACTCTATTGCTCCGAAATATAACATGGACATAGCCATCACATTAGTGTTAAACTCAGGATATGCTATCAAGGTTTAAAGCTCACAGCAACTTTGCTTTTAAATGTGAGACATTTACCAAGCAAATCATTTGCAAATCACCAAGGAAAACAGCTGACAGAAGTTAGATTAATCTAGTTAAAAGGGGTGCATGAGAAAATTTGATCACAAAAATGATTAATTATAAAAATTAATCAAAATAAACAAAAAGCACTAATCCACAGCACTCACCATTCCTAGATTTGGGGTGCATCATGGTATGTGACCTCATTGTTTAAATAGAAATCACAGGGGCTCTGCACTCATCATAATAACTAACAATAATAAACATAATAAACAGTGGAGTTTTGGTTCATGAATTGATCAATGCATTTAAGCTTGCAGCCACCATCACGGGACCCCACTTTACTGCAAGTCCCTACTCTATTGCTCAGAATTATAACATGGACATAGCCATCACATTAGTGTTAAACTCAGGATATGCTATCAAGGTTTAAAGCTCACAGCAATTTTGCTTTTAAATGTGAGACAGTTACCAAGCACACCTGTTGCAAAGCACCTTGGAAAACATCTGACACAAGTTAGATTAAACTAGTTAAAAGGGGTGCATGAGAAAATGTGATCACAAAAATGATTAATTATAAAAATGTATCAAAATAAACAAAAAGCCCTAATCCATGGCACTCACCATTCCTTGGTTTGGGGTGCTACATGGTATGTGACCACATTGTTTAAATAGAAATCACAGTCTGCACTCACCATAATAACTAACAATAATAATAATAAACATAATAAACAGTGGGATTTTGGTTCATGAATTGATCAACGCATTTAAGCTTGCAGCCACAATCACGGGACCCCACTTTACTGCAAGTCCCTACTCTCTTGCTCAGAATTATAACATGGACATAGCCATCACATTAGTGTTAAACTCAGGATATGCTATCAGGGTTTAAAGCTCACAGCAACTTTGCTTTTAAATGTGAGTCATTTACCAAGCACACTTATTGAAAAGCACCTAGGAAAACAGCTGACAGAAGTTAGATTAAACTAGTTAAAAGGGGTGCATGAGAAAATGTGATCACAAAAATGATTAATTATAAAAATGTATCAAAATAAAAAAAAAGCACTAATCCACAGCATTCAAAATTCCTAGATTTGGGGTGCAACATGGTATGTGGCCACATTGTTTAAATAGAAATCACAGGGGCTCTGCACTCACCATAATAACTAACAATAATAAACATAATAAACAGTGGGGCTTTGGTTCATGAATTGATCAATGCATTTAAGCTTGCAGCCACCGTCACGGGACCCCACATTACTGCAAGTCCCTACTCTATTGCTCAGAATTATAACATGGACATAGCTATCACATTAGTGTTAAACTCAGGATATGCTATCAAGGTTTAAAGCTCACAGCAACATTGCTTTTAAATGTGAGACATTTACCAAGCAAACCTGTTGCAAATCACCAAGGAAAACAGCTGACACAACTAAGATTAAACTAGTTAAAAGGGGTGCATGACAAAATGTGATCACAAAAATGATTAATTATAAAAATGTATCAAAATAAACAAAAAGCACTAATCCACGGCACTCAGCATTCCTAGATTTGGGGTGCAACATGGTATGTGACCACATTTTTTAAATAGAAATCACAGGGGCTCTGCACTCACCATAATAACTAACAATAATAATAATAAACATAATAAACAGTGGGATTTTGGTACATGAATTGATCAGTGAATTTAAGCTTGCAGCCCCCGTCACGGGACCCCACTTTACTGCAAGTCCCTACTCTATTGCTCAGAATTATAACATGGACATAGCAATAACATTAGTGTTAAACTCAGGATATGCTATCAAGGTTTAAAGCTCACAGCAACTTCGCTTTTAAATGTGAGACATTTACCAAGCACACTTGTTGAAAAGCACCTAGTAAAACAGCTGACACAAGTTAGATTAAACTATTTAAAAGGGGTGCATGAGAAAATGTGATCACAAAAATGATTAATTATAAAAATTAATCAAAATAAACAAAAAGCACTAATCCACGGCACTCACCATTCCTAGATTTGGGGTGCAACATGGTATGTGACCTCATTGTTTAAATAGAAATCACAGGGGCTCTGCACTCATCATAATAACTAACAATAATAAACATAATAAACAGTGGGGTTTGGTTCATGAATTGATCAATGCATTTAAGCTTGCAGCCACCATCACGGGACCCCACTTTACTGCAAGTCCCTACTCTATTGCTCAGAATTATAACATGGACATAGTCATCACATTAGTGTTAAACTCAGGATATGCTATCAAGGTTTAAAGCTCACAGCAATTTTGCTTTTAAATGTGAGACAGTTACCAAGCACACCTGTTGCAAAGCACCTTGGAAAACATCTGACACAAGTTAGATTAAACTAGTTAAAAGGGGTGCATGAGAAAATGTGATCACAAAAATGATTAATTATAAAAATGTATCAAAATAAACAAAAAGCACTAATCCATGGCACTCACCATTCCTTGATTTGGGGTGCTACATGGTATGTGACGACATTGTTTAAATAGAAATCACAGGGGCTCTGCACTCACCATAATAACTAACAATAATAATAATAAACATAATAAACAGTGGGATTTTGTTTCATGAATTGATCAACGCATTTAAGCTTGCAGCCACAATCTCGGGACCCCACTTTACTGCAAGTCCCTACTCTCTTGCTCAGAATTATAACATGGACATAGCCATCACATTAGTGTTAAACTCAGGATATGCTATCAGGGTTTAAAGCTCACAGCAACTTTGCTTTTAAATGTGAGACATTTACCAAGCACACTTATTGAAAAGCACCTAGGAAAACAGCTGACAGAAGTTAGATTAAACTAGTTAAAAGGGGTGCATGAGAAAATGTGATCACAAAAATGATTAATTATAAAAATGTATCAAAATAAAAAAAGCACTAATACACAGCATTCAAAATTCCTAGATTTGGGGTGCAACATGGTAAGTGACCACATTGTTTAAATAGAAATCACAGGGGCTTTGCACTCACCATAATAACTAACAATAATAAACATAATAAACAGTGGGGTTTTGGTTCATGAATTGATCAATGCATTTAAGCTTGCAGCCACCGTCACGGGACCCCACTTTACTGCAAGTCCCTACTCTATTGCTCAGAATTATAACATGGACATAGCTATCACATTAGTGTTAAACTCAGGATATGTTATCAAGGTTTAAAGCTCACAGCAACTTTGCTTTTAAATGTGAGACATTTACCAAGCACACCTGTTGGAAATCACCTAGGAAAACAGCTGACACAAGTTAGATTAAACTAGTTAAAAGGGGTGCATGAGAAAATGTGATCACAAAAATGATTAATTATAAAAATGTATCAAAATAAACAAAAAGCACTAATCCACGGCACTCACCAATCCTAGATTTGGGGAGCAACATTGTATGTGACCACATTGTTTAAATTGAAATGACAGGGACTCTGCACTCACCATAATAACTAACAATAATAATAATAAACATAATAAACAGTGGGATTTTGGTTCATGAATTGATCAAAGCATTTAAGCTTGCAGCCACAATCACGGGACCCCATTTTACTGCAAGTCCCTACTCTATTGCTCAGAATTATAACATGGACATAGCCATCACATTAGTGTTAAACTCAGGATATGCTATCAAGGTTTAACGCTCACAGCAACTTTTCTTTTAAATGTGAGACATTTACCAAGCACACCTGTTGCAAAGCACCTAGGAAAACAGCTGACACAAGTTAGATTAAACTAGTTAAAAGTTGTTCATGAGAAAATGTGATTACAAAAATGATTATTTATAAAAATTAATCAAAATAAACAAAAAGCACTATTCCACGGCACTCACTAATCCTAGATTTGGGCTGCAACATGGTATGTTACCACATTGTTTAAATAGAAATCACAGGTGCTCTGCCCTCACCATAATAACTAACAATAATAATAATAATAAACATAATAAACAGTGGGATTTTGGTTCATGAATTGATCAATGCATTTAAGCTTGCAGCCACCGTCACGGGACTCCACTTTACTGCAAGTCCCTACTCTATTGCTCATAATTATTATACATCTCTGATCTCATCTCCCTTCATGCTCCTCTCCGCCCTCTTCGCTCAACTAATGCACGCCGCCTTTCATGCCAGCTGATTACTTCCTCCCACTCCCGTCTCCAAGATTTTGCCCGCACTGCTCCCCTCCTCTGGAACTCTCTCCCACTCCGCATCAGACTCTCCACCTGTTTGCAATCCTTCAAACGGGCTCTCAAGACCCACTACTTCATCAAAGCCTTCCAGCTATCATTCTAACTCCTTGCTACATGCTCATTCGTCCCCATCTACCCCATCTGTGTCAACCCAGTTTGTCTTCCCCCACCTTTTTAGAATGTAAGCTCTCATGAGCAGGGCCATCTACCCTCTTGTGCTTCTCCTTACTATAGTGTCATTTACTTCTTACTCACCACTAGGGCACCTAACACTTGGTTGCTTATGCTCTGTTGCTTATCTGGGTGATATGGTCACTAATGTAGCAATATATATTATCCTTGTCCTGTATTGTATTGTTCTGTAAGTCACTTGTATACAATTTGTTTTTGTACTTTGTAAGGTGCTGTGGAACACTTGTGGCGCCATATAAATAAATGCTAATAATAATAATAATAATAGTTTTAACTTGGACATAGCCATAACATTATTGTTAAACTCAGGATATGCTATCAAGGTTTAAAGCTCACAGCAACTTTGCTTTTAAATGTGAGACATTTACCAAGCACAACTGTTGCAAAGCACCTAGGAAAACAGCTGACACAAGTTAGATTAAGCTAGTTAAAAGTTGTTCATGAGAAAATGTGATTACAAAATGATTATTTATAAAAATTAATCAAAATAAACAAAAATCACTAATCCACGGCACTCACTAATCCTAGTTTTGGGGTGCAACATGGTATGTTACCACATTGTTTAAATAGAAATCACAGGTGCTCTGCCCACACCATAATAACTAACTATAATAATAATAAACATAAAAAACAGTGGGATTTTGGTTCATGAATTGATCAATGCATTTAAGCTTGCAGCCACCGTCACGGGACTCCACTTTACTGCAAGTCCCTACTCTATTGCACAGAATTATAACATGGACATAGCCATCACATTAGTGTTAAACTCAGGATATGCTATCAAGGTTTAAAGCTCACAGCAACTTTGCTTTTAAATGTGAGACATTTACCAAACACACCTGTTGCAAAGCACCTAGGAAAACAGCTGACACAAGTTAGATTAAACTAGTTAAAAGGGGTGCATGAGAAAATGTGATCACAAAAATGATTAATTATAAAAATTAATCAAAATAAACAAAAAGCACTAATCCACAGCACTCACCATTCCTAGATTTGGGGTGCAACATGGTATGTGACCACAATGTTTAAATAGAAATCACAGGGGCTCTGCACTCATCATAATAACTAACAATAATAAACATAATAAACAGTGGGGTTTCGGTTCATGAATTGATCAATGCATTTAGGCTTGCAGCCACCATCACGGGACCCCACTTTACTGCAAGTCCCTACTCTATTGCTCAGAATTATAACATGGACATAGCCATCACATTAGTGTTAAACTCAGGATATGCTATCAAGGTTTAAAGCTCACAGCAATTTTGCTTTTAAATGTGAGACAGTTACCAAGCACTCTTGTTGCAAAGCACCTTGGAAAACATCTGACACAAGTTAGATTAAACTTGTTAAAAGGGGTGCATGAGAAAATGTGATCACAAAAATGATTAATTATAAAAATGTATCAAAATAAACAAAAAGCACTAATCCAAGGCACTCACCATTCCTTGATTTGGGGTGCTACATGGTATGTGACCACATTGTTTAAATAGAAATCACAGGGGCTCTGCACTCACCATAATAACTAACAATAATAATAATAAACATAATAAACAGTGGGATTTTGGTTCATGAATTGATCAATGCATTTAAGCTTGCAGCCACCATCACGGGACCCCACTTTACTGCAAGTCCCTACTCTATTGCTCAGAATTATAACATGGACATAGCCATCACATTAGTGTTAAACTCAGGATATGCTATCAAGGTTTAAAGCTCACAGCAATTTTGCTTTTAAATGTGAGACAGTTACCAAGCACTCTTGTTGCAAAGCACCTTGGAAAACATCTGACACAAGTTAGATTAAACTAGTTAAAAGGGGTGCATGAGAAAATGTGATCACAAAAATGATTAATTATAAAAATGTATCAAAATAATCAAAAAGCACTAATCCACAGCACTCACCATTCCTTGATTTGGGGTGCTACATGGTATGTGACCACATTGTTTAAATAGAAATCACAGGGACTCTGCACTCACCATAATAACTACCAATAATAATAATAAACATAATAAACAGTGGGATTTTGGTTCATGAATTGTTCAACGCATTTAAGCTTGCAGCCACAATCACGGGACCCCATTTTACTGCAAGTCCCTACTCTATTGCTCAGAATTATAACATGGACATAGCCATCACATTAGTGTTAAACTCAGGATAAGCTATCAAGGTTTAACGCTCACAGCAACTTTTCTTTTAAATGTGAGACATTTACCAAGCACACATGTTGCAAAGCACCTAGGAAAACAGCTTACACAAGTTAATTTAAGCTAGTTAAAAGTTTTTCATGAGAAAATGTGATTACAAAATGATTATTTATAAAAATTAATCAAAATAAACAAAAATCACTAATCCACGGCACTCACTAATCCTAGTTTTGGGGTGCAACATGGTATGTTACCACATTGTTTAAATAGAAATCACAGGTGCTCTGCCCACACCATAATAACTAACTATAATAATAATAAACATAAAAAACAGTGGGATTTTGGTTCATGAATTGATCAATGCATTTAAGCTTGCAGCCACCGTCACGGGACTCCACTTTACTGCAAGTCCCTACTCTATTGCTCAGAATTATAACATGGACATAGCCATCACATTAGTGTTAAACTCAGGATATGCTATCAAGGTTTAAAGCTCACAGCAACTTTGCTTTTAAATGTGAGACATTTACCAAACACACCTGTTGCAAAGCACCTAGGAAAACAGCTGACACAAGTTAGATTAAACTAGTTAAAAGGGGTGCATGAGAAAATGTGATCACAAAAATGATTAATTATAAAAATTAATCAAAATAAACAAAAAGCACTAATCCACAGCACTCACCATTCCTAGATTTGGGGTGCAACATGGTATGTGACCACAATGTTTAAATAGAAATCACAGGGGCTCTGCACTCATCATAATAACTAACAATAATAAACATAATAAACAGTGGGGTTTTGGTTCATGAATTTATCAATGCATTTAAGCTTGCAGCCACCATCACGGGACCCCACTTTACTGCAAGTCCCTACTCTATTGCTCAGAATTATAACATGGACATAGCCATCACATTAGTGTTAAACTCAGGATATGCTATCAAGGTTTAAAGCTCACAGCAATTTTTCTTTTAAATGTGAGACAGATACCAAGCACACTTGTTGCAAAGCACCTTGGAAAACATCTGACACAAGTTAGATTAAACTAGTTAAAAGGGGTGCATGAGAAAATGTGATCACAAAAATGATTAATTATAAAAATGTATCAAAATAAACAAAAAGCACTAATCCATGGCACTCACCATTCCTTGATTTGTGGTGCTACATGGTATGTGACCACATTGTTTAAATAGAAATCACAAGGGCTCTGCACTCACCATAATAACTAACAATAATAATAATAAACATAATAAACAGTGGGATTTTGGTTCATGAATTGATCAACGCATTTAAGCTTGCAGCCACAATCACGGGACCCCACTTTACTGCAAGTCCCTACTCTCTTGCTCAGAATTATAACATGGACATAGCCATCACATTAGTGTTAAACTCAGGATATGCTATCAAGGTTTAAAGCTCACAGCAACTTTGCTTTCAAATGTGAGACATTTACAAAGCAAACCTGTTGCAAATCACCTAGGAAAACAGCTGACACAACTAAGATTAAACTAGTTAAAAGGGGTGCATGACAAAATGTGATCACAAAAATGATTAATTATAAAAATTTATCAAAATAAACAAAAAGCACTAATCCACGGCACTCAGCATTCCTAGATTTGGGGTGCAACATGGTATGTGACCACATTTTTTAAATAGAAATCACAGGGGCTCTGCACTCACCATAATAACTAACAATAATAATAATAAACATAATAAACAGTGGGATTTTGGTTCATGAATTGATCAGTGAATTTAAGCTTGCAGCCCCCGTCACGGGACCCCACTTTACTGCAAGTCCCTACTCTATTGCTCAGAATTATAACATGGACATAGCAATAACATTAGTGTTAAACTCAGGATATGCTATCAAGGTTTAAAGCTCACAGCAACTTTGCTTTTAAATGTGAGACATTTACCAAGCACACTTGTTGAAAAGCACCTAGGAAAACAGCTGACACAAGTTAGATTAAACTAGTTAAAAGGGGTGCATGAGAAAATGTGATCACAAAAATGATTAATTATAAAAATTAATCAAAATAAACAAAAAGCACTAATCCACGGCACTCACCAATCCTAGATTTGGGGTGCAACAAGGTATGTGACCACATTGTTTAAATAGAAATGACAGGGACTCTGCACTCACCATAATAACAACCAATAATAATAATAAACATAAAAAACAGTGGGATTTTGGTTCATGAATTGATCAACGCATTTAAGCTTGCAGCCACAATCACGGGACCCCACTTTACTGCAAGTCCCTACTCTATTGCTCAGAATTATAACATGGACATAGCCATCACATTAGTGTTAAACTCAGGATATGCTATCAAGGTTTAACACTCACAGCAACTTTTCTTTTAAATGTGAGACAGTTACCAAGCACACCTGTTGCAAAGCACCTTGGAAAACATCTGACACAAGTTAGATTAAACTAGTTAAAAGGGGTGCATGAGAAAATGTGATCACAAAAATGATTAATTGTAAAAATGTATCAAAATAAACAAAAAGCACTAATCCACGGCACTCACCATTCCTTGATTTGGGGTGCTACATGGTATGTGACAACATTGTTTAAATAGAAATCACAGGGGCTCTGCACTCACCATAATAACTAACAATAATAATAATAATAAACAATGGGGTTTTGGTTCATGAATTGATCAATGCATTTAAGCTTGCAGCCACCGTCACGGGACCCCACTTTACTGTAAGTCCCTACTCTATTGCTCAGAATTATAACATGGACATAGCCATCACATTAGTGTTAAACTCAGGATATGTTATCAAGGTTTAAAGCTCACAGCAACTTTGCATTTAAATGTGAGACATTTACCAAGCACACCTGTTGCAAATCACCTAGGAAAACAGCTTACACAAGTTAGATTAAACTAGTTAAAAGGGGTGCATGAGAAAATGTGATCACAAAAATGATTAATTATAAAAATTAATCAAAATAAACAAAAAGCACTAATCCACGGCACTCACCAATCCTAGATTTGGGATGCAACATGGTATGTGACCACATTGTTTAAATAGAAATGACAGGGACTCTGTACTCACCATAATAACTACCAATAATAATAATAAACATAATTAACAGTGGGATTTTGGTTCATGGATTGATCAACGCATTTAAGCTTGCAGTCACAATCACGGGACCCCATTTTACTGCAAGTCCCTACTCTATTGCTCAGAATTATAACATGGACATAGCCATCACATTAGTGTTAAACTCAGGATATGCTATCAAGGTTTAACACTCACAGCAACTTTTCTTTTAAATGTGAGACATTTACCAAGCACACCTGTTGCAAAGCACCTAGGAAAACAGCAGACACAAGTTAGATTAAACTAGTTAAAAGTTGTTCATGAGAAAATGTGATTTCAAAAATGATTATTTATAAAAATTAATCAAAATAAACAAAAAGCACTAATCCACGGCACTCACTAATCCTAGATTTGGGGTGCAACATGGTATGTTACCACATTGTTTAAATAGAAATCACAGGTGCTCTGCCCTCACCATAATAACTAACTATAATAATAATAATAAACATAATAAACAGTGGGATTTTGGTTCATGAATTGATCAACGCATTTAAGCTTGCAGCCACCGTCACGGGACTCCACTTTACTGCAAGTCCCTACTCTATTGCACAGAATTATAACATGGACATAGCCATCACATTAGTGTTAAACTCAGGATATGCTATCAGGGTTTAAAGCTCACAGCAACTTTGCTTTTAAATGTGAGTCATTTACCAAGCACACTTATTGAAAAACACCTAGGAAAACAGCTGACAGAAGTTAGATTAAACTAGTTAAAAGGGGTGCATGAGAAAATGTGATCACAAAAATGATTAATTATAAAAATGTATCAAAATAAAAAAAGCACTAATCCACAGCATTCAAAATTCCTAGATTTGGGGTGCAACATGGTATGTGGCCACATTGTTTAAATAGAAATCACAGGGGCTCTGCACTCACCATAATAACTAACAATAATAAACATAATAAACAGTGGGGCTTTGGTTCATGAATTGATCAATGCATTTAAGCTTGCAGCCACCGTCACGGGACCCCACTTTACTGCAAGTCCCTACTCTATTGCTCAGAATTATAACATGGACATAGCTATCACATTAGTGTTAAACTCAGGATATGCTATCAAGGTTTAAAGCTCACAGCAACTTTGCTTTTAAATGTGAGACATTTACCAAGCAAACCTGTTGCAAATCACCAAGGAAAACAGCTGACACAACTAAGATAAAACTAGTTAAAAGGGGTGCATGGCAAAATGTGATCACAAAAATGATTAATTATAAAAATTTATCAAAATAAACAAAAAGCACTAATCCACGGCACTCAGCATTCCTAGATTTGGGGTGCAACATGGTATGTGACCACATTTTTTAAATATAAATCACAGGGGCTCTGCACTCACCATAATAACTAACAATAATAATAATAAACATAATAAACAGTGGGATTTTGGTTCATGAATTGATCAGTGAATTTAAGCTTGCAGCCCCCGTCACGGGACCCCTCTTTACTGCAAGTCCCTACTCTATTGCTCAGAATTATAACATGGACATAGCCATCACGTTAGTCTTAAATTCAGGATATGCTATCAAGGTATAAAGCTCACAGCAACTTTGCTTTCAAATGTGAGACATTTACCAAGCAAACCTGTTGCAAATCACCTAGGAAAACAGCTGACACAACTAAGATTAAACTAGTTAAAAGGGGTGCATGACAAAATGTGATCACAAAAATGATTAATTATAAAAATTTATCAAAATAAACAAAAAGCACTAATCCACGGCACTCAGCATTCCTATATTTGGGGTGCAACATGGTATGTGACCACATTTTTTAAATAGAAATCACAGGGGCTCTGCACTCACCATAATAACTAACAATAATAATAATAAACATAATATACAGTGGGATTTTGGTTCATGAATTGATCAGTGAATTTAAGCTTGCAGCCCCCGTCACGGGACCCCACTTTACTGCAAGTCCCTACTCTATTGCTCAGAATTATAACATGGACATAGCAATAACATTAGTGTTAAACTCAGGATATGCTATCAAGGTTTAAAGCTCACAGCAACTTTGCTTTTAAATGTGAGACATTTACCAAGCACACTTTTTGAAAAGCACCTAGGAAAACAGCTGACACAAGTTAGATTAAACTAGTTAAAAGGGGTGAATGAGAAAATGTGAACACAAAAATGATTAATTATAAAAATTAATCAAAATAAACAAAAAGCACTAATCCACGGCACTCACCATTCCTAGATTTGGGGTGCATCATGGTATGTGACCTCATTGTTTAAATAGAAATCACAGGGGCTCTGCACTCATCATAATAACTAACAATAATAAACATAATAAACAGTGGAGTTTTGGTTCATGAATTGATCAATGCATTTAAGCTTGCAGCCACCATCACGGGCCCCCACTTTACTGCAAGTCCCTACTCTATTGCTCAGAATTATAACATGGACATAGCCATCACATTAGTGTTAAACTCTGGATATGCTATCAAGGTTTAAAGCTCACAGCAATTTTGCTTTTAAATGTGAGACAGTTACCAAGCACACCTGTTGCAAAGCACCTTGGAAAACATCTGACACAAGTTAGATTAAACTAGTTAAAAGGGGTGCATGAGAAAATGTGATCACAAAAATGATTAATTATAAAAATGTATCAAAATAAACAAAAAGCACTAACCCATGGCACTCACCATTCCTTGATTTGGGGTGCTACATGGTATGTGACCACATTGTTTAAATAGAAATCACAGTCTGCACTCACCATAACAACTAACAATAATAATAATAAACATAATAAACAGTTGGATTTTGGTTCATGAATTGATCAACGCATTTAAGCTTGCAGCCACAATCACGGGACCCCACTTTACTGCAAGTCCCTACTCTCTTGCTCAGAATTATAACATGGACATAGCCATCACATTAGTGTTAAACTCAGGATATGCTATCAGGGTTTAAAGCTCACAGCAACTTTGCTTTTAAATGTGAGTCATTTACCAAGCACACTTATTGAAAAGCACCTAGGAAAACAGCTGACAGAAGTTAGATTAAACTAGTTAAAAGGGGTGCATGAGAAAATGTGATCACAAAAATGATTAATTATAAAAATGTATCAAAATAATAAAAAGCACTAATTCACAGCATTCAAAATTCCTAGATTTGGGGTGCAACATGGTATGTGGCACATTGTTTAAATAGAAATCACAGGGTCTCTGCACTCACCATAATAACTAACAATAATAAACATAATAAACAGTGGGGCTTTGGTTCATGAATTGATCAATGCATTTAAGCTTGCAGTCACCGTCACGGGACCCCACTTTACTGCAAGTCCCTACTCTATTGCTCACAATTATAACATGGACATAGCTATCACATTAGTGTTAAACTCAGGATATGCTATCAAGGTTTAAAGCTCACAGCAACTTTGCTTTTAAATGTGAGACATTTACCAAGCAAACCTGTTGCAAATCACCAAGGAAAACAGCTGACACAACTAAGATTAAACTAGTTAAAAGGGGTGCATGGCAAAATGTGATCACAAAAATGATTAATTATAAAAATTTATCAAAATAAACAAAAAGCACTAATCCACGGCACTCAGCATTCCTAGATTTGGGGTGCAACATGGTATGTGACCACATTTTTTAAATAGAAATCACAGGGGCTCTGCACTCACCATAATAACTAACAATAATAATAATAAACATAATAAACAGTGGGATTTTGGTTCATGAATTGATCAGTGAATTTAAGCTTGCAGCCCCCGTCAAGGGACCCCACTTTACTGCAAGTCCCTACTCTATTGCTCAGAATTATAACATGGACATAGCAATAACATTAGTGTTAAACTCAGGATATGCTATCAAGGTTTAAAGCTCACAGCAACTTTGCTTTTAAATGTGAGACATTTACCAAGCACACTTGTTGAAAAGCACCTAGGAAAACAGCTGACACAAGTTAGATTAAACTAGTTAAAAGGGGTGCATGAGAAAATGTGATCACAAAAATGATTAATTATAAAAATTAATCAAAATAAACAAAAAGCACTAATCCACGGCACTCACCATTCCTAGATTTGGGGTGCAACATGGTATGTGACCTCATTGTTTAAATAGAAATCACAGGGGCTCTGCACTCACCATAATAACTACCAATAATAATAGTAAACATAAAAAACAGTGGGATTTTGGTTCATGAATTGATCAATGCATTTAAGCTTGCAGCCACAATCACGGGACCCCACTTTACTGCAAGTCCCTACTCTCTTGCTCAGAATTATAACATGGACATAGCCATCACATTAGTGTTAAACTCAGGATATGTTTCAAGGTTTAAAGCTCACAGCAACTTTGCTTTTAAATGTGAGACATTTAACAAGCACACTTGTTGAAAAGCACCTAGGAAAACAGCTGACACAACTAAGATTAAACTAGTTAAAAGGGGTGCATGAGAAAATGTGATCACAAAAATGATTAATTATAAAAATTTATCAAAATAAACAAAAAGCACTAATCCACGGCACTCACCATTCCTTGATTTGGGGTGCTACATGGTATGTAACCACATTGTTTAAATAGAAATCACAGGGGCTCTGCACTCACCATAATAACTAACAATAATAATAATAAACATAATAAATAATGGGATTTTGGTTCATGAATTGATCAACGCATTTAAGCTTGCAGCCACAATCACGGGACCCCACTTTACTGCAAGTCTCTACTCTCTTGCTCAGAATTATACATGGACATAGCCATCACATTAGTGTTAAACTCAGGATATGCTATCAAGGTTTTAAGCTCACAGCAACTTTGCTTTTAAATGTGAGACATTTACCAATCACACTTGTTGAAAAGCACCAAGGAAAACAGCTGACACAAGTTAGATTAAACTAGTTAAAAGTGGTGCATGAGAAAATGTGATCACAAAAATGATTAATTATAAAAATGAATCAAAATAAACAAAAAGCACTAATCCACAGCACTCACCATTCCTAGATTTGGGGTGCAACATGGTATGTTACCACATTTTTTAAATATAATTCACAGGGGCTCTGCACTCACCAACATAACTAACAATAATAAACATAACAAACAGTGGAGTTTTGGTTCATGAATTGATCAATGCATTTAAGCTTGCAGCCCCCGTCACGGGACCCCACTTTACTGCAAGTCCCTACTCTATTGCTCAGAATTATAACATGGACATAGCAATAACATTAGCGTTAAACTCAGGATATGCTATCAAGGTTTAAAGCTCACAGCAACTTTGCTTTTAAATGTGAGACATTTACCAAGCACACTTGTTGAAAAGCACCTAGGAAAACAGCTGACACAAGTTAGATTAAACTAGTTAAAAGGGGTGCATGAGAAAATGTGATCACAAAAATGATTAATTATAAAAATTAATCAAAATAAACAAAAAGCACTAATCCACGGCACTCACCAATCCTAGATTTGGGGTGCAACATGGTATGTGACCACATTGTTTAAATAGAAATGACAGGGACTCTGCACTCTCCATAATAACTACCAATAATAATAATAAACATAATAAACAGTGGGGTTTTGGTTCATGAATTGATCAATGCATTTAAGCTTGCAGCCACCGTCACGGGACTCCACTTTACTGCAAGTCCCTACTCTATTGCTCCGAAATATAACATGGACATAGCCATCACATTAGTGTTAAACTCAGGATATGCTATCAAGGTTTAAAGCTCACAGCAACTTTGCTTTTAAATGTGAGACATTTACCAAGCAAATCATTTGCAAATCACCAAGGAAAACAGCTGACAGAAGTTAGATTAATCTAGTTAAAAGGGGTGCATGAGAAAATTTGATCACAAAAATGATTAATTATAAAAATTAATCAAAATAAACAAAAAGCACTAATCCACAGCACTCACCATTCCTAGATTTGGGGTGCATCATGGTATGTGACCTCATTGTTTAAATAGAAATCACAGGGGCTCTGCACTCATCATAATAACTAACAATAATAAACATAATAAACAGTGGAGTTTTGGTTCATGAATTGATCAATGCATTTAAGCTTGCAGCCACCATCACGGGACCCCACTTTACTGCAAGTCCCTACTCTATTGCTCAGAATTATAACATGGACATAGCCATCACATTAGTGTTAAACTCAGGATATGCTATCAAGGTTTAAAGCTCACAGCAATTTTGCTTTTAAATGTGAGACAGTTACCAAGCACACCTGTTGCAAAGCACCTTGGAAAACATCTGACACAAGTTAGATTAAACTAGTTAAAAGGGGTGCATGAGAAAATGTGATCACAAAAATGATTAATTATAAAAATGTATCAAAATAAACAAAAAGCCCTAATCCATGGCACTCACCATTCCTTGGTTTGGGGTGCTACATGGTATGTGACCACATTGTTTAAATAGAAATCACAGTCTGCACTCACCATAATAACTAACAATAATAATAATAAACATAATAAACAGTGGGATTTTGGTTCATGAATTGATCAACGCATTTAAGCTTGCAGCCACAATCACGGGACCCCACTTTACTGCAAGTCCCTACTCTCTTGCTCAGAATTATAACATGGACATAGCCATCACATTAGTGTTAAACTCAGGATATGCTATCAGGGTTTAAAGCTCACAGCAACTTTGCTTTTAAATGTGAGTCATTTACCAAGCACACTTATTGAAAAGCACCTAGGAAAACAGCTGACAGAAGTTAGATTAAACTAGTTAAAAGGGGTGCATGAGAAAATGTGATCACAAAAATGATTAATTATAAAAATGTATCAAAATAAAAAAAAAGCACTAATCCACAGCATTCAAAATTCCTAGATTTGGGGTGCAACATGGTATGTGGCCACATTGTTTAAATAGAAATCACAGGGGCTCTGCACTCACCATAATAACTAACAATAATAAACATAATAAACAGTGGGGCTTTGGTTCATGAATTGATCAATGCATTTAAGCTTGCAGCCACCGTCACGGGACCCCACATTACTGCAAGTCCCTACTCTATTGCTCAGAATTATAACATGGACATAGCTATCACATTAGTGTTAAACTCAGGATATGCTATCAAGGTTTAAAGCTCACAGCAACATTGCTTTTAAATGTGAGACATTTACCAAGCAAACCTGTTGCAAATCACCAAGGAAAACAGCTGACACAACTAAGATTAAACTAGTTAAAAGGGGTGCATGACAAAATGTGATCACAAAAATGATTAATTATAAAAATGTATCAAAATAAACAAAAAGCACTAATCCACGGCACTCAGCATTCCTAGATTTGGGGTGCAACATGGTATGTGACCACATTTTTTAAATAGAAATCACAGGGGCTCTGCACTCACCATAATAACTAACAATAATAATAATAAACATAATAAACAGTGGGATTTTGGTACATGAATTGATCAGTGAATTTAAGCTTGCAGCCCCCGTCACGGGACCCCACTTTACTGCAAGTCCCTACTCTATTGCTCAGAATTATAACATGGACATAGCAATAACATTAGTGTTAAACTCAGGATATGCTATCAAGGTTTAAAGCTCACAGCAACTTCGCTTTTAAATGTGAGACATTTACCAAGCACACTTGTTGAAAAGCACCTAGTAAAACAGCTGACACAAGTTAGATTAAACTATTTAAAAGGGGTGCATGAGAAAATGTGATCACAAAAATGATTAATTATAAAAATTAATCAAAATAAACAAAAAGCACTAATCCACGGCACTCACCATTCCTAGATTTGGGGTGCAACATGGTATGTGACCTCATTGTTTAAATAGAAATCACAGGGGCTCTGCACTCATCATAATAACTAACAATAATAAACATAATAAACAGTGGGGTTTGGTTCATGAATTGATCAATGCATTTAAGCTTGCAGCCACCATCACGGGACCCCACTTTACTGCAAGTCCCTACTCTATTGCTCAGAATTATAACATGGACATAGTCATCACATTAGTGTTAAACTCAGGATATGCTATCAAGGTTTAAAGCTCACAGCAATTTTGCTTTTAAATGTGAGACAGTTACCAAGCACACCTGTTGCAAAGCACCTTGGAAAACATCTGACACAAGTTAGATTAAACTAGTTAAAAGGGGTGCATGAGAAAATGTGATCACAAAAATGATTAATTATAAAAATGTATCAAAATAAACAAAAAGCACTAATCCATGGCACTCACCATTCCTTGATTTGGGGTGCTACATGGTATGTGACGACATTGTTTAAATAGAAATCACAGGGGCTCTGCACTCACCATAATAACTAACAATAATAATAATAAACATAATAAACAGTGGGATTTTGTTTCATGAATTGATCAACGCATTTAAGCTTGCAGCCACAATCTCGGGACCCCACTTTACTGCAAGTCCCTACTCTCTTGCTCAGAATTATAACATGGACATAGCCATCACATTAGTGTTAAACTCAGGATATGCTATCAGGGTTTAAAGCTCACAGCAACTTTGCTTTTAAATGTGAGACATTTACCAAGCACACTTATTGAAAAGCACCTAGGAAAACAGCTGACAGAAGTTAGATTAAACTAGTTAAAAGGGGTGCATGAGAAAATGTGATCACAAAAATGATTAATTATAAAAATGTATCAAAATAAAAAAAGCACTAATACACAGCATTCAAAATTCCTAGATTTGGGGTGCAACATGGTAAGTGACCACATTGTTTAAATAGAAATCACAGGGGCTTTGCACTCACCATAATAACTAACAATAATAAACATAATAAACAGTGGGGTTTTGGTTCATGAATTGATCAATGCATTTAAGCTTGCAGCCACCGTCACGGGACCCCACTTTACTGCAAGTCCCTACTCTATTGCTCAGAATTATAACATGGACATAGCTATCACATTAGTGTTAAACTCAGGATATGTTATCAAGGTTTAAAGCTCACAGCAACTTTGCTTTTAAATGTGAGACATTTACCAAGCACACCTGTTGGAAATCACCTAGGAAAACAGCTGACACAAGTTAGATTAAACTAGTTAAAAGGGGTGCATGAGAAAATGTGATCACAAAAATGATTAATTATAAAAATGTATCAAAATAAACAAAAAGCACTAATCCACGGCACTCACCAATCCTAGATTTGGGGAGCAACATTGTATGTGACCACATTGTTTAAATTGAAATGACAGGGACTCTGCACTCACCATAATAACTAACAATAATAATAATAAACATAATAAACAGTGGGATTTTGGTTCATGAATTGATCAAAGCATTTAAGCTTGCAGCCACAATCACGGGACCCCATTTTACTGCAAGTCCCTACTCTATTGCTCAGAATTATAACATGGACATAGCCATCACATTAGTGTTAAACTCAGGATATGCTATCAAGGTTTAACGCTCACAGCAACTTTTCTTTTAAATGTGAGACATTTACCAAGCACACCTGTTGCAAAGCACCTAGGAAAACAGCTGACACAAGTTAGATTAAACTAGTTAAAAGTTGTTCATGAGAAAATGTGATTACAAAAATGATTATTTATAAAAATTAATCAAAATAAACAAAAAGCACTATTCCACGGCACTCACTAATCCTAGATTTGGGCTGCAACATGGTATGTTACCACATTGTTTAAATAGAAATCACAGGTGCTCTGCCCTCACCATAATAACTAACAATAATAATAATAATAAACATAATAAACAGTGGGATTTTGGTTCATGAATTGATCAATGCATTTAAGCTTGCAGCCACCGTCACGGGACTCCACTTTACTGCAAGTCCCTACTCTATTGCTCATAATTATTATACATCTCTGATCTCATCTCCCTTCATGCTCCTCTCCGCCCTCTTCGCTCAACTAATGCACGCCGCCTTTCATGCCAGCTGATTACTTCCTCCCACTCCCGTCTCCAAGATTTTGCCCGCACTGCTCCCCTCCTCTGGAACTCTCTCCCACTCCGCATCAGACTCTCCACCTGTTTGCAATCCTTCAAACGGGCTCTCAAGACCCACTACTTCATCAAAGCCTTCCAGCTATCATTCTAACTCCTTGCTACATGCTCATTCGTCCCCATCTACCCCATCTGTGTCAACCCAGTTTGTCTTCCCCCACCTTTTTAGAATGTAAGCTCTCATGAGCAGGGCCATCTACCCTCTTGTGCTTCTCCTTACTATAGTGTCATTTACTTCTTACTCACCACTAGGGCACCTAACACTTGGTTGCTTATGCTCTGTTGCTTATCTGGGTGATATGGTCACTAATGTAGCAATATATATTATCCTTGTCCTGTATTGTATTGTTCTGTAAGTCACTTGTATACAATTTGTTTTTGTACTTTGTAAGGTGCTGTGGAACACTTGTGGCGCCATATAAATAAATGCTAATAATAATAATAATAATAGTTTTAACTTGGACATAGCCATAACATTATTGTTAAACTCAGGATATGCTATCAAGGTTTAAAGCTCACAGCAACTTTGCTTTTAAATGTGAGACATTTACCAAGCACAACTGTTGCAAAGCACCTAGGAAAACAGCTGGCACAAGTTAGATTAAACTAGTTAAAAGGGGTGCATGGGAAAATGTGATCACAAAAATGATTAATTATAAAAATTAATCAAAATAAACAAAAAGCACTAATCCATGGCACTCACCATTACTAGATTTGGGGTACAACATGGTATGTGACAACAATGTTTAAATAGAAATCACAGGGGCTCTGCACTCATCATAATAACTAACAATAATAAACATAAAAAACAGTGGGGTTTTGGTTCATGAATTGATCAACGCATTTAAGCTTGCAGCCACAATCACGGGACCCCACTTTACTGCAAGTCCCTACTCTATTGCTCAGAATTATAACATGGACATAGCCATCACATTAGTGTTAAACTCAGGATATGCTATCAAGGTTTAACACTCACAGCAACTTTTCTTTTAAATGTGAGACAGTTACCAAGCACACCTGTTGCAAAGCACCTTGGAAAACATCTGACACAAGTTAGATTAAACTAGTTAAAAGGGGTGCATGAGAAAATGTGATCACAAAAATGATTAATTATAAAAATGTATCAAAATAAACAAAAAGCACTAATCCACGGCACTCACCATTCCTTGATTTGGGGTGCTACATGGTATGTGACCACATTGTTTAAATAGAAATCACAGGGGCTCTGCACTCACCATAATAACTAACAATAATAATAATAAACATAATAAACAGTGGGATTTTGGTTCATGAATTGATCAACGCATTTAAGCTTGCAGCCACAATCACGGGACCCCACTTTACTGCAAGTCCCTACTCTCTTGCTCAGAATTATAACATGGACATAGCCATCACATTAGTGTTAAACTCAGGATATGCTATCAAGGTTTTAAGCTAACAGCAACTTTGCTTTTAAATGTGAGACATTTACCAAGCACACTTGTTGCAAAGCACCTAGGAAAACAGCTGACACAAGTTAGATTAAACTAGTTAAAAGGGGTGCATGAGAAAATGTGATCACAAAAATGATTAATTATAAAAATGTATCAAAATAAAAAAAAGCACTAATCCACAGCAATCAAAATTCCTAGATTTGGGGTGCAACATGGTATGTGACCACATTGTTTAAATAGAAATGACAGGGACTCTGCACTCACCATAATAACTAACAATAATAAACATAATAAACAGTGGGGTTTTGGTTCATGAATTGATCAATGCATTTTAGCTTGCAGCCACCATCACGGGACCCCACTTTACTGCAAGTCCCTACTCTATTGCTCAGAATTATAACATGGACATAGCCATCACATTAGTGTTAAACTCAGGATATGCTATCAAGGTTTAAAGCTCACAGCAATTTTGCTTTTAAATGTGAGACAGTTACCAAGCACACCTGTTGCAAAGCACCTTGGAAAACATCTGACACAAGTTAGATTAAACTAGTTAAAAGGGGTGCATGAGAAAATGTGATCACAAAATGATTAATTATAAAAATGTATCAAAATAAACAAAAAGCACTAATCCACGGCACTCACCATTCCTAGATTTGGGGTGCAACATGGTATGTGACCACAATGTTTAAATAGAAATCACAGGGGCTCAGCACTCATCATAATAACTAACAATAATAAACATAAAAAACAGTGGGATTTTGGTTCATGAATTGATCAACGCATTTAAGCGTGCAGCCACAATCACGGGACCCCACTTTACTGCAAGTCCCTACTCTCTTGCTCAGAATTATAACATGGACATAGCCATCACATTAGTGTTAAACTCAGGATATGCTATCAAGGTTTAAAGCTCACAGCAACTTTGCTTTTAAATGTGAGACATTTACCAAGCACACTTATTGAAAAGTACCTAGGAAAACAGCTGACAGAAGTTAGATTAAACTAGTTAAAAGGGGTGCATGAGAAAATGTGATCACAAAAATGATTAATTATAAAAATGTATCAAAATTAAAAAAAAGCACTAATCCACAGCATTCAAAATTCCTAGATTTGGGGTGCAACATGGTATGTGACCACATTTTTTAAATATAATTCACAGGGGCTCTGCACTCACCATAATAACTAACAATAATAAACATAATAAACAGTGGGGTTTTGGTTCATGAATTGATCAATGCACTTAAGCTGGCAGCTACCGTCACGGGACCCCACTTTACTGCAAGTCCCTACTCTATTGCTCAGAATTATAACATGGACATAGCTATCACATTAATGTTAAACTCAGAATATGTTATCAAGGTTTAAACCTCACAGCAACTTTGCTTTTAAATGTGAGACATTTACCAAGCACACCTGTTGCAAATCACTAAGGAAAACAGCTGACACAAGTTAGATTAAACTAGTTAAAAGGGGTGCATGAGAAAATGTGATCACAAAAATGATTAATTATAAAAATTAATCAAAATAAACAAAAATCACTAATCCTCGGCACTCACCATTCCTAGATTTGGGGTGCAACATGGTATGTGACCTCATTGTTTAAATAGAAATCACAGGGGCTCTGCACTCATCATAATAACTAACAATAATAAACATAATAAACAGTGGGGTTTTGGTTCATGAATTGATCAATGCATTTAAGCTTGCAGCCACCATCACGGGACCCCACTTTACTGCAAGTCCCTACTCTATTGCTCAGAATTATAACATGGACATAGCCATCACATTAGTGTTAAACTCAGGATATGCTATCAAGGTTTAAAGCTCACAGCAATTTTGCTTTTAAATGTGAGACAGTTACCAAGCACACCTGTTGCAAAGCACCTTGGAAAACATCTGACACAAGTTAGATTAAACTAGTTAAAAGGGGTGCATGAGAAAATGTGATCACAAAAATGATTAATTATAAAAATGTATCAAAATAAACAAAAAGCACTAATCCACGGCACTCACCATTCCTAGATTTGGGGTGCAACATGGTATGTGACCACAATGTTTAAATAGAAATAACAGGGGCTCTGCACTCATCATAATAACTAACAATAATAAACATAAAAAACAGTGGGATTTTGGTTCATGAATTGATCAACGCATTTAAGCTTGCAGCCACAATCACGGGACCCCACTTTACTGCAAGTCCCTACTCTCTTGCTCAGAATTATAACATGGACATAGCCATCACATTAGTGTTAAACTCAGGATATGCTATCAAGGTTTAAAGCTCACAGCAACTTTGCTTTTAAATGTGAGACATTTACCAAGCACACTTATTGAAAAGTACCTAGGAAAACAGCTGACAGAAGTTAGATTAAACTAGTTAAAAGGGGTGCATGAGAAAATGTGATCACAAAAATGATTAATTATAAAAATGTATCAAAATAAAAAAAAAGCACTAATCCACAGCATTCAAAATTCCTAGATTTGGGGTGCAACATGGTATGTGACCACATTGTTTAAATATAAATCAAAGGGGCTCTGCACTCACCATAATAACTAACAATAATAAACATAATAAACAGTGGGGTTTTGGTTCATGAATTGATCAATGCACTTAAGCTGGCAGCTACCGTCACGGGACCCCACTTTACTGCAAGTCCCTACTCTATTGCTCAGAATTATAACATGGACATAGCTATCACATTAATGTTAAACTCAGAATATGTTATCAAGGTTTAAACCTCACAGCAACTTTGCTTTTAAATGTGAGACATATACCAAGCACACCTGTTGCAAATCACTAAGGAAAACAGCTGACACAAGTTAGATTAAACTAGTTAAAAGGGGTGCATGAGAAAATGTGATCACAAAAATGATTAATTATAAAAATTAATCAAAATAAACAAAAATCACTAATCCTCGGCACTCACCATTCCTAGATTTGGGGTGCAACATGGTATGTGACCTCATTGTTTAAATAGAAATCACAGGGGCTCTGCACTCATCATAATAACTAACAATAATAAACATAATAAACAGTGGGGTTTTGGTTCATGAATTGATCAATGCATTTAAGCTTGCAGCCACCATCACGGGACCCCACTTTACTGCAAGTCCCTACTCTATTGCTCAGAATTATAACATGGACATAGCCATCACATTAGTGTTAAACTCAGGATATGCTATCAAGGTTTAAAGCTCACAGCAATTTTGCTTTTAAATGTGAGACAGTTACCAAGCACACCTGTTGCAAAGCACCTTGGAAAACATCTGACACAAGTTAGATTAAACTAGTTAAAAGGGGTGCATGAGAAAATGTGATCACAAAAATGATTAATTATAAAAATGTATCAAAATAAACAAAAAGCACTAATCCACGGCACTCACCATTCCTAGATTTGGGGTGCAACATGGTATGTGACCACAATGTTTAAATAGAAATAACAGGGGCTCTGCACTCATCATAATAACTAACAATAATAAACATAAAAAACAGTGGGATTTTGGTTCATGAATTGATCAACGCATTTAAGCTTGCAGCCACAATCACGGGACCCCACTTTACTGCAAGTCCCTACTCTCTTGCTCAGAATTATAACATGGACATAGCCATCACATTAGTGTTAAACTCAGGATATGCTATCAAGGTTTAAAGCTCACAGCAACTTTGCTTTTAAATGTGAGACATTTACCAAGCACACTTATTGAAAAGTACCTAGGAAAACAGCTGACAGAAGTTAGATTAAACTAGTTAAAAGGGGTGCATGAGAAAATGTGATCACAAAAATGATTAATTATAAAAATGTATCAAAATAAAAAAAAGCACTAATCCACAGCATTCAAAATTCCTAGATTTGGGTGCAACATGGTATGTGACCACATTGTTTAAATAGAAATCACAGGGGCTCTGCACTCACCATAATAACTAACAATAATAAACATAATAAACAGTGGGGTTTTGGTTCATGAATTGATCAATGCATTTAAGCTTGCAGCCACCATCACGGGACCCCACTTTACTGCAAGTCCCTACTCTATTGCTCAGAATTATAACATGGACATAGCTATCACATTAGTGTTAAACTCAGGATATGTTATCAAGGTTTAAAGCTCACAGCAACTTTGCTTTTAAATGTGAGACATTTACCAAGCACACCTGTTGCAAATCACTAAGGAAAACAGCTGACACAAGTTAGATTAAACTAGTTAAAAGGGGTGCATGAGAAAATGTGATCACAAAAATGATTAATTATAAAAATTTATCAAAATAAACAAAAAGCACTAATCCACGGCACTCACCAATCCTATATTTGGGGTGCAACATGGTATGTGACCACATTGTTTAAATAGAAATGACAGGGACTCTGCACTCACCATAATAACTAACAATAATAATAATAAACATAATAAACAGTGGGATTTTGGTTCATGAATTGATCAAAGCATTTAAGCTTGCAGCCACAATCACGGGACCCCATTTTACTGCAAGTCCCTACTCTATTGCTCAGAATTATAACATGGACATAGCCATCACATTAGTGTTAAACTCAGGATATGCTATCAAGGTTTAACGCTCACAGCAACTTTTCTTTTAAATGTGAGACATTTACCAAGCACACCTGTTGCAAAGCACCTAGGAAAACAGCTGACACAAGTTAGATTAAACTAGTTAAAAGTTGTTCATGAGAAAATGTGATTACAAAAATGATTATTTATAAAAATTAATCAAAATAAACAAAAAGCACTATTCCACGGCACTCACTAATCCTAGATTTGGGCTGCAACATGGTATGTTACCACATTGTTTAAATAGAAATCACAGGTGCTCTGCCCTCACCATAATAACTAACAATAATAATAATAATAATAAACATAATAAACAGTGGGATTTTGGTTCATGAATTGATCAATGCATTTAAGCTTGCAGCCACCGTCACGGGACTCCACTTTACTGCAAGTCCCTACTCTATTGCTCATAATTATTATACATCTCTGATCTCATCTCCCTTCATGCTCCTCTCCGCCCTCTTCGCTCAACTAATGCACGCCGCCTTTCATGCCAGCTGATTACTTCCTCCCACTCCCGTCTCCAAGATTTTGCCCGCACTGCTCCCCTCCTCTGGAACTCTCTCCCACTCCGCATCAGACTCTCCACCTGTTTGCAATCCTTCAAACGGGCTCTCAAGACCCACTACTTCATCAAAGCCTTCCAGCTATCATTCTAACTCCTTGCTACATGCTCATTCGTCCCCATCTACCCCATCTGTGTCAACCCAGTTTGTCTTCCCCCACCTTTTTAGAATGTAAGCTCTCATGAGCAGGGCCATCTACCCTCTTGTGCTTCTCCTTACTATAGTGTCATTTACTTCTTACTCACCACTAGGGCACCTAACACTTGGTTGCTTATGCTCTGTTGCTTATCTGGGTGATATGGTCACTAATGTAGCAATATATATTATCCTTGTCCTGTATTGTATTGTTCTGTAAGTCACTTGTATACAATTTGTTTTTGTACTTTGTAAGGTGCTGTGGAACACTTGTGGCGCCATATAAATAAATGCTAATAATAATAATAATAATAGTTTTAACTTGGACATAGCCATAACATTATTGTTAAACTCAGGATATGCTATCAAGGTTTAAAGCTCACAGCAACTTTGCTTTTAAATGTGAGACATTTACCAAGCACACATGTTGCAAAGCACCTAGGAAAACAGCTGGCACAAGTTAGATTAAACTAGTTAAAAGGGGTGCATGGGAAAATGTGATCACAAAAATGATTAATTATAAAAATTAATCAAAATAAACAAAAAGCACTAATCCATGGCACTCACCATTACTAGATTTGGGGTACAACATGGTATGTGACAACAATGTTTAAATAGAAATCACAGGGGCTCTGCACTCATCATAATAACTAACAATAATAAACATAAAAAACAGTGGGGTTTTGGTTCATGAATTGATCAACGCATTTAAGCTTGCAGCCACAATCACGGGACCCCACTTTACTGCAAGTCCCTACTCTATTGCTCAGAATTATAACATGGACATAGCCATCACATTAGTGTTAAACTCAGGATATGCTATCAAGGTTTAACACTCACAGCAACTTTTCTTTTAAATGTGAGACAGTTACCAAGCACACCTGTTGCAAAGCACCTTGGAAAACATCTGACACAAGTTAGATTAAACTAGTTAAAAGGGGTGCATGAGAAAATGTGATCACAAAAATGATTAATTATAAAAATGTATCAAAATAAACAAAAAGCACTAATCCACGGCACTCACCATTCCTTGATTTGGGGTGCTACATGGTATGTGACCACATTGTTTAAATAGAAATCACAGGGGCTCTGCACTCACCATAATAACTAACAATAATAATAATAAACATAATAAACAGTGGGATTTTGGTTCATGAATTGATCAACGCATTTAAGCTTGCAGCCACAATCACGGGACCCCACTTTACTGCAAGTCCCTACTCTCTTGCTCAGAATTATAACATGGACATAGCCATCACATTAGTGTTAAACTCAGGATATGCTATCAAGGTTTTAAGCTAACAGCAACTTTGCTTTTAAATGTGAGACATTTACCAAGCACACTTGTTGCAAAGCACCTAGGAAAACAGCTGACACAAGTTAGATTAAACTAGTTAAAAGGGGTGCATGAGAAAATGTGATCACAAAAATGATTAATTATAAAAATGTATCAAAATAAAAAAAAGCACTAATCCACAGCAATCAAAATTCCTAGATTTGGGGTGCAACATGGTATGTGACCACAATGTTTAAATAGAAATCACAGGGGCTCAGCACTCATCATAATAACTAACAATAATAAACATAAAAAACAGTGGGATTTTGGTTCATGAATTGATCAACGCATTTAAGCTTGCAGCCACAATCACGGGACCCCACTTTACTGCAAGTCCCTACTCTCTTGCTCAGAATTATAACATGGACATAGCCATCACATTAGTGTTAAACTCAGGATATGCTATCAAGGTTTAAAGCTCACAGCAACTTTGCTTTTAAATGTGAGACATTTACCAAGCACACTTATTGAAAAGTACCTAGGAAAACAGCTGACAGAAGTTAGATTAAACTAGTTAAAAGGGGTGCATGAGAAAATGTGATCACAAAAATGATTAATTATAAAAATGTATCAAAATAAAAAAAAAGCACTAATCCACAGCATTCAAAATTCCTAGATTTGGGGTGCAACATGGTATGTGACCACATTTTTTAAATATAATTCACAGGGGCTCTGCACTCACCATAATAACTAACAATAATAAACATAATAAACAGTGGGGTTTTGGTTCATGAATTGATCAATGCACTTAAGCTGGCAGCTACCGTCACGGGACCCCACTTTACTGCAAGTCCCTACTCTATTGCTCAGAATTATAACATGGACATAGCTATCACATTAATGTTAAACTCAGAATATGTTATCAAGGTTTAAACCTCACAGCAACTTTGCTTTTAAATGTGAGACATTTACCAAGCACACCTGTTGCAAATCACTAAGGAAAACAGCTGACACAAGTTAGATTAAACTAGTTAAAAGGGGTGCATGAGAAAATGTGATCACAAAAATGATTAATTATAAAAATTAATCAAAATAAACAAAAATCACTAATCCTCGGCACTCACCATTCCTAGATTTGGGGTGCAACATGGTATGTGACCTCATTGTTTAAATAGAAATCACAGGGGCTCTGCACTCATCATAATAACTAACAATAATAAACATAATAAACAGTGGGGTTTTGGTTCATGAATTGATCAATGCATTTAAGCTTGCAGCCACCATCACGGGACCCCACTTTACTGCAAGTCCCTACTCTATTGCTCAGAATTATAACATGGACATAGCCATCACATTAGTGTTAAACTCAGGATATGCTATCAAGGTTTAAAGCTCACAGCAATTTTGCTTTTAAATGTGAGACAGTTACCAAGCACACCTGTTGCAAAGCACCTTGGAAAACATCTGACACAAGTTAGATTAAACTAGTTAAAAGGGGTGCATGAGAAAATGTGATCAAAAAAATGATTAATTATAAAAATGTATCAAAATAAACAAAAAGCACTAATCCACGGCACTCACCATTCCTAGATTTGGGGTGCAACATGGTATGTGACCACAATGTTTAAATAGAAATAACAGGGGCTCTGCACTCATCATAATAACTAACAATAATAAACATAAAAAACAGTGGGATTTTGGTTCATGAATTGATCAACGCATTTAAGCTTGCAGCCACAATCACGGGACCCCACTTTACTGCAAGTCCCTACTCTCTTGCTCAGAATTATAACATGGACATAGCCATCACATTAGTGTTAAACTCAGGATATGCTATCAAGGTTTAAAGCTCACAGCAACTTTGCTTTTAAATGTGAGACATTTACCAAGCACACTTATTGAAAAGTAACTAGGAAAACAGCTGACAGAAGTTAGATTAAACTAGTTAAAAGGGGTGCATGAGAAAATGTGATCACAAAAATGATTAATTATAAAAATGTATCAAAATAAAAAAAAAGCACTAATCCACAGCATTCAAAATTCCTAGATTTGGGGTGCAACATGGTATGTGACCACATTATTTAAATATAAATCAAAGGGGCTCTGCACTCACCATAATAACTAACAATAATAAACATAATAAACAGTGGGGTTTTGGTTCATGAATTGATCAATGCACTTAAGCTTGCAGCCACAATCACGGGACCCCACTTTACTGCAAGTCCCTACTCTCTTGCTCAGAATTATAACATGGACATAGCCATCACATTAGTGTTAATCTCAGGATATGCTATCAAGGTTTAAAGCTCACAGCAACTTTGCTTTTAAATGTGAGACATTTACCAAGCACACTTATTGAAAAGTACCTAGGAAAACAGCTGACAGAAGTTAGATTAAACTAGTTAAAAGGGGTGCATGAGAAAATGTGATCACAAAAATGATTAATTATAAAAATGTATCAAAATAAAAAAAAGCACTAATCCACAGCATTCAAAATTCCTAGATTTGGGTGCAACATGGTATGTGACCACATTGTTTAAATATAAATCACAGGGGCTCTGCACTCACCATAATAACTAACAATAATAAACATAATAAACAGTGGGGTTTTGGTTCATGAATTGATCAATGCATTTAAGCTTGCAGCCACCATCACGGGACCCCACTTTACTGCAAGTCCCTACTCTATTGCTCAGAATTATAACATGGACATAGCTATCACATTAGTGTTAAACTCAGGATATGTTATCAAGGTTTAAAGCTCACAGCAACTTTGCTTTTAAATGTGAGACATTTACCAAGCACACCTGTTGCAAATCACTAAGGAAAACAGCTGACACAAGTTAGATTAAACTAGTTAAAAGGGGTGCATGAGAAAATGTGATCACAAAAATGATTAATTATAAAAATTTATCAAAATAAACAAAAAGCACTAATCCACGGCACTCACCAATCCTATATTTGGGGTGCAACATGGTATGTGACCACATTGTTTAAATAGAAATGACAGGGACTCTGCACTCACCATAATAACTACCAATAATAATAATAAACATAATAAACAGTGGGATTTTGGTTCATGAATTGATCAACGCATTTAAGCTTGCAGCCACAATCACGGGACCCCATTTTACTGCAAGTCCCTACTCTATTGCTCAGAATTATAACATGGACATAGCCATCACATTAGTGTTAAACTCAGGATATGCTATCAAGGTTTAACGCTCACAGCAACTTTTCTTTTAAATGTGAGACATTTACCAAGCACACCTGTTGCAAAGCACCTAGGAAAACAGCTGACACAAGTTAGATTAAACTAGTTAAAAGTTGTTCATGAGAAAATGTGATTACAAAAATGATTATTTATAAAAATTAATCAAAATAAACAAAAAGCACTAATCCACGGCACTCACTAATCCTAGATTTGGGGTGCAACATGGTATGTTACCACATTGTTTAAATAGAAATCACAGGTGCTCTGCCCTCACCATAATAACTAACAATAATAATAATAATAAACATAATAAACAGTGGGATTTTGGTTCATGAATTGATCAATGCATTTAAGCTTGCAGCCACCGTCACGGGACTCCACTTTACTGCAAGTCCCTACTCTATTGCTCATAATTATTATACATCTCTGATCTCATCTCCCTTCACGCTCCTCTCCGCCCTCTTCGCTCAACTAATGCACGCCGCCTTTCATGCCAGCTGATTACTTCCTCCCACTCCCGTCTCCAAGATTTTGCCCGCACTGCTCCCCACCTCTGGAACTCTCTCCCACTCCGCATTAGACTCTCCACCTGTTTGCAATCCTTCAAACGGGCTCTCAAGACCCACTACTTCATCAAAGCCTTCCAGCTATCATTCTAACTCCTTGCTACATGCTCATTCGTCCCCATCTAACCCATCTGTGTCAAACCAGTTTGTCTTCCCCCACCTTTTTAGAATGTAAGCTCTCATGAGCAGGGCCATCTACCCTCTTGTGCTTCTCCTTACTATAGTGTCATTTACTTCTTACTCACCACTAGGGCACCTAACACTTGGTTGCTTATGCTCTGTTGCTTATCTGGGTGATATGGTCACTAATGTAGCAATATATATTATCCATGTCCTGTATTGTATTGTTCTGTAAGTCACTTGTATACAATTTGTTTTTGTACTTTGTAAGGCGCTGCGGAACACTTGTGGCGCCATATAAATAAATGCTAATAATAATAATAATAATTATAACTTGGACATAGCCATCACATTAGTGTTAAACTCAGGATATGCTATCAAGGTTTAAAGCTCACAGCAACTTTGCTTTTAAATGTGAGACATTTACCAAGCACACCTGTTGCAAAGCACCTAGGAAAACAGCTGACACAAGTTAGATTAAACTAGTTAAAAGGGGTGCATGAGAAAATGTGATCACAAAAATGATTAATTATAAAAATTAATCAAAATAAACAAAAAGCACTAATCCACGGCACTCACCATTCCTAGATTTGGGGTGCAACATGGTATGTGACTACAATGTTTAAATAGAAATCACAGGGGCTCTGCACTCATCATAATAACTAACAATAATAAACATAAAAAACAGTGGGATTTTGGTTCATGAATTGATCAACACATTTAAGCTGGCAGCCACAATCACGGGACCCCACTTTACTGCAAGTCCCTACTCTATTGCTCAGAATTATAACATGGACATAGCCATCACATTAGTGTTAAACTCAGGATATGCTATCAAGGTTTAACACTCACAGCAACTTTTCTTTTAAATGTGAGACAGTTACCAAGCACACCTGTTGCAAAGCACCTTGGAAAACATCTGACTCAAGTTAGATTAAACTAGTTAAAAGGGGTGCATGAGAAAATGTGATCACAAAAATGATTAATTATAAAAATGTATCAAAATAAACAAAAAGCACTAATCCACGGCACTCACCATTCCTTGATTTGGGGTGCTACATGGTATGTGACCACATTGTTTAAATAGAAATCACAGGGGCTCTGCACTCACCATAATAACTACCAATAATAATAATAAACATAATAAACAGTGGGATTTTGGTTCATGAATTGATCAACGCATTTAAGCTTGCAGCCACAATCACGGGACCCCACTTTACTGCAAGTCCCTACTCTCTTGCTCAGAATTATAACATGGACATAGCCATCACATTAGTGTTAAACTCAGGATATGCTATCAATGTTTTAAGCTCACAGCAACTTTGCTTTTAAATGTGAGACATTTACCAAGCACACTTGTTGCAAAGCACCTAGGAAAACAGCTGACACAAGTTAGATTAAACTAGTTAAAAGGGGTGCATGAGAAAATGTGATCACAAAAATGATTAATTATAAAAATTTATCAAAATAAACAAAAAGCACTAATCCACGGCACTCACCAATCCTAGATTTGGGGTGCAACAAGGTATGTGACCACATTGTTTAAATAGAAATGACAGGGACTCTGCACTTACCATAATAACAACCAATAATAATAATAAACATAAAAAACAGTGGGATTTTGGTTCATGAATTGATCAACGCATTTAAGCTTGCAGCCACAATCACGGGACCCCACTTTACTGCAAGTCCCTACTCTCTTGCTCAGAATTATAACATGGACATAGCCATCACATTAGTGTTAAACTCAGGATATGCTATCAAGGTTTAACACTCACAGCAACTTTTCTTTTAAATGTGAGACAGTTACCAAGCACACCTGTTGCAAAGCACCTTGGAAAACATCTGACTCAAGTTAGATTAAACTAGTTAAAAGGGGTGCATGAGAAAATGTGATCACAAAAATGATTAATTATAAAAATGTATCAAAATAAACAAAAAGCACTAATCCACGGCACTCACCATTCCTTGATTTGGGGTGCTACATGGTATGTGACCACATTGTTTAAATAGAAATCACAGGGGCTCTGCACTCACCATAATAACTACCAATAATAATAATAAACATAATAAACAGTGGGATTTTGGTTCATGAATTGATCAACGCATTTAAGCTTGCAGCCACAATCACGGGACCCCACTTTACTGCAAGTCCCTACTCTCTTGCTCAGAATTATAACATGGACATAGCCATCACATTAGTGTTAAACTCAGGATATGCTATCAATGTTTTAAGCTCACAGCAACTTTGCTTTTAAATGTGAGACATTTACCAAGCACACTTGTTGCAAAGCACCTAGGAAAACAGCTGACACAAGTTAGATTAAACTAGTTAAAAGGGGTGCATGAGAAAATGTGATCACAAAAATGATTAATTATAAAAATTTATCAAAATAAACAAAAAGCACTAATCCACGGCACTCACCAATCCTAGATTTGGGGTGCAACAAGGTATGTGACCACATTGTTTAAATAGAAATGACAGGGACTCTGCACTTACCATAATAACAACCAATAATAATAATAAACATAAAAAACAGTGGGATTTTGGTTCATGAATTGATCAACGCATTTAAGCTTGCAGCCACAATCTCGGGACCCCACTTTACTGCAAGTCCCTACTCTCTTGCTCAGAATTATAACATGGACATAGCCATCACATTAGTGTTAAACTCAGGATATGCTATCAAGGTTTAACACTCACAGCAACTTTTCTTTTAAATGTGAGACAGTTATTAAGCACACCTGTTGCAAAGCACCTTGGAAAACATCTGACACAAGTTAACTTTAAACTAGTTAAACGGGGTGCATGAGAAAATGTGATCACAAAAATGATGAATTATAAAAATTTATCAAAATAAACAAAAAGCACTAATCCACGGCACTCACCATTTCTTGATTTGGGGTGCTACATGGTATGTGACCACATTGTTTAAATAGAAATCACAGGGGCTCTGCACTCACCATAATAACTAACAATAATAATAATAAACATAATAAACAGTGGGATTTTGGTTCATGAATTGATCAACGCATTTAAGCTTGCAGCCACAATCACGGGACCCCACTTTACTGCAAGTCCCTACTCTCTTGCTCAGAATTATAACATGGACATAGCCATCACATTAGTGTTAAACTCAGGATATGTTATCAAGGTTTTAAGCTCACAGCAACTTTGCTTTTAAATGTGAGACATTTACCAAGCACACTTGTTGCAAAGCACCTAGGAAAACAGCTGACACAAGTTAGATTAAACTAGTTAAAAGGGGTGCATGAGAAAATGTGATCACAAAAATGATTAATTATAAAAATGTATCAAAATTAAAAAAAGCACTAATCCACAGCAATCAAAATTCCTAGATTTGGGGTGCAACATGGTATGTGACCACATTGTTTAAATAGAAATCACAGGGGCTCTGCACTCACCATAATAACTAACAATAATAAACATAATAAACAATGGGGTTTTGGTTCATGAATTGATCAATGCATTTAAGCTTGCAGCCACAATCACGGGACCCCACTTTACTGCAAGTCCCTACTCTCTTGCTCAGAATTATAACATGGACATAGCCATCACAGTAGTGTTAAACTCAGGATATGCTATCAAGGTTTAACACTCACAGCAACTTTTCTTTTAAATGTGAGACAGTTACCAAGCACACCTGTTGCAAAGCACCTTGGAAAACATCTGACTCAAGTTAGATTAAACTAGTTAAAAGGGGTGCATGAGAAAATGTGATCACAAAAATGATTAATTATAAAAATGTATCAAAATAAACAAAAAGCACTAATCCACGGCACTCACCATTCCTTGATTTGGGGTGCTACATGGTATGTGACCACATTGTTTAAATAGAAATCACAGGGGCTCTGCACTCACCATAATAACTACCAATAATAATAATAAACATAATAAACAGTGGGATTTTGGTTCATGAATTGATCAACGCATTTAAGCTTGCAGCCACAATCACGGGACCCCACTTTACTGCAAGTCCCTACTCTCTTGCTCAGAATTATAACATGGACATAGCCATCACATTAGTGTTAAACTCAGGATATGCTATCAATGTTTTAAGCTCACAGCAACTTTGCTTTTAAATGTGAGACATTTACCAAGCACACTTGTTGCAAAGCACCTAGGAAAACAGCTGACACAAGTTAGATTAAACTAGTTAAAAGGGGTGCATGAGAAAATGTGATCACAAAAATGATTAATTATAAAAATTTATCAAAATAAACAAAAAGCACTAATCCACGGCACTCACCAATCCTAGATTTGGGGTGCAACAAGGTATGTGACCACATTGTTTAAATAGAAATGACAGGGACTCTGCACTTACCATAATAACAACCAATAATAATAATAAACATAAAAAACAGTGGGATTTTGGTTCATGAATTGATCAACGCATTTAAGCTTGCAGCCACAATCACGGGACCCCACTTTACTGCAAGTCCCTACTCTCTTGCTCAGAATTATAACATGGACATAGCCATCACATTAGTGTTAAACTCAGGATATGCTATCAAGGTTTAACACTCACAGCAACTTTTCTTTTAAATGTGAGACAGTTACCAAGCACACCTGTTGCAAAGCACCTTGGAAAACATCTGACACAAGTTAACTTTAAACTAGTTAAACGGGGTGCATGAGAAAATGTGATCACAAAAATGATGAATTATAAAAATTTATCAAAATAAACAAAAAGCACTAATCCACGGCACTCACCATTTCTTGATTTGGGGTGCTACATGGTATGTGACCACATTGTTTAAATAGAAATCACAGGGGCTCTGCACTCACCATAATAACTAACAATAATAATAATAAACATAATAAACAGTGGGATTTTGGTTCATGAATTGATCAACGTATTTAAGCTTGCAGCCACAATCACGGGACCCCACTTTACTGCAAGTCCCTACTCTCTTGCTCAGAATTATAACATGGACATAGCCATCACATTAGTGTTAAACTCAGGATATGTTATCAAGGTTTTAAGCTCACAGCAACTTTGCTTTTAAATGTGAGACATTTACCAAGCACACTTGTTGCAAAGCACCTAGGAAAACAGCTGACACAAGTTAGATTAAACTAGTTAAAAGGGGTGCATGAGAAAATGTGATCACAAAAATGATTAATTATAAAAATTAATCAAAATAAACAAAAAGCACTAATCCACGGCACTCACCATTCCTAGATTTGGGGTGCAACATGGTATGTGACCACAATGTTTAAAAAGAAATCACAGGGGCTCTTCATTCATCATAATAACTAACAATAATAAACATAATAAACAGTGGGGTTTCGGTTCATGAATTGATCAATGCATTTAAGCTTGCAGCCACCATCACGGGACCCCACTTTACTGCAAGTCCCTACTCTATTGCTCAGAATTATAACATGGACATAGCCATCACATTAGTGTTAAACTCAGGATATGCTATCAAGGTTTAAAGCTCACAGCAATTTTGCTTTTCAATGTGAGACAGTTACCAAGCACACCTGTTGCAAAGCACCTTGGAAAACATCTGACACAAGTTAGATTAAACTAGTTAAAAGGGGTGCATGAGAAACTGTGATCACAAAAATGATTTATTATAAAAATGTATCAAAATAAACAAAAAGCACTAATCCACGGCACTCACCATTCCTTGATTTGGGGTGCTACATGGTATGTGACCACATTGTTTAAATAGAAATCACAGGGGCTCTGCACTCACCATAATAACTAACAATAATAATAATAAACATAATAAACAGTGGGATTTTGGTTCATGAATTGATCAACGCATTTAAGCTTGCAGCCACAATCACGGGACCCCACTTTACTGCAAGTCCCTACTCTCTTGCTCAGAATTATAACATGGACATAGCCATCACATTAGTGTTAAACTCAGGATATGCTATCAATGTTTTAAGCTCACAGCAACTTTGCTTTTAAATGTGAGACATTTACCAAGCACACTTGTTGCAAAGCACCTAGGAAAACAGCTGACACAAGTTAGATTAAACTAGTTAAAAGGGGTGCATGAGAAAATGTGATCACAAAAATGATTAATTATAAAAATTTATCAAAATAAACAAAAAGCACTAATCCACGGCACTCACCAATCCTAGATTTGGGGTGCAACAAGGTATGTGACCACATTGTTTAAATAGAAATGACAGGGACTCTGCACTTACCATAATAACAACCAATAATAATAATAAACATAAAAAACAGTGGGATTTTGGTTCATGAATTGATCAACGCATTTAAGCTTGCAGCCACAATCTCGGGACCCCACTTTACTGCAAGTCCCTACTCTCTTGCTCAGAATTATAACATGGACATAGCCATCACATTAGTGTTAAACTCAGGATATGCTATCAAGGTTTAACACTCACAGCAACTTTTCTTTTAAATGTGAGACAGTTATTAAGCACACCTGTTGCAAAGCACCTTGGAAAACATCTGACACAAGTTAACTTTAAACTAGTTAAACGGGGTGCATGAGAAAATGTGATCACAAAAATGATGAATTATAAAAATTTATCAAAATAAACAAAAAGCACTAATCCACGGCACTCACCATTTCTTGATTTGGGGTGCTACATGGTATGTGACCACATTGTTTAAATAGAAATCACAGGGGCTCTGCACTCACCATAATAACTAACAATAATAATAATAAACATAATAAACAGTGGGATTTTGGTTCATGAATTGATCAACGCATTTAAGCTTGCAGCCACAATCACGGGACCCCACTTTACTGCAAGTCCCTACTCTCTTGCTCAGAATTATAACATGGACATAGCCATCACATTAGTGTTAAACTCAGGATATGTTATCAAGGTTTTAAGCTCACAGCAACTTTGCTTTTAAATGTGAGACATTTACCAAGCACACTTGTTGCAAAGCACCTAGGAAAACAGCTGACACAAGTTAGATTAAACTAGTTAAAAGGGGTGCATGAGAAAATGTGATCACAAAAATGATTAATTATAAAAATGTATCAAAATTAAAAAAAGCACTAATCCACAGCAATCAAAATTCCTAGATTTGGGGTGCAACATGGTATGTGACCACATTGTTTAAATAGAAATCACAGGGGCTCTGCACTCACCATAATAACTAACAATAATAAACATAATAAACAATGGGGTTTTGGTTCATGAATTGATCAATGCATTTAAGCTTGCAGCCACAATCACGGGACCCCACTTTACTGCAAGTCCCTACTCTCTTGCTCAGAATTATAACATGGACATAGCCATCACAGTAGTGTTAAACTCAGGATATGCTATCAAGGTTTAACACTCACAGCAACTTTTCTTTTAAATGTGAGACAGTTACCAAGCACACCTGTTGCAAAGCACCTTGGAAAACATCTGACTCAAGTTAGATTAAACTAGTTAAAAGGGGTGCATGAGAAAATGTGATCACAAAAATGATTAATTATAAAAATGTATCAAAATAAACAAAAAGCACTAATCCACGGCACTCACCATTCCTTGATTTGGGGTGCTACATGGTATGTGACCACATTGTTTAAATAGAAATCACAGGGGCTCTGCACTCACCATAATAACTACCAATAATAATAATAAACATAATAAACAGTGGGATTTTGGTTCATGAATTGATCAACGCATTTAAGCTTGCAGCCACAATCACGGGACCCCACTTTACTGCAAGTCCCTACTCTCTTGCTCAGAATTATAACATGGACATAGCCATCACATTAGTGTTAAACTCAGGATATGCTATCAATGTTTTAAGCTCACAGCAACTTTGCTTTTAAATGTGAGACATTTACCAAGCACACTTGTTGCAAAGCACCTAGGAAAACAGCTGACACAAGTTAGATTAAACTAGTTAAAAGGGGTGCATGAGAAAATGTGATCACAAAAATGATTAATTATAAAAATTTATCAAAATAAACAAAAAGCACTAATCCACGGCACTCACCAATCCTAGATTTGGGGTGCAACAAGGTATGTGACCACATTGTTTAAATAGAAATGACAGGGACTCTGCACTTACCATAATAACAACCAATAATAATAATAAACATAAAAAACAGTGGGATTTTGGTTCATGAATTGATCAACGCATTTAAGCTTGCAGCCACAATCACGGGACCCCACTTTACTGCAAGTCCCTACTCTCTTGCTCAGAATTATAACATGGACATAGCCATCACATTAGTGTTAAACTCAGGATATGCTATCAAGGTTTAACACTCACAGCAACTTTTCTTTTAAATGTGAGACAGTTACCAAGCACACCTGTTGCAAAGCACCTTGGAAAACATCTGACACAAGTTAACTTTAAACTAGTTAAACGGGGTGCATGAGAAAATGTGATCACAAAAATGATGAATTATAAAAATTTATCAAAATAAACAAAAAGCACTAATCCACGGCACTCACCATTTCTTGATTTGGGGTGCTACATGGTATGTGACCACATTGTTTAAATAGAAATCACAGGGGCTCTGCACTCACCATAATAACTAACAATAATAATAATAAACATAATAAACAGTGGGATTTTGGTTCATGAATTGATCAACGTATTTAAGCTTGCAGCCACAATCACGGGACCCCACTTTACTGCAAGTCCCTACTCTCTTGCTCAGAATTATAACATGGACATAGCCATCACATTAGTGTTAAACTCAGGATATGTTATCAAGGTTTTAAGCTCACAGCAACTTTGCTTTTAAATGTGAGACATTTACCAAGCACACTTGTTGCAAAGCACCTAGGAAAACAGCTGACACAAGTTAGATTAAACTAGTTAAAAGGGGTGCATGAGAAAATGTGATCACAAAAATGATTAATTATAAAAATTAATCAAAATAAACAAAAAGCACTAATCCACGGCACTCACCATTCCTAGATTTGGGGTGCAACATGGTATGTGACCACAATGTTTAAAAAGAAATCACAGGGGCTCTTCATTCATCATAATAACTAACAATAATAAACATAATAAACAGTGGGGTTTCGGTTCATGAATTGATCAATGCATTTAAGCTTGCAGCCACCATCACGGGACCCCACTTTACTGCAAGTCCCTACTCTATTGCTCAGAATTATAACATGGACATAGCCATCACATTAGTGTTAAACTCAGGATATGCTATCAAGGTTTAAAGCTCACAGCAATTTTGCTTTTCAATGTGAGACAGTTACCAAGCACACCTGTTGCAAAGCACCTTGGAAAACATCTGACACAAGTTAGATTAAACTAGTTAAAAGGGGTGCATGAGAAACTGTGATCACAAAAATGATTTATTATAAAAATGTATCAAAATAAACAAAAAGCACTAATCCACGGCACTCACCATTCCTTGATTTGGGGTGCTACATGGTATGTGACCACATTGTTTAAATAGAAATCACAGGGGCTCTGCACTCACCATAATAACTAACAATAATAATAATAAACATAATAAACAGTGGGATTTTGGTTCATGAATTGATCAACGCATTTAAGCTTGCAGCCACAATCACGGGACCCCACTTTACTGCAAGTCCCTACTCTCTTGCTCAGAATTATAACATGGACATAGCCATCACATTAGTGTTAAATACAGGATATGCTATCAAGGTTTAAAGATTACAGCAACTTTGCTTTTAAATGTGAGACATTTACCAAGCACACTTATTGAAAAGCACCTAGGAAATCAGCTGACTGAAGTTAGATTAAACTAGTTAAAAGGGGTGCTTGAGAAAATGTGATCACAAAAATGATTAATTATAAAAATTAATCAAAATAAACAAAAAGCACTAATCCACGGCACTCACCAATCTTAGATTTGAGGTGCAACATGGTATGTGACCACATTGTTTAAATAGAAATGACAGGGACTCTGCACTCACCATAATAACTACCATTAATAATAATAAACATAATAAACAGTGGGATTTTGGTTCATGAATTGATCAACGCATTTAAGCTTGCAGCCACAATCACGGGACCCCACTTTACTGCAAGTCCCTACTCTCTTGCTCAGAATTATAACATGGACATAGCCATCACATTAGTGTTAAACTCAGGATATGCTATCAAGTTTTAACACTCACAGCAACTTTTCTTTTAAATGTGAGACAGTTACCAAGCACACCTGTTGCAAAGCACCTTGGAAAACATCTGACACAAGTTAGATTAAACTAGTTAAAAGGGGTGCATGAGAAAATGTGATCACAAAAATGATTAATTATAAAAATGTATCAAAATAAACAAAAAGCACTAATCCACGGCACTCACCATTCCTTGATTTGGGGTGCTACATGGTATGTGAACACATTGTTTAAATAGAAATCACAGGGGCTCTGCACTCACCATAATAACTAACAATAATAATAATAAACATAATAAACAGTGGGATTTTGGTTCATGAATTGATCAACGCATTTAAGCTTGCAGCCACAATCACGGGACCCCACTTTACTGCAAGTCCCTACTCTCTTGCTCATAATTATAACATGGACATAGCCTTCACATTAGTGTTAAACTCAGGAAATGCTATCAAGGTTTTAAGCTCACAGCAACTTTGCTTTTAAATGTGAGACATTTACCAAGCACACTTGTTGAAAAGCACCTAGGAAAACAGCTGACACAAGTTAGATTAAACTAGTTAAAAGGGGTGCATGAGAAAATGTGATCACAAAAATGATTAATTATAAAAATGTATCAAAATAAACAAAAAGCACTAATCCACAGCAATCAAAATTCCTAGATTTGGGGTGCAACATGGTATGTGACCTCATTGTTTAAATAGAAATCACAGGGGCTCTGCACTCACCATAATAACTAACAATAATAAACATAATAAACAGTGGGGTTTTGGTTCATGAATTGATCAATGCATTTAAGCTTGCAGCCACCGTCACGGGACCCCACTTTACTGCAAGTCCCTACTCTATTGATCAGAATTATAACATGGACATAGCCATCACATTAGTGTTAAACTCAGGATATGCTATCAAGGTTTAACACTCACAGCAACTTTTCTTTTAAATGTGAGACAGTTACCAAGCACACCTGTTGCAAAGCACCTTGGAAAACATCTGACACAAGTTAACTTTAAACTAGTTAAACGGGGTGCATGAGAAAATGTGATCACAAAAATGATGAATTATAAAAATTTATCAAAATAAACAAAAAGCACTAATCCACGGCACTCACCATTTCTTGATTTGGGGTGCTACATGGTATGTGACCACATTGTTTAAATAGAAATCACAGGGGCTCTGCACTCACCATAATAACTAACAATAATAATAATAAACATAATAAACAGTGGGATTTTGGTTCATGAATTGATCAACGTATTTAAGCTTGCAGCCACAATCACGGGACCCCACTTTACTGCAAGTCCCTACTCTCTTGCTCAGAATTATAAAATGGACATAGCCATCACATTAGTGTTAAACTCAGGATATGCTATCAAGGTTTAACACTCACAGCAACTTTTCTTTTAAATGTGAGACAGTTACCAAGCACACCTGTTGCAAAGCACCTTGGAAAACATCTGACACAAGTTAACTTTAAACTAGTTAAACGGGGTGCATGAGAAAATGTGATCACAAAAATGATGAATTATAAAAATTTATCAAAATAAACAAAAAGCACTAATCCACGGCACTCACCATTTCTTGATTTGGGGTGCTACATGGTATGTGACCACATTGTTTAAATAGAAATCACAGGGGCTCTGCACTCACCATAATAACTAACAATAATAATAATAAACATAATAAACAGTGGGATTTTGGTTCATGAATTGATCAACGTATTTAAGCTTGCAGCCACAATCACGGGACCCCACTTTACTGCAAGTCCCTACTCTCTTGCTCAGAATTATAACATGGACATAGCCATCACATTAGTGTTAAACTCAGGATATGTTATCAAGGTTTTAAGCTCACAGCAACTTTGCTTTTAAATGTGAGACATTTACCAAGCACACTTGTTGCAAAGCACCTAGGAAAACAGCTGACACAAGTTAGATTAAACTAGTTAAAAGGGGTGCATGAGAAAATGTGATCACAAAAATGATTAATTATAAAAATGTATCAAAATTAAAAAAAGCACTAATCCACAGCAATCAAAATTCCTAGATTTGGGGTGCAACATGGTATGTGACCACATTGTTTAAATAGAAATCACAGGGGCTCTGCACTCACCATAATAACTAACAATAATAAACATAATAAACAATGGGGTTTTGGTTCATGAATTGATCAATGCATTTAAGCTTGCAGCCACAATCACGGGACCCCACTTTACTGCAAGTCCCTACTCTCTTGCTCAGAATTATAACATGGACATAGCCATCACATTAGTGTTAAACTCAGGATATGCTATCAAGGTTTTAAGCTAACAGCAACTTTGCTTTTAAATGTGAGACATTTACCAAGCACACTTGTTGCAAAGCACCTAGGAAAACAGCTGACACAAGTTAGATTAAACTAGTTAAAAGGGGTGCATGAGAAAATGTGATCACAAAAATGATTAATTATAAAAATGTATCAAAATAAACAAAAAGCACTAATCCACGGCACTCACCAATCCTAGATTTGGGGTGCAACATGGTATGTGACCACATTGTTTAAATAGAAATGACAGGGACTCTGTACTCACCATAATAACTACCAATAATAATAATAAACATAATAAACAGTGGGATTTTGGTTCATGAATTGATCAACGCATTTAAGCTTGCAGCCACAATCACGGGACCCCATTTTACTGCAAGTCCCTACTCTATTGCTCAGAATTATAACATGGACATAGCCATCACATTAGTGTTAAACTCAGGATATGCTATCAAGGTTTAACACTCACAGCAACTTTTCTTTTAAATGTGAGACATTTACCAAGCACACCTGTTGCAAAGCACCTAGGAAAACAGCTGACACAAGTTAGATTAAACTAGTTAAAAGTTGTTCATGAGAAAATGTGATTTCAAAATGATTATTTATAAAAATTAATCAAAATAAACAAAAATCACTAATCCACGGCACTCACTAATCCTAGATTTGGGGTGCAACATGGTATGTTACCACATTGTTTAAATAGAAATCACAGGTGCTCTGCCCACACCATAATAACTAACTATAATAATAATAAACATAAAAAACAGTGGGATTTTGGTTCATGAATTGATCAATGCATTTAAGCTTGCAGCCACCGTCACGGGACCCCACTTTACTGCAAGTCCCTACTCTATTGCTCAGAATTATAACATGGACATAGCCATCACATTACTGTTAAACTCAGGATATGCTATCAAGGTTTAAAGCTCACAGCAAGTTTGCTTTTAAATGTGAGACATTTACAAGCACACCTGTTGCAAAGCACCTAGGAAAACAGCTGACACAAGTTAGATTAAACTAGTTAAAAGGGGTGCATGAGAAAATGTGATCACAAAAATGATTAATTATAAAAATTAATCAAAATAAACAAAAAGCACTAATCCACGGCACTCACCATTCCTAGATTTGGGGTGCAACATGGTATGTGACCTCATTGTTTAAATAGAAATCACAGGGGCTCTGCACTCACCATAATAACTACCAATAATAATAGTAAACATAAAAAACAGTGGGATTTTGGTTTATGAATTGATCAATGCATTTAAGCTTGCAGCCACAATCACGGGACCCCACTTTACTGCAAGTCCCTACTCTCTTGCTCAGAATTATAACATGGACATAGCCATCACATTAGTGTTAAACTCAGGATATGTTTCAAGGTTTAAAGCTCACAGCAACTTTGCTTTTAAATGTGAGACATTTACCAAGCACACTTGTTGAAAAGCACCTAGGAAAACAGCTGACACAACTAAGATTAAACTAGTTAAAAGGGGTGCATGAGAAAATGTGATCACAAAAATGATTAATTATAAAAATTTATCAAAATAAACAAAAAGCACTAATCCACGGCACTCACCATTCCTTGATTTGGGGTGCTACATGGTATGTAACCACATTGTTTAAATAGAAATCACAGGGGCTCTGCACTCACCATAATAACTAACAATAATAATAATAAACATAATAAATAATGGGATTTTGGTTCATGAATTGATCAACGCATTTAAGCTTGCAGCCACAATCACGGGACCCCACTTTACTGCAAGTCTCTACTCTCTTGCTCAGAATTATAACATGGACATAGCCATCACATTAGTGTTAAACTCAGGATATGCTATCAAGGTTTTAAGCTCACAGCAACTTTGCTTTTAAATGTGAGACATTTACCAATCACACTTGTTGAAAAGCACCTAGGAAAACAGCTGACACAAGTTAGATTAAACTAGTTAAAAGGGGTGCATGAGAAAATGTGATCACAAAAATGATTAATTATAAAAATTAATCAAAATAAACAAAAAGCACTAATCCACGGCACTCACCAATCCTAGATTTGGGGTGCAACATGGTATGTGACCACATTGTTTAAATAGAAATGACAGGGACTCTGCACTCTCCATAATAACTACCAATAATAATAATAAACATAATAAACAGTGGGGTTTTGGTTCATGAATTGATCAATGCATTTAAGCTTGCAGCCACCGTCACGGGACTCCACTTTACTGCAAGTCCCTACTCTATTGCTCCGAATTATAACATGGACATAGCCATCACATTAGTGTTAAACTCAGGATATGCTATCAAGGTTTAAAGCTCACAGCAACTTTGCTTTTAAATGTGAGACATTTACCAAGCAAACCTGTTGCAAATCACCAAGGAAAACAGCTGACACAAGTTAGATTAAACTAGTTAAAAGGGGTGCATGAGAAAATGTGATCACAAAAATGATTAATTATAAAAATTAATCAAAATAAACAAAAAGCACTAATCCACAGCACTCACCATTCCTAGATTTGGGGTGCAACATGGTATGTTACCACATTTTTTAAATATAATTCACAGGGGCTCTGCACTCATCAACATAACTAACAATAATAAACATAACAAACAGTGGAGTTTTGGTTCATGAATTGATCAATGCATTTAAGCTTGCAGCCCCCGTCACGGGACCCCACTTTACTGCAAGTCCCTACTCTATTGCTCAGAATTATAACATGGACATAGCAATAACATTAGTGTTAAACTCAGGATATGCTATCAAGGTTTAAAGCTCACAGCAACTTTGCTTTTAAATGTGAGACATTTACCAAGCACACTTGTTGAAAAGCACCTAGGAAAACAGCTGACACAAGTTAGATTAAACTAGTTAAAAGGGGTGCATGAGAAAATGTGATCACAAAAATGATTAATTATAAAAATTAATCAAAATAAACAAAAAGCACTAATCCACGGCACTCACCAATCCTAGATTTGGGGTGCAACATGGTATGTGACCACATTGTTTAAATAGAAATGATAGGGACTCTGCACTCTCCATAATAACTACCAATAATAATAATAAACATAATAAACAGTGGGGTTTTGGTTCATGAATTGATCAATGCATTTAAGCTTGCAGCCACCGTCACGGGACTCCACTTTACTGCAAGTCCCTACTCTATTGCTCCGAAATATAACATGGACATAGCCATCACATTAGTGTTAAACTCAGGATATGCTATCAAGGTTTAAAGCTCACAGCAACTTTGCTTTTAAATGTGAGACATTTACCAAGCAAATCATTTGCAAATCACCAAGGAAAACAGCTGACAGAAGTTAGATTAAACTAGTTAAAAGGGGTGCATGAGAAAATGTGATCACAAAAATGATTAATTATAAAAATTAATCAAAATAAACAAAAAGCACTAATCCACAGCACTCACCATTCCTAGATTTGGGGTGCATCATGGTATGTGACCTCATTGTTTAAATAGAAATCACAGGGGCTCTGCACTCATCATAATAACTAACAATAATAAACATAATAAACAGTGGAGTTTTGGTTCATGAATTGATCAATGCATTTAAGCTTGCAGCCACCATCACGGGACCCCACTTTACTGCAAGTCCCTACTCTATTGCTCAGAATTATAACATGGACATAGCCATCACATTAGTGTTAAACTCAGGATATGCTATCAAGGTTTAAAGCTCACAGCAATTTTGCTTTTAAATGTGAGACAGTTACCAAGTACACCTGTTGCAAAGCACCTTGGAAAACATCTGACACAAGTTAGATTAAACTAGTTAAAAGGGGTGCATGAGAAAATGTGATCACAAAAATGATTAATTATAAAAATGTATCAAAATAAACAAAAAGCCCTAATCCATGGCACTCACCATTCCTTGGTTTGGGGTGCAACATGGTATGTGGCCACATTGTTTAAATAGAAATCACAGGGGCTCTGCACTCACCATAATAACTAACAATAATAATAATAAACATAATAAACAGTGAGATTTTGGTTCATGAATTGATCAAAGCATTTAAGCTTGCAGCCACAATCACGGGACCCCATTTTACTGCAAGTCCCTACTCTATTGCTCAGAATTATAACATGGACATAGCCATCACATTAGTGTTAAACTCAGGATATGCTATCAAGGTTTAACGCTCACAGCAACTTTTCTTTTAAATGTGAGACATTTACCAAGCACACCTGTTGCAAAGCACCTAGGAAAACAGCTGACACAAGTTAGATTAAACTAGTTAAAAGTTGTTCATGAGAAAATGTGATTACAAAAATGATTATTTATAAAAATTAATCAAAATAAACAAAAAGCACTATTCCACGGCACTCACTAATCCTAGATTTAGGCTGCAACATGGTATGTTACCACATTGTTTAAATAGAAATCACAGGTGCTCTGCCCTCACCATAATAACTAACAATAATAATAATAATAAACATAATAAACAGTGGGATTTTGGTTCATGAATTGATCAATGCATTTAAGCTTGCAGCCACCGTCACGGGACTCCACTTTACTGCAAGTCCCTACTCTATTGCTCATAATTATTATACATCTCTGATCTCATCTCCCTTCATGCTCCTCTCCGCCCTCTTCGCTCAACTAATGCACGCCGCCTTTCATGCCAGCTGATTACTTCCTCCCACTCCCGTCTCCAAGATTTTGCCCGCACTGCTCCCCTCCTCTGGAACTCTCTCCCACTCCGCATCAGACTCTCCACCTGTTTGCAATCCTTCAAACGGGCTCTCAAGACCCACTACTTCATCAAAGCCTTCCAGCTATCATTCTAACTCCTTGCTACATGCTCATTCGTCCCCATCTACCCCATCTGTGTCAACCCAGTTTGTCTTCCCCCACCTTTTTAGAATGTAAGCTCTCATGAGCAGGGCCATCTACCCTCTTGTGCTTCTCCTTACTATAGTGTCATTTACTTCTTACTCACCACTAGGGCACCTAACACTTGGTTGCTTATGCTCTGTTGCTTATCTGGGTGATATGGTCACTAATGTAGCAATATATATTATCCTTGTCCTGTATTGTATTGTTCTGTAAGTCACTTGTATACAATTTGTTTTTGTACTTTGTAAGGTGCTGTGGAACACTTGTGGCGCCATATAAATAAATGCTAATAATAATAATAATAATAGTTTTAACTTGGACATAGCCATAACATTATTGTTAAACTCAGGATATGCTATCAAGGTTTAAAGCTCACAGCAACTTTGCTTTTAAATGTGAGACATTTACCAAGCACACCTGTTGCAAAGCACCTAGGAAAACAGCTGGCACAAGTTAGATTAAACTAGTTAAAAGGGGTGCATGGGAAAATGTGATCACAAAAATGATTAATTATAAAAATTAATCAAAATAAACAAAAAGCACTAATCCATGGCACTCACCATTACTAGATTTGGGGTACAACATGGTATGTGACAACAATGTTTAAATAGAAATCACAGGGGCTCTGCACTCATCATAATAACTAACAATAATAAACATAAAAAACAGTGGGGTTTTGGTTCATGAATTGATCAACGCATTTAAGCTTGCAGCCACAATCACGGGACCCCACTTTACTGCAAGTCCCTACTCTATTGCTCAGAATTATAACATGGACATAGCCATCACATTAGTGTTAAACTCAGGATATGCTATCAAGGTTTAACACTCACAGCAACTTTTCTTTTAAATGTGAGACAGTTACCAAGCACACCTGTTGCAAAGCACCTTGGAAAACATCTGACACAAGTTAGATTAAACTAGTTAAAAGGGGTGCATGAGAAAATGTGATCACAAAAATGATTAATTATAAAAATGTATCAAAATAAACAAAAAGCACTAATCCACGGCACTCACCATTCCTTGATTTGGGGTGCTACATGGTATGTGACCACATTGTTTAAATAGAAATCACAGGGGCTCTGCACTCACCATAATAACTAACAATAATAATAATAAACATAATAAACAGTGGGATTTTGGTTCATGAATTGATCAACGCATTTAAGCTTGCAGCCACAATCACGGGACCCCACTTTACTGCAAGTCCCTACTCTCTTGCTCAGAATTATAACATGGACATAGCCATCACATTAGTGTTAAACTCAGGATATGCTATCAAGGTTTTAAGCTAACAGCAACTTTGCTTTTAAATGTGAGACATTTACCAAGCACACTTGTTGCAAAGCACCTAGGAAAACAGCTGACACAAGTTAGATTAAACTAGTTAAAAGGGGTGCATGAGAAAATGTGATCACAAAAATGATTAATTATAAAAATGTATCAAAATAAAAAAAAGCACTAATCCACAGCAATCAAAATTCCTAGATTTGGGGTGCAACATGGTATGTGACCACATTGTTTAAATAGAAATGACAGGGACTCTGCACTCACCATAATAACTAACAATAATAAACATAATAAACAGTGGGGTTTTGGTTCATGAATTGATCAATGCACTTAAGCTGGCAGCTACCGTCACGGGACCCCACTTTACTGCAAGTCCCTACTCTATTGCTCAGAATTATAACATGGACATAGCTATCACATTAATGTTAAACTCAGGATATGTTATCAAGGTTTAAACCTCACAGCAACTTTGCTTTTAAATGTGAGACATTTACCAAGCACACCTGTTGCAAATCACTAAGGAAAACAGCTGACACAAGTTAGATTAAACTAGTTAAAAGGGGTGCATGAGAAAATGTGATCACAAAAATGATTAATTATAAAAATTAATCAAAATAAACAAAAATCACTAATCCTCGGCACTCACCATTCCTAGATTTGGGGTGCAACATGGTATGTGACCTCATTGTTTAAATAGAAATCACAGGGGCTCTGCACTCATCATAATAACTAACAATAATAAACATAATAAACAGTGGGGTTTTGGTTCATGAATTGATCAATGCATTTAAGCTTGCAGCCACCATCACGGGACCCCACTTTACTGCAAGTCCCTACTCTATTGCTCAGAATTATAACATGGACATAGCCATCACATTAGTGTTAAACTCAGGATATGCTATCAAGGTTTAAAGCTCACAGCAATTTTGCTTTTAAATGTGAGACAGTTACCAAGCACACCTGTTGCAAAGCACCTTGGAAAACATCTGACACAAGTTAGATTAAACTAGTTAAAAGGGGTGCATGAGAAAATGTGATCACAAAAATGATTAATTATAAAAATGTATCAAAATAAACAAAAAGCACTAATCCACGGCACTCACCATTCCTAGATTTGGGGTGCAACATGGTATGTGACCACAATGTTTAAATAGAAATAACAGGGGCTCTGCACTCATCATAATAACTAACAATAATAAACATAAAAAACAGTGGGATTTTGGTTCATGAATTGATCAACGCATTTAAGCTTGCAGCCACAATCACGGGACCCCACTTTACTGCAAGTCCCTACTCTCTTGCTCAGAATTATAACATGGACATAGCCATCACATTAGTGTTAAACTCAGGATATGCTATCAAGGTTTAAAGCTCACAGCAACTTTGCTTTTAAATGTGAGACATTTACCAAGCACACTTATTGAAAAGTACCTAGGAAAACAGCTGACAGAAGTTAGATTAAACTAGTTAAAAGGGGTGCATGAGAAAATGTGATCACAAAAATGATTAATTATAAAAATGTATCAAAATAAAAAAAAAGCACTAATCCACAGCATTCAAAATTCCTAGATTTGGGGTGCAACATGGTATGTGACCACATTGTTTAAATATAAATCAAAGGGGCTCTGCACTCACCATAATAACTAACAATAATAAACATAATAAACAGTGGGGTTTTGGTTCATGAATTGATCAATGCACTTAAGCTTGCAGCCACAATCACGGGACCCCACTTTACTGCAAGTCCCTACTCTCTTGCTCAGAATTATAACATGGACAAAGCCATCACATTAGTGTTAATCTCAGGATATGCTATCAAGGTTTAAAGCTCACAGCAACTTTGCTTTTAAATGTGAGACATTTACCAAGCACACTTATTGAAAAGTACCTAGGAAAACAGCTGACAGAAGTTAGATTAAACTAGTTAAAAGGGGTGCATGAGAAAATGTGATCACAAAAATGATTAATTATAAAAATGTATCAAAATAAAAAAAAAGCACTAATCCACAGCATTCAAAATTCCTAGATTTGGGTGCAACATGGTATGTGACCACATTGTTTAAATATAAATCACAGGGGCTCTGCACTCACCATAATAACTAACAATAATAAACATAATAAACAGTGGGGTTTTGGTTCATGAATTGATCAATGCATTTAAGCTTGCAGCCACCATCACGGGACCCCACTTTACTGCAAGTCCCTACTCTATTGCTCAGAATTATAACATGGACATAGCTATCACATTAGTGTTAAACTCAGGATATGTTATCAAGGTTTAAAGCTCACAGCAACTTTGCTTTTAAATGTGAGACATTTACCAAGCACACCTGTTGCAAATCACTAAGGAAAACAGCTGACACAAGTTAGATTAAACTAGTTAAAAGGGGTGCATGAGAAAATGTGATCACAAAAATGATTAATTATAAAAATTTATCAAAATAAACAAAAAGCACTAATCCACGGCACTCACCAATCCTATATTTGGGGTGCAACATGGTATGTGACCACATTGTTTAAATAGAAATGACAGGGACTCTGCACTCACCATAATAACTACCAATAATAATAATAAACATAATAAACAGTGGGATTTTGGTTCATGAATTGATCAACGCATTTAAGCTTGCAGCCACAATCACGGGACCCCATTTTACTGCAAGTCCCTACTCTATTGCTCAGAATTATAACATGGACATAGCCATCACATTAGTGTTAAACTCAGGATATGCTATCAAGGTTTAACGCTCACAGCAACTTTTCTTTTAAATGTGAGACATTTACCAAGCACACCTGTTGCAAAGCACCTAGGAAAACAGTTGACACAAGTTAGATTAAACTAGTTAAAAGTTGTTCATGAGAAAATGTGATTACAAAAATGATTATTTATAAAAATTAATCAAAATAAACAAAAAGCACTAATCCACGGCACTCACTAATCCTAGATTTGGGGTGCAACATGGTATGTTACCACATTGTTTAAATAGAAATCACAGGTGCTCTGCCCTCACCATAATAACTAACAATAATAATAATAATAAACATAATAAACAGTGGGATTTTGGTTCATGAATTGATCAATGCATTTAAGCTTGCAGCCACCGTCACGGGACTCCACTTTACTGCAAGTCCCTACTCTATTGCTCATAATTATTATACATCTCTGATCTCATCTCCCTTCACGCTCCTCTCCGCCCTCTTCGCTCAACTAATGCACGCCACCTTTCATGCCAGCTGATTACTTCCTCCCACTCCCGTCTCCAAGATTTTGCCCGCACTGCTCCCCACCTCTGGAACTCTCTCCCACTCCGCATTAGACTCTCCACCTGTTTGCAATCCTTCAAACGGGCTCTCAAGACCCACTACTTCATCAAAGCCTTCCAGTTATCATTCTAACTCCTTGCTACATGCTCATTCGTCCCCATCTAACCCATCTGTGTCAAACCAGTTTGTCTTCCCCCACCTTTTTAGAATGTAAGCTCTCATGAGCAGGGCCATCTACCCTCTTGTGCTTCTCCTTACTATAGTGTCATTTACTTCTTACTCACCACTAGGGCACCTAACACTTGGTTGCTTATGCTCTGTTGCTTATCTGGGTGATATGGTCACTAATGTAGCAATATATATTATCCATGTCCTGTATTGTATTGTTCTGTAAGTCACTTGTATACAATTTGTTTTTGTACTTTGTAAGGCGCTGCGGAACACTTGTGGCGCCATATAAATAAATGCTAATAATAATAATAATAATTATAACTTGGACATAGCCATCACATTAATGTTAAACTCAGGATATGCTATCCAGGTTTAAAGCTCACAGCAACTTTGCTTTTAAATGTGAGACATTTACCAAGCACACCTGTTGCAAAGCACCTAGGAAAACAGCTGACACAAGTTAGATTAAACTAGTTAAAAGGGGTGCATGAGAAAATGTGATCACAAAAATGATTAATTATAAAAATGTATCAAAATAAACAAAAAGCACTAATCCACGGCACTCACCATTCCTAGATTTGGGGTGCAACATGGTATGTGACTACAATGTTTAAATAGAAATCACAGGGGCTCTGCACTCATCATAATAACTAACAATAATAAACATAAAAAACAGTGGGATTTTGGTTCATGAATTGATCAACACATTTAAGCTGGCAGCCACAATCACGGGACCCCACTTTACTGCAAGTCCCTACTCTATTGCTCAGAATTATAACATGGACATAGCCATCACATTAGTGTTAAACTCAGGATATGCTATCAAGGTTTAACACTCACAGCAACTTTTCTTTTAAATGTGAGACAGTTACCAAGCACACCTGTTGCAAAGCACCTTGGAAAACATCTGACTCAAGTTAGATTAAACTAGTTAAAAGGGGTGCATGAGAAAATGTGATCACAAAAATGATTAATTATAAAAATGTATCAAAATAAACAAAAAGCACTAATCCACGGCACTCACCATTCCTTGATTTGGGGTGCTACATGGTATGTGACCACATTGTTTAAATAGAAATCACAGGGGCTCTGCACTCACCATAATAACTACCAATAATAATAATAAACATAATAAACAGTGGGATTTTGGTTCATGAATTGATCAACGCATTTAAGCTTGCAGCCACAATCACGGGACCCCACTTTACTGCAAGTCCCTACTCTCTTGCTCAGAATTATAACATGGACATAGCCATCACATTAGTGTTAAACTCAGGATATGCTATCAATGTTTTAAGCTCACAGCAACTTTGCTTTTAAATGTGAGACATTTACCAAGCACACTTGTTGCAAAGCACCTAGGAAAACAGCTGACACAAGTTAGATTAAACTAGTTAAAAGGGGTGCATGAGAAAATGTGATCACAAAAATGATTAATTATAAAAATTTATCAAAATAAACAAAAAGCACTAATCCACGGCACTCACCAATCCTAGATTTGGGGTGCAACAAGGTATGTGACCACATTGTTTAAATAGAAATGACAGGGACTCTGCACTTACCATAATAACAACCAATAATAATAATAAACATAAAAAACAGTGGGATTTTGGTTCATGAATTGATCAACGCATTTAAGCTTGCAGCCACAATCACGGGACCCCACTTTACTGCAAGTCCCTACTCTCTTGCTCAGAATTATAACATGGACATAGCCATCACATTAGTGTTAAACTCAGGATATGCTATCAAGGTTTAACACTCACAGCAACTTTTCTTTTAAATGTGAGACAGTTACCAAGCACACCTGTTGCAAAGCACCTTGGAAAACATCTGACACAAGTTAACTTTAAACTAGTTAAACGGGGTGCATGAGAAAATGTGATCACAAAAATGATGAATTATAAAAATTTATCAAAATAAACAAAAAGCACTAATCCACGGCACTCACCATTTCTTGATTTGGGGTGCTACATGGTATGTGACCACATTGTTTAAATAGAAATCACAGGGGCTCTGCACTCACCATAATAACTAACAATAATAATAATAAACATAATAAACAGTGGGATTTTGGTTCATGAATTGATCAACGCATTTAAGCTTGCAGCCACAATCACGGGACCCCACTTTACTGCAAGTCCCTACTCTCTTGCTCAGAATTATAACATGGACATAGCCATCACATTAGTGTTAAACTCAGGATATGTTATCAAGGTTTTAAGCTCACAGCAACTTTGCTTTTAAATGTGAGACATTTACCAAGCACACTTGTTGCAAAGCACCTAGGAAAACAGCTGACACAAGTTAGATTAAACTAGTTAAAAGGGGTGCATGAGAAAATGTGATCACAAAAATGATTAATTATAAAAATGTATCAAAATTAAAAAAAGCACTAATCCACAGCAATCAAAATTCCTAGATTTGGGGTGCAACATGGTATGTGACCACATTGTTTAAATAGAAATCACAGGGGCTCTGCACTCACCATAATAACTAACAATAATAAACATAATAAACAATGGGGTTTTGGTTCATGAATTGATCAATGCATTTAAGCTTGCAGCCACAATCACGGGACCCCACTTTACTGCAAGTCCCTACTCTCTTGCTCAGAATTATAACATGGACATAGCCATCACATTAGTGTTAAACTCAGGATATGCTATCAAGGTTTAACACTCACAGCAACTTTTCTTTTAAATGTGAGACAGTTACCAAGCACACCTGTTGCAAAGCACCTTGGAAAACATCTGACTCAAGTTAGATTAAACTAGTTAAAAGGGGTGCATGAGAAAATGTGATCACAAAAATGATTAATTATAAAAATGTATCAAAATAAACAAAAAGCACTAATCCACGGCACTCACCATTCCTTGATTTGGGGTGCTACATGGTATGTGACCACATTGTTTAAATAGAAATCACAGGGGCTCTGCACTCACCATAATAACTACCAATAATAATAATAAACATAATAAACAGTGGGATTTTGGTTCATGAATTGATCAACGCATTTAAGCTTGCAGCCACAATCACGGGACCCCACTTTACTGCAAGTCCCTACTCTCTTGCTCAGAATTATAACATGGACATAGCCATCACATTAGTGTTAAACTCAGGATATGCTATCAATGTTTTAAGCTCACAGCAACTTTGCTTTTAAATGTGAGACATTTACCAAGCACACTTGTTGCAAAGCACCTAGGAAAACAGCTGACACAAGTTAGATTAAACTAGTTAAAAGGGGTGCATGAGAAAATGTGATCACAAAAATGATTAATTATAAAAATTTATCAAAATAAACAAAAAGCACTAATCCACGGCACTCACCAATCCTAGATTTGGGGTGCAACAAGGTATGTGACCACATTGTTTAAATAGAAATGACAGGGACTCTGCACTTACCATAATAACAACCAATAATAATAATAAACATAAAAAACAGTGGGATTTTGGTTCATGAATTGATCAACGCATTTAAGCTTGCAGCCACAATCACGGGACCCCACTTTACTGCAAGTCCCTACTCTCTTGCTCAGAATTATAACATGGACATAGCCATCACATTAGTGTTAAACTCAGGATATGCTATCAAGGTTTAACACTCACAGCAACTTTTCTTTTAAATGTGAGACAGTTACCAAGCACACCTGTTGCAAAGCACCTTGGAAAACATCTGACACAAGTTAACTTTAAACTAGTTAAACGGGGTGCATGAGAAAATGTGATCACAAAAATGATGAATTATAAAAATTTATCAAAATAAACAAAAAGCACTAATCCACGGCACTCACCATTTCTTGATTTGGGGTGCTACATGGTATGTGACCACATTGTTTAAATAGAAATCACAGGGGCTCTGCACTCACCATAATAACTAACAATAATAATAATAAACATAATAAACAGTGGGATTTTGGTTCATGAATTGATCAACGTATTTAAGCTTGCAGCCACAATCACGGGACCCCACTTTACTGCAAGTCCCTACTCTCTTGCTCAGAATTATAACATGGACATAGCCATCACATTAGTGTTAAACTCAGGATATGTTATCAAGGTTTTAAGCTCACAGCAACTTTTCTTTTAAATGTGAGACATTTACCAAGCACACTTGTTGCAAAGCACCTAGGAAAACAGCTGACACAAGTTAGATTAAACTAGTTAAAAGGGGTGCATGAGAAAATGTGATCACAAAAATGATTAATTATAAAAATGTATCAAAATTAAAAAAAGCACTAATCCACAGCAATCAAAATTCCTAGATTTGGGGTGCAACATGGTATGTGACCACATTGTTTAAATAGAAATCACAGGGGCTCTGCACTCACCATAATAACTAACAATAATAAACATAATAAACAATGGGGTTTTGGTTCATGAATTGATCAATGCATTTAAGCTTGCAGCCACAATCACGGGACCCCACTTTACTGCAAGTCCCTACTCTCTTGCTCAGAATTATAACATGGACATAGCCATCACATTAGTGTTAAACTCAGGATATGCTATCAAGGTTTTAAGCTAACAGCAACTTTGCTTTTAAATGTGAGACATTTACCAAGCACACTTGTTGCAAAGCACCTAGGAAAACAGCTGACACAAGTTAGATTAAACTAGTTAAAAGGGGTGCATGAGAAAATGTGATCACAAAAATGATTAATTATAAAAATGTATCAAAATAAACAAAAAGCACTAATCCACGGCACTCACCAATCCTAGATTTGGGGTGCAACATGGTATGTGACCACATTGTTTAAATAGAAATGACAGGGACTCTGTACTCACCATAATAACTACCAATAATAATAATAAACATAATAAACAGTGGGATTTTGGTTCATGAATTGATCAACGCATTTAAGCTTGCAGCCACAATCACGGGACCCCATTTTACTGCAAGTCCCTACTCTATTGCTCAGAATTATAACATGGACATAGCCATCACATTAGTGTTAAACTCAGGATATGCTATCAAGGTTTAACACTCACAGCAACTTTTCTTTTAAATGTGAGACATTTACCAAGCACACCTGTTGCAAAGCACCTAGGAAAACAGCTGACACAAGTTAGATTAAACTAGTTAAAAGTTGTTCATGAGAAAATGTGATTTCAAAATGATTATTTATAAAAATTAATCAAAATAAACAAAAATCACTAATCCACGGCACTCACTAATCCTAGATTTGGGGTGCAACATGGTATGTTACCACATTGTTTAAATAGAAATCACAGGTGCTCTGCCCACACCATAATAACTAACTATAATAATAATAAACATAAAAAACAGTGGGATTTTGGTTCATGAATTGATCAATGCATTTAAGCTTGCAGCCACCGTCACGGGACTCCACTTTACTGCAAGTCCCTACTCTATTGCTCAGAATTATAACATGGACATAGCCATCACATTACTGTTAAACTCAGGATATGCTATCAAGGTTTAAAGCTCACAGCAAGTTTGCTTTTAAATGTGAGACATTTACAAGCACACCTGTTGCAAAGCACCTAGGAAAACAGCAGACACAAGTTAGATTAAACTAGTTAAAAGGGGTGCATGAGAAAATGTGATCACAAAAATGATTAATTATAAAAATTAATCAAAATAAACAAAAAGCACTAATCCACGGCACTCACCATTCCTAGATTTGGGGTGCAACATGGTATGTGACCACAATGTTTAAAAAGAAATCACAGGGGCTCTTCACTCATCATAATAACTAACAATAATAAACATAATAAACAGTGTGGTTTCGGTTCATGAATTGATCAATGCATTTAAGCTTGCAGCCACCATCACGGGACCCCACTTTACTGCAAGTCCCTACTCTATTGCTCAGAATTATAACATGGACATAGCCATCACATTAGTGTTAAACTCAGGATATGCTATCAAGGTTTAAAGCTCACAGCAATTTTGCTTTTCAATGTGAGACAGTTACCAAGCACACCTGTTGCAAAGCACCTTGGAAAACATCTGACACAAGTTAGATTAAACTAGTTAAAAGGGGTGCATGAGAAAATGTGATCACAAAAATGATTAATTATAAAAATGTATCAAAATAAACAAAAAGCACTAATCCACGGCACTCACCATTCCTTGATTTGGGGTGCTACATGGTATGTGACCACATTGTTTAAATAGAAATCACAGGGGCTCTGCACTCACCATAATAACTACCAATAATAATAATAAACATAATAAACAGTGGGATTTTGGTTCATGAATTGATCAACGCATTTAAGCTTGCAGCCACAATCACGGGACCCCACTTTACTGCAAGTCCCTACTCTCTTGCTCAGAATTATAACATGGACATAGCCATCACATTAGTGTTAAACTCAGGATATGCTATCAATGTTTTAAGCTCACAGCAACTTTGCTTTTAAATGTGAGACATTTACCAAGCACACTTGTTGCAAAGCACCTAGGAAAACAGCTGACACAAGTTAGATTAAACTAGTTAAAAGGGGTGCATGAGAAAATGTGATCACAAAAATGATTAATTATAAAAATTTATCAAAATAAACAAAAAGCACTAATCCACGGCACTCACCAATCCTAGATTTGGGGTGCAACAAGGTATGTGACCACATTGTTTAAATAGAAATGACAGGGACTCTGCACTTACCATAATAACAACCAATAATAATAATAAACATAAAAAACAGTGGGATTTTGGTTCATGAATTGATCAACGCATTTAAGCTTGCAGCCACAATCACGGGACCCCACTTTACTGCAAGTCCCTACTCTCTTGCTCAGAATTATAACATGGACATAGCCATCACATTAGTGTTAAACTCAGGATATGCTATCAAGGTTTAACACTCACAGCAACTTTTCTTTTAAATGTGAGACAGTTACCAAGCACACCTGTTGCAAAGCACCTTGGAAAACATCTGACACAAGTTAACTTTAAACTAGTTAAACGGGGTGCATGAGAAAATGTGATCACAAAAATGATGAATTATAAAAATTTATCAAAATAAACAAAAAGCACTAATCCACGGCACTCACCATTTCTTGATTTGGGGTGCTACATGGTATGTGACCACATTGTTTAAATAGAAATCACAGGGGCTCTGCACTCACCATAATAACTAACAATAATAATAATAAACATAATAAACAGTGGGGTTTTGGTTCATGAATTGATCAATGCATTTAAGCTTGCAGCCACCGTCACGGGACTCCACTTTACTGCAAGTCCCTACTCTATTGCTCAGAATTATAACATGGACATAGCCATCACATTACTGTTAAACTCAGGATATGCTATCAAGGTTTAAAGCTCACAGCAATTTTGCTTTTCAATGTGAGACAGTTACCAAGCACACCTGTTGCAAAGCACCTTGGAAAACATCTGACACAAGTTAGATTAAACTAGTTAAAAGGGGTGCATGAGAAAATGTGATCACAAAAATGATTAATTATAAAAATTAATCAAAATAAACAAAAAGCACTAATCCACGGCACTCACCATTCCTAGATTTGGGGTGCAACATGGTATGTGACCACAATGTTTAAAAAGAAATCACAGGGGCTCTTCACTCATCATAATAACTAACAATAATAAACATAATAAACAGTGGGGTTTCGGTTCATGAATTGATCAATGCATTTAAGCTTGCAGCCACCATCACGGGACCCCACTTTACTGCAAGTCCCTACTCTATTGCTCAGAATTATAACATGGACATAGCCATCACATTAGTGTTAAACTCAGGATATGCTATCAAGGTTTAAAGCTCACAGCAATTTTGCTTTTCAATGTGAGACAGTTACCAAGCACACCTGTTGCAAAGCACCTTGGAAAACATCTGACACAAGTTAGATTAAACTAGTTAAAAGGGGTGCATGAGAAAATGTGATCACAAAAATGATTTATTATAAAAATGTATAAAAATAAACAAAAAGCACTAATCCACGGCACTCACCATTCCTTGATTTGGGGTGCTACATGGTATGTGACCACATTGTTTAAATAGAAATCACAGGGGCTCTGCACTCACCATAATAACTAACAATAATAATAATAAACATAATAAACAGTGGGATTTTGGTTCATGAATTGATCAACGCATTTAAGCTTGCAGCCACAATCACGGGACCCCACTTTACTGCAAGTCCCTACTCTCTTGCTCAGAATTATAACATGGACATAGCCATCACATTAGTGTTAAATACAGGATATGCTATCAAGGTTTAAAGATTACAGCAACTTTGCTTTTAAATGTGAGACATTTACCAAGCACACTTATTGAAAAGCACCTAGGAAATCAGCTGACAGAAGTTAGATTAAACTAGTTAAAAGGGGTGCTTGAGAAAATGTGATCACAAAAATGATTAATTATAAAAATTAATCAAAATAAACAAAAAGCACTAATCCACGGCACTCACCAATCTTAGATTTGAGGTGCAACATGGTATGTGACCACATTGTTTAAATAGAAATGACAGGGACTCTGCACTCACCATAATAACTACCAATAATAATAATAAACATAATAAACAGTGGGATTTTGGTTCATGAATTGATCAACGCATTTAAGCTTGCAGCCACAATCACGGGACCCCACTTTACTGCAAGTCCCTACTCTCTTGCTCAGAATTATAACATGGACATAGCCATCACATTAGTGTTAAACTCAGGATATGCTATCAAGTTTTAACACTCACAGCAACTTTTCTTTTAAATGTGAGACAGTTACCAAGCACACCTGTTGCAAAGCACCTTGGAAAACATCTGACACAAGTTAGATTAAACTAGTTAAAAGGGGTGCATGAGAAAATGTGATCACAAAAATGATTAATTATAAAAATGTATCAAAATAAACAAAAAGCACTAATCCACGGCACTCACCATTCCTTGATTTGGGGTGCTACATGGTATGTGAACACATTGTTTAAATAGAAATCACAGGGGCTCTGCACTCACCATAATAACTAACAATAATAATAATAAACATAATAAACAGTGGGATTTTGGTTCATGAATTGATCAACGCATTTAAGCTTGCAGCCACAATCACGGGACCCCACTTTACTGCAAGTCCCTACTCTCTTGCTCATAATTATAACATGGACATAGCCTTCACATTAGTGTTAAACTCAGGAAATGCTATCAAGGTTTTAAGCTCACAGCAACTTTGCTTTTAAATGTGAGACATTTACCAAGCACACTTGTTGAAAAGCACCTAGGAAAACAGCTGACACAAGTTAGATTAAACTAGTTAAAAGGGGTGCATGAGAAAATGTGATCACAAAAATGATTAATTATAAAAATGTATCAAAATAAAAAAAAAGCACTAATCCACAGCATTCAAAATTCCTAGATTTGGGTGCAACATGGTATGTGACCACATTGTTTAAATATAAATCACAGGGGCTCTGCACTCACCATAATAACTAACAATAATAAACATAATAAACAGTGGGGTTTTGGTTCATGAATTGATCAATGCATTTAAGCTTGCAGCCACCATCACGGGACCCCACTTTACTGCAAGTCCCTACTCTATTGCTCAGAATTATAACATGGACATAGCTATCACATTAGTGTTAAACTCAGGATATGTTATCAAGGTTTAAAGCTCACAGCAACTTTGCTTTTAAATGTGAGACATTTACCAAGCACACCTGTTGCAAATCACTAAGGAAAACAGCTGACACAAGTTAGATTAAACTAGTTAAAAGGGGTGCATGAGAAAATGTGATCACAAAAATGATTAATTATAAAAATTTATCAAAATAAACAAAAAGCACTAATCCACGGCACTCACCAATCCTATATTTGGGGTGCAACATGGTATGTGACCACATTGTTTAAATAGAGATGACAGGGACTCTGCACTCACCATAATAACTACCAATAATAATAATAAACATAATAAACAGTGGGATTTTGGTTCATGAATTGATCAACGCATTTAAGCTTGCAGCCACAATCACGGGACCCCATTTTACTGCAAGTCCCTACTCTATTGCTCAGAATTATAACATGGACATAGCCATCACATTAGTGTTAAACTCAGGATATGCTATCAAGGTTTAACGCTCACAGCAACTTTTCTTTTAAATGTGAGACATTTACCAAGCACACCTGTTGCAAAGCACCTAGGAAAACAGCTGACACAAGTTAGATTAAACTAGTTAAAAGTTGTTCATGAGAAAATGTGATTACAAAAATGATTATTTATAAAAATTAATCAAAATAAACAAAAAGCACTAATCCACGGCACTCACTAATCCTAGATTTGGGGTGCAACATGGTATGTTACCACATTGTTTAAATAGAAATCACAGGTGCTCTGCCCTCACCATAATAACTAACAATAATAATAATAATAAACATAATAAACAGTGGGATTTTGGTTCATGAATTGATCAATGCATTTAAGCTTGCAGCCACCGTCACGGGACTCCACTTTACTGCAAGTCCCTACTCTATTGCTCATAATTATTATACATCTCTGATCTCATCTCCCTTCACGCTCCTCTCCGCCCTCTTCGCTCAACTAATGCACGCCGCCTTTCATGCCAGCTGATTACTTCCTCCCACTCCCGTCTCCAAGATTTTGCCCGCACTGCTCCCCACCTCTGGAACTCTCTCCCACTCCGCATTAGACTCTCCACCTGTTTGCAATCCTTCAAACGGGCTCTCAAGACCCACTACTTCATCAAAGCCTTCCAGCTATCATTCTAACTCCTTGCTACATGCTCATTCGTCCCCATCTAACCCATCTGTGTCAAACCAGTTTGTCTTCCCCCACCTTTTTAGAATGTAAGCTCTCATGAGCAGGGCCATCTACCCTCTTGTGCTTCTCCTTACTATAGTGTCATTTACTTCTTACTCACCACTAGGGCACCTAACACTTGGTTGCTTATGCTCTGTTGCTTATCTGGGTGATATGGTCACTAATGTAGCAATATATATTATCCATGTCCTGTATTGTATTGTTCTGTAAGTCACTTGTATACAATTTGTTTTTGTACTTTGTAAGGCGCTGCGGAACACTTGTGGCGCCATATAAATAAATGCTAATAATAATAATAATAATTATAACTTGGACATAGCCATCACATTAGTGTTAAACTCAGGATATGCTATCAAGGTTTAAAGCTCACAGCAACTTTGCTTTTAAATGTGAGACATTTACCAAGCACACCTGTTGCAAAGCACCTAGGAAAACAGCTGACACAAGTTAGATTAAACTAGTTAAAAGGGGTGCATGAGAAAATGTGATCACAAAAATGATTAATTATAAAAATTAATCAAAATAAACAAAAAGCACTAATCCACGGCACTCACCATTCCTAGATTTGGGGTGCAACATGGTATGTGACTACAATGTTTAAATAGAAATCACAGGGGCTCTGCACTCATCATAATAACTAACAATAATAAACATAAAAAACAGTGGGATTTTGGTTCATGAATTGATCAACACATTTAAGCTGGCAGCCACAATCACGGGACCCCACTTTACTGCAAGTCCCTACTCTATTGCTCAGAATTATAACATGGACATAGCCATCACATTAGTGTTAAACTCAGGATATGCTATCAAGGTTTAACACTCACAGCAACTTTTCTTTTAAATGTGAGACAGTTACCAAGCACACCTGTTGCAAAGCACCTTGGAAAACATCTGACTCAAGTTAGATTAAACTAGTTAAAAGGGGTGCATGAGAAAATGTGATCACAAAAATGATTAATTATAAAAATGTATCAAAATAAACAAAAAGCACTAATCCACGGCACTCACCATTCCTTGATTTGGGGTGCTACATGGTATGTGACCACATTGTTTAAATAGAAATCACAGGGGCTCTGCACTCACCATAATAACTACCAATAATAATAATAAACATAATAAACAGTGGGATTTTGGTTCATGAATTGATCAACGCATTTAAGCTTGCAGCCACAATCACGGGACCCCACTTTACTGCAAGTCCCTACTCTCTTGCTCAGAATTATAACATGGACATAGCCATCACATTAGTGTTAAACTCAGGATATGCTATCAATGTTTTAAGCTCACAGCAACTTTGCTTTTAAATGTGAGACATTTACCAAGCACAATTGTTGCAAAGCACCTAGGAAAACAGCTGACACAAGTTAGATTAAACTAGTTAAAAGGGGTGCATGAGAAAATGTGATCACAAAAATGATTAATTATAAAAATTTATCAAAATAAACAAAAAGCACTAATCCACGGCACTCACCAATCCTAGATTTGGGGTGCAACAAGGTATGTGACCACATTGTTTAAATAGAAATGACAGGGACTCTGCACTTACCATAATAACAACCAATAATAATAATAAACATAAAAAACAGTGGGATTTTGGTTCATGAATTGATCAACGCATTTAAGCTTGCAGCCACAATCACGGGACCCCACTTTACTGCAAGTCCCTACTCTCTTGCTCAGAATTATAACATGGACATAGCCATCACATTAGTGTTAAACTCAGGATATGCTATCAAGGTTTAACACTCACAGCAACTTTTCTTTTAAATGTGAGACAGTTACCAAGCACACCTGTTGCAAAGCACCTTGGAAAACATCTGACACAAGTTAACTTTAAACTAGTTAAACGGGGTGCATGAGAAAATGTGATCACAAAAATGATGAATTATAAAAATTTATCAAAATAAACAAAAAGCACTAATCCACGGCACTCACCATTTCTTGATTTGGGGTGCTACATGGTATGTGACCACATTGTTTAAATAGAAATCACAGGGGCTCTGCACTCACCATAATAACTAACAATAATAATAATAAACATAATAAACAGTGGGATTTTGGTTCATGAATTGATCAACGCATTTAAGCTTGCAGCCACAATCACGGGACCCCACTTTACTGCAAGTCCCTACTCTCTTGCTCAGAATTATAACATGGACAAAGCCATCACATTACTTTTAAACTCAGGATATGCTATCAAGGTTTAAAGCTCACAGCAAGTTTGCTTTTAAATGTGAGACATTTACAAAGCACACCTGTTGCAAAGCACCTAGGAAAACAGCTGACAAAAGTTAGATTAAACTAGTTAAAAGGGGTGCATGAGAAAATGTGATCACAAAAATGATTAATTATAAAAATTAATCAAAATAAACAAAAAGCACTAATCCACGGCACTCACCATTCCTAGATTTGGGGTGCAACATGGTATGTGACCACAATGTTTAAATAGAAATCACAGGGGCTCTGCACTCATCATAATAACTAACAATAATAAACATAATAAACAGTGGGGTTTCGGTTCATGAATTGATCAATGCATTTAAGCTTGCAGCCACCATCACGGGACCCCACTTTACTGCAAGTCCCTACTCTATTGCTCAGAATTATAACATGGACATAGCCATCACATTAGTGTTAAACTCAGGATATGCTATCAAGGTTTAAAGCTCACAGCAACTTTGCTTTTAAATGTGAGACATTTACCAAGCACACCTGTTGCAAAGCACCTAGGAAAACAGCTGACACAAGTTAGATTAAACTAGTTAAAAGGGGTGCATGAGAAAATGTGATCACAAAAATGATTAATTATAAAAATTAATCAAAATAAACAAAAAGCACTAATCCACGGCACTCACCTTTCCTAGATTTGGGGTGCAACATGGTATGTGACTACAATGTTTAAATAGAAATCACAGGGGCTCTGCACTCATCATAATAACTAACAATAATAAACATAAAAAACAGTGGGATTTTGGTTCATGAATTGATCAACACATTTAAGCTGGCAGCCACAATCACGGGACCCCACTTTACTGCAAGTCCCTACTCTATTGCTCAGAATTATAACATGGACATAGCCATCACATTAGTGTTAAACTCAGGATATGCTATCAAGGTTTAACACTCACAGCAACTTTTCTTTTAAATGTGAGACAGTTACCAAGCACACCTGTTGCAAAGCACCTTGGAAAACATCTGACTCAAGTTAGATTAAACTAGTTAAAAGGGGTGCATGAGAAAATGTGATCACAAAAATGATTAATTATAAAAATGTATCAAAATAAACAAAAAGCACTAATCCACGGCACTCACCATTCCTTGATTTGGGGTGCTACATGGTATGTGACCACATTGTTTAAATAGAAATCACAGGGGCTCTGCACTCACCATAATAACTACCAATAATAATAATAAACATAATAAACAGTGGGATTTTGGTTCATGAATTGATCAACGCATTTAAGCTTGCAGCCACAATCACGGGACCCCACTTTACTGCAAGTCCCTACTCTCTTGCTCAGAATTATAACATGGACATAGCCATCACATTAGTGTTAAACTCAGGATATGCTATCAATGTTTTAAGCTCACAGCAACTTTGCTTTTAAATGTGAGACATTTACCAAGCACACTTGTTGCAAAGCACCTAGGAAAACAGCTGACACAAGTTAGATTAAACTAGTTAAAAGGGGTGCATGAGAAAATGTGATCACAAAAATGATTAATTATAAAAATTTATCAAAATAAACAAAAAGCACTAATCCACGGCACTCACCAATCCTAGATTTGGGGTGCAACAAGGTATGTGACCACATTGTTTAAATAGAAATGACAGGGACTCTGCACTTACCATAATAACAACCAATAATAATAATAAACATAAAAAACAGTGGGATTTTGGTTCATGAATTGATCAACGCATTTAAGCTTGCAGCCACAATCACGGGACCCCACTTTACTGCAAGTCCCTACTCTCTTGCTCAGAATTATAACATGGACATAGCCATCACATTAGTGTTAAACTCAGGATATGCTATCAAGGTTTAACACTCACAGCAACTTTTCTTTTAAATGTGAGACAGTTACCAAGCACACCTGTTGCAAAGCACCTTGGAAAACATCTGACACAAGTTAACTTTAAACTAGTTAAATGGGGTGCATGAGAAAATGTGATCACAAAAATGATGAATTATAAAAATTTATCAAAATAAACAAAAAGCACTAATCCACGGCACTCACCATTTCTTGATTTGGGGTGCTACATGGTATGTGACCACATTGTTTAAATAGAAATCACAGGGGCTCTGCACTCACCATAATAACTAACAATAATAATAATAAACATAATAAACAGTGGGATTTTGGTTCATGAATTGATCAACGCATTTAAGCTTGCAGCCACAATCACGGGACCCCACTTTACTGCAAGTCCCTACTCTCTTGCTCAGAATTATAACATGGACATAGCCATCACATTAGTGTTAAACTCAGGATATGTTATCAAGGTTTTAAGCTCACAGCAACTTTGCTTTTAAATGTGAGACATTTACCAAGCACACTTGTTGCAAAGCACCTAGGAAAACAGCTGACACAAGTTAGATTAAACTAGTTAAAAGGGGTGCATGAGAAAATGTGATCACAAAAATGATTAATTATAAAAATGTATCAAAATTAAAAAAAGCACTAATCCACAGCAATCAAAATTCCTAGATTTGGGGTGCAACATGGTATGTGACCACATTGTTTAAATAGAAATCACAGGGGCTCTGCACTCACCATAATAACTAACAATAATAAACATAATAAACAATGGGGTTTTGGTTCATGAATTGATCAATGCATTTAAGCTTGCAGCCACAATCACGGGACCCCACTTTACTGCAAGTCCCTACTCTCTTGCTCAGAATTATAACATGGACATAGCCATCACATTAGTGTTAAACTCAGGATATGCTATCAAGGTTTAACACTCACAGCAACTTTTCTTTTAAATGTGAGACAGTTACCAAGCACACCTGTTGCAAAGCACCTTGGAAAACATCTGACTCAAGTTAGATTAAACTAGTTAAAAGGGGTGCATGAGAAAATGTGATCACAAAAATGATTAATTATAAAAATGTATCAAAATAAACAAAAAGCACTAATCCACGGCACTCACCATTCCTTGATTTGGGGTGCTACATGGTATGTGACCACATTGTTTAAATAGAAATCACAGGGGCTCTGCACTCACCATAATAACTAACAATAATAATAATAAACATAATAAACAGTGGGATTTTGGTTCATGAATTGATCAACGCATTTAAGCTTGCAGCCACAATCACGGGACCCCACTTTACTGCAAGTCCCTACTCTCTTGCTCAGAATTATAACATGGACATAGCCATCACATTAGTGTTAAACTCAGGATATGCTATCAATGTTTTAAGCTCACAGCAACTTTGCTTTTAAATGTGAGACATTTACCAAGCACACTTGTTGCAAAGCACCTAGGAAAACAGCTGACACAAGTTAGATTAAACTAGTTAAAAGGGGTGCATGAGAAAATGTGATCACAAAAATGATTAATTATAAAAATTTATCAAAATAAACAAAAAGCACTAATCCACGGCACTCACCAATCCTAGATTTGGGGTGCAACAAGGTATGTGACCACATTGTTTAAATAGAAATGACAGGGACTCTGCACTTACCATAATAACAACCAATAATAATAATAAACATAAAAAACAGTGGGATTTTGGTTCATGAATTGATCAACGCATTTAAGCTTGCAGCCACAATCACGGGACCCCACTTTACTGCAAGTCCCTACTCTCTTGCTCAGAATTATAACATGGACATAGCCATCACATTAGTGTTAAACTCAGGATATGCTATCAAGGTTTAACACTCACAGCAACTTTTCTTTTAAATGTGAGACAGTTACCAAGCACACCTGTTGCAAAGCACCTTGGAAAACATCTGACTCAAGTTAGATTAAACTAGTTAAAAGGGGTGCATGAGAAAATGTGATCACAAAAATGATTAATTATAAAAATGTATCAAAATAAACAAAAAGCACTAATCCACGGCACTCACCATTCCTTGATTTGGGGTGCTACATGGTATGTGACCACATTGTTTAAATAGAAATCACAGGGGCTCTGCACTCACCATAATAACTAACAATAATAATAATAAACATAATAAACAGTGGGATTTTGGTTCATGAATTGATCAACGCATTTAAGCTTGCAGCCACAATCACGGGACCCCACTTTACTGCAAGTCCCTACTCTCTTGCTCAGAATTATAACATGGACATAGCCATCACATTAGTGTTAAACTCAGGATATGTTATCAAGGTTTTAAGCTCACAGCAACTTTGCTTTTAAATGTGAGACATTTACCAAGCACACTTGTTGCAAAGCACCTAGGAAAACAGCTGACACAAGTTAGATTAAACTAGTTAAAAGGGGTGCATGAGAAAATGTGATCACAAAAATGATTAATTATAAAAATGTATCAAAATTAAAAAAAGCACTAATCCACAGCAATCAAAATTCCTAGATTTGGGGTGCAACATGGTATGTGACCACATTGTTTAAATAGAAATCACAGGGGCTCTGCACTCACCATAATAACTAACAATAATAAACATAATAAACAATGGGGTTTTGGTTCATGAATTGATCAATGCATTTAAGCTTGCAGCCACAATCACGGGACCCCACTTTACTGCAAGTCCCTACTCTCTTGCTCAGAATTATAACATGGACATAGCCATCACATTAGTGTTAAACTCAGGATATGCTATCAAGGTTTAACACTCACAGCAACTTTTCTTTTAAATGTGAGACAGTTACCAAGCACACCTGTTGCAAAGCACCTTGGAAAACATCTGACTCAAGTTAGATTAAACTAGTTAAAAGGGGTGCATGAGAAAATGTGATCACAAAAATGATTAATTATAAAAATGTATCAAAATAAACAAAAAGCACTAATCCACGGCACTCACCATTCCTTGATTTGGGGTGCTACATGGTATGTGACCACATTGTTTAAATAGAAATCACAGGGGCTCTGCACTCACCATAATAACTACCAATAATAATAATAAACATAATAAACAGTGGGATTTTGGTTCATGAATTGATCAACGCATTTAAGCTTGCAGCCACAATCACGGGACCCCACTTTACTGCAAGTCCCTACTCTCTTGCTCAGAATTATAACATGGACATAGCCATCACATTAGTGTTAAACTCAGGATATGCTATCAATGTTTTAAGCTCACAGCAACTTTGCTTTTAAATGTGAGACATTTACCAAGCACACTTGTTGCAAAGCACCTAGGAAAACAGCTGACACAAGTTAGATTAAACTAGTTAAAAGGGGTGCATGAGAAAATGTGATCACAAAAATGATTAATTATAAAAATTTATCAAAATAAACAAAAAGCACTAATCCACGGCACTCACCAATCCTAGATTTGGGGTGCAACAAGGTATGTGACCACATTGTTTAAATAGAAATGACAGGGACTCTGCACTTACCATAATAACAACCAATAATAATAATAAACATAAAAAACAGTGGGATTTTGGTTCATGAATTGATCAACGCATTTAAGCTTGCAGCCACAATCACGGGACCCCACTTTACTGCAAGTCCCTACTCTCTTGCTCAGAATTATAACATGGACATAGCCATCACATTAGTGTTAAACTCAGGATATGCTATCAAGGTTTAACACTCACAGCAACTTTTCTTTTAAATGTGAGACAGTTACCAAGCACACCTGTTGCAAAGCACCTTGGAAAACATCTGACACAAGTTAACTTTAAACTAGTTAAACGGGGTGCATGAGAAAATGTGATCACAAAAATGATGAATTATAAAAATTTATCAAAATAAACAAAAAGCACTAATCCACGGCACTCACCATTTCTTGATTTGGGGTGCTACATGGTATGTGACCACATTGTTTAAATAGAAATCACAGGGGCTCTGCACTCACCATAATAACTAACAATAATAATAATAAACATAATAAACAGTGGGATTTTGGTTCATGAATTGATCAACGTATTTAAGCTTGCAGCCACAATCACGGGACCCCACTTTACTGCAAGTCCCTACTCTCTTGCTCAGAATTATAACATGGACATAGCCATCACATTAGTGTTAAACTCAGGATATGTTATCAAGGTTTTAAGCTCACAGCAACTTTGCTTTTAAATGTGAGACATTTACCAAGCACACTTGTTGCAAAGCACCTAGGAAAACAGCTGACACAAGTTAGATTAAACTAGTTAAAAGGGGTGCATGAGAAAATGTGATCACAAAAATGATTAATTATAAAAATGTATCAAAATTAAAAAAAGCACTAATCCACAGCAATCAAAATTCCTAGATTTGGGGTGCAACATGGTATGTGACCACATTGTTTAAATAGAAATCACAGGGGCTCTGCACTCACCATAATAACTAACAATAATAAACATAATAAACAATGGGGTTTTGGTTCATGAATTGATCAATGCATTTAAGCTTGCAGCCACAATCACGGGACCCCACTTTACTGCAAGTCCCTACTCTCTTGCTCAGAATTATAACATGGACATAGCCATCACATTAGTGTTAAACTCAGGATATGCTATCAAGGTTTTAAGCTAACAGCAACTTTGCTTTTAAATGTGAGACATTTACCAAGCACACTTGTTGCAAAGCACCTAGGAAAACAGCTGACACAAGTTAGATTAAACTAGTTAAAAGGGGTGCATGAGAAAATGTGATCACAAAAATGATTAATTATAAAAATTTATCAAAATAAACAAAAAGCACTAATCCACGGCACTCACCAATCCTAGATTTGGGGTGCAACATGGTATGTGACCACATTGTTTAAATAGAAATGACAGGGACTCTGTACTCACCATAATAACTACCAATAATAATAATAAACATAATAAACAGTGGGATTTTGGTTCATGAATTGATCAACGCATTTAAGCTTGCAGCCACAATCACGGGACCCCATTTTACTGCAAGTCCCTACTCTATTGCTCAGAATTATAACATGGACATAGCCATCACATTAGTGTTAAACTCAGGATATGCTATCAAGGTTTAACACTCACAGCAACTTTTCTTTTAAATGTGAGACATTTACCAAGCACACCTGTTGCAAAGCACCTAGGAAAACAGCTGACACAAGTTAGATTAAACTAGTTAAAAGTTGTTCATGAGAAAATGTGATTTCAAAATGATTATTTATAAAAATTAATCAAAATAAACAAAAATCACTAATCCACGGCACTCACTAATCCTAGATTTGGGGTGCAACATGGTATGTTACCACATTGTTTAAATAGAAATCACAGGTGCTCTGCCCACACCATAATAACTAACTATAATAATAATAAACATAAAAAACAGTGGGATTTTGGTTCATGAATTGATCAATGCATTTAAGCTTGCAGCCACCGTCACGGGACTCCACTTTACTGCAAGTCCCTACTCTATTGCTCAGAATTATAACATGGACATAGCCATCACATTACTGTTAAACTCAGGATATGCTATCAAGGTTTAAAGCTCACAGCAAGTTTGCTTTTAAATGTGAGACATTTACAAGCACACCTGTTGCAAAGCACCTAGGAAAACAGCAGACACAAGTTAGATTAAACTAGTTAAAAGGGGTGCATGAGAAAATGTGATCACAAAAATGATTAATTATAAAAATTAATCAAAATAAACAAAAAGCACTAATCCACGGCACTCACCATTCCTAGATTTGGGGTGCAACATGGTATGTGACCACAATGTTTAAAAAGAAATCACAGGGGCTCTTCACTCATCATAATAACTAACAATAATAAACATAATAAACAGTGGGGTTTCGGTTCATGAATTGATCAATGCATTTAAGCTTGCAGCCACCATCACGGGACCCCACTTTACTGCAAGTCCCTACTCTATTGCTCAGAATTATAACATGGACATAGCCATCACATTAGTGTTAAACTCAGGATATGCTATCAAGGTTTAAAGCTCACAGCAATTTTGCTTTTCAATGTGAGACAGTTACCAAGCACACCTGTTGCAAAGCACCTTGGAAAACATCTGACACAAGTTAGATTAAACTAGTTAAAAGGGGTGCATGAGAAAATGTGATCACAAAAATGATTAATTCTAAAAATGTATCAAAATAAACAAAAAGCACTAATCCACGGCACTCACCATTCCTTGATTTGGGGTGCTACATGGTATGTGACCACATTGTTTAAATAGAAATCACAGGGGCTCTGCACTCACCATAATAACTACCAATAATAATAATAAACATAATAAACAGTGGGATTTTGGTTCATGAATTGATCAACGCATTTAAGCTTGCAGCCACAATCACGGGACCCCACTTTACTGCAAGTCCCTACTCTCTTGCTCAGAATTATAACATGGACATAGCCATCACATTAGTGTTAAACTCAGGATATGCTATCAATGTTTTAAGCTCACAGCAACTTTGCTTTTAAATGTGAGACATTTACCAAGCACACTTGTTGCAAAGCACCTAGGAAAACAGCTGACACAAGTTAGATTAAACTAGTTAAAAGGGGTGCATGAGATAATGTGATCACAAAAATGATTAATTATAAAAATTTATCAAAATAAACAAAAAGCACTAATCCACGGCACTCACCAATCCTAGATTTGGGGTGCAACAAGGTATGTGACCACATTGTTTAAATAGAAATGACAGGGACTCTGCACTTACCATAATAACAACCAATAATAATAATAAACATAAAAAACAGTGGGATTTTGGTTCATGAATTGATCAACGCATTTAAGCTTGCAGCCACAATCACGGGACCCCACTTTACTGCAAGTCCCTACTCTCTTGCTCAGAATTATAACATGGACATAGCCATCACATTAGTGTTAAACTCAGGATATGCTATCAAGGTTTAACACTCACAGCAACTTTTCTTTTAAATGTGAGACAGTTACCAAGCACACCTGTTGCAAAGCACCTTGGAAAACATCTGACACAAGTTAACTTTAAACTAGTTAAACGGGGTGCATGAGAAAATGTGATCACAAAAATGATGAATTATAAAAATTTATCAAAATAAACAAAAAGCACTAATCCACGGCACTCACCATTTCTTGATTTGGGGTGCTACATGGTATGTGACCACATTGTTTAAATAGAAATCACAGGGGCTCTGCACTCACCATAATAACTAACAATAATAATAATAAACATAATAAACAGTGGGGTTTTGGTTCATGAATTGATCAATGCATTTAAGCTTGCAGCCACCGTCACGGGACTCCACTTTACTGCAAGTCCCTACTCTATTGCTCAGAATTATAACATGGACATAGCCATCACATTACTGTTAAACTCAGGATATGCTATCAAGGTTTAAAGCTCACAGCAAGTTTGCTTTTAAATGTGAGACATTTACAAGCACACCTGTTGCAAAGCACCTAGGAAAACAGCTGACACAAGTTAGATTAAACTAGTTAAAAGGGGTGCATGAGAAAATGTGATCACAAAAATGATTAATTATAAAAATTAATCAAAATAAACAAAAAGCACTAATCCACGGCACTCACCATTCCTAGATTTGGGGTGCAACATGGTATGTGACCACAATGTTTAAAAAGAAATCACAGGGGCTCTTCACTCATCATAATAACTAACAATAATAAACATAATAAACAGTGGGGTTTCGGTTCATGAATTGATCAATGCATTTAAGCTTGCAGCCACCATCACGGGACCCCACTTTACTGCAAGTCCCTACTCTATTGCTCAGAATTATAACATGGACATAGCCATCACATTAGTGTTAAACTCAGGATATGCTATCAAGGTTTAAAGCTCACAGCAATTTTGCTTTTCAATGTGAGACAGTTACCAAGCACACCTGTTGCAAAGCACCTTGGAAAACATCTGACACAAGTTAGATTAAACTAGTTAAAAGGGGTGCATGAGAAAATGTGATCACAAAAATGATTTATTATAAAAATGTATAAAAATAAACAAAAAGCACTAATCCACGGCACTCACCATTCCTTGATTTGGGGTGCTACATGGTATGTGACCACATTGTTTAAATAGAAATCACAGGGGCTCTGCACTCACCATAATAACTAACAATAATAATAATAAACATAATAAACAGTGGGATTTAGGTTCATGAATTGATCAACGCATTTAAGCTTGCAGCCACAATCACGGGACCCCACTTTACTGCAAGTCCCTACTCTCTTGCTCAGAATTATAACATGGACATAGCCATCACATTAGTGTTAAATACAGGATATGCTATCAAGGTTTAAAGATTACAGCAACTTTGCTTTTAAATGTGAGACATTTACCAAGCACACTTATTGAAAAGCACCTAGGAAATCAGCTGACAGAAGTTAGATTAAACTAGTTAAAAGGGGTGCTTGAGAAAATGTGATCACAAAAATGATTAATTATAAAAATTAATCAAAATAAACAAAAAGCACTAATCCACGGCACTCACCAATCTTAGATTTGAGGTGCAACATGGTATGTGACCACATTGTTTAAATAGAAATGACAGGGACTCTGCACTCACCATAATAACTACCAATAATAATAATAAACATAATAAACAGTGGGATTTTGGTTCATGAATTGATCAACGCATTTAAGCTTGCAGCCACAATCACGGGACCCCACTTTACTGCAAGTCCCTACTCTCTTGCTCAGAATTATAACATGGACATAGCCATCACATTAGTGTTAAACTCAGGATATGCTATCAAGTTTTAACACTCACAGCAACTTTTCTTTTAAATGTGAGACAGTTACCAAGCACACCTGTTGCAAAGCACCTTGGAAAACATCTGACACAAGTTAGATTAAACTAGTTAAAAGGGGTGCATGAGAAAATGTGATCACAAAAATGATTAATTATAAAAATGTATCAAAATAAACAAAAAGCACTAATCCACGGCACTCACCATTCCTTGATTTGGGGTGCTACATGGTATGTGAACACATTGTTTAAATAGAAATCACAGGGGCTCTGCACTCACCATAATAACTAACAATAATAATAATAAACATAATAAACAGTGGGATTTTGGTTCATGAATTGATCAACGCATTTAAGCTTGCAGCCACAATCACGGGACCCCACTTTACTGCAAGTCCCTACTCTCTTGCTCATAATTATAACATGGACATAGCCTTCACATTAGTGTTAAACTCAGGAAATGCTATCAAGGTTTTAAGCTCACAGCAACTTTGCTTTTAAATATGAGACATTTACCAAGCACACTTGTTGAAAAGCACCTAGGAAAACAGCTGACACAAGTTAGATTAAACTAGTTAAAAGGGGTGCATGAGAAAATGTGATCACAAAAATGATTAATTATAAAAATGTATCAAAATAAACAAAAAGCACTAATCCACAGCAATCAAAATTCCTAGATTTGGGGTGCAACATGGTATGTGACCACATTGTTTAAATAGAAATCACAGGGGCTCTGCACTCACCATAATAACTAACAATAATAAACATAATAAACAGTGGGGTTTTGGTTCATGAATTGATCAATGCATTTAAGCTTGCAGCCACCGTCACGGGACCCCACTTTACTGCAAGTCCCTACTCTATTGATCAGAATTATAACATGGACATAGCCATCACATTAGTGTTAAACTCAGGATATGCTATCAAGGTTTAAAGCTCCCAGCAACTTTGCTTTTAAATGTGAGACATTTGCCATGCTCACCTGTTGCAAAGTACTTATGAAAATAGGTCCAGCTTCCATTCTCTCCACTCCACTGAAACTGCACTCATGAAAGTCAGCAATGACCTCCTTGCTGTCAAATCCAAGGGCCACTGCTCAATTCTCATTTTCCTTGATCTCTCTGCTGCTTTCTAGCACCACCCTTCCCCCATATACATCTCTGATCTCATCTCCCTTCACTCTCCTCTCCGCTCTCTTCGTTCAACTAATGCACACCGCCTTTCATGCCAGCTGATTACTTCCTCCCACTCCCGCCTCCAAGATTTTGCCTGCACTGCTCCCCACCTCTGGAACTCTCTCCCACTCCCCATCAGACTCTCCACCTTTTTGCAATCATTCAAACAGGCTCTCAAGACCCATTACTTCATCAAATATTTCCAGCTATCATTCTAACTCCCTGATACATATACCTTCCTCCCCTTCTATCCCATCTGTGTCACCCTTGTTTGTCTTCCCCTCCCCTTTTAGAATGTAAGCTCTAATGAGCAGGTCCCTCTACCCTCTTGTACTTCTCCCTACTTTAGTTTTATCTACTTCTTACTCACCACTAGGAAACCTAACACTTGGTTTCTTATGCTCTGTTGCTTATCTGGGTGTTATAGTCACTAATGTAGCAATATATATTATCCATGTCCTGGTCCTGTATAGTATTGTTCTGTAAGTTGCTTGTCTACAACTTGTTTATGTACTTTGTAAGGCGCTGCGGAACATTTGTGGCACCATATAAATAAATAATAATAATAATATAATATATATATATATATATATATATATATATATACAGTCAGGTGCATAAATATTGGGACATTGACAGAATTTTCATATTTTGGCCTCTATTCACCACCACAATGGCTTTGAAATGAAACAAACAAGATGTGCTTTATCTGCAGACTTTCAGATTTAATTTGAGGGTAATTACATCCAAATCAGGTGAACAGTGTAGGAATTACAACGGTTTCTATATGTGCCTCCCACTTTTTAAGGGGCCAAAAGTAATGGGACTATCAACTCAAAAGCTATTTCATGGACAGATGTGGGCTATTCCCTCGTTATTTCAATATCAATTAAGCAGGTAAAAGGTCTGGAGTTGATTCTAGGTGTGACATTTACATTTGAAATCAGTTGCTGTTGACTCTCAATATGATATCCAAAGAGCTGTCACTATGAGTGAAGCAAGCCATCATTAGGCGGAAAAATCAAAACAAACCCATCAGAGAGATAGCAAAAACATTAGGTGTGGCCAAATCAACTGTTTGGAACATTCTTAAAAAGAAAGAACGCACTGGCGAGCTCAGCAACACCAAAAGACACGGAAGACCATGGAAAATAACTGTGGTGGATGACAGAAGAATTATTTCCCTGGTGAAGAAAAACCCCTTCACAACAGTTGGCCAAATCAAGAACACTCTCCAGGAGGTAGGTGTATATTTGTCAAAGTCAACAATCAAGAGAAGACTTCACAAGAGTGATTATAGAGGGTTCACCACAAGATGTAAACCATTGGTGAGCCACAAAAACAGGAAGACCAGATTAGAGTTTGCCAAACAACATCTAAAAAAGCCATTACAGTTCTGGAACAACATCCTATGGACAGATGAGACAAAGATCAACTTGTACCAGAGTGATGGGAAGAGAAGAGTATGGAGAAAGAAAGGAACTGCTCATGATCCAAAACATACCACCTCATCAGTGAAGCATGGTGGTGGTAGTATCATGGTGTGGGCATGTATGGCAGCCAATGGAACTGGTTCCCTTGTATTTATTGATGATGTGACTGCTGACAAAAACAGCAGAATGAATTCTGAAGTGTTTCGGGCAATATTATATGCTCATATGCAGTCAAATGCTTCAGAACTCATTGGACAGCGCTTCACAGTGCAGATGGACAATGACCCGAAGCATACTGTAAAAGCAACCAAAGAGTTTTTTAAGGCTAAATAGTGGAATGTTATGCAGTGGCTAAGTCAATCCCCTGACTTGAATCCGATTGAGCATGCATTTCACTTGATGAAGACAAAACTGAAGGGAAAAATGCCCCAAGAACAAGTAGGAACTGAAGACATCACCAGGGATGAAACCCAGCGTCTGGTGATGTCTATGCATTCCAGACTTCAGGCTGTAATTGCCTGCAAAGGATTTGCAACAAAGTATTAAAAAGTGAAAGTTAGATTTAGGATTGTTTAGTTAGTCCCATTACTTTTGGCCCCTTAAAAAGTGGGAGGCACATATAGAAACCGTTGTAATTCCTACACCGTTCACCTGATTTGGATGTAATTACCCTCAAATTAAATCTGCAAGTCTGCAGTTAATGCACATCTTGTTTGTTTAATTTCAAAGCCATTGTTGTGTTGAATAGAGGCCAAAATATGAAAATTCTGTCAATGTCCAAATATTTATGTACCTGACTGTATGTGTATATATATATATATATATATATATATATATATATATACAATCACAATATGGAGCAGCCTGAAACCCAATTAACCAGAATAGCAGAAAAAAGGGGTCAAACAGTGGTGTACAGGGCCAGCTGCACTGTTGGGGGAGTTTGTGAGGGCTTCTAGTATAATTACAGTGTGACCATGAGATGAGAAAGGGGACTGCATGATAGTGGGAGGGCAGAAGGGTCTTAGTGGAATGACAGTAAACTTGAGAAGAAGGAGGGTGGCATGATTGATTGGGGGTGTCCTAGTGAAATGAGTGAGGGGTGTGGGAGTAGGGGGGGCACACAGGTCCTAGTGTGTGATACTGACTATGAAGACCTGAGGAAAGACAGTGCTGCAACAGCAGCACTGATGCTCTCCCCCCCTCAGTCACTGCCAGTGACAGCACTGACAGGGATCCTGAGATGTCAGGGGCAGTACAGCTGGCAGACAGTGGTGAATTAGGCGGACACTACCACCAGTGTCCACCTACTCATCATTTAGTTCAGTTTCCCCTACACTAGAATAATTATTTGGGCAAAATCAAACAGGTTTGATTCTCCAAAATAGTTGGACCACCCGTTTTGTGTGTGTGGGAGCAAACAAATTATTATCGTTTGCTCCCACACAATAGATGATTATCATTCCAACCAGCCAACTAGTTGGCTGGTTGGAATGATATTGTTCTAGTCAGGGGTGTATCTAGGGATCCAAGCACCCCTGGCAATGTAATGGACTGGCGCCCACCCCTATGCTGTACCCCCAGTAGTAACCCTCCAGTAGCAATCCCCATATGCTCCATTGCCTCCATTAGTAGCCCCCCCTATACAGTGCCCCCAGTGGTAGTCCCCCCTATACAGTGCCACCAGTAGTGGCCACCCCCCTAAATTACCCCCAGTAGTGGCCACCCCTATACAGTGCCCCCAGTAGTGGCCACCCCTATACAGTGCCCCCAGGAGTGGCCACCCCCATAAATTGTCCCCAGTAGTGGCCACCCATATACAGAGCCCCCAGTAGCAGGCACCCACCCCCATAAAGTGCCCCAGTAGTGGCCACCTCCTATTTCAGTGCCCCCAGTAGTGGCCAACCCTATAGAGTGCCCCCAGTAGTGGCCACCCCTATAGAGTGCCCCCAGTAGTCGCCACCCCCTAAATTGTTCCCAGTAGTGGCCACCCATATACAGAGCCCCCAGTAGCAGGCACCCCCCCATAAAGTGCCCCCAGTAGCAGCCACCCCTTATTTCATTGCCCCCAGTAGTGGCCACCCCTATAGAGTGCCCCAGTAGTGGCCACCCCCTAAATTGCCCCCAGTAGTGGCCTCCCCTATAGAGTTCCCCCAGTAGTGGCCACCACTATACAGGGCCCCCTGTAGTGGGCACCCCCCCATAAATTGCCCCCACTAACGGCCACCACCTATTTCAGTGCCCCCCCTACACACACACACACACAAAAAAACCGTACCTGATCCTCGCTCCTGACACGACTGCCGCTGTCCGCTCAGTCCCGCCCACTCTTCTCCTGCATGGGAGAGACATCATACATCATGACGTCTCTCCCATCACATGCTGCAGAGGGAGCCGGCAGACTGAGCTCATTAGTGAGCCCCGGCCGGCTCCCTCCGCGGACGATGAAGCAGCAAATGAGAGTCTGTCTGACTCTTATTAGTTGGCTGCTATTACAAACACACAGCTGCCGCTGGCGGCTGTCTGTTTGTAAACTGTGTAGGGCAGACCGCTCTCACTGCGGTCTGCCCTACACTTGTGGGGCCGAGGGACTTGTCCACCCCTTGGCTACTGGTGGCACTGCTGGATGGCGCCCACCCTTTGGTCGGCGGCCCACCTTTGGTCGGCGCCCCTGGCGAGTGCCATCCTGGCCAATGGGTAGATACGCCCCTGGTTCTAGTGTATGGTCAGCTTAAGTTTCAGAATAGCCCTGCCACCAAAAAAACTACTACAAGAGACACACAGCAAAATAATTAGAGACTAATGGTTTGCAATCTGTTTTGCATACAATGACCTAGCCAAAGAATTATTAATCATCCTATTAGTGAGTTAAAGTGCAAAACATCTTCTCACATACAGTAAACTAAAATTAAGTTGCTTAAATACTTTGGGCCTTAATAGTGGAAGTAACATGCTTTATTACTAATGCTGGGCATACATTATACAATTATCTGGTTGATCTGCCTGATATTGGTGGATTATCAAAATTATTGCACTTTCTATTTGCAAGACTGATCTCAAAATATTGATTGGTCAGACATGTTGCATCGTCCAGCTTGTCCATCCGATGCAAAAATTTCTATTTGCTAGTTGGCTGCATCGGGCAGTGTATTCTCTGCCATAGTCGGCTGAGGAAATTTCCCCTGTTCCTTTACAGGAGAGGAATGAGGAAATGTCTCCTCACCAGGGGAGGAACACAGATAATGTAGACCATACCACTGTGGCAAAAGGTTTAGGCAAAGCATAGTCCAGTAGCAAGTTCTGAGGTCCGGTGCACATGATGGCATGTAATGACTGACAAGAGTGTCATTGTGACAGAAAAGTTAGGTGTTTGCATACTGACTCCAAGCTCAGATCCCATGATAAAGCACTAGGGGTGGATATCCGAGCACAGACAGGTTGGTTGGCCGTGAAAGTGCAGTTTTACTTAATCAGTGCTTGGACCAACCAACTTATCTCACCTGTGAGCAAAGTCTAGAAATACCTGGCACCCAACTTTCCACAGACTATATATGTATGCTGAGACATTACAAAATAGAACGCTGGCTGTGACATTTAACAATGTTTAAAATATAATTTAACCTGCTTACATGGTGTTCTGCTTTGTTGCATTCTGTGTCTACACCTCCACCTGAAGGAAAAATAATGATTCAACATTTGTACTAAGCATAATGTAGTAAATTATATATTTGGTGATCTACATACTTAATAAAAGACATCTTGAATTTCACATTGCCAGTGAATTGTTTGCATTTTTTATTATAATGGGATGACAGGGTGGCAAGTGAGTTGTACATGTGAGGTTTACCTTTTATCATTCTCATGTATATAAATTTAATTTGAAAGAAAACGGGAGACATGGCTAAAGCTATTATCAAAACTTCATTAAGTCCCAAACACTCTAGATAATAGATGTCATACTTGTAAATATAATTTGACCAGGGATGGACTGGCCCACAGGGGTACAGGGGAAATCCCCGGTGGACCCCACTGTCTGTGGGCCCACCTCCACTCCTCTAGGTGTCAAGTTTTAGACCTCAAATTATAGGTTGTTACTTTATTAGACAGTCAGTTACCTGGTAGAGAAGGACCACTGATCAACATGGGGGCTTGGTTCCCATCTGTAGAAACTACACCAAGATTTGCCTAATGGGTAGCCAAGCGTCTGTGGTGGCTGGCCACACCCCCTCTGGTGGATGACCATACTCCTTTAGCATGGGCCCTTACCACTGATTCCCCCGGTGAGCCCCTCATTGCCCAGTCCGACACTGAATTTGACTGATATACAGTATTCACTAAAGGAATAGTTCACCTTTCTGGATTTACATTTTTTTTAAATAAATGTAATCGTTGTAATGGGACTATTTCCTAAATAGAAGGCCCTGTGTGCCTTGGTTTGATACATTCTCTACTACAGTATATTTACGAGTTACCTGGATATAAACAAATCCAGCAGCTTGTACTCTGCCTGATTCCAACTTTCTAATACTGCCTCAATCAAACTTGATACAAATTTTCACAAATTGCAGTTTAAGATCTTTCTCTGACCTAGTAATAGCAATATTTACCCTTCTCAGTAACCTAAATGTTTTAAAGGCCACAAGCATCTTTAAATGTAATTTTTCTAAAGCAATAAAACCATTTCCTTTCAATTTTTCAGCATCAACTTACTGTTATTACTGTTTCTGTAAAATTGCTACTTTAAGATAAACTTAAATCTGTCCATTTAAAAAGTTTGGGCAATAGTTTTGAATATACCAATCCAAACAGGACTCTGCCATGATAGTATTTAAATGAAAAAAAATTAATAATAATTAAAATAAAAAATAATAATAATAGAATGACATCTGCAACATTTACAATATGTTATACATTTCCTTCAGATACCTGTAAAAAAGAGCCTAATTTATAGTGGGATGCAACTTTTTTCTGCCCTATTATACAGTAGACATACAATTACATCAGCAAAATTGGCAGAATGTTTTCAGATATGTTCTTGTCAAACTACACTGTAAATAAGTGGCTTCACAGGAAGCACAGTCTTGTCATCCTCCCAAGGTTTCGTTTTTTTATTGTTCAAGTTGGGCTACTTTAGGACAGAAGAAAGAAAATCCCCTCTGGATTTTGGAACTAATAGAAATAGTTAAAGGAAATTATTTGCACCTAAACATTTGGGGGTAAATTCAATTACCCACAGTGTTTACCGAGTGGGTAAAGCTCTGGGTTTAATACCCAGAGCCAGGGCTGGTGTGATGCAGTAAGTGGGGGTATGCATTGCAGGAAGGTTGAAGAGGCACCTTCCCTGCCCCACTGTGCCAGCCTCAACTTGCAGCTGCTGTGCAAAAGTGCATTGCAAGCTGTGGGAAAAAAACCTGAAAAGGAGAGGGGTGGAATTCGAGTAGGGTGGCGGGGCTCCACAGCACTGTCTGCAGTGCAGCATGGGAGAGATGGGGAGGATGTAGAAGCAGCAGTATAAAGGGTGTTGCCAAGTGTTTGTTTTAAGCTGGGTACACACTGGAGCGATGTGTACCTGGAAGATATGGCGGCTGACATATCGTATATGCAGTAAACATCAGAACAATGTAATGAAGCACGAAACAATCCCTTGTTCTGTCCTTCATTGCCTTGCACAGTGACGCATGCGATATCATCTTGTTGGCCATGCAGCATGACAGTTTGGAAGATTGCAAATTACCACAGGAGCTTGCAGATTGGCCATACACAATAAATAATCCATCCGATATGTTATTCTGATTCGACCAGAAACTACATATTGGGTCGATATCGCTCCAGTGTGTACCCAGTTTAAGGTAAGAGGGAAGGGGGGACACTAGCTATATATATATATATATATATATATGTGTGTACAAGTGTGTGCTAGTATGCGTGTGGCTGTATGTATGTGTATATTTGTGTGACAATATGTATATATGTGTGGCTGTATGTATGTGTACATGTTTATGACTACTGTATGTGTATGACAGTATGTATTGTATATATGTGTGTGGCTGTATGGATATATTATGTATATATGTGTATAAGTGTGTGATAGAATAAATTTTATATATATATATATATATATATATATATGTGTGTGTTTGTGTATTTGTGTAACTGTATGTATATTTCTGTATGTGTGTGACAGTTGGTGACAGTATGTATATATGTGTATAAGTGTGTGACAGAATACAGTATATACTGTATATATGTGTGCATACATGTAGCTGTATGTATATTCCTGTATAAGTATGTGCATACTTGCCTACCCTCCTAATTCAGATGGGAGCCTCACAAAAATTGGGTGCCGCTCCCAGCCCCCCAGAAAGACAGGCAAGCCTCTGACCCATCCAGCCCCCGCTGCGATTACTAAAAAAACTCCACAGTGGGGGGCTTTGATGTGAATTGCACTAAATTGCACCATCGTGGCCCTGCCCCCTGATTCACAATGCTGAAAATCTCTGGCTCACCTCTGCTGCACCACACCCCCCTGCTCTTCCGACCTGGCTGCCCCCTCCCGGAAGGTGTTGTCAGGATGTCGGCAAGCCTGAGTGTGTGACTGTGTGTGACAGTATGTATATAACTGTATGTGTACAAGTGTGTAACTGTGGGGTCTATTTACTAAGCTGTGTTATGAGATAAAGTGAACGGTGATAAGTTACCAGCCAATCAGCTCCCAACTGCCATGTCACAGGCTGGGTTTGAAAAATGGCAATTAGGAGCTGATTGGCTGGTACCTTATCACCGTTCACTTTATCTCCTAACACAGCTTAGTAAATAGACCCCTGTGTGTGATAGTATATATATTAGAGAACTGTGCCGATCCAGGGGTTTTGGTTTTAGATCCATGTTCAACTTCGTGTTTTGGTTTGGTTTTGAAAAACCGTCCTCACGTGTTTTGGTTTTGGTTTTTATTTTTGGATCTTTGGGCCTGATTCAGAACCACTCGCAAGCGGCTGTTCGCTCGCAAGTGGGTTGATGGTGTGCACTGCGCATGCGCACGACGGAGGGAGCTCCGTCGTGCGCATGCGCCAGACGTGACGAGCGAAGGACTTTCCTTCGCTCGTTGTGTCTGATCAAAGGGGGCGTGCTGTCGATGTTGATTGACAGCACGCCCCCTTTGGTGGGCGTGCCGGGGGCGTGCCTCCCAGACGGGGGCGTTCCCAAGGGAACGCCTACCATCAGAAGCCGGCCCACTGACATCACTAGTGATGTCAGTGGGAGTGATTTTGGCTCTGATAGAGCCAAAATCACTCCGGGCCTTGTGGTTGAGAAACTCAACCGCAGGCTCCGGCTCGCAGTGGCGATGGTCGCGATGGTCAAGGCCATCGCGGCCATCAACCTGCACGCTTGTATAGGCTGTGGGTGGTGACCCACAGCTATATGAGCGTCCAGGAGGATACTCCATAATTATGGAGGACGGCCCTCATTCAGAGCGTGCGCTCTGCTCAGAGCGTCCGGCTCTGAATGAGGGCCTTTGTTTTAAAAAATACAGCTAAAATGATGTAATTTTGACTTGTTGACATGCAATCCAAAACACACATTTTTGAAATCTGAGTTCCAAACCGTGGAAAGATCTGAACCAGGACTTGGTTTGACTCGGTACCCCAAAGTGATTCCAAATTCAGGACCTCTAAATTCAGTTGTTGTCGGTTCTCTGAAAACCGGACCTGCACATCTCTAATATATATGTGCGTGACTGTGTGGCTGCATGCATATGTCTGTATAAGTATGTATCTGTGTGATAGTATGTACTGTATATATGTGCATAAGTGTGTGAGTATGTATATATGTATATAAGTGTTAGGATTTGCGGTTAGCAAATCATCTTGGTGGCAGTTCCCAGTCATAGTTGTTACTGGGGTACTGCATCATGTCCTATCCTTGTTCTGGCTTTTTGCAGGAAGCTGGAAATCCTGTCTTGTCTGTGTCAATCCATTGCCTGTCATTCAGGTCTGTCTGTGTTTGTGTTGTTTCATATGTTCACTAATTAACTAGCTCTCTCTCTGCAGAGCAGGTAAACACATGCCTTTTAATTAGGAATCACTCTCCAGGAATGGTCACTGATTGGATCCTGCATCTCATAAGTATACACCAAGCCCTGATCTCATTGCCAGTTATACTTTGTCACTACAAGTGTATTTTTGCTGTGTTCAGTTTCTAGTGCTTGCCGGTCTACTGAGTATTTTGGTTATTGAATCTGGATCCTGTCTCCCTTCAGCACTGCAGTATTATACCACAGTCCTGTCTGTCTGCATTTATCTTGTTACCTGCAGTGTTTCTACCTCACTGCCTCCATTATGTGTTACTGCAGCATCTGAATCCACTTGTCTGCTGTTTAGGCCCCTGCCTAGACCATCTCAGCTGCTTGTGTCAACCGGGTGACACTGGCTGCACTACAGAGTGTCTGTGAGTTCCCTCAGCCTGGCTGCAGAGTCAGTTTGTTCCTGTTCACTGAACTCCCACACAGCTTCCTAGCCACATCTAGAAGCCCCCGAGCTGCCGTCTGCTCAGCAATATCCATACGGCTTCTTAGCTGCTCCAAGTAGCTTCCGTGCTGCCACCAATCTACAAATGGCTTCCTAGCCACATATAGCAGCTCTCGTGCTGCCAACATTCACCATACGGCTTCCCAGCCACTCCAAATAGCTTCCGTGCTACCACCAATCTCCACATGGCTTCCTAGCCACATCCAGCAGCTCCCGTGCTGCCAACATTCCTCATTTGGCTTCTTAGCCGCTCCAAGCAGCTCCCTTGCTGCAACATCGGCACACTTGCCACACCATCAGCTCTCAAAACCATTATCAAGCCATAGACTGTCAATCTACGGCAATTGCCCTAACATCGGCACCATTACTGCAACATCGGCACAATTGCCGCACCATCGGCTCTCAGCCATTTGCTAACCCTAGCCTGTTTATCTATGGCTATTGCCACACCATTGGCACCATCGCAGCACCATCGGCATCACTGCTGCACCTTCGGCACCATTGCTGCACCATCGGCACAGCTGCCACACCATTGGCTCCCAAGCTATTGACCAAAAAACCAAACTGTACTCTCACAACATCCGTACCATCAATATCCTTATCATCATCTACTGTGTCAATCCTAACTGTACATTCTTTACCTATTGAATTCCCATGTTCTCCATGTGAGCTGCTACTACCTTTGAGCATAAGTCCAGGCAGCCGCCTAAGTACTGGTGAACGTATCCTAGTTCTAAGGGAGCAACAGGCAGTTGTTATTGGTGGAAGATCTCGCTAGCTGGGTTCTTTTGTGTCACATGGAGTAGGCATCGGAATTCGTAACAATAAGTATGTGACTATGTGTGTGAGTATGTTGATATGTGTATAAGTGTGTGACTGTGTGACAATATGTATATATATATATATATATATTGTGTGTGAGTATGTATATACAGTACTGTGCAAACATTTTAGGTAGGTGTGGAAAAAATGCTGCAAAGAAAGAATGCTTTCAAAATGCAAAGTGAATAAACAGAAGAGAAATCTAAATCCAAATCAATATTTGGTGTGACCACCCTTTGCCTTCAAACAAAAATAAATTCTTCTAGGTACACTTGCACACAGTTTTTGAATGAACTCTGCATTGTGGTTGTTCCAAACATCTTGGAGAACTAACCACAGATCTTCTGTGGATGTAGGCTTGCTCATATCCTTCTGTCTCTTCATGTAATCCTACACAGACTCAATGATGTTTAGAGGGTTCTGTGGGAGCCAGATCATCACTTTCAGGACACCTTATTCTTCTTTATACTGAAGATAGTTCTTAGTGACATTATCTGTATGTTTGGGGCCATTGTCCGGCTGCAGAATAAATTTGGAACCAATCAGACGCCTCCCTGATGGTACTGCATGATAGATAAGTACCTGCCTGTATTTCCCAGCATTGAGGACACCATTAATCCTGACCAAATTCCCAACTCTGGGTCTGTTTCATCTTGGATCGCAGTTGCAAAGACACATGCAATCGGTCAATTGTTGCATTCAGCGCATGCATATGCTCTGCAGTGCGCATGCGCGAGCTAGCAATTGTAAACAGAATTGTGATTGCAGATGCTTCGCTGACCCAGAGTGATTGACAGGAAGTGCCATTGTGGGTGGTGACAGGAGGGGTAGTTGGGTGAATGCATGCATGCCAGTGCGTTTCAATGCCGTTGCAGGGGTTGCATAAATTAGCCACTGTGTGGCCATAAGCAGCCAAAGCACTGATAGCATACGAGGATGTTAGCAATTTCTAAGTAAGGTCAGGGCTTGTGCAAGTGTGTTTATGGGTCCAATGTTACCGATTGTTTTGCTGTGTTGCCATAGTATACAGATGTGAGTAAGGGAAGTGGGCGTCCTTATGTCAGGATGTGATCGCAATGTGAATGCAAACTTTTAAATAGCACAGCTGATATTAACAACTGTGGTGCATGCATATAAGTAGAATTGCGATCCATAGTGAATCAGGCCCTCTATTTGCTGAAATGCAGCCCCAAACTTGCAAGGAACCTCCACCATGCTACACTGTTGACTGCAGACACTCATTATTGTACCGCTCTCCAGCCCTTTTGTGAACAAATTGCCTTCTGTTACAGCCAAATATTTAAAATGTTGACTCTGCAATCCAGAGCACCTGCTGCCATTTTTCTGTTCCTATGTTTTCATGCATAGTTTAGTCACTTGGCCTTGTTTCCACATCAAAGGTATGGCTTTTTGGCTGCAATTCTTCCATGAAGACCACTTCTGGCCAGACTTCTCCTAACAGTAGATGGGTGTACCTGGGTTCCACTGGTTTCTGCCAGTTCTGAGCTGATGGCACTGCTGGACATCTTCCGATTTCGAAAAGAAGTAAGCATGATGTGTCTTTCATCTGATGACTAAGTTTCCTTGGCCAACCACTGCATCTACAGTCCTCAATGTTCCCTGTTTCTTTGTGCTTCTTCAAAAGAGCTTGAACAGCACATCTTGAAACCCCAGTCTGCTTTAAACTCTTTGCCTGGGAGTGACTTTGCTGATGCAGTATAATTACATTGTGTCTTCTTGCAGTGCTCAATCTTGCCATGGTGTATGACCTACAGTGTAACAAGAAACTGGCTTCCACAACCTCACCTTTGTAGCAGAGTTTGGCTGTTCCTCACCCAGTTTTAAGTCTCCTACACAGCTGTTTCTGTTTCACTTCATATGAAAATGATGATCATCAGAACCTGTTTGGTATGATTGGTTAATCATACACCTAACTATAATCCAACAAAATCCCTGACTTTGTGCAAGTGTACCGAGAAGAATTGATGCTGTTTTTAAGGCAACGGGTGTTCACACCAAATGTTGATTTGATTTAGATTTCTCTTTTGTTCATTCACTTTGCAATTTGTTAATTAATAAAAATAAACTATTAACACTTGTAGTTTTGAAAGCATTCTTACTTAGGAGCATTTTTTCCATACCTGCCTAATATTTTTGCATTGTACCATATGTGTAGAAGTGTCTGACTATGTGTGACAGACAGTTTGTATATATTTGTATAAGTGTGTGGCTGTATGTGTGTTACTGGTTGTATGTTATTAACTGTGTACTTATTTATGTGACTGTGTGTGACAGTATATATGTATGAATGTGTGACTATATATATGTGACTATATATGTACAGTATGTGTACATGTGTGTGACTGTATGTATGTGTAAATATGTGTGGCTATGTATGTAATGCAGTGATGTCCGGTCTGGTGAGACAGGTGAGGCAGAGCCTTTCCTGTCATACTTAGGTATACTCCAGAGTTTTGACTATAAAAATGTAAAGAAAATATTATAGATATCTTCTTTGTATTATTCTAATATTTCATTATAGTCAAAACTCTGGAGTAAAGAGTGTATGGCAGGTGAGGCACTGCCTCCCTTGTCTACCGTTTCCACACATCTCTGATCAAAGCACACCAAATTTCCAGCAGTATATACTGCTGCACCTTTGTATAATGCCCACATGAACCATCTGGTTCATAAATGTATGTGTAAATCTTGCTCTGATACTAGCCAGTTTCTCCCCAGCCATTTACCTCACCGCATGTCACTGATGTAATGTACTTGCAGGCAGCCCGCTGGTGCCAGTCATAGGAAGAGTGGTCCAGCAGAGGTCTCCCATCGCATGATGCGGGCCATATTGTGAGACGGCCCGTACATTGGAGCTTCAAACAGGTATCAATTCAGTGCACACTACTCCTCCTCCTAATCAGTGGGCTCTGAGCTGGATCAATGCAGCCAAGTACCATGGATTGGGAGTGCAGGTATGATATTGGGGGGGATGGGAAGAGGACACCTCTGGAGAGTAAGTCAGGGGGGTTCAGGGTGGGGGGTACAGGGGGGCAGGTGTAACATACAGTTGCAGCCACAATGCAAACTGCCCGTGCATCTCTTCAGACCCTGATGACGCTCTGCGTTTGAGACCTCTTCTGTCTGTAATCTGTTCTCTAGCTAGCTTTTTTCCCCCAGCTATCTCTTTTGATTGTCTCCTATTATTCCTGTTCTCTGACTATTGTCTGTCACTTTCTCTCTGTTCTTCTTTCTCTCTCTCTCTTTCTCCTTGTGCTTAGTGCTTACACACCCTCTCTGAACTGCATTCTTCCTGCACTGTCCTCTGCACTCCTGTGAACTGTCCTGTGCCTACAGCTACCCCCTCTCCGCACCACCCCAATGTTCTGCCCTGTCCTGTGAACTCCTAAGAATTGCACCCACATAAAATTGTCACAGCTCTATGCTACTCTGACCCTCAATAATCAGCCTTATATCCCAATTTTGTGTCCTTACCCGACGAACCCTGCACCCACTACTGTATCCTTACCCCTGACCCTGCACAGTATACTGTACCTTACTCCTAAACATGTACCCAGTACCATATGCTTACCCCCCTAACCTTGCACCCAATACTATGTACTTTTCTCCATAACTCTACACGCAATACTGTGTCCTTACCCTTGACCCAGCATTGTATACTCTACCTTAATGCCCATAACCCTGTACTCACTACTATGTGCTTACCCCCCTAAACCTGCACCCAATACTGTGTCCTTATCCTCCAACACTTGATCCAATAATGTACCCTTATCCCTATCCCGGCCACGTACACTTACCCCTTAACCAAGGATACACTTCTGCAGCCTTACACCCCTAACCTTGCAAACATTACTGTATCTTTACACCCTAAACCTGCACACACTCCTGTACCCTTACCCCCCTATCCCTGCACACACTAATGTACCCTTACCTCCCCTATCTATACACACTACTTTAACCTTACCCCCCTATCCCTGCACACACTAATGTACCCGTACCGCCCTATCCCTGCACACACTACTGTACCCTTACCCCCCTATCCCTGCACACACTACTGTACCCTTACCCCACTATCCCTGCACACACCACTGTACCCTTACCCCCCTATCCTTGCACACACTACTGTACCCTTACCCCCCTATCCCTGCACACACTACTGTAGCCTTACCCCCCTATTCCCTGCACACACTACTGTACCCTTACCCCCCCTATCCCTGCACACACTACTGTACCCTTACCCCCCTTATCCCTGCACACACTACTGTACCCATACCCCCTATCCCTGCACACACTACTGTACCCTTACCCCCCTATCCCTGCACACACTCCTGTACCCTTACCCCCCGTATCCCTGCACACACTAATATACACTTACCCCCCTATCCCTGCACACACTACTTTACCCTTACCCCCTATCCCTTCACACACTACTGTACCCTTACCCCCCTATCCCTGCACACACTAGTGTACCCTTACCCCCCTATCCCTGCACACACTACTGTACCCTTACCCCCCTATCCCTGCACACACTACTGTACCCTTACCCCCCTATCCTTACACACACTACTGTACTCTTACCCCCCTATCCATGCACACACTACAGTACCCTTATCCACCTATCCCTGAACACACTACTGTACCCCCCCTATCCCTACACACACTACTGTATCCTTACCCCCCCTATCCCTGCACACACTACTGTACTCTTTCCCCCTTATCCCTGCACACACTACAGAACCCTTACCCCCCTAAACTGGCACACACTACTTTACCCTTACCCCCCTATCCCTGCACACACTACTGTACCCTTACCCCCCTATCCCAGCACACACTACTGTACCCTTACCCCCCTATCCCTGCACACACTACTGTACCCTTACCCCCCTATCCCTGCACACACTACTGTACCCTTACCCCCCCTATCCCTGCACACACTACTGTAACCTTACCCACCTATCCATGCACATACTACTGAACCCTTACTCCCCCTATCCCTGCACACACTACTGTACCCTTACCCCCCCTATCCCTGCACACACTACTTTACCCTTATCCCCCTATCTCTGCACACACTACTGTACTCTTTCCCCCCTATCCCTGCACACACTACTGTACCCTTACCCCCCTAAACTGGCACACACTACTTTACCCTTACCCCCCTATCCCTGCACACACTACTGTACCCTTACTCCCCTATCCCTGCACACACTACTGTACCCTTACCCCCCTATCCCTGCACACACTACTGTACCCTTACCCCCCCTATCCCTGCACACACTACTTTACCCTTATCCCCCTATCTCTGCACACACTACTGTACTCTTTCCCCCCTATCCCTGCACACACTACTGTACCCTTACCCCCCTAAACTTGCACACACTACTTTACCCTTACCCCCCTATCCCTGCACACACTACTGTACCCTTACTCCCCTATCCCTGCACACACTACTGTACCCTTACCCCCCTATCCCTGCACACACTACTGTACCCTTACTCCCCTATCCCTGCACACACTACTGTACCCTTACCCCCCTATCCCTGCACACACTACTGTACCCTTACCCCCCCTATCCCTGCACACACTACTGTACCCTTACCCCCCTATCCCTGCACACACTACGGTACCATTACCCCCCTAAACTGGCACACACTACTTTACCCTTACCCCCCCTATCCCTGCACACACTACTGTACCCTTACCCCCCTAAACTGGCACACACTACTTTACCCTTACCTGGCACACACTACTGTAGTCTTACCCCCCTATCCCTGCACACACTACTGTACCCTTACCCCCCATATCCCTGCACACACTACTGTACCCTTACCCCCCTATCCCTGCACACACTACTGTACCCTTAACCCCTTAAACTGGCACACACTACTTTACCCTTACCCGACACACACTACTGTAGTCTTACTCCCATAACCCAGCACACACTATAGTCTTACTCCCATAACCCAGCACACACTACTGTACACTTACCCCTCTAACCCTGCACACGCTACTATACCACTTATCACTTATTTTACAACATAGTGCATGCTACATTTCAAAATATGAAGTATTGTAAAGAGACATGTCAAGCAGACATAATTGCAGGAGGGCACAAATTTATACACCCTAGCACCGGCCCTGCTCAGAACTATTCATTTATTAGTTAATTTCCATAAGCAATAAACCTGGAGGTGTTAACCTATAGATTCTGCATTAAGGGTTTGAGAGCCTGAATCAGCAAGTAATGCATGGAAGCAGATGCACGCACCCATCCGCTGTGAGTATATGCTAATAAATGCATATGCACGCAGAATAAGCAGACGTCTAGCACTACACAATACTACCCATTTCCCTTAACGTGCGTCCTGTTATACCTTACAAGATAGCGGAAACATCGGTAACATCGAGAACCATCCCACACATTAGCATAATAGTGGTTGACCTGACTTCACACAGGATTTGTGCCGCAACTAGACCTTAGGCCACGTCCATCGCTGCAATGATTTAATTATGCAAGCCCCTAAAATGCCTTCCAAATGCACAGTCACGTCTGAGTTTGCCCGACCACCCCCCCAAAATAACATTTCCTGTCAATAACTGTGCTCTGGGTCTGCGTAGCCTCTGCACACGTAGTTTGCATCACAATAGCTGGTTCGCGCATGCGCATTGCGATGCATATGCATACGCAGAGCTAAAACATCAACCGATTGCGTGTGTCTGCATCCATACATTCCTTGCTGAATCCGGCCCTGATTCAACAAGGATCGCAACTGCGATCAAGGCTGCGATTACGCACGCAGTCTGACTGCGATGATATGCTAATCCATTGCAATCGCTATGCTATCACAGCACTACTTGCCCACCTTAACTTACACACATCCATAATGTTTAGCAAGACTGCGAAATCATCGGTAACATCGAGTACAATCGGAGCCACATGCACACTTGCTCAAGGTCAGACCTTAATCAGAAATTACTAACCTCAGTGCACGCACTGTGTACTTGAGCTATGTATGGCATTGCAGTGGATAATTTATGCATGCTGCTGTAACGGCATTTAAATGCACTGGCGCCCCTGCATTTCACTGACCACCCCGCATCACCACCCAACACCCACAAACGGCACTTCCTGTCAATCATTCTACGATGGGACTGTGTAGTCACAGCAATCGCAGTACCTATCGCAGTGACTGGTTCGCGCACTCACACTGCATGTGCAGAACACAACAATCGGCTGATTGCGTGCATAATCACAGTTGCGATTCTTGCTGAATCATGCCCTAAGTATGGATATCTATGGCTTCCCCACGTGTTGAGCCCTAGAGGGTGCATTTAACAAAGATTTTCTTCACAGCTCCAGTGGCTGTGAGGAAAATGTATCATAAGTGCACCCTCTGGGGCTTAACATGCTGGAATGCACTTAATTGAATAACGCAGGGCTGACAATTAGCCGCAGGATAAACCCCACGGCTAATTAAATCTGCCCCTTGGTTTTTTTTTCTACAATTGATAATTTTTCTGGTGCTCTGAGTGTATCTACAGATTTAGCTTAACCCATATAAATCCCCCATCCCTCCTTCTCCAGGAGCTGCGCTACATATACATGTGGACACTTACTCTTATCCACCTCTCGCATTCTAGGTGGCCACAAGTGCAAATGATGTGTAAGACAAAGCAGATATTTGAGGTCCTCAGTTCGAAATACAATATGTTCATCTCTAAATCAGGACCAAGAGATAGAACATATATTGAAAGCCTAATCGATTGTAGCTGGATACATATTGGGGGTCATTCAGACCCACTCGCGAGTGGCAGTCCGCTCGCAAGTGGGTCGATGTTCCCCACTGCACATGCGCACGACGGAGGGAGCTCCGTCGTGCGCATGCGCGAGACCCGGCGAGTGAAGGACTTTCCATCGCTCCGGGTCTCGCACCAAAGAGGGCGTGCTGTCGATGTTGATTGACAGCACGCCCCCTTTGGTGGGCGTTCCGGGGGCATGCCTGCCAGACGGAGGCATTCCTATGGGAATGCCTACCATCTCAAGCCGGACCCACTGACATCACTAGTGATGTCAGTGGGAGTGATTTTGGCTCTGATAGAGCGAAAATCACTCCTGGCCTTGCGGTTGAGAAACCAGACCACAGGGTTTCTCTCGCAAGTCCGATGGTTGGACGCTTGTATATGCTGTGGGTGGTGACCCACAGCTATACGAGCGTCCAGAAGGACGCTCCATTTTAATGGAGGTGGGCCCTGATTCAGAGCGAGCGCTCTGGTCAGAGCGTCCGGCTCTGAATCAGGGCCATTGTCTTATCAAATGTGTGCTAGAGCATGCATAACAGTATTATTTTTGTAAATCCATTTTAAAGCTGTAAAAAAAAGAACAAAATGTACTGCTGACATGCATATAACACTCTAAACTAAATATGCGTGGGTCCGGATTTCTAAAATCCGAACACACCCAACTTTAGTGGTTCCGCGTAGAACTGGGTCAAGATTTGGATTCACTTTTGTGACCCGGTTCGGAACATGTCCTGGTTCAGATCTGTTGCCAGTTCGGGTTTTAGATTTAGACATTTTAGCTGTTTTTATAAATTTTTATCCGAATCCAAAACCAAAACCAAAAAACTTGAGGGTGGTTTTGCAAAACCAAAACTTGAAGATGAATCCAGATCCAAAACCAAAACATGGAGGTCCGCAAACATCTCTACTTTAAACAGATGGACTCATCATGTAGTACACATTTAGAATGAAAGTTCTTTGGTACAGGAACCTCCATCAAAATGTTCTTACTTCAATTCTGTATTTTTTTTTGTAAACTTGGATAATGCTATGTACACTGTATAAACTAATACATATAGTATATACATAAATACATACATGCATATGGTAGCAGAGAGGAGTGGTTGGAGAGATAAATCTGTTAATAAAATCTGTTTCGTGTATTACTGGCAGTAATACAACAGCATTACAGAAATGCCAGAAAAACCAGCGCTATACAGTACCTGACCATTGTCCTCTTTGATAAGCTGAATAATATATAATACACTAGTAGTAGGATATCATTATGGTAATAGACTGGACAGCACCATCTGGGGTATGGGTGATAGACAACTGGCTGCAGTAAAACTGGTCTCTATCACATTATCTTTAAGAGCTAATTTTCTAATTTATCATATGAAAGTATTTTACAATAGTAGAAATAATTGTACCTGCAGAGAAAATTACATTTTTTGTGGAAAGCAACATGTTTTATGGGAAACACATGGATTTGTGCGTCCAGATGGTGGATGAAAAGTTATTTTAGATAGAAGGAGCTCTGTTTATTGGTGAGTTCCTGGTTTGGTTCACTTTGTTTAGCATACAGATACATAGAATTTGATGAGTAAGATAACCAAATCGATGGCTAAGTTTTTTTCACATTTATGTCACATGTATGTCTATCCCAAGTATGATAAATTCCCTTACCATTTTGGTCCTAATCTCCACTGTTGGTTGGATGATCGACTTACATACTATCCTTTTCTAAAGGTAATTTGTACATCAATTGTTCTCTAAACTGCTATTCACCAGTTTTATTATATGTTTTCTTCCTTTATAGAATGTTTTTCTCCTGTACTTTTTTTTATTATACATGTGAAAGCTTCTATCATTTTCCTCCTCTCACTTTTCTGCTCCAAAGCTATCATATTGAGGTCCATTAGTCTTTCCCAGTAAGATTTGTGATGAACATGCATGAATGTAGTAGCACCTCTTTGTAAAATATCTAGTTTATTCATGCCCTAATGGAGAACTGAATGTCACAAGAATGGCCTACAGTGGCATCACCATATCTGTCTGAGCTGGCATACAAGTGGCCTTCCCCATAGTTTTGTTACATTGTCTTTCAAACTTTTAGATTCCTGGAATAGTAAATCCTAGATCCCTATGATTGTCAGTAGCTGTCGTTTACCCATTTATGCTATATTCTGCTATTGAAATGTAAAGACCCATGTGCATGATATTGCAGTTTTTGTCGTTGAACTGTAGTTGCAGAGCCGGCCCTAACCAATTTGGTGCCCTAGGCAAGAGTTTGTCTGGTGCCTCCAGAAGAAAATCCCAGGTTATCCCCTCACAGCACCCCTCTCAGCACACTGCTGTAACTAGCTCATGCTACAGGCACCCTAGCCACATGCTACATCTTTGGCTGTAAAGACTTGTTTGCTTATTCCATTTACAGTGATAGGGAGAAAAGGGACAAGTTTTAGGGAAAGTTCATTATACCCCAGGGCTCGACAAATTTTTCTAAAATCTAAGAGCCAGGATGAAAGTGTAGGAGCCAGACTACCACCCTCCAAAAATTTTTTTTACAGGAGTGAGTGAGGAGCACAGCTCTGTGTGTTATGCAACTGTTATACACACTATACTAGTCCACAAAATGGTCACAGTTGAATGGATACAGTAAAATGAACAGCTCACCTGCTCCACCCCCCACTAATAATGGACCACATTTCACATAAAACAATGGTGCCAGAAAGTACAACAAAAACCCCCCTCCCCTCATGGTCACACCACTATCCCTCAGAAGCTGCTCCGCAATCCTTGGCCACGCATAGACCCTACTACCGGAGAGCTCTATGCAGCCGGAGATAGGAGACAGTAGACAGGCGGGACATACTGGAGGATCAGCGTAGACTGGGACAGATAGCAGGGATCAGAGCAGGCCAGGATGGAGAGGAGTCATCAGCCCAGGCTGGGACTGACATAGGCAAAGCAGTCACCGCAGGCAACACTCAGCACATGCACTCCTGTGCATGATATGAACACCGCAATACTATAGGCACGAATCTCCGTTGGAGCTGATGAGGACCTGTTTCCTCCCTCACTACAAAATCTGCTAGCCAGGCAGCAAAATCTGGTAGCCATGGCGACCTGGCCCCCGGGATTTGTCGAGCCCTGTTATACCCCCACCTCAGAAGGCATTCTACAGGGCAAATTCTCCCCTCACACCATTCCTCTTCCCTCATTGCACAGCACCCCTCAATGCACCTGTCACCCAGCACAGTACTGTGATGGCACAGATTACAGCATATCATCCCTCACCCAGCACAGCACCTCTCACAGCACAGATTACAGTACAACACCCACCACCCCTCACCCAGTACAGTACCCATCTCCCAGGAAAGCACCCCTCACAGCACAGATTATAGTACAGCACCTCTCGCTGGGCACAGATTACAGCACAGCACCCAACACCCAGTACAGTAACCCTCTCTCAGCACTCATCACCCAGCAGATTACAGCACAGCACCCCTCACAGCACAGATTACAGTACAACACCCATCACCCCTCATCCAGTACAGTACCCCTCTCCTAGTAAAGTACCCCTCACAGCAGATTAAAGTACAGCACCTCTTGTGCAGCACAGCACTCATCACCCAGCACCCGTCACCCAGCACAGATTACAGCACAGCACCCCTCGCCCAGCACAGCACCCCTCACAGCGGATTACAGTACAGTACCCCTCTCCCAGTACAGCACCCCTCACAGCACAGATTATAGTACAGCACCTCTCGCCCAGCACAGCACCCCTCACCCAATACAGTACCTCTCTCCCAGCACTCGTCACCCAGCACAGATTACAGCACAGAACCACTCACCCAGCACAGCATCCCTCACAACACAGATTACAGTACAGCACCCATCACACCTCACTCAGTACAGTAGCCCTCAGCCAGCACAGAACACATCACAGCACAGCACCCATCAGCCAGCACAGCACTACTCACCCAGCATGGCACAATCAGCACACATCACTTACAGCACAGGTATACCCCCACACCCCACCTACTCTCATATGTATTTATCTCCCCCCTCACATAGCAGTGTCATCAGCTCCCACTCCCCATATGTATCTGTCTCCCATTCCCCCATAGCAGTATCTATTATCAGCTCCCTGAGCCCCTACTCCCCAGGTGTCTCTGTCTCCCCCTCCCATAGCAGTGTAATCAGCCCCCACTCCCAATATTTGTCTGCCTCCCCTCATCCAGCTCTTACCTTTATGCTGTGTGGTGGGGCAGGGTCTAGCAGCAGCTCCGCGGGTGTTGCCTTCCTTTCCTCTGCACAGCTAGATCCCCTTCCATCCTCCTCTGCTCTCAGCAGCAGTTGTATCAGCGAAAGTGAAAGTAAACACTTCCTGCCTGTGTGATAAGTGTCCTGCTGCTGCAGAGTCCTGACTAGCTCATGTTGCCAAAAATCTACATCTGGCCCTAGGCTTGGGATGCCCCTAGGCATTTGCCTATAATGCCTATGCCTAGGACAGGACCTGTGTAGTTGCCACACTTTTCTCTGATCCTCTAATCTACACAGATCATCAATCTTACTGGACATAACCCCCCTCTCTCCCCATGTGTATACACTGGTACACATCACCTGCAAAAAACATACTTTCCCTTCATTACTAGTCAATACCAGCAGCGAAGATATTCCAAAAACAGAACATTAAGTACTCCACTGGTAACCTCTCCTTCTGAATGCATGACATTTACTATTGTTCTCTGTCATCTACCCTTCAACCAATATTGTAAGTGCTATGTACAAGGAAGATTTTATTTAGCATGAATATTTGACATAAAGAGATTATGGGTTCTATGTATTCAAAATTGTGGTACTGCCGTGATTATTAACAATCCAACTCGCTGTGAATATATTAATTTTTAATGAAAATATCCTGGCTATGTGCTACTGGGAACTTGCAGGAACAGCGGTTGCAGTAAGATATATCTTCGGCATTTTGGGGAAGTCTTTCACTGAAGTGAAGACTTCCCCGGGGGAAACTGCATGTGCATAGTATCAGCTTCCTGGACTGGCCGGAGACAGCGGGGGAGATATTGAAAGATCTCTCTCCTGCACTGGGAGCCCCCATAGGCAAACAGTAGTTTATACCATCTGAAGATTGTGTAAACTACCGTGACTAAACTCAGCTTTTTGAAGTTTAGTACATAGGGATCAGATCGTAGTCCCCATTGATAATAATGGGAACTGTGATCTGAAGTGCTAATTAGCACTTTGCAGGAGAGTTCTGTGAAATCTCCTGCAATGTGCCATTAGTACATAGGATGGGATACGTTTAAGATGCCGGCGGTCACTATGCCGACCGCCGGCATCTAGACTACAGAATCCCGGTGTGGGTTAACTAACCTACGCCTGGACCCCGTTGCCCGGCATCCCGATCGAAGGGATGCCGGGCAACGAGCGCGGACAGCCGCTGGGGGGAGGGTTAGGGTTCCCGGGGGGGACTTAGGGTTAGGCCCCCCCCTGGGAGGTTAGGGTTAGGCTAGGGGGAGGGAGGGTTAGGGTTAGGCACCCCCGGGGGAAGGTTAGGGTTAGGCACTCTCCCGGGGGACTTAGGTTTAGGCAGCGGGGAAAGGGGGGATTAGGTTTAGGCACTTAGAGGGGGGATTAGGGTTAGGCACAGGGGGGGAGAGGTTTGCGGCTAGGCACCCTAAAGGAGGGTTAGGGGGTATAGTTAGGTTAGGTCATACGATCGGGATTTCCTTCTTCGTTGGGCATGCGGTCGGCGGTATTTCATACCGAATGCCATAGGATCGATACATAAAATTATGCTGAAAATGCAGTTTCTTCATAGTGCTATGTAAAAAATGGCTTGATACAGTACATAGGCCCCTATATCGGTGATGCAGTTATGGGATGTTGCCTGTTTAGGAGTATCAAAATGCATTTTTTTTTCCTGCAAAAATGCTTAAGTTTTACAGTTGCATGGAGGTAACCATCAGACTTTGGCCCATAGTTTTAATAGGATGCTTTCTGCACATTTTTTAAGACTTATTGAAGCTCATTCAAGCAATATTTTAGGAGAAGAATGTACAAATGAGTGCAGGTGTGCAACTTGCAATGTCCATGTGAATACAATTGCCATCAATATCTAGATCACAGCAATGGCTGTGCACAAGAAAAGTAATGTGAAATGGAATGTATTTGTCTAAAAATTGTCAACTATTTAAACCTTAAATGATATTTCCACTTTATTTAAGTATATCACACTTCATCCACTCTTTGAATACAGCATTATCTGTACTTGCTGATTTTACTAGAGTACTGTTCACAAAGACTCTAGGGAACTGTGCAACATTTTAACCAAAATTGCCTCTGAAATGCCACCTTTTTTGGCACAGTTTTGGCTACAGGCTTACTAAATCAGATGCTTTGTTTGCTTCTAATCGGGGAAAATCTGGTGGTGATTTCTGTTTTAAAGTGTGGTTACTCTGGGTTATTACCACAGTTTTGAGCTTTGTAAATTGGTGGGATGAAAACACCATACTCACTCCAAAACCTTACATTTCAATAGTAAATGTCAACCTAGCTGATAATGACTTTTGCAACCTAACAATATTTGCCCAATTACAGACTGCTGATGGAATAATATGTTTTATCTGACATGCTACCCTTTTAAATCTTCATGTAAATTTTTAAGACAAATGTTTGGTTGAAAATAAAGTAATCATTTCCTAGTCATTGCAGTTATTTCATGTTCCCTCCATAACACAAATACTAATGTTAATTATTACCTTATTGCCTTCAAAGCCCTGAGCAATGTAACACCTACTTGTTTCTTTTATTCTCTATCATGTGCTCCTTGATCCACTAAAGTCTTTAAACCTTTACAGAGTGAATCCATCTACAAGAAGATCACTCCTCTTCATGGAATCTTATCACATTTCCTAGCTAAACAGTAATTTGCATATATATCTAAAATGTGGAATATACTACACAGCCTATTCTCATGTTTGCTTTTTTCCTTTTGGTGCCACCTCTAAAACATACTATTCCTGTGCGCAGATAGAAACCAGTTGTGTCATTGGTCCATATTGTACTCCTAAACAATTGATGACTCCACCTCAATATTTAATAAGTTATTTATTATTAATAATATACACTTTTCTATCACCTTTCCTATTAGACTATACGATCCTTTAGCAGCTCCTCATTGAATTATGTTCTTGCATTATAACTATTATTTATTTGTTTTCTCTCCCCATTGTATAGATAAGAACAGAATATAATTTACTGGCTGCAGTACCTGGCTCCGCTCAGGTAGAAATCGGTGAGCTGTCTTTCCCTAGGCAGCCTGCTCCCTCCCTTAGTGGGCTGCACTCTGGTGATCTCTGCCACTTGGAATACCAGCTCCATTGCCGTGCCTCCTGCACAGGAACCACCTCTAGGGACTTGTACTGGGCCGGCCCCCTCTGTTTTCTTCAGTGTCTGCCCTCTGGTATTATTGTCACTGAGGACAGTCCTGCAGCCCCCCCAGATGACAGCGAGCTCCACCGATCACTGCGCATAACGGGTCCCTGATCAGCAGGTACACCAGTGCTTTTGTAATGTGATTCAGGTGGCATCTGCCCTCTTTAGTGCATACTTTAGATTCCTCTCACTGCTCACAGCAAAATCTGGTTCCGGAAGTTTATCGCAATCATACAAATAAACAGACTTTCTCATTTATAAGAGATATATTATTATTATTATTATTATTATTATTATTATTATTATTATTATTATTATTATTATTATTATTATTCTTTATTTATATGGCACCACAAATGTTCTGCGGCGCCTTACAAAGTACATAAACAAATAATTTGACAAGCGACTTACAGTACAATACAATATAGGACATGGATAATATACATTGCTTCATTAGTGACCATAACACCTAGATATGCGTTGCCCATAGAAAATAAAAAATAACTTGAAGATCTTGCTGTATGCACATTTGCAACTAGTATTGTTGCACTGTCTATTGTCTTTAGCTAAGTGAGATGTTAATTAAAGCAATTTTGTTTGGAGATAGGAAAGTACTGTTAAGCAATAAAGACACCTCATATTTCTCAATTTTATTGTTCAGACATTTAATACACTTACAAGAAAAACAAAGTAAGACACTAGAATCTACAAGCTAATATCTTCATCTGAAGTGAGATCAATATGTAGCAATGCTCCGTAGTGTTGCCTGTGGCTTGATCAGCACCTGTTTCCGAAAAGACATTGATTGTCTAGGACGTCTGAAGATGCAGATGATGATCTTTGCAAATATGTTTTGCATTGATTAGGAAAGAAAGTTCCACAAGGTCTACAGCAAAAGACATTTATATAGATTAAGGACAACGTTGTGTCATTTTAGGTCAACATGAAGTTGAATAAATGTAGGCTAATGTATGTATCCTGTGTTAGAATTCTGCAATTGAATGGCCAAATTCATGGACAATTTATATCATTAGCATTCATATACATTTAGAGATATGTCATGTAGTATTTTCCTGGGGATGTGTTCTTTGTAGACATATCATATTCAAACAGTTTCCCACCAGGTAAAAATAATGCAAATTCAATTCTATAGTTCCTAGAATAATTATTCTAATGTGCAAAGCAGATTGTACAGTTCATTAATCATACTACAGCACAGGACAATTGCACCCCATATATTAGGGCATATAATGCCTACAATAAAGGCAATCATTGTGCTAAAAGGCTTACTTCTGTACATGCAATAAATTATGAGAATTTATGACATGTAACATTTACAGGCATATCAATCTGATTACTGAAAATTGAAAGCACAATAAAGTATATATTGTACCAACATTTTATCCAGTTTAAATGAATTTAAATAAGGTAAATCAAATGCACTCCTGTCAATGTGTTCTTTGTTAACATCACTATAACATGCCATAAGTTTACTTCCAATATATCTAGATGTATTTTATTATTGAATATGTCAGATCATAGTTATAATTATAGATCTATACATTCTACATGGAAATGGCATCTGTTTATAGAGCAATATGGCAGCCATGTGCTGTTGTGGGTAAAATATAGCTGTCAAAGACAGATCAAGATACCAATGATGCTGAAATGTCTGGCATACCCTCCGCACACTGAAATATGAGCTTCCAGAAATAAGTATAGTAGTGCAGTACACAATGAAAGTGCAGCTTTATATCATTGTCTTTTACCTATCCAGCACAGATATTTGATGAATTACTGTACAATTAAAAGCATTGTCTCACACAGATGGCCACAAGAGCTGGCATTCTCTCTTCCTTGGAATGGTCAGACTGAGTCTTACCTTTAAATTATAATTTTCTGAGGTTGTCCTTTGCTTTCGTACTGCCTCCTGTCTAACCACACAAAAGATGGTATGGTATATTGTGAGATATTAGTTAACAAGCAGCTTGTTCTTACATATATATATATATATATATATATATATATATATATATATATACACACACACATCTGTAATTCTACAATACTTATATATTTGTTCCCATGGGTTTCTAATTTCAAACCATGTAATACAGATGTGTCTGTACATATCTTTGCTGCAGTGGCGCCAAAAATCCCATCTCGGTGCGCCAGGTCCCATAAGACTCTGTTAGTGCTGAGCATCTTTTTTGCCGAATGTGTCTAAGTCGCTATGTGATGCGACTAGAATACACCAACAGACTGCGCTGATTCATTTTATATGCAGCACTTGTATATCTGTGTGTGACTGATTCTCTGAATCTGTATATGAAGTGCTAAAATGTAACGGCCGCAGCTTTTTTCATTCGAAGTTCCATTGTGGTTCATATATACTGTAGACTCAGGTGCACACAGATATATAAGTGTCACATATCAAATTAATCAGCACAGTCTGTCTGCTGGTTCATCCTAGTCGCATCACATTGCAACTTAGATGCAGGTTGGGGAAAAAAAGACGCCCAAAGCTAGCAGAGCAGCACAGGATCTTGCAACTCACTCACGCCAGGCAAGTCGCGCTGCGTGGTGTATTTAGGCTAGATGTATGAGAACACATCTGTAGGAACATGCACAGATGTTTCCTAGTATAGTGCTAAGAGTAAATGCTTCATGTGTAGATGTAATATGCAGGTTCAGTACCAAGACTCAGATTTCAATCACAATATCTTGAAATTTGCGCAATACTTTCGGTACTTATATCTTTTTAAAGGACACATGAATTAGGAATTTAGCAACAGATCTTCTGTCTGTACACCCACCATTATCATATATATATATATATATATATATATATATATATATATATGATTTTTCTTATAAGACAAATGACAGTAGCTTAGCTTCAAAAGAGATATTGACACACAGACGTCATTATATTTATAACTCTTCTGTGTTCTATGTTTGTAGAAATAAATCCTGTGTGTTTGACATGGAAACCATGTATTTACTTCAGTCCTCAGCAGCTCAAACTAATCAGTGGAGAATATTCTTGGTAGTCTGCAGGAAGAGGTTTCAACCCGCAGGGAGTCTCAAGATGAATGTATAACTGCTCCCTTTTCTGAGGTCTCACTTACAGCACTGAGGTTAAGATAGCAGCTTACAGTGTAATAATGCTTGCTGTTTTGATCCCCATTCTTAGAGAACTGAACTCTTAAAGAGTCTGTTGTGATAAAGGACTATTCAGCTTGTGTTATGGCCTGCTGAGATGCAAAGGACTCGGCTAGAATGAGCTTACTGCACCCCCTACAGTTCACTTGCAAACAATGTTGCCATTATGTAACTGAAATGATTAGCTGTACATCAGGGGAAAAAATAAAATTCTAAATCATTTTGTTATACAATAAGCTTATGAAAAATGTCTTTAAAGATTTCAATTTGTAAGCTTTTTACCCAATGTATAAATACGCATTTGAGTGACGTTTCCAGAGTTGCATTCAGCTGCTATTATATGTAAAATGTATGGACATAAATATAATTAAGGTGGTTGTCCAGTTTTAAAATTAAGCAAATAAACACATACTCTCCTAAACTGTACCTAACTCAATCTCAATGCTGTGCTGTTATTTGACCACATCCATTAGATTTTGTTGCTGTTTATGCTAATTAAAAAAAAATGGTCATACCTTGTTTTTGTGTTTACATTGCATCTTTTAATTAATGAAGATTTTAAACATGTGCCATTGAATGCTGGTAATATCTATATGCACTTCCCTACTTGCAGAATTTCTCTCACATAAACATATTTATTTATTTAATAGCAGTGTTGTAGTGCACACATATTCCATGGCTCATTGCAGAGAATATTTTGCCCATTCACATCAGTACCTGACCTAGTTGATTTTTCAATCTATATTCCTTCTCACATATAAACACACATTAGGGGGTAAATTAACTATAGTGAGAGTTTATTTAAGTGGAGATGTTGCCATTAGCAACCAATCAGATTCTAGCTATTATCTTCTAGAAGGTGCTAGTTAAATGTTAGATAGAATCTGATTGGTTGCTATGGGCAACATCTCCACTTCTAAAAACTCTCACTTTAGTAGGTTTAAGACTTTATCAGAAGTCAATTATCCTACCAGTTATCCTACCACAAGCTGAAAGAAATCACTAATAAAGTTTTGCTTAATTTATTATTTAAAATAGCTTTAGGTGTTGTTTTAGGTGAGACAGCTATTATCAAGCTCTCTGAGGCACCACTAAGAGATTCTCAGAGTTTGAAACTTTTTCTTGACAGTAGACTGTAATAAATTTTCCCATCAAGTGACCCCACTATTTTTCTCCTAATATCACTCAAATTGCTTTACATTTTCATTTACAGCACAAAATAAAAACACGCTTAACAAGGGACATTAGTGAAATGCTTGGGTTAACAGGAAAGTCTTGAGTCTATTATTATTATTGGACTCTAAAGTGGAGGCTTCTCAAACTGTGCATGTAAATTAGTTCAATAGAGTTGGAGACACAAAGCTGAAAGCTCGACCCCCAAATTAATTTCTGGAGATTTTAGGTACTGTTAATAGTGCTTCATCAACGGATCGCAGTAATTGAGTTGGACAGTTAGGGATCAAAAGCTGTTTCAAGTACCTTGGGCCCTGGTCATGTAGGGCTTTAAAAGTCAGTAACCCACTCTTGAAAATTATTTGCCATCTTACAGTCAGCCAGTGAAGGGAGTAAAGAATGGGTGTTATGTGGCTGGAACAGGGTTGGTTGGTTAATAGCCTGGCAGCTGCATTTTGTACCATCTGTAAGTGGTGCAATTCTGGGATACCAAGGTAGAGGGCATTGCAGCAGTTTAGGTGTGATGATATTAATGCAGGTATTACTTTAAGCAGATATTCTGAGGGAATTAAATGTTTGATTCTGGCTATGTTCCTCAGAAGATTGAATGGGGATTTGATTGTGGCTGAAACCTGATGTTTAAGTGTCAAGCCACTATCCAGGACAACACCAAGATTCCACACCCGTTCAGTGTTTTGTAGTTCTGAACCTCCAAGCGTTAGTCCTGTTGGTTGGCTATGCTGCAGCTTTGTCATGTGACCTATAATCAGATCACAGTCAACTGACACTCATCCACTCCTAGATCTCAACTAGACAGCCATTTAAGGTTGGTATTGAGTTCTCAGTACCTGTGGCAAAGGACAGATACAGATGTGTATTATCTGCATAATAGACCAGGCCATGACATCATATTATTTCACCCAGTAGTAGCATGTATACTGCAAAAAGCATGGGAGATAGTATAGAACCCTGTGGGACAACCCTTGGAAGTGGCACTGATGATGAAGAGTTTACTCCAGAAGAAACTCTCTGTGAACTGCCGGTGAGAAATTATTTGAACCAGCTAAGGACTGTGCCATCCAGTCCACAGTAATTTTTCAGATGCTCAATTAGAATCCCATGGTCCACAATATCAAAAGCTGCAGAGAGATCCAGAAGGATTAAGATTGAACAGGCACCTCTGGTGGTCCTTGGCTGGAATTTTTTGTGGTACCTTGCTTCTCGGACGTGAACCCCTTAATGTTAGGGATGCCAGTATGGAGGAGCCTTGACGATGGCTTGGTGCTTATTCATATATTTGGTCTTGGCCAAGGTGTGAAAGCTCATCATCAACTTATGCATTGAAATTCCCAAGGATCAGCCAAGTTTAAGTGCTTTTTAAAGCAGATAGCCACTCCACCTCCCCTACGGTTTAGTCAAAGGTTGTGAATGACAGAATAATTTGTTGGAACTACAGCTTCCAAGATACAGTACTGTAGGTGCTGTATTTTTGTCTAGCCAAATCTCTGTAATACTGACAAGATCTGAAGATTCAGTAAGGTCAGCAATTGTTGCAGTATTGTTTCTTATAGATCTAGCATTACCAAAGACGGACCTGATTGGGCATACCAGTGGACCTGTAGTTTTTCTATATTGAGTGTGTCATTCACAGAGCAAGAATTTACAGATCTGTTCTTTCTAAGCTCTGGGCCATCTGTTAGGAACCATTTCTATTGTCTTCTATATAAAACTGGTGAGCCTGAAGGCAAGATATTTAGGTGGTTACAGCGTATAATAGATTTTCAGCCTCGCTTCTCATGACTGCTCCGCTGAGTTTTTTTTAAGAATGCCAAGGGATTTAAGAATGGAAGTCTGTGCTGGATTAGTAGGAACTGCTGCTCATGGTGGAGTGGAGTGGAGTGAAAGCATAAAGCTGGAGGTGTAAAAATACATTGGGTCATCAATGAGATAGTATGAATTATATCTAAAGATGAGAGAAGATGAAACAGTTTTTTATTTTTATTTTTTCTCAACTCTGTGTGTGATCCAGAAGTTATAAAAGGATTAATGAACAGATTCTAATTTAATTTGGTTACTGCTATATCCAGTTGCTACTCTCTTATACAAAAGGTATATTTTGAGCAAGGAGTATCTAAATAAGATAACTTTCTTTTCATGTGCTGATTTAGAGTCACACAAATTATTCCAGGACAAATCATGCTTGTGGAAAGGTGTTAGAAGCCATTTCTATTGTATAGGTGTGAAAATCCCAGTGTGAGACTCCTTTTGAAGTGGATATTTCATGCAAGGGTAAAGCTAACATGTCTCTTGGGAATAAGCTGGGATCCTTTATCTTAAAATGAACAGATCACCAGATTTCAGAGGCTGGGGATACTGTATTTTAGATTATTAATGCAAGAAATCATAGGAATTTTCTGAGCAGAGAACAAAGGTGAATGATGTCTAAAGGTGCACATCCACTACCCAATTAAATAGAGCAATTGAATGACATTGTTATCATTCAATCGCTCGGTAATCGGGCACAAATCGGGCATGCAAATGTTGGAATCAACCAGCGATGCACGCTCCCGCTGGTCGTTTCCGACATCAAACATCGCCCGAACATGCCGGTCAATCTGCCGATAATGACAGATTGGACATGTTCGGGGATGATGGAGAGTGCCTACACTGAATGACTGATTGTTCAGTGTAGGCACTGCAGGGGATGGGGAACAATGGTAAGATTACGATGTCATAATCCTACTGTCTTTCCCTAGTCAGCATGTGGATGTGCGCCCTAAGGGAAGAACTGGATGGAGCCAAATATAGTTAGTTTTCCACAGTATCTTGCTCTGGGGTGTACACTTCAGAGGTAATGCCAGTTTGAGTTCTAGTAAAAAAGGCAGAGGTTTCAATGTGAATCTCAGTGCAGGAATACAACCCGTTGATTTTGTAGAGTTGTACAGGGCTGCCATCAGAAATTGTGGGGCCCGGGACTGACAAACTAGGCAGGGCCCCCCATGTTTCTGCAACTCTTTCCATGCAGTGTCTTTCCAGTTCCAGTGAGCCCCCTTCTGTCTCCCCAGCCTGACCCCCTTCTCTGTCTCGAGCCTGGCCCCCTTTTGCTGTGTCTCCAGCCAGCCCACCTTCTGTCTGCAGGCAGCCCCCACACTAACCTTGTACTTGTTGCTCTGAGACCTACTCCCTATGTGATGCACTCCTCCCTTTCAGAGGCACGGTGTGATGGGCAGGGATGTGAGCAGGCGGCAAAATGGGCGTTTAGTGGGAATACAATATTGGACAAACGGCGTCGCTCATGGGTACTTTCATGGATGAATTCAAACAGTGTCTTTGCCCAAAGTATCTTTTAGCAAGAATATTCTTAATAAAAGTCTGGATGGACTGAAATGGTGGCACAGACCCTTTTTGTTGTGTGAAGTCTTACATGATAGTACCTGAGTGTCGCCATTTCTCCTACACTGTGTGGTGGCATGGTATTACCTGGAGATGTGTTTATAATATATATATATATATATATATACACACATACTGCCCACACTGTCAGGTTACTGCCTATAGATATACACTGTAAATATTAAATATATAATATATGCCCTGAAGAAAATGTTTATATTAAAACATTGAAACGTTGGCGTATTTTGGTCTCCCGCCATATTATTGACACGAGTGCCGCCTGGTTGGTGATTTATACATCGTGATCCCCGGAAGGGGCCCATGTGAGGAAGGCACCTATTTGCTTATTTCTATTAACTGGATGAGGAGTGCTGCTGGAGTGGTTAGTTTATATATATATATATATATATATATAGATAGATAGATAGATAGATAGATAGATAGATATCTATATATATAATGATATAGATATCTATATATATATATAATGATATATATATATATATATATACAGATAGATAGATAGATAGATAGATAGATAGATAGATAGATAGATAGGTAGATAGATATACACACACTGTGTGCTTATATATATATACTGTATATACTATATAGATGTGTATATATATATATATATATATATATATACTACATTTACACATACATATACATACATACACATGCTGCCCAGTGCCCACATTGCCAAGTTATTTATTCTGATGATTTCCCTCAACATGTGACAACTCACAGCCCAATCCCCCAATGTATGAAAGTGTGCCTTACCTGCAGCTGGAGTAGGAGCGCAGTGGCTGACCGAGCACTGTAACCTAAGAAGCTGGCATCGCAAATTGCCTAGGTGGAGCTATGTACCACCACATTTGCTCCCTTCATTCTATGTGATATCTGTGGCCACGAGAGTACGAGGAGCTGCTGCACATGCGCGGTAGCTCTCTTCACTGGCACGCAGGCAGGCATGGGGAACTCCAGTGAGACGGAGACAAGAATCTCCGTCTCACAGAAAAAAAAACAAACACACTCGTTTAGCAGCGGCGATGGATCTGTAGGCAAGGGGGGGACTGGGATTGCGGCTGGGCCCCCTCTCAGCATCGGGCCCGGTACTCCAGTCCCGGCAGTCCCCCCCTGATGGCGGCCCTGGAGTTGTACACATAGTGCAGTACAAGTTAAAGGTAAGTCCTTGGATATGTCTGATGCTTCTGATGTCAGTTGTGTGGAATTACAAAGCATGAGTACAAAACATGACAGTGAGAAGTAGCATTCAGTAAGTACAGATCAAAAATCAAAGCAGTACAGTAACATCGTATGGTTGATGAGAGACATGGATGCACAAGATGACATAATGATAGTTACAGTAGGTAGAATAAAAATGAATGGATGCAATTTCAATCAAATAGCATGGCAGACATGAATCTACCAAAAACAACCTGGTAAACAGGCATTGTAAAAATTAACATACCCGTTTTGCAGATTAAGATGCAGCTAGAGCAAACTACATACTGCACATAATGGTAGGCAAAAACTGATAAGGCTTGAGAATAGGTAATAATCCTAGGTTTGTTGCTGACTGGCTGGCATAGCAGCATTGTTGCTGGGCATGTTAGGGGTCACCTGGTTTAGGTTCAGTCAATTGTTTGCTCAGGGTGTGTTTATGGTTTTGGTATATAGGTTGGGGTTTTTCATAAGGACAGCCTCTCTTCCATTTGGAATTTCCTGGTGGATAAGTATCCTGGCCATTTGGCTCCTTTTACTTAACCTTACTTTCTTGTATCTGTCCCTTCTCCTTTTCCTTGCCTATTTATTTTGTATCCCGATCCTTTATCTTTTATTTATTCCCTTGCTCCAACATGCTCCATCCCCGCAGGAGTGACCCCCACAGGTTTGCAGATTTTGCTCACCAGCTCAAAGCTATGGCCATGTCTGAGCGTGGGCGCCAGCCCTCTCATCCCCACCTAGTGCCTCTGCTGTCACTTGTCATAGTGCAGGGCTCAGCCCTGGCCTGTCCTTTCACTCACCCCTGCGGCACAGCTCCTGGTCCCAGTTTGTGCGGCGGGACCAGTGGCCATCACCACCCCAGTGGCCATTATCACTCCGGTGGCCATTTTGGATCTCACTTGGGATCCTGCAGTGAATCCAGCCTGTTCAGCCTGGCTGCTGGCTTTACTATGGGCCCTCCTATTTATTCCACTTTGATTGCTCCCCCTCTTGCAGCTGCTGCCAGTTTGTCTGCCCCCCTCCACACAACAGCTTCGCTTGGCAAAAACCTTATTCCCCCTGGAGCTTTTTATGGCTCTACCCAGGTTGCCTCTTACCTTTAACTCTTTTGGCCTCAGACTTCCTGGAGCTTGGGTGTGGTGCCCCGTATTTATCCCTCTGTCTCTACTGCCCCCCCTTTTCCCGGCTAACCCTTCCTTACTCTCCTATATGATTTCATCTTATGGTTTTCCTTTCTGGACTGCCCCTCACTACACTAATTCTTGTTTCCTGGCAGTTTTGGCACCCTCCCTCAGCCATTCTCTCAGTGACCCCATACTCGCTGTCCTTGGCCCCTCCTCCTCCTTTTCCCATCACAGATTTGCCTCCCCTCCTGTCATTGGTCTTGCCTCCATGGGCTTTGACTGGTCACCCACTGCTTCCTGTAGGTTCTGCCCCACTCCCCCTCCTCCTCCTCCACCTTCCAGTTCCCCTGCTCCCATACCACCTTTGTGGTAGCTTGTGATACTACTGCTCCTGTGCACGTCAAGGTGGTCCTGGATGCCAGTCTGGTGGCTCCTTTACGTGAAGTGTCAGACGTTGTGGTTCCCGGGCTGTCTGGGGTTGGTGAGTATGGATTGCCTGATTCTCTTTCCTCATCCTAAATCTCTAGTACCAGCTCTCATTTGTCTGGGTCCCCTAAGTGTAAACTTGCAAGATTGATTGTGCTTAGTCTGTCTAAAAAGTCAGATGACAAGGGTTGCAAGGCGTCAGGGTCTGGGCTTAAGGAACCTGAAGTAGGTGCGGAATCAGTTCATTGTGCCAATATGGCAATTCTTAGGGGGTTGTGCTAGACGTGAAAAAATGTTGACGCAGGCTAAGAAACCGGGAAGAGGCCTATTACAGTTATAATTTACGGCTTAAGGGCATGCTTATTTTTGCAGCTTGCTATCTTGAAACACATGCTGAGGAACATGTGACTGTACTTAGGTATATTTATTTGGTGTACGCTATGTTCATCTAATCCAAAGGTCTCACTTAGAAAGAGTATGTCTTGCAGTTTAGACAAAACAGGCATTAAGAATGTTGAGGTGTGGCTGGAAGCTTTGCAGCAGCGTCATCCACCCATGGATTCGGTGCAGCCTAGCAAAACCCACTTAGCAGCAAAACCGAGTGGGTTGGGAGGGGCAAAAATGAAGTGTTTTGCTTTCAATGACTCTCAGTGCTTGCAGGGGGTGGCCTGTTGCTTTCACCACTCCTGCCACAACTGTTGGGGAATTCCCAGCCAGGGACTTCCGATGTGGCTCTGGGAGTGGTACAGTTGAACGGGGGGATAGTTCTAAAAACACTAGTTAAAGCAGAATCTCCCATATGTGCTGTTGAGCTGTCCAAGTGGTTGGATTGGTACCCCATTGCTGCCTTTATGTTGCGAGGTCTTGTTTTTGATTTTAGCCTACCCATTGACGGGCTGCTGAGGGTTAGGGCACCCCGTAATTTACAATCTGCAAGTAAGTTCCCTGAGGTTTTATGGGCTCAGGTAGATGCTGAGGTTTTGTTGGGTAGGATAGAGGGTCCTTTCCCTTGTCCTCCTCTGCGGGGTCTTTGTATTTCCTATTTGGGTGTGGTCCCTAAGAAGGCCCCTGGGAAGTACCGTCTTCAACATGTAACTTACCCCTATGAAAGTTTGGTTAATGATGTACTGCCTGAATCAGCCTGCAGGGTTGTTTATCAATTTTTGATGAAGCTTTGGAGCTGGTGCGTGGTTTTGGCCCAGGTGCATTATTGGTGAAACTCAATATTTAATGGCATTCCACTTATTGCCTTTAAATCTGGATGCCATACAATATATAGGTTTTTCATTTGAGGGGTGATTTCTTCGTGGATAAATGTTTGCCCATGGGCTGTGTGGTCTCCTGTGCCTATTTTGAGAAATTCAGCTCTTTTTTACAATGGTGCATTCACGCTGGCACTGGCCAGCATTATTTGGCCGATTTTCTCTTTATAGGTCCGGTTGAGAGTGATATCTATGCGGACCTCCTTTTTTCTTCTCAAGCTGTGCTTAAAGTACTGGTGCTGGGTGTTCCTATGGCTCATGACAAAATAGAGGGTTCCTCTTCGTACTTGTCTTATTTGGGCATTGAGATAGACACAGTTGCTGGTTGCTGATGTTCCATGGGAAAAGGTTGTGAAGGTGCTTGACCCGAGATATTTGTTTGGCGGTTGATAGTGTCAAATTATGCGCTGTGCAGTCATTATTGGGTTCATTTAATTTTTATCGTCGAATCATCCCTATGGGGAGAGTCTTTCGTAGAAAATTGGAAAGGGCTAAGGCCAGGGTGAGCCTGCTGCATCATCATGTGTCTTCTGAGATTAAGAAGGACCTCCGCATTTGGGCCAGGTTCCTGGTCCAATTTAATGGTGAATGCATTTTGCCTTCACATCCTGTTGCTAATGCTGCTTTGCACCTTTTTACTGATGCGGTTGGCTCATCAGGTTTTGGAGAATTTCTTGATGGGGAATAATATGCTGCACCCTGGCCGATGGCATTGCATGCTGAAGGCCTTACAGGTAATTTATTATTTTTGGAATTGTTTCCGATTGTTGTGGCAGTGGAACTTTGGAGTGTTCGGTTGCGGAATCAGTATGTGTTTTTCTGGTGTGACAATCTTGGGGTGGTGCGTGCTATTAATAACCAGAGAGCTTCCTCTCCTCCCGCTTTGTGACTGCTGAGGCATCAGGTTTTGTGCTGTTTGGAAGCAAATTTTTGTTTCAGAGCGCGTCATGTCCAAGACATGATTAATGAGATTGCAGATTCTTTGTCTCACTTTTTTGCTTGCTTTCTGATGCTGGCTCCAGCAGTTTCTGCAGTGGGGTTACTTTGTCTTTTGTTTGTATGGCAGATTATCAGGCCAGCATAGTGGGCCTAGTGTGGCAGTCACTGGCTTCAGCAACTATGAAGACTTATTTGGCGGCTAGGTGGGACTTGCAGGCTTACTGTGTGCAGGGCCCTCAGAAAGGTAATTCTCCCAGGGATATGCTGTTTTTATTTGTTTGGGGAGATTACCATCGAGGTCGCTCAAAGGCTTTTATGGTCGCAGCACTGGCAGGTATCTCTTTCTTTTTCAAGTTGAAGGGTCTGTATGACCCTACTAAGTCATTCCTCCTCTCCAAAGCCCTGAAAGGATGGGCAAAGGAGTTCCCACTAGTGCTGACTCACACAGGCTCATTGATTTACAAATGCTAAAGGAGTTGCTTTTGGTTATGGACAAGGTTGCTTCTGATGTTTTGGAAGCTGCCCTTTTCCGTTTTGGTTTTGCTGTTGCATCTTTTTGGGCTTTTTGAGTAAGTGAAATTATAGCATCCAGCAAGTCATTGCTATCCTCTGGGTTGTTGTTAAGGAATGTAGTTTTTAGGGACTCGGCTGTTTTGTGCAGGCTTCATTTTTCCAAGACAGATCAGTTGGGGAAGGGCAGATTGGTTATGCTGTCACAGCAGGAGGATCCTTCTGTTTGTCCAGTGCGCTTCTCATCTGTTTACTTGAGTCATCACCCATCTGGTGGGGCCCAGTGGTTGGTGCATGCTAATTTAACCCCTCTCTCCAAATTTCAGTTTGGTGCAATACTTAAACAGGGTCTAGCTGAGTTGGGTTTAGGTAGTGCATGTTACGGCACCCACTCCTTTCGTACTGTGGCTGCGACCAATGCGGCCATTGCAGGGGTGGCCCCTGCTGATTTTTAAGGGACTGGGTGGTGGAAGTCCTCTGCCTACATCAGGGCTTGACAAATCCTGGTCACCAGGTCGCCATGGCGACCAAGTTTTCAGTCCTGGTGACTGGATTTTGCAAAGCCGTGCTGGGATCAAGTGGCTGATCCTAGCATTGGCACAGCTGCAGGGACAGGCAAAGGAGACAGGCCAGCGCTGGGATGCTGTTTCTGCTCCTAGCACTGGTTAAGCAGAAGTGGCTGGTACCTGGTGAAGGGACTGCCTAGTCCCTTCCACCAGTGCCAGCGGTAAAGTGACTCTGGTTAACTGTTTGGCCCCCTTTTGCTTCTCTGCTGTTTAGTTGCTATGTTTGTTTTCACTGTTTTGTATAATTGTGGCTTTGTTTTGGTGCAGTGCTCACAGTCAGGGTTTTCTCTTTCCTTACAGTGGATGAGACTGAAGACATATGGGTTTGGCTAGTAGGTCATTCCTACATCTTTTGGGCCGAGAAGCAAGGTTTGGTAGGATGTGCTAGTTTGTTGCTTGGTGGTCAGCAGGTATGCTGAATAGGTGTTTGAGGCCTTAGGTGTGAATCTTTGCTTGAATTGTTGGTTTTGTATGTGGTTCAGTGGGGGTTCCTGATTGGTTGGTGTTGCACATTGGTGTCAATAATATTGGTCAGGTGAAAGGTTTGGAGCTGATATTAAGACTGCAAGAGATTATGGATGAAGTCCAGTTGATGTGGCAAATGTACATGTTGTTTGGTCTGAGATAGTTCCCTGTTTGTTGTGGCGGGATGCTCGTAATCATAAGGCTTTAGATAATGCAAGGAAAAAGGTTAACATTGCTTTAGGCAAGCATGTGATTTTGTTGAGTGGCTTTGTGGTAAGGCATAGCTTTTTAGGTCTAGACCTCTCTAGATTTTTTGGATCTGATGGGGTTCATCTTAATACTTTGAGTTTAGGTCTATTTATAAAGGATTTGTTCTCTTTTTTGGACTAGATTCTCTTGTTTTGGGTGGCAGGCCAGTTTCTCCTTACGGAACTGGCTATGGTGGGAGAACGCAGCACCTCAGTGGCTTTATGAGGTGCAAGAAAGCTTTGTGAGGGCATACCAGGTTTTTCCTACTCTGTGAGGGGTGGGGTTGAACTGTGCCCATGAGGGAAGCGAGTCATTTGCATCAGAAGTGCATCTATAAGGCGGAACGTATCAGTCATTCCCCAAATGTTTCAAATGTAGAAATCTAGAACTTAGATTGCAGCATCTCTTGGCCACCTCAGTTAGGTTAATTATTTAATTATAAATAATAGCTGTGACCTTTTAGCCATGCTATTTTGTGTCCATGTCTTTATTATTTTAAGTTTAGAGTTAAGTAATATAAGGTGTTTTAGAAGGTTAATTATCAATAAATCAATGGATGTTTTACAAATTCAGCTTGACAGGGAACTGGTAGGAAGACAGAGAGTGGAAATAAGTGGGATACTTACAGTAGTAGAGGGACTACATTCTAAAGTGAAAGCATAATAAGAGAGTAGGCATAATGGGGATAGGTGAGACTTGGATGGTTGAGAGGCCTGTATGGTGATGAGGTCTGGATCTTTGCGAGACCTGGATGGTGCTGGATCAGGCATAGATTCTGGTCTGATTTGGGGGCCTAGTTTGGAATAAGGGTCAGGGTGATAAAGACTGGGTTCTGATAAGAAGGCCAAGGCAGATTTAGAATTCTCAACATCTCAAATATCCCCCCAGCGTATACAATATGGATTGAGCAGGAAAAAACTATTATTTAAAGATCAATTTAGAGGTTCAAGTAGAGATAATTATGCTGAGACTAATTCTCTATATCATCCACTTTCCTATGCAATTTAAGTTGAGTTTTCTGTAAAGTTTCAAACTATTTTAATTAGGGGTGTGCACAGGCCACTTTTCGTGTTTTGTGTTTTGGTTTTGGATCTGGATCTTTCTTCGTGTTTTGGATCTGGATTAGTTTTGCCAAAACCACCCTTCCGTGTTTTGGGTTCTGGGTTTTGTGTTTTGGATCTGTATTTTTTTTTTTAAAAAGCATAAAAACAGCTAAAATCACAGAATTTGTGGGTTTTTATGCTCCTATGCTATTATTAACCTCAATAACCTTAATTTCCACTCATTTCCAGTCTATTCTGAACACCTCACACCTCACAAAAGTGTTTTTATGTCCAAAAGGTTGCACCGTGGTAGCTGGATGACTATGCTAAGCGATACGAGTGGGCGGCACAAACACGTGGCCCATCTAGGAGTGGCACTGCAGTAGCAGACAGGATGGCAGTTTGAAAAACTAAGCCCCAAACTCTACATAATGCAAATGCAAAGAAAAAAAAGAGGTGCAAGATGGAATTGTCCTTGGGCCCTCCCACTCACCCTTATGTTGTATAACAGGATATGCACACTTTAAAAAAACAATCATTTCAGTGCTAGGGTCTGCCACACGACTGTGGCTGAAATGATTGGTTCGTTTGGGCCCCCACAAAACAAGCTGGCAATTAATCTGTCCCTACGTTCTGGAGGCTGGTCTCCATGGAAGAGCTGAAAATTCATTTTGATGAACATCATCTTCTCCACATTCTGTGGAAGAAACCTCCTATGCCTTTCGCTGACAAGGTTCCCGGCTGCACTAAACACTTTTTCGGAGTACACACTAGAGGGGGGGTAACTCATGTAAAATAGAGCCAGTTTGTACAGGGGCCTCCAAATTGCCTCATTTCCTGCCAGTACAGGTACGGACTGTCGGACATGCCTACTTGGATGCTGTCACCGATGTAATCCTCCACCATTCTGTCAATGGTGACAGTATCATATGCAGTGACAGTAGACATGTCAGAAATTGTTGCCAGGTCCTTCAGTCCGGACCAGATGTCCAAACTTGATCCTGCCTGCCCTGCATCACTGCCAGCGGGTTGCTTAGGATACCTAAGTATTTCCCTGGGAGCCCCAGTTGCGGGAGAAAATGAAGAAGGAGCTGTTGATGTGTCACGTTCCGCTTCAGCTGACAGTGTTTTCACAAGCAGGTCTTTGCACCTCTGCAGGCTTGTGTCGGCCGGAAAGAGAGACACCACATAGGCTTTAAACCTAGGATCGAGCACGGTGGCTAAAATGTAGTGGTCTGATTTCAACAGATTGACCACCCTGGAATCCTGGCAAAGCAAATGAAGGGCTTCATCCACAAGTCCCACATGCCGAACAGAATCGCTCCATCTTAGCTCCTCCTTCACTTTCTCCAGCTGCTTCTGCAAAAGCCTGATGAGGGGAATGACCTGACTCAGTGTCTGAACTGACTTCACGTGTGGCAAGTTCGAAGGGCTGGAGAACCTTGCACAACACGGAAATCATTCTCCATTGCGCTTGAGTCAGGTGCATATCCCCTCCTTTGCCTATGTCATAGGTGGATGTATAGGCTTGAATGGCCTTTTGCTGCTCCTCCATCCTCTGAAGCATATAGAGGGTTGAGTTCCACTGCATCACAACCTCTTGCTTCAGGTGATGGCGGGGCAGGTTCAAGAGTGTTTGCTGGTGCTCCAGTCTTCAGTACACAGTCGCTGAATGGCGAAAGTGGCCAGAAATTTTTTGGGCCACCCAAAGCATCTCCTGCACTCCCCTGTCGCTTTTCAGAAAATTCTGCACCACCAAGTTTATTGTGTGAGCAAAACATGGGACGTGCTGGAATTTGCCCAGATGTAATGCCCGCAAAATATATGTGGCGTTGTCAGATATCACAAATCCCCAGAGTGTCTAAGTGGGGTAAGCCACTGGGCGATGATTTCCCTCAGTCGGCGGTGTGCCTCTTACTGAAACCAGTGATACACAGCATAGCCTGCCTTGGAACGAGCTGGCGTTTCTGAGATGCTGCTACTGGTGACGCTGCTGCTGTTGCTGCGTAAGGTGATACATCTACCCAGTGGGCTGTCACAGTCATATAGTCCTTAGTCTGCCCTGTTCCACTTGTCCACATGTCCGTGGTTAAGTGGACATTGGGTACAACCGCATTTTTCCGTACACTGAAGACACTTTTTTCTGACGTTTCTGTACAGTCTCGGTATCGCCTGCCTAGTGAAGTGGAATCTAGACGGGATTTGGAACCAGGGACACACTACCTCCATCAATTGTCTAAATCCCACTGCATTAATGGCAGATACCGGACGCACGTCTACCACCAACATAGCAGTCAAGGCCTCAGTTATACATTTTGCTTCAGGATGACTGCTGTCGTACTTCATCCTCCTCGCTAAGGACTGTTGGAGGGTCAATTGTTTAGTAAAGGTAGTGGTGTTGCTACTTCCTCTCTGGGATGATGAACGACTCCCAGCAGCAGCAACAGCAGCAGCGCAGCAGGAGGCGCAGCAATGCAGGATCCTCCGGAGGAATCCCGGATAGGAGAGTCAGTCATGCCAGTGACATGGCCTGCAGGACTACTTCCGATCCAGACTAAGAAGGAAATTGATGAGGAGGGAGTTGACGGTGTGGTTTGCAGGTGCTTGGATACAACAGGACAACGGGATTTAGGTGTCCCTGGACTGCTTACGGTCTTAGCCAAAGTTTCTGAACTTGACAGTAACTTTTTATGAATGTGCTGCAGGTGCCATATAAGGGAGGATGTTCCTAGGTGGTTAACATCCCTACACCTACTCATTTCACCTTTACATATGGTACATATGGCAAGACAGTTGTTGTCCGGATTTGGATAGAAATATTGCCAGACCAAAGAGGTGGAATGTTTGGTCTTCTGCCCAGGCATGACCATGATGGGCTTTTTCATCCCACGGACAACAACTATCTCCCCCGGAACCTGATTTAAACAAACCACATCACCATCAGAAACCTCCTCGCCAACTTCCTCCTCAGCGCCAGCTACACCAGTATCCTCATCCTGTTGTACTTCAACAGTGACATCTTCAATTTGCATATCAGCAAGTGGACTGTGGGTGCTCCTTTCAGCACTTGCAGGGGCATGCAAATGGAGGAAAGAGCCACCTCTTCCCGTCCAGTGCTGGGAACGTCAGGCATCGCAGCCACCACCACACTTGGACTCTCCTTGGGGATTTGTGATAACTTCTAAGAACGCACAGTTCTTCGCTGTGCTTTTGCCAGCTTAACTTGTTTGATTTTTTTAGTGGGAGGAGGGCTTCCATCGTCATGTGAAGCTGAACCACTAGTCAAGAACATAGGGAAAGACCTTAGCCATTCCTTCCCACTCCGTGTCGTAAATGGCATATTGGCAAGTTTACGTTTCTCTTTAGATGATTTAAATGTTTTTTCAAGGTCATTTTCCTGAACTTTGTAATTTGGGATTGTATGTGCCCTCTATTATGACATTGGGCATCGGCCTTGGCAGACGACGTCGATGGCATGTTATCGTCTATGTCATGACTAGTGGCAGCAGCTTCACCACTAGGAGGAAGTGGTTCTTGATCTTTCCCTATTTTATTTTTATCGGAGAAAGTTTGGTCCTCCATTTATGTTATATTGATATATACCTGCAGCTAAGGCGCACACAAACACAGAAATTTTTTTTTCATTTTTGTTGGAGACTAGTGCACTTTGTGGGTTACACCACCCATTAAGAAATAAGCCAGCCGACCCTTTACTTATGGGACACAGGCGCACGCTTGGCGCTGCTCCTTTGTTGATGCTCGTGCAGGTACAGCCCACACAATTCACAAACACAGAAAATATTTTTTTATTTTGTTTGGAGTGCCCTTTTGGGGGTTACAGCACCCTTTAACGGACAAGCCAGCCGGCCTTTTACTTATGGGACACAGGCGCACGCTTGGCGCTGCTCCTTTGTAGATGTACGTGCAGCCACAGTGCACACAATTCACAAACACAAAAAAATATTTTTTTATTTTGTTTGGAGTGCCCTTTTGGGGGTTACAGCACCCTTTAGCGGTCAATCCAGCTGGCCCTTGATTTATGGGACACAGGCGCACGTTTGGCACTACCTTGTTGATGCACGTGCTGCTTCTGCGCACACAATTCACAAACACAAAAAAATATATTTTTTAATTTTGTTTGGAGTGCCCTTTGGGGGTTACAACACCCTTTAACGGACAAGCCAGCCGGCCTTTTACTTATGGGACACAGGCGCACGCTTGGCGCTGCTCCTTTGTTGATGCACGTGCAGCCACAGTGCACACAATTCACAAACACAGAAAAAATATTATTTTTTTGCACTTAGGGGAGCACCCCTGATGGACAGAGCACCCCCATGGACAACACTACAGCACCCCTTTAGGACTGGGACACTGCACAGGACTTTGGAGTGGACAGAGCCCCTATGGACAACTGACTGCACAACACAGTCCAGCCACCCCCTATGGACTTTGAAGTAGTGGACACAGCCCCTATGGACAACAGCAGCACAGTGCAGCACAGCACAGCACAACACTTCACTGCACTACACTACACTACACAGCCCAGCCAGCCCCTAACTCCCACCCTCCCTCTTCACTGTCCACAGCCGAGTGAGAAAATGGCCCCGACGCTGGTACCTTATATAGGATCCAAAACCCGCGAGACCCGGAAGGCGGGATGATGACGTTTTGCCTCGATTTCAGATCCGAGTCAGGCGGGAAAAGTCGAGCCTGACTCGGATACGACTCGGATCGGGGGGGCTCGGGGGGGTTCGGATTTCAGAAATCCGAACCCGCTCACCCCTAATTTTAATGTAAAATTAGTCTGCAACTGCTCACCCAGGTGGTGATTCTGAGTTGGATGCAAACACTGTATGACCAGTGCAGCCTGCTTGCTGCCATTTCTGTATCTGTATGCGGAAGGAAGGCCTATCTGCAATTTTTTCATCTGCATTAGTATCATTAGTCTCGGGACTCCATGCTCCGTGCAAAAGGTTTGTCTAAAACAGAAGTCCAATCTATAAATTGCAATCTACAAATAATCTTGGAATTCACTCAATGCTGGGTGCAGTGGCGTAAACTCATCCCAGGTGCCCGGAGGCAAGTTATAATTTGATGCCCCCCCCCGTCACAGCCGCTGACACTGAAATGTTGCAATTTGCATGCAGTCAGGTTATAGATAGACAAAGGCAGCAGCTAATGATCTGACATGCAGCTCTCCACTAGTGTATGGAGGCTTCTCAGGTGCCGGGAAGGGGTGCAATGTGTTGGGCGGCTACATAGTTACAGCCCTAAGTGGACAATGGAGGGGGTGCCCCCTTCAGAGCTGGAGCCCGGTGGCAGGCGCCTCCATTGTCTCCCATAGTTCTGCCCCTGGCTGGGTGCAAAATATTTGTCTGAAACAGATGTCCCATCCTCATTTGCAAGCTACAAATAAGCATTGAAGTCAAGACACTCACATGACACTCTCACAAGATGAAGCAGTGCCAAGTACAGTCACTATCCAGTTACTGCCCAAAAATGCCCATTCTACAGAAAGAGTGGTCTGTCCATGGAAGGATCAATCTGTCTGCACTTGCAATCTTTATCAGTGTGCAAATGGGTGTTGCAGCACATGCACAGTCTGCGATCACTTTCTGCAGTGGATGCGTAGCTTGTATATATCTGTCCACAATGCCACTTGCAGATGACTCAATATCAAGCCCCCAATCTCATCTCATTAACTTCCTTCTGTTTGGGAATATTCGCTCATTCAATTCAAGTATTCCTTGGTTCCACAAAGATGCATCAAAGGTTTAATTGTTTCTTTCAATTTCAAAGTTATCTTTTTGTTTGAAACTTTCTGAGGTACAAGGTAATACAACATTAAAATGTATAAAGTACAGTATTACAGAGGGGTTGGGTACAGGATCCCATCGGTGGGGATGTACAGTATCCTAACTCTAATGCACCTTTCCTGAAGCCTAAACCTAACCTCCCCTCCCTAGTGCCTAACCCTAACCCTCTTGCTAACAATAATACTTACTGTCAGGATGTCAGCGGACAGGATTCTGGATCCGGGATTCCGACTGCTGTCAGGATTCCAGCGCTGATATTCTGACTGCTGGCATCCCAACCACTGGGATGCTGACTACATCTTTTACAAAGGCATATAATATGTTATAGCAAATAAATGAAGTTACACAAGTATCAGCATATAAAGCTATTTACTTATCATAACATAACAGTATGTAGTGAAAGAAATACGAGTACATAGTAATCTACATGTTAATCTAATAAAATAAACGCCTCTTATTTTAAAGTATAACTTGAATCTTATAGGAAGAAATGTGATTGGACTATGTGATAGGGGAAGAGAAGTGGAGCCTCTGACTAGCAATAATAGTAAGGGGTAAGGGGAGAGTTACATATAAAGGATTCAGCCTCAAAATGTACGTCCAAGGTGTTCAGACTTTTATTAAATTCTCTGTTATTATGTAGTTGCCATAATGCATTCCATGCAAAATATGGTCTGTGTGCTGATAACATTGGTCAGATAGTGGGGAAGAACCTAATGTAAAGCAATCTGACATTTAGCAGCATTCAGGATATGCTTGTGTCTTTTATTGGTCTTGGGACTTGTGGAATGGATCTCTAAAGAAGAAAATATATTTCAATCAGCTCCTGTCACTTTAGTTGGCTGGGTTTGAAAAATGACAGCTAGCAACTGATTGGTTGGTACTTTTTCTCTGTCCACTTTATCTCTCTCTAAGGCTTGTACATTGGTCTCATATTCACTGAGGCAATGGTCTCAGAAACCGATTCAGACCCGGACGCTAAGAAGCGTTCGCTCATAGTTGGCCGATTTTTGCATTGTGCGCATGCGTATGCATCACAGTGTACGTGCACGAACTAGTCCGAGCAATCAGGAAGCGTACGCTCACCAAGCATAGACAGCCCAGCTGAATGAGTGACAGGTCAAGCCGTTTGTGGGTAGTAACGGGGCAGGCCACTTGAAACGGGGGAGTGGAGGTGTGAACGCAGGCGTGTCTGAGAATCTTTACGCCGTTTCACAGTCGTGCATAATTAACAGGCAGCTTAATGGTTCATGTCACTTGGTTGTATTTCACGCTGTAGTGATCATAGTGCTTGCAGTAGGGTATAGTCTTCCTCAAGCGCTGCGTTCGCTTCCGATGGTACCTGATGTACCGATGGTTGCATACACTTCCTGGAGATGATGTGCACTAGTGGGCGTCTTAAGGCAGGCCGGTGGGCATCTGCATAAGCGATCGCACGGCCAGACATAGTTGTCGTGTTTATTCCTTGCCGTGCGTTCGCCTGCCATGCCATCACTTAGCTGAATTTCCTTACGTTGGGAACGAGCGAACGCATCTAGCGACCAGGTCTGGATTGAGCCCTCAGATCCTAAAGTGAGAACTTTTTATTAGAGAATTGTTCAGCCTCTATTTTCTGTTGGTGTCCATAGCAAACTATATAGTGAATAGTGTGCAATTACATCTTCTGTGTTGTCGAAGCTGGATAATTGGCTGAGGCAAGATCAGTTTAAAATTGAATCATGGCGACGCCATCTTGAGACTGGCCGCAAGATGCCATTTTGGAAATGAAATCGCAAGACGCCATTTTGCGAATGGCCGCCCCAGCGCCATTTTAGATAAACTCACAATTAAGTACATATGGCGAGATTACTATTAGCACCAGGCGATTGCATCTTTCATCATTTCTCATATACACAGTAATACGCACAATTGCGCTGTTAACTAGTCGCATATTAGTGAATGCATAAGATCCTATATGAAAACACCGTTTAGTAGCTAAATGCGCACGCGTCTGTCCCCAGTTAACTAGCGTCTTTATATCAAACCCTGCATACTCACACATTACATATTCACATACAAGGTTTCATAAGCTTTAAGGCATAAGATTTAAGTTTGTTCATTTAGTATAAATGCTATGAAATAAAGATTGTTTGGTAAATAAGGTTTTATACATGATAAGTAAGCCGTGTTTGGTTTTGTACTGATGCATACTCTTTCCACAGAATTCCGGTATTATCGGTGGGGAGATCGCATCATGCATTCTCAACGTATGGACCGCAGAGACTTCAAGCAACAAAATGTATATGATATGAATAACTGTTAGGATGTTGCATATGGCGGGAATCTAGGGACCCTCAGTTGTTGGAGGCTGGGTTGTGTCTATTTGAATCAGTCTGTTAAATGCTCTGTAACAGATGTATCCCCCTTGGGAACCAATAGCATCAGCAACAAACTTCCCTCTTGTGTTGTCTATTCCTGGGGGGGTATAAATATGTGTGCTCCAACACAGGGTTTTTAGTCTTCGTGCTGAATGCTGATAGATGAGGGGTTTCTTGCTGATGCCTAACATCTGGTCCAGAAGCACTGCGTATGTATACTGTACTTGGGTCTGTATAATTCCTTTGCGCTGAATTGTTTCTGGATAAATAGCATGTAACTAACTGTACTTTTACTTGAATAATACTTGTGCTTTGGAACCACAGATTCCAGGTCTTAAGTCTTTATTTACTGTATGACTGCGTATGCAAATTAGCGTCATCCTTAGAAGGTATAGGCAGGATATTAGAAGGTATAGGAAGGAGTGTATAGAGTTCTGATCCAGTATTGTTAGTTGGGGGCTCGTAGTGAAGTCACTTACCTGCTCACATGGTACATACGGTTATCGATATTTCAACAATGGGGGGAGTGGCCACATGCAGGGTTTACCTGCAACTGCTTTGTGCTGAAAGATTGCTATCCGTTTCCGTGTGAATCAAGGAAGCTGACTAGAATCCAGGGACAAGAGAGGAAAAAGTTTGTTTTCCTCTGTTGATAGAACCTAACGTTTAAAGGGGTGCCGCAGTATTGAGTACGCGGCTGAGTCGCAGGTTTGTGCACAGCAAAGACGCACTTTTGCGTACGCAGCTAAAAAGTTGTCATACGGTTGTGTGGTAGTCGCATTATTGTGTATGAGACTGGTTGCACAATAGCGTAGACGTACTTCCGGTAGTGCTGCCACGTGTTTAAATAAAGCCATTGAGGTTTACATTTTTTCAATTGTTATCAATATCTTGGTTAACATATATTTTTCTGTGCAGGAAAAAGTGTGTAACAGTGAGTGTTTGTTGGAAGGGGTAACTTGTTCCCTACAGTTAGAGGTACCGTATGACCTTTAAGGGCTAAGTGCTAGTCGCTCGGTAAGCAGCTTTACCGTTCTATACACAGTAGCAGGTGTACATGTTGTCTTTGTTGTAGAGAGGTGCATGGAAGTAGCCGACATACAAAATTCCATAGGTGTGGAAGTTGCCTTACTATATCTTATCTGGGTGTGGAAGTTGCCTTTTTCAAATCTTATCCAGGTGTGTGGGCGCCGCCGACTTAAATCGTCCATAGGTAAGTGAAAGTATCTTGATTGTCTTTCACCAGTTTAAATCTTTTTTGAAAAGCATAGGATTTTGTCTCAGAATGGGAGCCGCGCAAACAGTAGAGATGTTAGACAATGATGTGCTGCTAATGGAGGCACCGATCGGATCAGCTCATCATATTATGCATACTAAGTACGGTACTTATGCGATAAGGTATTGTGATGTATGGTTTAAAATGATGATGAAGAGTGTTAGACCGTTTCCCAGAATTGGTAGTTTTGATAAAAATGTATTAGATAATGTCTGGGATCACATCAGTCTGATGCGCTCCCAAGAGAAAAAGGTTAAATATTATGAATGTTTAAAACTGTGGCAGCATGAAGGGGATGCGTGGCATAAAAATGTGCAAGCGACGCAAACTAGCGTCGCGAGCATATTGCCAGAGAATACATCCACGACGCTAAATTGCAATACGGGCGAGCCGCAAAATGGCGCGCACATTGCGGCAAGGTAGCGTTGTGGAGAGTATTGCCAGCAGTTCATGCTCACCTCCCCCACCTTATGTGGATGGAGGTGCAAGTACAGTTACCAAAAATAATCATAAAAATGTAACAAGCAATTTGTACCCTCTCTTAAGCAACCATAAAGACAATGTTTATGATGTGGATGATGAGCCTATTGTAATGTCTGCCATTTCCCATGCTGTGCAAATGATAGATGCTGCATCACCACAATCACGAGTGGTGCCACCATCTCCATCAGTAACAGCAAGGGAAGTGTTAACACCCTCTGCACCCGTAGAGGAAGTTGTTCATACCATACATAGCAGCAGCAGATTAAACCCTCAGCCAGGTAACCAGGTCAAAGGTAGCAGCGCTACCAGTCTGCATCCCATTCAGACAATAACTGTTCCAAATGGAAATGCAGATGCGAACGGTGTAGTGCCCACAAGGGAAGTAGTAATGCATTGTCCTTGGACAAGAGCAGAACTAAATTCCATCATAAATGATTTCCCCGATCCCAAAAAGGAACTAGCCAAATGTCAAAGATTTTTGAGAAATTTGGGTAGTTCACATGAGTCCACTAATAAAGATTGGCGTGTGGTGTTAAGGGCCTGTCTACCATGCAATACTGACGTGACAAAATTTATCATGTGTATTGGATGGTGATGTTCCCTTAACAGACCAAGTAAACCAAGGTAACATTTCCCGCATTGTAACTCAATCGGGTATATATTTTCCAGTAGTAGTTAACTGGAACAAAATTTTCACCATTAAGCAAAAGGAGAGTGAAACTGCAGAAGATTATTGTGACCGGGCTCTGCAGGCTATCACCCAGTACACTGGGATAGAGGATATTAAAGATAGCACTCACCACAAGGGAATGATAGTCACGGTACTCGTGGACGGTCTGAAAGAAAGTTTAAAAACCCGGGTTCAGACCTCACAGCCTGGCTTGCGGGGACTCACAATAGATACCCTTATAGAAACCACCATCGAACCTGATAAAAACATCTCAAAGAAGAGAGAAGCCCAGAGCAAAAAACTAATGGCTGTCAGTATCCAAGCTCTGGAGATGAATGACGGTAACATCACAGCCAACAGACACATTTGCACCTGCACACACACTTACATCTGAACAAGTATATGCCCTCACTAACCCTACGCAACAACAATCACAGCTCTATCCCACTAACCAGATACAACCACAGGTCCCATACTACTCACAAACTTCATATCCCCCACAATACCCTTACCCTCCCTATCCTTACTCATATCCACCACCTTTACCATCTGCTCAAACCTCACAACAACACATGTCTTCACCCGATCCATGAACATGTTTTATTTGTAAACAAACAGGACACTTAAGTAGAAACTGTACAGTAAAAAGAGGAGGAACCCCAAGTCAGGGAAGACCTGGATATCCCCATAAGGGATATGCACAGAGACCAGCAAATGTCCAGCAGGCACCAGCTTCAATTGTGGCCATAAATGCTTTATTGGAGAATGGTAGCCAACGCTAGGGGTCAGGTCATACCTGTAGTCTATAGATAGTCAGGTTAACGGGAAGTACTAGGGAAGAACCGGTCATGGTGGTTGATGTAGCTGGTACTGAATATCCTTTTCTTGTAGACACAGGGGCAACCAGGTCAGTGATAAAATCTCCTGATAATTTACAGGTGACCAATGAGACAGTACCAACAATTGGTGTAACAGGTAAAGTGGAACATTATCCTTTAACAAAGTCCACAGAGGTTACTATTGGGCTGTTGCATACCAGGCATTCTTTCCTTCTGGCTGCTGCGGCTCCTACTAACCTGCTGGGTAGAGACTTGTTATGTAAGATGGGATGTGTTATATATTGCACCCCTGATGGTGTACATTTAGATATCCCAGAGAGAGTTGCACACAAGGTGCGGGATATATTGAACACTCCCCAAAGGATAATGTATCACTCTACAAGTTTAAATGAAAATCCATCTCAGGTAGATGAAATGTTGTCCCAAATTCCAGATTCCCTTTGGACTAAGGATGGACAGGATACTGGATTAATGGCAAACGTAAGTCCTGTAATGGTCAATTTAAAAAGCGGTAGGCAAGCTCCAAAAATTCCCCAGTACCCACTAAAACAGGAGGTAGAATTATGGGTTTGTCCAATAATTGAGCTATTATTGCAATAGGGAATTTTAGTTCGTACAGCTAGTATAGCCAACAGTACCATTTTTCCAGTGAAAAATAGTGGTGGGAGGGGTTATAGGCTGGTACAAGACCTTAGAGGTGTTAATAAGGTGGTAGAGAGTCAATTCCCTATAGTGCCAAATCCAGCTGTCATTCTGATGCAGATCCCACCAAATGCAACCCATTTCACTGTCATTGACCTCTGTTCTGCTTTCTTCTCTGTGCCTTTCCACCCTGACTATCAGTATCTATTCGCATTTACATACAGAGGTTTACAATACACATGGACACGGTTACCCCAAGGTTTCATAGACAGCCCCAGTATCTTCTCCCAGGCATTGCACGACTGTTTACAATCTTTCCAACCTGCCAATGGATCTGTTCTAATTCAATATGTGGATGATTTATTGCTGTGTTCTGACTCATTTATGTCATGTTTCAATGATACTAAACTTTTGTTACTTCATCTCTTGCATACTGGACACAAGGTGGCTAAGGACAAACTACAGCCATGCCAATCCAGAGTAAAATATTTGGGACACTGCCTAACCCAGGGTTTATGACATCTTACAACGGATAGAATCCAGGCCATACAAAACATGACACTGCCGCAGAATCAACAGCAAATTCGTACCTTCTTGGGAATGTGTGGATACTGTAGAATGTGGATCCCAGGTTTTTTTATTTTGGCCTTACCTTTACAGGAATTAGTCTCTTCCTCAAAGCCCAATCGTGTCGTACACACAGAGGAATCAGAGCAGGCTTTCCTTAATCTTAATCAAAAGCTCCTGCATTGGGAATACCTGATTATGAAAAACCTTTTGATTTGTATTGTACAGAAGCCAATGGTTGTGCTGCAGGTGTCCTTACACAAAAACATGGTGATGCCAGTAGGCCCGTAGCATACTTCAGTTCTGAATTGGACACTGTGGCGAGATCACTCCCCACCTGTTTGAGAAGTGTAGCAGCTACTGCTCTATTGGTGAGTAAAAGTGAGGACATAGTATTGGGTCATGATATGATTGTCTACACTCCCCATGCTGTATCTGCTCTCTTGAACTCAGCTCAAACCAGACACATCTCTTTGGCTAGGTTTACCAAATGGGAACTAGCACTAATCGCACCCGCAAACATTACTGTTAAACATTGCTGCATGCTGAATCCAGCAACATATTTACCATAAGTACAACATGATGTACAAAGGGTGGAAGGAGAGGAGCTGCTGGTGGGAGATAAGTTCAGTGGACATAATGATACGCATGATTGTATGAAATATCTGAATCAGACCTTTACTGCTAGACCTGACATACATGACACACCTTTAGTGAATGTGGATGTGACTTTTTATACGGATGGGAGTTGTCATAGACAAATAGACACCGGTGAATTATGTACAGGTTATGCTGTTGTAAATGACACATACATCATAGAAGCTAAGCCCCTTGGTCCTCCTCACTCAGTCCAGGTGGCAGAGTTAGTAGCACTAACTAGAGAGTGTGAACTGGAAGCAGGCAAATCTGCTAACATTTACACTGACTCGAGGTATGCGTTTGGGGTGGTGCACGATTTTGGGGCTCTATGGCATCTGAGAAATTTTATGACAGCAGCAGGCACACCAGTTGCACATTCCCGACACATAAAACATCTTTTAGAAGCAATCCAACTGCCCAAAGCGGTGGCAGTAATTAAATGCAAAGCCCATACATGTGAGGATGATCCGGTGTCACTGGGCAACAACAGAGCTGATGAAGCTGCAAAATGGTCAGCAGGGTTAAAAATGTTTTCTCCAACTGAAAAAATTATATCTTTCCAAACAATTGATATGCTGAAATTAATTGAGATGCAAAATTTGTGTTCAATTCAGTTAAGATCCATTTGGAAGTCCAAGGGACGTGGGCAAGAGTCCTCCAGGTTCTGGAGGGACGGACAAGGTAAGCCAGTAGCCCCCAAGGCATATTACCCCAGCCTGGCAGCACATGGTCTGACTCATCTGGGCAAACAAGGTATGTGCAAGTTGGTGAGAGCATACTGGTGCGCACCAGGTTTTTCTTCACAAGCAGAAAAGATAGCAATGTCCTGTCTGACCTGCTTGAGGAAGAACATAGGGAAAGCGATCCCTACCGAACCATCCCACATTCCACTGACTGTTGGACCTTTCCTGGTGATACAAATTGATTTAATCTAATTACCACCCTGCAGAAACCTTAAGTATGTATTAGTGTGCACTGACGTATTTTCTAACTGGTTTGAGGCCTACCCAGCGGCCACTAATACTGCTGCGGTTACTGCCAAGAAAATAGTTCAGGAATTTGTATGCAGGTACGGTATCCCTAAAATCATTTAGAGTGACAGGGGTACTCATTTCACAGGTGATGTTTTTCAAAATATGTGTAAGCTGATGGGTATTAATAGCCAACTTCATACCCCCTACCGACCGCAAGCCAGTGCCAAGGTAGAGAGGATGAATGGGACTATTAAAAATAAGTTAAGTAAAATCATGGCAGAGACTGGACTTGGATGGCCAGAAGCATTGCATTTGGTCCTACATAGCATAAGGACCACTCCTAGACCCCCTCTAAATCTGTCCCCATTTGAAATACTGTTCGGTAGACAACCTCATTTGATTTTAAGTCCACAGGAAGACCTGAAGGGTAACAACAAGGTAACTGTAAAGTATCTTATATCAATGAGTAAGCAGTTAAAGCAACAGCAGCAGAAACTGAAATTGTTGTCTAATGATATGCCTGAAACTAACTGTCATGATGTTGAACCAGGAGAATATGTTATGACCAGAAATTTCTTGCGTTCTGGTTGTTTGACTGATCGGTGGGAAGGTCCGTACCAGGTGCTGCTGACAAGTACTACATCTTTGAAGGTGGCAGAGAGAGATACCTGGGTCCATTCTACTAATTGCAAAAAGGTCAATTAACCGGTGGAGAAACAAGTCGGAGACAAGGCTGATAGTGTGAACCTGTCACTCGCGAGCTTGTTCCGGGAGGATTGAAAAGGTTGTATTGAGATACCTGAACTAAAAGAAACTTGCAGGTCTTGTTGTGACAATGGACGGGCCTGCTGTGTTGCTGTGTTCATTTTCAAATTCTCTTTTAAAGTGTTCACCATCTTGGTCGTTTCGGGAATATCCAGTTTCTGTGATGGGAGACCAATCGAGGAAGTTGGAGCTGATGGCAGTGTTGATGGAGTGGAGTCAGGAGGAGTGCAATGCCAATCAGGGGAGTGTCTGACCAATCTTAGTACTGTTATTGTTAAGACAGCTGTCATTCCGGATACTCAGGGATGGTGTGGAGGTTTATCGTCTGAAGATTCCTGTATTTGTGAGCTATGTGGGTCCCTAGTTGATGAGAACTGTATCCAACGGTGCCAACCTAAATATAACCCGTACTGGGGTGGGTATCCTTTAGAGGATTATCATAGCATGGTATGCAAAGTGTTATACCAAACTGATTGCTGGGTGTGTTCACATGTGCCACACGGACAGCATAATGTAGGGTTGCTGCCATTTCCACTGAATATCATGGAAATTTTAGAATTACAGAAAATGAAAACATTGGATGGAAAGTTCCTCTCATCCAAAACCACCTCATGTCAAACTCTATCAATTCCAAGTAGATAGATCACTTTTGTGTTTAAACATAACAAACCCCAATAAACCCGGGAATTGGGAAGTGACGGGGAATAATCACATGATGACCTTCTCACAAAGAGCTGATAATGAGCCCATAAACCATGACCAGTTACGCTCTATTAAATCTGGTGGGAAACATTTTAGGTATCGGTATACATTGAGTTCCACCAAAGAAATTATTGGTAAGGTGCCAAATGGTTATTGTGCAAAAATTATACAGCCAGAAACTTGCATGTACCAGATGGAAGATCCAGAAATAGGATTGTTTGCAAGGGAAATGTGCTTAATGATAATGATGCATACCATTCCTTATGTTCTCCCTGATAATGTATATTTCATATGTGGAAGAAAAGCATATAAATGGCTCTCCCCAAGTTCCGAAGGTTTGTGTTACCTGGGAAGAGTAGTCCCAGAAGTTATGACCCTCACACATGTTGAAATGCTTGGTATACATAAAAACACACCATCACCATAATTTCACACACAATATGAACACAGAGGCAAAATAAATATGATACCTGGTGACGTGCATAAAGCCACTCAGTTAATCAGTGAGACAACTGGCTTTCAAGTTTTAGTCGCACTTGATCCCACCAGAATTGCTCGGGGTATATTCAGGAACTTGCTAAATTAATAGATAATATCACCGAGATGTACGATGACACATTCAGGTATACAGGGAAAGAATTGCAAGCGTACAAGAAAGAACTGGTGCAACACAGGCTAGTGTTGAATTATTTAACTGCTGTTACTGGACGGTATTGCGTAACGTTAGCCACCCAGTTCGGAGAAAACTGTTGCACCTATGTCACCAATGATACCAGCGACCCCAAGGAGGTGATAGACCGAAAGATGAATGCAGCTAAAATGGGAGTTTCGCAAGAACCATAATGCTTCAGTGGCTGAAGTAGGGGAAAAGATAGAAGGATGGGTTTCATGGCTGAACCCAGTAAAATGGTTCTCAGGTCTAGGGAAATGGGTCCAGGAAGTGATCGCTAGCATAGGCAAATTCTTGATCCTTATACTAATTGTCATCATAATAATTGGCATATGTGTCCAGTGTGTTCCTATTGTATTGAAGTGTGGAAAATGTAAAAATAGAGTAAAATGCAAGAACGAAACTATGATGGTGGTCAGTAATGACAATATGAATACCGAGGTAAATATAGAACTGCATTACAACCCTGAACTAGGAAATACCATCATTTGATGTATTATATTTAGACGTGCATAGAATGTATTATTGAAATGTTATTTTTAGAACACCCCAGATAATGTAAAGTCTCATTTTCCCTTCAAGACTGCTTTTATAAGACTGGTGCATTCCCACACCTTTCACATGATCTTCCAAGATCTGCGGTGTGCGTATAATAGTAGTTTTATGTCCCCACCCAGAGACACATTATTGATGGATTAAGAACCACCTTGTGCCATCCCACAATAACACTAAATAATATGTAAATGTAAGCCTAAATTAAATTCAAAGAATAGATTGTGATAGCATGTTGTTTGCTATCAAAGGGTGGACTGTTGAAGCTAGATAATTGACTGAGACAAGATCAGTTTAAAATTGAATCGTGGCGACGCCATCTTGTGACTGGCCGCAAGACGCCATCTTGGAAATGAAATCGCAAGACGCCATTTTGCGAATGGCCGCCCCAGCGCCATTTTAGATAAACTCACAATTAAGTACATATGGCGAGATTACTATTAGCACCATGTGATTGCATCTTTCAACATTTCTCATATACACAGTAATACGCACAATTGCGCTGTTAACTAGTCGCATATTAGCGAATGCATAAGATCCTATATGAAAACACCGTTTAGTAGCTAAATGCGCACGCGTCTGTCCCCAGTTAACTAGCGTCTTTATATCAAACCCCGCATACTCACACATTTCATATTCACATACAAGGTTTCATAAGCTTTAAGGTATAAGATTTTAGTTTGTTCATTTAGTATAAATGCTATGAAATAAAGATTGTTTGGTAAATAAGGTTTTTTACATGATAAGTAAGCCGTGGTTGGTTTTGTACTGATGCATACTCTTTCCACAGTATTCCGGTATTATCGGTGGGGAGATCGCATCATGCATTCTCAACTTATGGACCGCAGAGACTTCAAGCAACAAAATGTATATGATATGAATAACTGTTAGGATGTTGCATATGGCGGGAATCTAGGGACCCTCAGTTGTTGGAGGCTGGGTTGTGTCTATTTGAATCAGCCTGTTTAAAGCTCTGTAACAGATGTATCCCCCTTGGGAACCAATAGCATCAGCAACAAACTTCCCTATTGTGTTGTCTATTCCTGGGGGGGTATAAATATGTGTGCTCCAACACTAGGTTTATTGTCTTTGTGCTGAATGCTGATAGACGAGGAGTTTCTTGCTGATGCCTAACATCTGGTCCGGAAGCGCTGCGTATGTATACTGTACTTGGGTCTGTAAAATTCCTTTGCGCCGAATTGTTTCTGGATCAATAGCGTGTAACTGACTGTACTTTTACTTGAATAATACTTTTGCTTTGGAACCACAGATTCCAGGTCTTAAGTCTTTATTTACTGTATGACTGCGAACGCAAATTAGCGTCATCCTTAGAAGGTATAGGCGGCATATTAGAATTAGAAGGTATAGGAAGGAGAGTATAGAGGTTCTGAACCAGTATCGTTAGTGTTGTCGAGTGCCATATGATGCAAGTGGATAGATGCATAGCACAGTAATGTTTTTGAATATTAGGGACATCTAAAGTGAGAACTTTTCAGAGTAATTCATACAATATGCAGTACTTCTTTTTTAATTCTCAGCATTTTATAAGCTTCTATGACATTCATAAGAGAACTTTATAGGTTTCTACATTTTTTTTTATCAGAATAAGGATAGTGAGCATATATCAAGAGATAAAGAAGTCTGGGGAGGAAATTAATTTCAACATGTAACCAAACACAGCGATACAAGTTTTTTCAGAGCTATCAAATCAGATTGTATATATATATATATATATATATATATATATATATGCAAATAGTTGAGTAAAGTTGGCAGCATACAATTGGTTATAAGATTTTATAAAATATATCCTTAGATATTTAAGCATGTGAGGTTGTCATCTGAAATCATAAATTTGCTTTTAAGAGCTGCTACGTACTTGGGGATATCTTTATTAAGACGTATTTGAGCAGCAAGGGGTTAAGGGCTCTATTTACTATAATGCGTATATTGAATGCAGATTGTAGTGTGATATTAACGACTGAATTTGCATTTTGAATTCAGGCAATATCACAGGGATTTACTACAAATCCCTTGCAGGGACAGAGCTTGCGATGAAGCTCTGTCCCTGTAATTCCCATCCGCACACCAGTCACTGTATTTTCGGAAAAAATACCGTGACAAAGTGCCCGTGCATGCGCCGACCGGCCGCTGCTGCTACCCCCTCCGTGCTAAGCCCCACCCCCCCGGCGCTAAGCCCCACCCCCACGATTGCAGACCCCCCACAACCCCACCTCCCCCTGCAACCCCCCTCCCTTAATTACACTTACCTGCATGATCCAGGACTCCGGAGATGTCCTCTATGCCTCCGGTCAGTTGATATCCCATACTGCACTCGGACCTGACCATCTGATGACCAGGCCGCAGTGCAGCATGGGAGACCAGCTGACCGGAGGGGAGACGTCACCCAGAGCCCCGATCACCGATCCCTGGAGTCAGGTAAGTGAATTTTTTTTACTATTGTTTTATTTTATTTTTTTACACTGTATCAGCGTGTGGTCTGTTTAGATCACACAGTTGATTACTGGGACTGACTCCCGGTTCTGCTCTGCCTTTTAGAGCAGAGTAGGAGTCCGGTAACAGGGGAGACCCTGGTTAATGCCACCTCCAGGTGGCGTTATTGGCACTGGGCCTCCCTAGGTATTTTTTTCACAATGTATTTTTAGTAACTACCAGACAGATCACATTTCCCATTACAATTATGGGAAATGCGATCTGCTTACTAAAAATGTGTGATACTTAGGGTTTGGAGTAGAATTTTATGAATTCTACTCCAATTGCCCTTTAGTAACTGTAGGTGAAACTAAAATAATGTGAAAAGGGTGTGAAAACACCCTTATTCACTTTATTTTAGTCAAAATAATGTTAATAAATAGAGCCCGCTGTAAATAATGCTTCCAATCTAAGGCTTTTTGCAGCATCGTGGGCCAAATCCAGTGTTGAGAGGGCAGGGGTATGAGCTATCTGCATTAAACTAATAATTCCCCTGATGTTGTCAGCTGCTTGGCTATTAGGAATTAATCCCTCTTGGTCTAAGTGTACCAGGAAAGGTATAACTGTCTCCAATCTCATTGCCAGTATTTTAGTTAAAGATTTCAAATGCACATTTAAGAGTGATATCAATCTTTAGGTACTCATGACTAAGGGTATGACTTATGTTCACTCTAGTGGTGGCCTCATTGAATTGATTACACTGAAGTAGTGAATTACACAGAACCTAGAGTATAGGGATCAGGTGTGCTGGGCTGCTGTGAGGGAGGTGGGTGTGGTGCCGGACCCGGGCCCCTGCCGGGCCCCTCAGGAAGCCCGGGCCCGGGTAATCTGTACCCGCTCCCCCCCTCTCGGAGCACCTGAGTATGCACCAGGAGACTGTGCTGATTAATTTGATATGCAACATGTGTATACAGTATATGTGTGCTACTGTCTGTATATGCAGCACAACTGAATTTGGCGGGAAAAAAAGCCATGGCTACAGCATTGTAGCACTTCGTATACAGATTTTGAGATTATCGGAGACAAATATACATGTGTCGCATATCAAATTAATCAGCGCTGTCTCCTGGTGTGTCCTAGTTGCATCGCACTGTGACTAAGATGCATTTCTGGTAAAAAAATTATGCAAAAAAGACACCCAGTGCTAGTATAGCAGCACGGGACCTGGCACACTGAGAGGGGCTGTTTGGTGCAATTGCAGCAAAGATGTACAGTATGAGGACACATCTGTATACTGTATGTTATTATATCATCTAAGTAAAAAAAAGTTAGACATACATTTGTCATGCAATTTTTTACTAATAAAAGAGTCCACGTTTTCACCCTTTTAATACTGTAGTAGATGGACCCAAAGAAAATACTTAGCTGCCATTTTAGAACAAAACTGATCTTTCAAGGATTGAAGAGTTAGATATGTCACTGTTATTTGTATAGCAATAATAAAGCTGAGACAATCAAATATTTTGACCCTCAACTCCTTAAACCTAGCTCTCTCCACTCTCTTTGAAAAATGCAGCTGAGTCTGATATGTGAGAGAGTCAGGGATGCACTTACCTCTGCTGCCAGCACCACCGTCTCTATGCGATGTAATGACAAAATGCATGCAAATCATGACATCAGGCTCCCAGTGTGCGGGCAAGCACAAGGCACATTTCAGCCCTTTTATGCCGCTGGTTCTAACAGTCCTAACTTACCATTTTTAAATAGGAAAACAGAGGACTACCCTATGGACAGTATAAGGAAAGGAAACTGATCCTGGTAGAAAAGTGTGTTGTTTTGGTATTGTGTCAATGGGCCAATTGTACATGTAATCATAGAAGTGCTTTCCTTTTCCACATCAGGGCCGCAACTAGGGGGGGGCTAGAGGTGCACATGCACCGGGTGCCGGATTGCAGGGGGTGAAAAAAGCTGACTTGAGGTGGCTTGGGGACTGCAGATTCAGAAAATGGCCAAAAATGGCCGCCGCCAAAGAGGAGACAAATGCTAGAGGTCCTTACTGGCCCTCTAGTGTCTGTCTCCTCCTTGGCGGTGGCCATTTTTGGATGACCATTTTCAGCAGATTCCATGCGGACTAGCCATCCGCATGGACTCAGCTGAAAACGGTCATAGAAAAATGGCCGCCACCTGGGAGGAGACAGATGCTAGAGGTCCTACTGGACCTCTAGTGTCTGTTAGGCCAGCGCAATGCACACAGCACTCCCGGCACCGGGAACACTGACGCTGCTGGTAGAAGATGCTGAAAGCTGCATATTCTCCCATGAAATCCCCTGGCAACGAGCATAAACCCCCTGGCAACAAGAATAAACCCCCCTGGCAATGAGCATGATACCCTATGGCAACGAGCATGTAACCTCATGGCAATGAGCATGTAACCCCTGGCAACGAGCATAAACCCCATGGCAATGAGCAGGAAACCCCTGGCAACGAGCATAAACCCCCTGGCAATGAGCATAAACCCCCTGGCAACAAGCATAAACCCCCTGGCAACAAGCATGAAACCCCATGCCAACGAGCGTGTAACCCCTGGCAGCGAGCATGGAAATGGTAATGAGCATAAAACCCCTGAGAATGAGCAGGTAATTTTAAATTAATTAGAAGCCTTACTGTGGGGGATAAAATGGTGTCGGGCAAATATGTAAGTGACACATTGGTAATAGGCATTACAGTGTGTGGCATAATGTGTAATGGGCATTATGGTGTGTGGAATAATGTAAGTCACTATACCAGGGATGTCTGAGTAGTGCACTGCCTTATGGAGGAGCAAGGACAAACTCCAGGTACAGGAAGGGAGGGGGCGCAAAATTGCTGCCTTGCACCAGGTGATAGATATCCTAGTTTAGGCCCTGTCCACATATTCACATGTAAGCGAAGAAGGAATTTTTTTTGTACTTATTCTCTGAATGAAATATATCCAGTGAAAAAAAACTGAAATTTGAAGAATCTCAAAACATGCCAAATTGTTTTAGTCAACTCTACTCATATTGTAAATATCGAAGTATATCAGGAAAAATGAACTTTTCACAAAGAACACTGGGGGAGATGTATAAAGGGATGATAGGGCAGAAATAGTAACTGCACACACTATGTGCTACATTTACCGCTGCCCTACATATAGTAATGCACAGAGCCGTAACTAGACATTTTGGTGCCCTGTGCCAGAAAGAGCCTTGGTGCCCCACTCATTTTTCAAAGGGACATAATGCACCCAAAAAAGGGCCATGGCTTCATGGGGAAGTGCCAGGAAAGAGATAGGATAGGCCAGGAGATGCTTGGGATGAAATAAGAGGAAGCTACAAGCAAGAATGATAATAAACAGAAATTTGATAGGCCCAAACAGTGCCCCCTGACCTGTGGTGCCCTGTGCGATGGCACTGGAAGTACTACCCTAGCTACGGCCCTGGTAATGCAGGGCAGCAAGCAGAATGACAGGGGTGCATTGGCAATATAGGTTGCAGAAGTGGGCAGGTAATGTATGACCAGTCAGTGGCATTGACTGTTCCAATAGCAGCAGCTAACGATTTTTACAGCTGCAGCTGTTGTTGCCACACTGCACTGCATTGTCCCTGGATTGTCCATGTAAAAAAAGTTAACACTTTTTTTTAAAGCACCAGGTGTCACTGGGAGAAAATGACTGGCGCATGCGCAGAATGTATTTAAATGCTGGTCATTACAGCCACAAGACTGAGAGTGGACAAAGCCCCTTGATTGACAGCACAAAAGTGACACAGCAGCACCCCTTTATGTATTGATTACTTAAGCCCCCCTTTATGTATTGCAGCCCTAGCCTCTTTATGAACAACACAGCCCCAGCCTCTGACAAGACAACACAGTGACACAGCAGCATGTGCACAGACAGAGCAGGACGTCTGTTCAGTTCACCATACACACCCGGAGTGAAAATGGCGCCGATCACCGGGACCTTTATAGAATCCAAACCCCGAGAGAATCTGACAGCAGGAGGATGACATTTCACCTTGTTTTGAGATCCAAGTCAGATGGGAAAAACTGAGTCTAGCTTGGCTCCCGCCTCGGATCTGGAAGTTCGGGTGGGTCCGGTTCTCAAAGAACAAGACCCGCTCACCTCTAGTTCCTTGTAAGTACAATCTTACAAAATGGTGTTATTCATGGGATATTTCTGCTAGCCGCGATTTGCAAGAAAATATAATATGTTTGTGGGTGCATGTTACACAAGTCCACAAGTCTCACATGCTGAGCGGAATCGCTCCATCTTAGCTCCTCCTTCACTTTCTCCAGCTGCTTCTGCAAAAGCCTGAAGAGGGGAATGAACTGACTCAAGCTGGCGGTGTCTGAACTGACTTCACGTGTGGCAAGTTTGAAGGGCTGGAGAACCTTGCACAACACGGAGAACATTCTATACTGCACTTGAGTCAGGTGCATACCCCCTCCTTTGCCTATGTCATAGGTGGATGCATAGGCTTGAATGGCCTTTTGCTGCTCCTCCATCCTCTGAAGCATATAGAGGGTTGAGTTCCACCCTGTCACAACCTCTTGCTTCAGGTGATGGCGGGGCAGGTTCAAGAGTGTTTGCTGGTGCTCCAGTCTTCGTCACGCAGTCGCTGAATGGTGAAAGAGGACAGAAATTTTTGGGGCCACCCAAAGCGTCTCCTGCATGCCCCTATCGCTTTTCAGAAAATTCTGCACCATCAAATTTGTGAGAGCAAAACATGGGACGTGCTGGAATTTGCCCAGATGTAATACCCGCAAAATATTGGTGGCGTTGGCAGATATCACAAATCCCCAGGAGAGTCTAAGTGGGGTAAGCCACTGGGCGATGATTTCCCTCAGTTTCTCTAAGAGGTTGTCGATGGTGTGCATCTTATTGAAACCGGTGATACACAGCGTAGCCTACTTTGGAACGAGCTGGCATTTCTGAGATGCTGCTACTGGTGACGGTGCTGTTGTTGCTGCGTAAGGTGATACATCTACCCAGTGGGCTGTCACAGTCATATAGTCCTTACTCTGCCCTGTTCCACTTGTCCACATGTCCGTGGTTAAGTGGACATTGGGTACAACTGCATTTTTCAGGACACTTTTTCTGACGTTTCTGTACAGTCTCAGTATCGCCAGCCGAGTGAAGTAGAATCTAGACGGGATTGGGAACCAGGGACACACTACCTCCATCACTTGTCTAAATCCCACTGCACTAATGGTGGATACTGGTCTAACACCAACATAGCAGTCAAGGCCTCGCTAAGGACTGTTGGAGTGCTGTTGCTACTTCTTCTCTGGGATATGATGAACGACTCCCAGCAGCAACAGCAGCAGCAGCAGCAGGCATAGCAATGCAGGATCCTCCGGAGGAATCCCGGATAGGAGAGTCAGTCATGCCAGTGACATGGCCTGCAGGACTACTTCCAATCCTGAGTAAGGAGGAAATTGACGAGGAGGGAGTTGACGGTGTGGTTTGCAGGCACTTGGATACAACAGGACAAAGGGATTTAGGTGTCCCTGGACTGCTTACAGTCTTAGCCAAAGTTTCTGAACTTGACAGTAACTTTTTATGAACACGCTGCATGTGGTGAATAAGGGAGGATGTTCCTAGGTGGTTAACATCCCTACCCCTACTTATTTCACCTTTACATATGGTACATATGGCAAGACAGTTGTTGTCCGGATTTGGATAGAAATATTGCCAGACCAAAGAGGTGGAATGTTTGGTCTTCTGCCCAGGCATGACCATGATGGGCTTTTTCATCCCATGGACAACAACTGTCTCCCCCGGAGCCTGATTTAAACAAACCACATCACCATCAGAATCCTCCTCGCCAACTTCCTCCTCAGCGCCAGCTACACCATACTTCAACAATGACATCTTCAATTTGCATATCAGCAAGTAGACTGTGGGTGCTCCTTTCAGCACTTGCAGAGGGTGTGCAAATGGTGGAAAGAGCCACCTCTTCCTGACCAGTGCTGGGAAGGTCGGGCATCGCAACCGCCATCACACTTGGACTTCCTTGGGGTTTGCGATATCTTCTTAGAACACACAGTTCTTCACTGTGCTTTTGCCAGCTTAACTTGTTTGATTTTTTTAGCGAGATGAGGGCTTCCATCATCATGTGAAGCTGAACCACCAGTCATGAACATAGGGAAAGACCTTAGCCGTTCCTTGCCACTCCGTGTCGTAGATGGCATATTGGCAAGTTTACGTTTCTCCTCAGATGATTTAAATGTTTTTTTTAAGGTCATTTTACTGAACTTTGTCATTTGGGATTGTATATGCCCTCTGCTATGACATTGGGCATCGGCCTTGGCAGACGACGTCTATGTCATGACTAGTGCCAACAGCTTCAGCACTAGGAGGAAGTGGTTCTTGATCTTTCCCTATTTTATTTTTATTTGAGAAAGTTTGATCCTCAATTTATGTTATATTGATATATACGTGAGGCTAAGGCACACACAAACACAGAAAATATTTTTTATTTTTGTTGGAGACTAGTGCACTTTGTGGGTTACACCACCCATTAAGAAATGAGCCAGCCGGCTCTTTACTTATGGGACACAAGCGCACGCCTGGCGCTGCTCCTTTGCTGATGCACATGCAGCAACAGTGCACACAATTCACAAAGACAGAAAAAAAAGAAGAATTTTTTATTTTTTGTGTAGTGCACTTTGAGGGTTACACCATCCTTTAACAGACAGATGCATGCTTGGCGCTGCTGCTTTGAGGATGCTCGTACAGTGCACACAATTCACAAACAGAGAAAAAAATATTTTTGTTGGAGTGCACTTTGGGTGTTACACCACCCTTTAACAGACAGACGCACACTTGGCGCTGCTACTTTGAGGATGCACGTACAGTACACACAATTCACAAACACAGAAGAAAATGTTTTTTTTGTTGGAGTGCACTTTGGAGGCTTACACAACCCTTTAAGAGATGATCCAGCCAGCCCCTTACTTATGGAACACAGGCGCACGCTTGGCACTGCTCCTTTGTTGATGCACGTGCAGCCACAGTGCACACAATTCACAAACACAGAAAATTTGTTATTTGTTTGGAGTGCACTTTGGGGGTTACAGCACCCTTTAATGGTCAAGCCTGCCGGCCCTATACTTATGACACAGGCGCACGCTTGGCACTGCTCCTTTGTTGATGCACATGCGGCCACAGTGAACACAATCCACAAACAGAAAATAATTTTTTATTTTGTTTGGAGTGCACTTTGGGAGTTACAGCACCCTTTAACGGTCAAACCAGCCCTTTACTTATGACACAGGTGCACGCTTGACGTTATTTTGTTGATGCACGTGCGGCTACTGCGCACATAATTCACAAACACAGAAAAAAAAATAATTTTTTTGGAGTGCACTTTGGGGGAGCACCCCTGATGCACAGATCACCCCCTGGACAACACTACAGCACCTCTCTAGGACTACAGCCTTTATGGGACACTCCACAACACAGTCCAGCCAGCCCCTATAGACTTTGGAGTGGACAGCCCCTATGGACAACTGACTGCACAACACAGCCCAGCCCACCCCTATGACAGCAGCACAACACAGCCCAGACAGCCCCTATGAACAACAGCAGCACAACACAGCCCAGACAGCCCCTATGAACAACAGCAGCACAACACAGCCCAGTCAGCCCCTATGGACTGAGTGGACACAGCCCCTATGGACAAGAGCAGCACAACACAGCCCAGCCAGCCCTAGCTCCCACCCTCCCTCTTCACTGTAGACAGCCTGAGTGAGAAACGGCGCTGACGGGGGCCCTTTTATAGAATCCAAAACCCGCGAGATCCGGAATGTGGGATGATGACATTTTGCCTCAATTTCAGATCCGAGTCAGGCGGGAAAAGTTGAGCCTGACTCGGATACGACTCGGATCGGTTGGGCTCCGGGGGGTTCGGATTTCAGAAATCCGAACCCACTCATCCCTAATATATATTATATATAAAATTTATATGCACATTAATGTTCTGCCTTATCTTTTCCCAGATGGTGTTACTATACTCCTCAACCCACACAGTGAGTCTGATTCAGAGGTGGGCACAGCTAGTCAAACATTGGGTGCACTGCTCATGCTTCCTGATGGTTACTACCAGGGGACGCATATTGGAATTGCACATAGATCTATGCAATTTCGATAAGTGTTCCAGGGCAGTGACTTTAATTGCAATGGGCGTATCTGTGTCATGGACTGCGTCAAAAGACACAGTTTCACAGGCACTAGCATCCATGATCTGATAGACATTCAGATGTCTGATGGTGCTCGAATGTTCGATCCATGGTGCATCTTCATGCGCACATCGACGGATTTGCATCATGGCCAGTGGGTGTCTCAATAGGATGCCTGCCGACAGCAGCATTAAGATAAAGATGCAGTAGTGGCTGCGAATTTTACACTGTTGTTACTGCAGATCCATCCACCTCTGAATCAGGCCCAGTATTACTACACCCCCATCCCACCACCCATATAGCAGTAATATACCCCCATATTATTATTACACCCTCTATCCCCCAAATAACAATTACTCCCACAGATAACATTAATAGACCCCACCCCCAGACTGCATTAATATGCCACCTGCACCTCCACATATATACTTACCTCATCAGGAAGTAGCACCTGATCTCAGCAGACTGCAGAGCTCTGGAGGATGGGAGAGACAGGATGACCCTATGCAGACATGGGAGAGAAGAGGACTGTTTGGTGGGTGGAGACAAGGGGAGGAGAAGTCTAAACATAAGGTAGAAATGGGGCAGAGCATTACGTATGCAAAGGGGTTGAGTCTTGAGGCTTCTTCACTGCAGTACAGTGCATGTAGTACTGTTCAGCACACAGCAGCAGCAGTGCTGAACCCAATGATGGCAGCAATGCAGCTTTAGTGACTGTGGGGCAACAAAAAATGTCCTATGGGCAAAGGGGGGGCCCTTGTGAGAGGGAGGCCCAAGGTTACTTGCCATCTGTGCCCCTTTAATCTGGTTCTGGAGGAGGTCATTGGATAAAATAGCTTATGGAGGTTATGCTTGTGGTTCAGGAGTTTGAAAAGCTTGTCTGCGCAGGTGAGTTTTCAGGGTATGCTTGAAGGTTTGGAGACTAGAAGAAAGTCTTGTTGTGCAAAGGAAGGTGTGTGTGTGTGCATTTGGTAAGGTATATAGAAGTGCTGCAGAATACATGTGCACTATATATAATTGTTAAATAAAAAAATAATAATAACTAACATAGTGAGTGGGGATGAGAGATACAGTTCTTGTACAGACTGGAAGGGATGTAGTATGCCTTGTGAAGGTGTTTATATGATAAATGGGTATGCATTCAGCATACCAGCAGAGGGGATGCCAACGCTTACAATACCGGTGTCAGAATACTGCCGCTGGTCATAATACTGGTGCCAGCATCCCAACCGCCAGATGCCGAAGGTAAGTAGTGAGGGAGGGATAGGGTTAGTTTTAGGGGTTAGGCACTAAGGGTTAGGTTTAGGGTGCAGGGAGGGGGGGTTGGGTTTAGGCACTAGGGGGGAGGATAGGTTCGGGCACCAGGGAGGGAGGGTTAGGGTTAGGGTAGGGTGATGGGAAGGGTTAGCATATCAACCACCAATTATGGGTATGTTAACCCTGTCAGGATCCAGACATCAAGATTCTGACTGCCTGGGTCCCGTGTGTCGGTATTACATACCGATTCCTATATATGATGTAGTTGCTTCTCACATCTGTACTTGGTTTTCAGTGCCTCCACCAAAATCACAGCTTTTTCTTCCAGGAAGTGTTCTTGAAAAGCACCAGGGGAAGATTTGGAAAACCCCCAGCCCAGTAATAACGTTACAAACCCCTGCTATAGTGCAACACCATGGTGTCTGGTGGATTGGATAGGTTCATAGAACTGGGTACACTGCAACAGGGGTGCTTTCTCTTTTTTTCCAGGCCGAGAGGTAAAGACATCATGACCCCAGAATCACACAGGTTTTAAATTTACTTTCTTTATTCAAGGAAACTATTACTAAGGAAGTTTCGGATAATGGAAGACATAAAAACAGCTTTCCACAAGATATTCATTTAAACTAGGGGTGAGCGAGTTCGGATTTCTGAAATCCGAACCCCCCCCCGAGCCGAGGCCGATCCGAGTCAGGCTCGACTTTTCCCACCTGACTCGGATCTGAAATCGAGGCAAAACGTCATCATCCCGCCTTCCGGGTCTTGCGGGTTTTGGATCTTATATAAGATACCCGCGTCGGTGCCATTTTCTCACTCAGCTGTGGACAGTGAAGAGGGAGGGTGGGAGTTAGGGCTGGCTGGGCTGTGTAGTGTAGTGTAGTGCAGAGTAGTGTTGTGCTGTGCTGTGCTGCGCTGTGCTGCTGTTGTCCATAGGGGCTGTGTCCACTACTTCAAAGTCCATAGGGGCTGGCTGTGTTGTGCTGTGCTGCTGTTGTTAATAGGGGCTGTGTCCACTACTTCAAAGTCCATAGGGGCTGGCTGGACTGTGTTGTGCAGTCAGTTCTCCATAGGGGCTGTGTCCACTCCAAAGACCTGTGCAGTGTCCCAGTCCTAAAGGGGTGCTGTAGTGTTGTCCAGGGGGTGCTCTGTCCATCAGGGGTGCTCCCCCAAGTGCTAAAAAAAATATTTTTTCTGTGTTTGTGAATTGTGTGCGCAGTAGCCGCACGTGCATCAACAAAGTAGTGCCAAGCGTGCGCCTGTGTCATAAGTAAAGGGCGGGCTGGCTTGACCGTTAAATGGTGCTGTAACCCCCAAAGTACACTCCAGTCCAAACCAAATAAAAAAATATTTTCTGTGTTTGTGAATTGTGTGCACTGTGGCTGCACGTGCATCAACAAAGGAGCAGCGCCAAGCGTGCGCCTGTGTGCCATAAGTAAAGAGCCGGCTGGCTCATTTCTTAAAGGGTGGTGTTGCCCACAAAGTGCACTACTCTCCAGCAAAAATAAAAAAATATTTTCTGTGTTTGTGTGCGCCTTAGCCACACGTATATATCAATATAACATAAATGGAGGACCAAACTTTCTCCGATAAAAATAAAATAGGGAAAGATCAAGAACCACTTCCTCCTAGTGCTTTTGCTGCTGCTGGAAGTTGTTCATCAACCAAGAGAGTAAGTAGGAACACCACTACTTTTACTAAACAATTGACCCTCCAACAGTCCCTAGCGATGAGGATGAAGTACGACAGCAGTCATCCTGAAGCAAAACATATAACTGAGGCCTTGACTGCTATGTTGGTGTTAGACGTGCGTCCGGTATCCGCCATTAGTGCAGTGGGATTTAGACAATTGATGGAGGTAGTGTGTCTCCGGTTCCAAATCCCATCTAGATTACACCTGCATCCTCAAAGCAGCAGCGACAAGCATGCGTCTGTCTGTTAAAGGGTGGTGTAACCCTCAAAGTGCGCTCCACAAACAATAAAAAAATTCTTATTTTTTTTTCTGTCTTTGTGAAATGTGTGGGCTGTAGCCGCACCTGCATCCTTAAAGCAGCAGCGACAAGCGTGCGTCTGTCTGTTAAAGGGTGGTGTAACCCTCAAAGTGCGCTCCACAAACAATTAAAAAATTCTTATTTTTTTTTCTGTCTTTGTGAAATGTGTGGGCTGTAGCCGCACCTGCATCCTTAAAGCAGCAGCGACAAGCGTGATAAAGTCTGATAAAGGGTGGTGTAACCCTCAAAGTGCACTCCCCAAACAATAAAAAAATTCTTAATTTTTTTTCTGTCTTTGTGAAATGTGTGGGCTGTAGCCGCACCTGCATCCTTAAAGCAGCAGCGACAAGTGTGCATCTGTCTGTTAAAGGGTGGTGTAACCCTCAAAGTGTGCTCCACAAACAATAAAAAAAAAAATATTTTTTTTCTGTCTTTGTGAAATGTGTGGGCTGTAGCCGCACCTGCATCCTTAAAGCAGCAGCGACAAGCGTGCGTCTGTCTGTTAAAGGGTGGTGTAACACTCAAAGTGCGCTCCACAAACAATAAAAAAATTCCTATTTTTTTTTCTGTCTTTGTGATTTGTGTGGGCTGTAGCTGCACTTGCATCCTCAAAGTAGCAGCGACAAGCGTGCGTCTGTCTGTTAAAGGGTGGTGTAACCCTCAAAGTGCTCCAAAAAATAAAAAACAATTTTTTTTATGTGTTTGTGACTTGTGTGCGATGTAGCCGCATGTGCATCAACACAGTAGCAGCGCCAAGCGTGCGCCTGTGTCATAAGTCAAGGGCCGGTTTGGACATCTGGTCCAGACTGAAGGACGTGCCAACAATTTCTGACAAGTCTACTGTCACTGCATATGATACTGTCATCAAAGCAGCAGCGACAAGCGTGCGTCTGTATGTTAAAGGGTGGTGTATCCCTCAAAGTGCTCCAAAAAATAAAAAGCTATTTTTTTATGTGTTTGTGACTTGTGTACGAAGTAGCCGCACGTGCATCCTTAAAGCAGCAGCGACAAGCGTGCATCTGTCTGTTAAAGGATTACATCGGTGACAGCATCCAAGTAGGTATGTCAGACAGTCCATACCTGTACTGGCAGGAAAAAGAAGCAATTTGGAGGTCCCTGTACAAACTGGCTCTATTTTATCTGAGTTGCCCCCCCCACCAGTGTGTACTCCGAAAGAGTGTTTAGTGCAGCCGGGAACCTTGTCAGCGAAAGGAGTAGGAGGTTGCTTCCACAAAATGTGGAGAAGATGATGTTCATAAAATGAATTATCAACTCTTCCAGGGAGACCAGCCTCCAGAACGTACAGAGGGACCTGTGGTTGTGGATTCCAGCAGGGACGAATTAATACTCTGTGAGGATGAGGATGTACACAACACTGAAGAGGGTGAGGAATCGGTGGATGAGGAGGATGAGGATGACATCTTGCCTCCGTAGAGCCAGTTTGTGCAGGGACAGATTAATTGCCAGCTTGTTTTGTGGGGGCCCAAACAAACCAATCATTTCCGCCACAGTCGTGTGGCAGACCCTGGCGCTGAAATGTTTGGTTTGTTAAAGTGTGCATGTCCTGTTTATACAACATAAGGGTGGGTGGGAGGGCCCAAGGACAATTCCATCTTGCACCTCTTTTTTTTCTTTGAATTATGTACTGTTTGGGGCCTAGTTTTTCAAACTGCCATCCTGTCTGCCACTGCAGTGTCACTCCTAGATGGATCACGTGTTTGTGCCGCCCACTCGTATCTCTTAGCATAGTCATCCAGCTACCTCGGTGCAACCTTTTGGATATAAAAACACTATTGTGAGGTGTGAGGTGTTCAGAATAGACTGGAAATGAGTGTAAATTAAGGTTATTGAGGTTAATAATAGCATAGGAGCAGAAAAACCCACAAATTCTGTGATTTTAGCTGTTTTTATGCTTTTTTAAAAAAAATACAGATCCAAAACACAAAACCCAGAACCCAAAACACGGAAGGGTGGTTTTGGCAAAACCAATCCAGATCCAAAACACGAAGAAAGATCCAGATCCAAAACCAAAACACAAAACACGAAAAGTGGCCGGTGCACACCCCTAATTTAAACCATAAATATTCTAGAGATGAGCGGGTCCGGTTCTCTGAGAACCGAACCCACCCAAACTTACAGATCCGAGGAGAAATCCGAACCTTGCTCGGGTTTTCCTGCCTGAGTCGGATCTCAAAGCTAGGCAAAACATAATCAACCCACTATTGGATTCTTGCGGGTTTTGGATTGTATAAAGGTTCCCGTGCTCGCCGCCATTTTCATTCTGGATGTGGAGAGTGAAGAGGAAGCTGGAGCTGTGCTACGCTGTTGTTGTCCATAATGGCTGTGCTGTTACTGTGCATAGGGGCTGGCTGCTGTTGTTGTCCATAGCGGCTGGCTGGGCTATGCTGTTGTCCATAAGGGCTGTGTTGTTTATAGGACCTGTGCTGCAGACAGAAGATGGGAGTTTCAGTGGCTACTGTGTCACTGCAGTCCATAAAGGTGTTCTGCTGTGTTGTCCGGGGGGTGCTCTGTTCATCAGGGGTGCTCTTCAACCCAGTGTGAAAAAAAATAAAATAAAAGTGTTTGTGTGTGCGCATTAGCCACACTTATCAGCAACGTAGCTGCACATGGGTGCTGTCTGTGTCGTTTATCAAGGGGCTGCTGCCTCGTTCAGGGGTGCTCTCCCCCAAGTGCAAAAAAATATATATTAAGTATTTTTTTTTCTGTGTGTGTGCACATTAGCCACACTTATCAGCAATGTAGCTGTGCAGGGGTGCTGCCTGTGTTGTTTATCAAATGGCTGCTGCTTTGTTCAGGGGTGCTCTCCCCCAAGTGCAAAAAAAATATATATTACGTTTTGTTTTCTGTGTGTTTGTGTGTTAGCTATACATATCAGCAATGTAGCTGTGCAGGGGTGATACCAGTGTTGTTTATCAAGGGGCTGCTGCCTCGTTCAGGGGTGCTCTTCCCCCAGTGTAAAAAATATTATAAAGATTTTTTTTCTCTATGTATGTGCGCGTTAGCCACACTTATCAGCAACGTAGCTGCGCTGGGGTGCTGCCTGTGTAGTTATCAAGGGGCTGCTGCCTCATTCAGGGGTGCTCTCCCCCCCAAGTGCAAATATAAAAATATATTAAGTGGTTTTTTTTACTGTGTGCAATTATCCACACTTATCAGCACCGTAGCTGCACAGGGATGCTGTCTGTTTCATTAATCAAGGGGCTGCTGTATCCATCCACGGGTTGCTGTGTCCATCCAGGAATTGCTGTGTCCATCAAGGGAAGGGGCTTCTGTGCCTATCCAGTGTCTGCTGTGTCCATCCAGGGGTTGTTGTGTCCATCCAGGGGCAGGGGTTACAGGGGTGTATTTGTAAAAAATATTGACATTGTTAGTGGAAACGCAGTGTATTTGTAAAAAATATTGTCACTGTAAGTGCAAAACACAGTGTATTCGTAAAAAATATTGTCACACTGTTAGTGGAAAACGCAGTGTATTTGTAAAAATTGTCACACTGTAAGTGGTAGTGCAGAGTGTTAATCTTTTCTTATTCATAAAAAAAATCTTGTGACACTAAGTGGAAACTTCACAATTTTATAATTTATTAACACAAAGGGCCTGATTCAGCACCCACTCGCGAGCGGCTGTCCACTCGCACATGTGTCGATGGTGTGCACTGCGCATGCGCACGATGGAGGGAGCTCCGTCGCGCACATGCATGAGACGCGAACAGCGAAGGACTTTCCTTCGCTCGTTGTGTCTGATCAACGGTGGCGTGCTGTCAATGTTGATTGACAGCACGCCCCCTTTGGTGGGCGTGCCGGGGGCGTGCCTGCCAGATGGAGGTGTTCCCAAGGGAACGCCTACCATCGGAAGCCGGCCCCACTGACATCACTAGTGATGTCAGTGGGAGTGATTTTGGCTCTGATAGAGACAAAATCACTCCTGGCCTTGCGGTTGAGAAACTCAACCGCAGGCTTCTGCTCGCAGTGGCGATGGTTGCGATGGTCAAGACCATCGCGACCATCATACTGCACGCTCGTATATGCTGTGGGTGGTGACCCACAGCTATACGAGCATCCAGGAGGACGCTCCATATTTATGGAGGTGGGCCCTGATCAGAGCGAGCGCTCTGGTCAGAGCGTCCGGCTCTGAATCAGGGCCAAAGTTTGAAATAAAAGAATGCAACTTTACTCTTCTTTCCTCAATCATGAATAAATTATTAGTCTACATGCCCACTACAAGACCATAACAAAGTGCTAAATAACATGCATTATATATGAAACATAATGACATCACAAACGCCTCAACTGAGAGTCACATAAACATATTTTCAAAAGGTGAAAATAGAGGATATGGTTTAAAAATTGGAATAAAGCAGCTAAAACTGATTATAGTGTCCCTAGTCCCTATCCATGGCCCCTCTTCCTGAATTTCAGTGAGTCAGAAAGGCAACTCCATGTAACCGTATTCCAGAGTGCAGCTGCTACTCCTGTAGCCCAGGTCAGAAGATGTGTAGGGGGTGTGGTGATATGGACTAAAATAGAGCTCACATCCACTAAAGTAGACAATGAATCCCCAATCTAACAGGGAGCACAGCTGTAATTTATACACAACACAGGATGTGATGATGATATAGGTTTGGGTGCTGGTAGAATCTGGGGTGATGTATACACCATCTTCTTCACACAATACTAATCTGTTCCCACTGGAATCCACCATTACAAGTGCCTCTGTCATCTTTGCACGTAATTGACAGTAAAGGTCTTTCTTGTAGAATTTGTAGTTCATTTTGATGGACATCATCCTTTTCACATTTTGGGGAAGTAGTCTCAGGCCAATCACTGACAAGGTTCCTGGCTGTGTTGAAAACTCTTTCTGAGTACACACTGGAGGGTGGGCAGCTCAAGTAAAGCAAAGCCACTTTGTGTAAGGGCCTCCAAATTACCTTTTTTTCCTGCCAGTAGTCAAACAGACTATCTGACATTCTTTGAATGGTGACCATATCAGATGGAGCCACGGTAGAGTTGTCATTAATTGCAGGCAATTTTGACACAACCAGATGTCAAACCTTGGTTGTGTTGACTCAACTGTATCACCAGTGGGTCTTTTGAAAGTTTAGTTTTTTCTCAGAAGATGCACTTGCTGGAGAAACTGAAGGAGAAGCCATTGCACCATCACGTGCCACTTGAGCTCTTCAGATCTGTGTCCATTGGGAAGAATAAACAATATCTTCATCCTTTTTGGGATGAAAATCCACTCCCAGCAGCAGACATGGTGCTCAAGGATTCCCAAGAAAGACACAATGTAAGACTTAAACATTAAATCTGATATCTTGCATTTCCTCTGTTCTGCTTGTCCACATATCTGTGCTGGTTAAGTGGAAAGTGGGTACAATGGCAGTTTGAAGGCCACTAAGTAACTATGTTTTTTTTTATTGTCCCTGTACAGTTTGGGAAAAAGTTTCAAGTGGAATCTTTGAAAAGGATTATTTAACAGTCAATTGTTTTGGAAAGCACTCTTCCTGGTCCCCTTCTAGGATGAAAATCCACTTCTAGCAGCAGAAGCAGGCACAGGAATCTCAAGAAAGATACAACATAAGACCTTAAATCTGAAATATTTCATATGCTCTTTTCCGCTTGTCCAGATATATGTGCTAGTAGACAGTGGGTTCAAGGGCAGTTTGGAGGCCATTAACTAAGTTTTTTTAAGGTCCCTGTACAGGTTGAGAAATGCTTTTCAAGTGGAATCTTTGCAAAGGATTATTTAACAGGCAATTGTTTTGGAAAGCACTACTAGAAGTCTTCCAGGTTCCCTTCTGGGATGAAAATCCACTCCCAGCAGCAGGCATGATGTTCAAGGATTCTTCTGGGGCAAGGACTGATGTGAATGAGTAAAATATTTTTTTGTAAAGGCCTCCCCTCCCCTTCTCCCTCATAAATTTAATCAAAAAATTAAATGAAATTTACTACAAATCAACCCGTCCTGTCCCTGCCCTGCCCTCAACTACATACATACTCTAACTCCCTCAGGCCTCTTGAATAATAAAAACATTTTTTCCTGATGTGCCATGTTGGAAGTTTAACTGCCACATGTTTGTGTCGTCCACTGCTGCCACTTAGCTTAGTCAGCCAGCTAGCTTGGTGCAAATTCTGGACCTAAACTGGATGAGAACAATATTGTGAGCTATGAGGTGGTCAAAATTGACTGGAAACGAGTGGAGATAAATGTTATTGAGGTTAATAATAAGGTAGAAACAAAACAGGCCCTAATGATGTGATTTCAGTTGTTTTTATGATTTTTTTAGAAAAAATCCAGTTCCAAAACCAAAAACCAAAAACAAAACACAGAAGGATCGGTTTTGGCAAAACCAATCCAGATCCAAAACCGGAAGAGATACAGATCCAAAACACGGGGTCGGTGCACATCTCTAAAATATTCACATATATAATACATGCTAACAAGAGCTATAATAGTTTATTTAGCAGGAACTCTGGAGCTGGTACTGCAAAGACAAATTGGATAAGAATTCACAATTCATATAAATACAAACACTGCGTCATTCCAAGTAAAGTTTCTTTTCAAACAAATTCTACAAACAAGGTAACTCTTCATTAGCTGGTGTAATCTTCTTTCCTATTCCTAGCAGTGTATATTTAGTCTACCAAACTAAATTAACATTTCTCTCCTCAAAATAAATATAGCAAAATCATAAACTCCCTAAAGAGATTAACACTTTTGGCCAAATATTCATTTGTGAGTACAACTATCTCACCCCTTGTGGCCAGATATAGTTTAAGCTCTTATAAGCAGGGCCCTCTACCCCCTTGTGCTTCTCCTTACTTTACTTTCATCTACTTCTTACTCCCCACCAGGGCACCTACTTGGTTGCTTAAGCTCTGCTGCTCATGTGGGTGTTGTTGTCACTAATGTAGCAATGTATATTATCCATGTCCTTGTCCTGCATTCTATTGTATTGTACTGTAAGTCTTTAGTCACATATTTGCTTATATATTCTGTAAGGCTCTGCGGAACACTTGTGGCGCCATATAAATAAATGATAATAATAATAGTCCAAACCCCACTTAAATAGTAGAAATAGGTAAATTAACCTTGGATACTTCCTTGCACCAGTGCATGTCCCAGGACCTGAACTTGATTCCTCCTCCAATACAGCTGACTTACAAAATATCCTGCATTAGAGATGTATTCAAAACTCCTCTGCTCAGCTCCAAACTGTGACTTCCCAGCAAATCTGTTTATAGTCAGCTCTCTCTGTGCAGACCACCAATCCAGTGTCCTTATTCTTAGCGTCACCTTCTCTGGACTTGTCACTGAGCTCAGTCTCTCTCATGATGCTCTCCCATCTGCTCCCCTCTTTGCTGTGGGGATTCCCAGTCTCAGCCACACCGAGTGTCTTTCTCACTGAAAATGTGCATCTTATTCACATAAATAAAGCAATGGGGAGCGACAATGGGGAGCGACAAAACTGCTAGATTGCACCAATCAATTTGATGTGTGACATTTATACATCTGTGTGTGTCCGGGTCTGAATCTGTGTACACAGTGCTGCAATGCAGCAGCTGCTGCTTTTTCTCATGCCAAGTTTAGTTGTGTATTATCAGCAGGGCCAGACTGCTCATCTGGCACTTCTGGTAAATGCCAGAAGGGCCGAAGGCTGGATGGGCTGGTCCCGCGTTACTCCCTGGCTAAGCAGCTCCACCTCTCGGCGCTCTGCTCGACCAGGATACTGACAGACGGGTGTGTGCCAGGAGGCCCCTGTGAGGCATAACCACACCCCTTTTGAGATGAGACCATGCCCATTTTGTGTCAGCAGCCCCAGTCAGTCCCTTTTTATCAGCGACTTTTTACATGTTTAAAACTAATTAATGTGTGGTTAAAAACGCAGCCAAGCATCTCTAGTACACTGTGGACCTGATTCAGACTTGTATGTAAACCCAATGGTTTGCATACAAATCTGATGGTAGGGTGATGCTTGCACAGGACCTGTTCTGTGTATGTACAGATCAGGTCCTGCATCCTAGCATGCAGTGCGGCTTCAGATGTCAGGTGAGTGACAGTCTGCAGTCATTTGGGTGCGGCGATGGGCTCAGTTTCACAAAACAGAGGCCCGTGCCTGCGTCTTCTAATACAGCTTTATTGGTCTTGGCTGTGGAGTTTGGGCGGCCATTCTAAGAAAGCTTAGGCTTACTGAGATGGCTGATGCTGAAATCATTGCAACTGATGGTCGTGATTGTGATCTCATGCTACTTCTACAGATGCAGCATGTGGTTCTGCAATGCCGGCAGGAGGTGTCTTTAGCCCTCATACACCTCCTGCTGCATTAGCACATTTTACACTACAGTAAACTACTTCTTTCAGAGCATCTCAGGACATGATTCAGCAAGGAATGCAAGTGTGCGCACACATGCACATGGCCGCTGCGTGTATATGCTAATCAATACATATGCACGGCAACCGCAGCATAAGATGCAGATGCCCAGCTTTCCTTTATGTCGCCCACTTCCCTTTACTCAAAGCCTGAGTAGTCAAGACAGCAGAAACATTGGTAACATCGAGAACAATCAGAAACCATATGCACAATAGAGGTTGACCTGATGTTGTGCAAGATTTAGCTCACTTCCTGGATGCATTGAGTCATCTGGCTGCGTATGCTGCCGCGCTGGCTGCGTATGCCACCGCGCTTAATAATGCATGCCCCTATAATGGCGTCCCATTGCACAGGCACGCCTGTGTCCGCCCGACCACCCCCCATCACCACCCACAAATGGCACTTCCTGTCAATCAATATCGGAAGGGTCTTCGTACACACTGCATGTAGTCTGCGTACCCTTACCCAATAGCACTGGCTGTTTGCGCACGCGCAGTGCGATGCATACGCATGAGCAGGGCAAAAACATCAGCTGAATCAGGCCCTCAGTCACACAAGGTGGATTGTGCCATATGGCGTATAGATGCTAGGTGTATGAGGAGTGAGGACACATCTGTAATTGCATACATTGAATTGAGAAGGTCCTGGCTATGTAAGGCCCCCATTTATCATCAAAGCAAAACCCCTTTAGCGCTCTCTAAAGGGGTTATGCCACCCTTTCTGGATTTAACAAACATCGATAATCTAAGATTACTGCTGTTTGTCAAGCATCAATCTTGCCATCTTTTAGATCTTTTAGATGGCGAGAGCAATGCGGTCCCTATTACAGGCAATGTTTTCCCGGCGGTGCCTTTCTAGGCACTTCTGGGTCCCAGTGTCATGCACATGAGAAGACAGATCCCCGTCACTGGCAGTGTTAGGCTGTCAGCAGCCCAGAGGAGGACCTCGCAGAGGAGGAGGACTACGCTTGACTTCGCCAACCACGCCGGAGAGGTAAGTATTAGTAAATACCAGTACATTTTTTGTTTGTATCACAGTGATACTAAATGAAAAAATTGCGCTTGTGTTTACCATCATTTATAAATGGGGTCCTAAGTATCAACACTTTATTAAATAAAGTATACATAGGGGATCCCAGGGAAATGAGTACTATTGTCAGAAAGGGATTTTGTTGAATTTATCCATGCAGTGGAAAACAAGGGAAAGCTTGTTGTTAGCTTACCATATCTTATTACAGGAAAGACAAGACTAAAAAGAAAAGAACATAACATAAAATAACACTAATGACAGATTACATATACTGTATATTTCTGTTGTACACATATATGAGATGCAGAGTTTTACGGTCTGTAACCATATTGTTTGGAACGCTCGCCCTATAATGTTTTTAAAAATATAATTTACTGTTTAATCTTCTGTTGTTAATAGCAGTATTGATGCAGTTCACCCTTACAGGCATTATTTTATTGTTTGGTCATTGAATACTGCAAGTCCAGAGCAAATGTGGTATTGCGCTAACATAATTTATAATAGCATGACACAAATAAAGGTTTATGCTGGTTAATTTTTAGGGCAGGCAAATGTCATAGGCCTTAGCAGGCCTTATTAGCAATAACTCAAGTCCACTGAAGGGATATGACATCCAAAACTGATGAGCATTAATCTCCAGGGCCTACTCTGATCTAGCCACACTCAGGCCACTTGGTAACCTAAGTGACCCAGGAGTCAAACATGATAACCCTCTTCAATTTAAAGAGCTGCTTTTCCCATCTGTCTAAGTTCTGACTCTGCACAATAAATTTCCCAAAGAGCATAAAGAGCCATCTAGTGTATATCAAATCAATTTCATTGTGGCTTGTAGGGATATCTGAAGCTACAGTTCACAATATAAACTAGGCTAGGGGCTGGATTCCTGCCCTTGGCAATCAATCATACTCGCTGGGTCATAGATTTTAGTGTAAATTAACACAGCAGAAACAATCATGCTCTCTAGATGATGATATAATACAATATTTTCTCTTCTTGTCCATCTACTTTCTTCTACAGTGTAAAATCAGGGTATTATTGCTGAACATGGGAAAAAGAAGTAAACATAAAACAGCAATATCTGTATTCCTGTGTTGTTGTTTTATAGAACATGTAAAACATCATTATGGTAAATGTAAACTATACACTCAGGTATTTCACAGTTATATCAACTAACATCACAATAAAATTTACTTTTTAAATAAAAACATATTGGGCCTGTTTCAGAGACGGATGGTAATACATTAACAACTGCATTCTCTCACGGATCACAGTTTTTAAAACATGCTAATGCCTTCCAAAGCACAGCCGAGCATAGGGACACCCACTGCTGCCTTCTCTTATCATATGTGCAGCAGCGTAAACATCGGTACTATCAAAGCACGTTGGGCAGCCATGCTGACCAGCCGCAAACACTGCAGCTCTCCTGACAAGCAGAGAACTCCCATGCTGCGGTGGAGAATGTAATGACTAATGTATGCATGCCCATGAAACAGCATGTAAACAGTCACACATGTCTGTGTTCTTCTAACCACCCCCCGTTACCACCCCCAAACGCTGATTACATGTCACTCACTTTGGAAATGGTTCCTCAGTACTAATATAGTTGCAAAACAAACGCAGTGCGATGTCCACACATGCGAATTAGCAAACATTTGCTCATTCTGCGTAAATATAGGCATTGCGTCTGTCTATGAACAGGCCCATTGTCAATACACTTATTATAATGTACATTGGTTTTCTCTTAATGAGAGTTACAGTAAGTCAACTAAAATAACTGAGCTATAGCTCACTGTATATTAAGAGAAGATATTAATGGTCACTGAGCAAAGATCACATTGTTATTAGGGATGAGCGGGTTCGAATTTATGGAATCCGAACCCCCCCAAGCCCCCCTGATCTGAGTGGGATCCGAGTCAAGCTCGAGTTTTCCCGCCAGACTCGGATCTGAAATCGAGGCAAAACGTCATTATCCCACTGTCAGATCTCGTGGGTTTTGGATACTATAAAAGGTCCCCGCGTCTGCACCATTTTTCACTCCGGCTGTGGATAGTGAAGTGGGAGGGTGGGAGTTAGGGCTGGCTGAGCTGTGTTGTGCTGTGCTGCTGTTGTCCATAGGGGCTGTGTCAACTCCAAAGTTCATAGGGGCTGGCTGGGCTGTGTTGTGCTGCTGTTGTCCATAGGGCCTGGCTGGGCTGTGTTTTGCAGTCAGTTGTCCATAGGGGCTGTGTCCACTCCAAAGACTACAGGGGCTGGCTGGCCTGTGTTGTGCAGTGCCCCATAAAGGTTGTTGTCCTAAAGGGGAGCTGTAGTCTTGTCCAGGGGGTGATCTGTCCATCCGGGGTGCTCCCCCCAAGTGCAAAAAAACCTATTATTTTTCTCTGTGTTTGTAAATTGTGTGCGCTGTAGCCACACGTGCTCAACAAAGTAGCACCAAGCGTGAGCCTGTGTCATAAATCAAGGGCCGGCTGGCTCGTCTATTAAAGGGTGCTGTAACCCCCAAAGTGCACTCCAAAAAAAATAAAAATATATATTTTTCTGTGTTTGTGAATTGTGTGCACTGTAGCCGCACGTGCATCAACAAAGTAGCAGCGCCAAGCGTGCGCCTGTGTCATAAATCAAGGGCCAGATGGCTCGTCTGTTAAAGGGTGGTGTAACCCCCAAAATGCCTTTCATTGTGGCTGTCTCCCCCCGTGAATCAGCCTGGTTAGCCAGGTCTGATGCCGCATCACCCTTCTCGAGTGTATCGGACACACTGCTGGGTTACTGACAGCCAACACACTCACCGGTAAAGCACAGTGCTACCCAGCTGGACGCCAGGATTCACCAGTCATCCATCTATACACAGAACTGTGCCTACTCTGGGATCACCCATATATCCATGGCACTCTCCAGCCAGCTGATCGCGCGGCTTTGATTTGGAGAGTTGATCATCCACGCCGGGAGCCAGGTGAACATTTACAACCACCAGTGTACAGGTACAGTGCTCACAGCGCTTTTCAGTTTTGGAACTATTGTTAGCCCTATCACACCCACTGTTAGTGTCACATCATTATACCACCAGCCAATACCATTCATTGGATCTTTGACATCTGGTTATCAATACTGTTGATACATCAATGATTACATCAGCACAGTGACTCACACTTCGTATGATTTTTTATTAATGTAACTCCAGTGCACGCTGCAGCGAGACTTTATTTCCATACTTATGATACATTTGTTGCATCATTTGGTTCAGTGTATCCATGTGGAGGTTGAATATATAGCACTCATGCTTATCATTCTCAGCCTATGGTGAGAGCACTAATTATTTGTCATTATTTGTAATTATTTGCATTTGTCATTGCCATTTTATTCATTATTGTAGTTTTTATTAAACCATCTATACTATTTGGTATTACATGTGTATCTAGCCACCAATTTGTCTATTTTTCTATTACGGCACACTTTGTGCCCTTTTGGGAGTGTTGGCATACTCCCAGGTGGTGGGCAGCTGTATATACTATTATCTGCACTATACCCCTCTTGGCGCTTGGTACTTTCCTTTTTGCTTTTTGAATTTTTATAAACCAATGGCCGGCTGGCTCGTCTGTTAAAGGGTGCTGTAACCCCCAAAGTGCACTCCAAAAAACAGAAAAAAATCTTTATTTCTGTGTTTGTGAATTGTGTGCGAGCAGTAGCCACACATGCATCAACAAATTAGCAGCGCCGAGCATGCGCCTGTGTCATAAATCAAGGGCTGGCTGGCTCATCTGTTAAAGGGTGCTGTAACCCCCAAAGTGCGCTCCATCCCAAAAAAAATTAAAATATATTTTTCTGTGTTTGTGTGCGCCTTAGCAGCATGTATATATCAATATCACATAAATGGAGGACAAAAATGTGTCCAATAAAAATAAAATAGGGTAAGATTAAGGACCTCTTCCTCCTATTGCTGAAGCTGCTGCCACTAGTCATGACAAAGATGATAAAATGCCCTCAACTCCATCTGCCAAGGCCGATGCCCAATGTCATAGTAGAGGGCATATACAATCCCAAATGACAAAGTTCAGGAAAACAACCTTAAAAAATACATTTAAATTGTCTGAGGAAAAACGTAAACTTGCCAATATACCATTTGCGACACGGATTGGCAATTAATGGCTAAGGTCTTTCCCTATGTTCATGACTAGTGGTTCAGCTTCACATGACGATGGAAGCCCTCCTCCTGCTACAAAAATCATACGAATTAAGCTGGCAAAAGCACAGCGAAGAACTGGTGTTCTAAGAATTATCACAAATCCCCAAGGAGAGTCCAAGTGTGGCGGCGGTTGTGATGCCTGACCTTCCCAACACTGGATGGAAAGAGGTGGCTCTTTCCACCATTTGCATGCCCTCTGCAAGTGCTGGAAGGAGCACAAACAGTACAGTTGCTGATATTCAAATTGAAGTTGTCACTTTTGAAGTACAACAGGATAAGGATATTGGTGTAGCTGGCACTGAGGAGGAAGTTGACAAGGAGGATTCTGATGGTGATGTGGTTTGTTTAAATCAGGCATCGAGGGAGACAGTTGTTGTCTGTGCAATGAAAAAGCCCATCACGGTCATGCCTGGGCAGAAGACCAAACATTCCACCTCTTTGGTCTGGCAATATTTCTATCCAAATCCGGACATCAACTGTCTTGCCATATGTACCATATGTAAAGGTGGAATAAGTAGGGGTATCAACGTTAACCATCTAGGAAAATCCTCCCTTATACGTCACCTGCAGCACGTTCATAAAAAGTTACTGCCAAGTTCAGAAACTCTGGCTAAGACCGTAAGCAGTCCAGGGACACCTAAATCCCTTTGTCCTGTTTTAACTGAGTGCCTGCAAACCACACCATCAACTCCCTCCTCATCAATTTCCTGCTCAGTCAGGATCAGAAGTAGTCCTGCAGGCCATGTCACTGGCATGACTGACTCCTCTCCTATCCGGGATTCCTCCGGAGTATCCTGCATTTCTACGCCTACTGCTGCCGCTGCTGCTATTGCTGCTGGGAGTCGTTCATCATCCCAGAGAGGAAGTAGGAACACCACTACTTCTTTTTTTAAGCAATTGACCGTCCAACAGTCCTTAGCAAGGAGGATGAAGTACGACAGCAGTCATCCTGAAGCAAAGCAGATAACTGAGGTCTTGACTGCTATGTTAGTGTTAGACATGCATCCAGTATCCACCATTAGTGCAGTGGGATTTAGACACTTGATGGAGGTAGTGTGTCCCCGGTACCAAATCCCATCTAGATTCCACTTTACTAGGCAGGCGATACCAAGAATGTACAGAGACATCAGAAGAAGTGTCCTCAATGTCCTAAAAAATGCAGTTGTTCCCAATGTCTACTTGACCACGGACATGTGGACAAGTGGAACAGAGCAGTCTAAGGTCTATATGATTTTGATCAATCTTTTATATATTTTTTTCTCTGCTACTAACATATTCTAAAATGGCGAATATTAATTAATTAATTCAATATTCATGCACACTAAACATTTCACTGATAATATGTTTTAATCATAACAAAACCTATTATCTCTTTTCTATGTTCTCAAAATATTGGTGATCGCTTATAGGCCAAGGCTGTTCTGATTAGCTCCCTTTAGACAGATCTGAGACATGCTGCCTTCTAGTCTGTTAGTATTAAACTAACCCATGATTCTGTCTTGGCTAGTAAAGAAATAGTTTTCCACAGTTCTGATTTATACCTATTTCCGTAATAACACTTATACCTTTTAGATCAAACAATATTAACCAATAATAACTGTTGCTTTGATGCTTCAGACACACACCTGCCTACTTTAGAGAGAGGGTAAACCTCATCTCTAGGCCTACGGCCATTCGACACGTGACGGTCCTCTGCAACTTACAACTAATATATATACTGAATCATTTTTATATACTTTTAATTGCAATGAAAATAATGAAAGACATAAGCATGCATATATTCGTGAATTGCTGAAGGAATATGAACGGTCACATATTCTGGCGTTATCAGTTCCATCCTCATGAAATTTGAGGGGTCATAACTCCGAAAAAAGTTCATATCTCTGAAGAAAGTTCATATCTCTCATAGGTGGCATCGTCTGATTTCTACTTAATGCATTGGAACATCTTCTTGAAGCATTTCACTAATATATAGAAAATCAACAACATTATCATGACAAAAAATATTAATCTTCCCATTGCGTGCATAATGTCGCCAAACCAATTTCCCACCCATGCAAACCACGTGCTGTGGTTCAACCAGGTGAACCAACTGTCGGGAATCACACCTTCACGTTTATTTCGTTACGCAAATTCATTTTTTACCTGAGTAATTTCATTTAACCTTTCTTTTATTACTTCTTCTGCATTGGAAGAATTTGTAATGTAAGTACAACACTGTAACCCACACACCGTCTGTAATGGCACACAATATCCTGAAGTTGCCGCTGTAAGATAATCCAACACCATTCTATGTTGCATTAATTCTGTCTTTATGGCCTGAAGTTCCCATCCCACAAATCTAAAAGTACCATCATATATGTCTGTGATATTATTTATTAGATCTCCTAGTTCCTGTATCATTCTTTGATTTGCAGTTATTCCCCATGTACCAAATGTTATTATATTACCAAATCCCAAACCAACCTTGTACCCTTGCGACAATGAAAAAAGATGTCTGTACCTCTCATGTACTATTTTTATTTCCCTTTTTACCCTTTTTCCCTTTTCCGGGAGTGAATGTTGCATATATGTTTCTTTTAGATCCTTATGTTTAATTACCACTGCGTCAGGTAGCAATGTTCCTATAAAACATATTCCAAAAGAGTTTACCGGTAACCATTTATAAGCCCTTTGTCCACACACGTAATATAACCCCTGTGGCAATGTCCATGGTCTATTACACAATATGTTTGAAAAAGTATCATAAGGAACATTGCAACGGGCACTCTTTTCATCTGTACCTTTTTTTTCCTGTGCACACTCCACCATATGATGATTGCATGTTTTATTGTACCCCAACACTCCTTCTGCCATCACACATTTCACCAATTCATTTACACATTCTTTATTGTTAGGTTTTGTGTATTTAATCATTTCTAAAAGAGCCTTTCCCCAGTCACATTTGGTTTTAAAAGGACCTTCCTGCAAGACTGTGTTACACACGCTGGTTCCCAAATAGGTCCCTTCGGCTCCCTCTTCCCATACCGTTTTGTTAATGCATGTAATATTACCTTGGTTATACCTCTGATACTTTGTTAATTTTAAACCCATGGAGCCATTCACATTATAAGGTTCAAGTGTGTGGGTTCCACATAACGAGTGAAATGTTGTTTGATTTGAGTGTAATGGAATAGCCATTAACCCAACATTCCCTGAATGGTATGGTAGATGACTGCATACCCAACAATCAGTTAACCTTATTGTTTTCCCAATCAACTCATGATAGGTGTCCAGTGAAGAAGTGTCAGTTTGTATAGAGGTACTATCTTTACACCATTGTACACACCTTGTTTCTGGATTTAGACCACAATATTCACATATACACCTTGGAATTGGAGACAACACACATTTTTTCCCTTCTACTATGGCTCTTCTTCTTCGATCTTTTGCCAGGTACCAGGTTGCAGTATTTAAATTTGTAATTACCTGTATTTTCTTTTCAACCATTTTAAGACTTTTTACCTCTGTCTTTGGACCATCCTCTGATCCATACCTATACCTTCGAGTATCAGTAGTAAAAGAAGTGTGTGTGTCTTTTATGATGTTCCCTACAATCATGGATTTTAAAACAGGAGTGGAGTCTACCATCATAACCCCAGCAGTACCCTTAGGATAACTCTCCACACCGTCCTCATTGGTCACCAATGCTTGCCAGCCCTTATGCAAAAATAAAAAATTCAAAAATGCAACAAAAATAATTGTCCCAATCAATGAATACACAGAGACTTGATCACCGATAGCCATCTTTCTTTTACTTTGTTCACAACCCGCAGAAACATCACAAAGGATATTTTCCGATTCCGTGAACCTTATCTTGGTTGTTTGAACTATGACTTTTATTCAGGCCCATCGCCAAATAGATTTATTAAATTCAAACCACAGTCAATGTCTTTATCTGCGTCCCCTTTTGCTGTAACTGGCCTCATCGCTGGGTCGGAAACCTTCTTGCAGTGTGCCGCATGAATCCAATTGTCTTTTTCAGCCACTTTTAGGGATGTCGAGGTTGTTAGCAGCACCTGGAATGGGCCTTGCCACCGATCTACGAGACAACCAGAATGCAAGAAATTTCTCTCCATTACATAGTCTCCAGGCTGGACATCATGACAAGGTCCCACTGGGAGTCCTTTCATAAGCTTTCCTTGATTTTCTTGCAACGTCTTCAGATGCTGTGAGAATTGTATAACATAGTCCGTAGTTAAATCATGTGACAATGACAAGTCTACTGCTGGACTTACAATCATGTTAGGCAGTTTTCCAAAAAGTATCTCATAAGGTGACAAGTTAAGTGGCCGTTTCGGAGTGGTGCAAATGCTATACAAAACCAGGGGCAAAGCCTCCAGCCAATTCATGGCAGTCTCCATACCCTTCTTAGCTAATTTATTTTTAATTGTCATGTTAACTCGTTCAATTCGCCCTGACACCTGAGGTCGATATGGCGTATGCAAGCTACTTTTTTATACCCATATATTGACACATTGCTTGAAATACCTTCCTTGTAAAATGTGTACCTCTATCACTTTCAATAACAAATGGTATACCATATCTAGACACAAATTCCTGTACCATTTTCTTTGCTGTGAATGACGCAGTACATGAGACAGCGGGAAATGCTTCTACCCAACCTGAAAACATATCGGTTATTGTTAAGACATTCTGAAAATTTCTTACTTTAGGCATTTGAATAAAATCAATCTGCAATCTTTGAAACGGACCAGTGGAGGGAGGAATGTGGGATGGTTCTGTAGGAATCGATTTCCCAGGATTCGCCCTTAGGCAGATGAGACATGAGCGAGACTTACCCTCTGCATAAGATGAAAATCCAGGTGCACACCAGTAGCTCCCTATAATTTTACACATTCCCTCTCTTCCTACATGGGTCATCCCATGGGCAGCTTCTGCCAGTCCCGGAAGGAGGGATCTAGGAGCCACCGGTCTACCCTTACCATCTCTCCACAGACCATCACCCTCTTGCACACATCCCTTCATCCTTCACATGGCACGTTCCAGTGCAGTGCATACCTTCTGCACTTCTATTAACTTTTGCTGATCTATAGTCTGAAAAATATACATTTTTACAGTGGTGTGATTCACGACAGCTGCCATTCTGGCACCTGCTTTTGGTTACAAGGAAGTGGGTGCTTGAGAATAAACGCAACCCTTTCTGGTGTAAGATGACGCTTCCCCTTTGTAAGGCAATGACCCAAATAAATTACCTTGGACTGGCAGGGCTGTAGTTTATCCTTTGAAACCCTATGTCCTGTCTCAGAAAGATATAGCCGCAACAAAAAAGTATCAGTAAGAGACTCCTGCAAAGAGTTTGAACACAGCAACAGGTCATCAACATACTGAATCAGCACTGAATTACCTTGTGGCAAAAACCCTGCCAAACAATCGTGTAATGCCTGAGAGAAGATACTAGGGCTATGAATGAACCCCTGACTTAATCGAGTTCACGTATATTGGACTCCTCTGTAAGTAAATGCAAACAGGTATTGACTATCTGAATGTACCGGGATAGAGAAGAATGCTGAGCATAAATCTACAACAGTGAAATGGGTGTCCTGCGGTGGAATTTGCACTAAAATAGTGGCAGGGTTTGGCACCACCGGGAATTGTGATTGCACTATTTTATTAATGGCTCGCAAATCCTGACATATTCGGTAACTGCGGCCATTTTGTTTAGATACAGGAAGCAACGGAGTATTGCACAGACTATGTGAGCGAATAATTATACCTTGTTGTAAAAACCTTTGTATGATTGGAAAGATACCAATCTCTGCTTCTGCTTTAAGGGGATACTGTGAAATCCGTGGAAGTCTCACATTTGGTTTCAGTTCAATATGTACTAGATTTACCTGATGCATGAGCCCAACCTCCTGTAGATCAGTGGTCCAAAGGTGCTTATGAACCTGTGACAACATTCAGGTAACCACTTCAGGAAACTGCAAAGTACTTACAAACATTAAATGGTTAGGCATGTAAATCATTAATTAGCGATTTGGCACAACCTGTGTCAATCAAGAATTTGTAATCCTCCCCCTGTATGGTAAGATCTACAAATGATTCTGTTACAGGATCCACAGAAAAAACATTTTGAACACAGGCATGGCCCTCCCTTCAATAAGGGGGAAAAGGCCTTTGCTGGAAAAGGGCAGCATGTGGGTTAAAAAAACCTCTCCTTTTGGGCTGTGAGGGTTTAAATCTGCAAGGGTTACTATGGAACTCTATGCGAGGATCCCACTCTGTCTCTTGTGAAGGGGGATCATCCTGAAATACAGGGCCTCGCCCTCGCACAGGGACTTTACAATATCGACTAATGTGTCCCTGTTGGCCACAATTATAGCATGCACCAGGTAAAGGCATGTGCTGACAGTTGCACCAGGGTTTTACTCTTGATGGTACTGAATCCCATCCTTGATACTTCTGGAGTTGGCGTATATCCTCAATAGAGGTATGTGGACTCACGTTATATACATCCACATCATGCTTTTTCTGTAAATTTTGTATCTGCAGATTTAATAACTTAGCTTTCTGCATGTCTTTTGGTTGTATTAGCATCATGTAAAATAGCCTGTTCAGTAATAACTGTCAGGGTCTAAGCCCTCCATACAGGGCTCTCAGTCTGTAATCTAGTCTTAATAGGCTCAATCAGTCCCTCCACCAACACACTTACAACCAATGCTCTATGAGCCACACTGGTGTGTATGTCCTCAACACCTGTGTAAGATTTCATCTCTGTGATTGCCCTGTGGCAGTAATCTCTTACCGACTCCTGTGGCATCTGCTTAATAGTGAACAATTTTTGCCAATCCACTCTGGGGGGAAACATAGTCATCAAAGCATTACAAATACCAGTTATGACAGTAAGATTAGTTGCAGGAGGTAAGCGGTTATCATTAGCAATGCCCATAGTGCCCCAAGCAGTATTCATATCGACCGTATCTGGTAATGCTGCACCTAACAATTATCTCCAATCATTATTTGTGGGTTCATGTGCATGCCCAATGTTTTTAATAAATTGACAACATGCAGTCAGATCCTTACATGGATCAGGGAATTCATTAAGCACTGAGCGCAACTCAGTGCGCGTCCAGACCGAACGGTAATAATTTTGGTGATGCTGAATTTTCTGAAACACAACAAGGATGTGCAGTAGATGCTTTGGGTGTCCCGAAAATTTCTGGCCACTTTCGCCATGCAGCATCTGCGTGCTGAAGACTGGAGCGTGAGCAAACAGTCTTGAACCTGCCCTGCCATCACCTGAAGCAAGAGGTTGTGATGCGGTGGAACTCAACCATCTATATGCTTCAGAGGATTGAGGAGCAGCAAAAGGCCACTCAAGGCTATACATCCACCTATGACATAGGCAAAGGCGGGGGTATGCACCTGACTCAAGCACAGTGGAGAATGATTTCCGTGTTGTGCAAGGTTCTCCAGCCTTTCGAACTTGCCACACGTGAAGTCAGTTTGGACATTGCCAGCTTGAACCAGGTCATTCCCCTCATCAGGCTTTTGCAGAAGCAGCTGGAGAAAGTGAAGGAGGAGCTAAGATAGAGTGATTCCGCTCGGCATGTGGGACTTGTGGATGAAGTGCTTCATTTGCTTTGCCAGGATTCGCGGATGGTCAATCTGTTGAATCCAGACCACTACATTTTGGCCATCGTGCTCAATCCTAGGTTTAAAGCCTATGTGGTGTCTCTCTTTCCGGCCGACACAAGCCTGCAGAGGTGCAAATACCTGCTGGTGAAAACACTGTCAGCTGAAGTGGAACGTGACATGTCAACAGCTCCTTCCTCATTTTCTCCTGCAACTGGCAGGAAACAACTTAGGTATCCCAAGCAACCCGCTGGCAGTGATGCAGGGCAGGCAGGACCAAGTTTGGACATCTGGTCCGGACTGAAGGACCTGGCAACAATTTCTGACATGTCTACTGTCACTGCATATGATACTGTCACCCTTCACATAATGGTGGAGGATTACATCGGTGACAGCATCCAAGTAGGCATGTCAGACAGTTCGTACCTGTACTGGCAGGAAAAAGAGGCAATTTGGAGTCCCTTGTACAAACTGGCTCTATTTTACCTATGTTGCCCCCCCTCCAGTGTGTACTCCGAAAGAGTATTTAGTACAGCTGGGAACTTTGTCAGCGAAAGGCGTAGGAGGTTGCTTCCACAAAATATGGAGAAGATGATGTTCATCAAAATTAATTATCAATTCTTCCAGGAAAACCAGCCTCCAGAAAGTACAGAGGGACCTATGGTGGTGGATTCCAGCGGGGACAGATTAATACTCTGTGAGGATAAGGACAACACTGAAGAGGGTGAGGAATCGGTGGATGAGGAGGATGAGGACAACAACTTGCCTCAGTAGAGCCAGTTTGTGCAGGGACAGATTAATTGCCAGCTTGTTTTGTGGGGGCCCAAACGAACCAATCATTTCAACCACAGTCATGTGGCAGACCCTGGCGCTGAAATGATTTTTTTGTTAAAGTGTGCATGTCTGCAACATAAGGTGTGTGGGAGGGCCCAAGGACAATTCCATCTTGCACCTCTCTTTTTCCTTTGCATTAAGTACTGTTTGAGGCCTAGTTATTCAACTGCACGTGTGTCATAATAAAGGGCCGGCTGGCTTGTCTGTTGAAGGGTGGTGTAACCCCCAAAGTGTCTGAAAAAAAAGATTTCTGTGTTTGTGACTTGTGTGTGCTGTAGCTGCACGTGCATCAACAAAGTAGCGCCAAGCGTGCGCCTGTGTCATAAGTAAAGGCCCGGCTGGATCATCTGTTGAAGGTGGTGTAACCCCCAAAGTGCCCAAAAATATTAAAACATTTTATTTTTTTTATTTTTCGGTGTTTGTGTGTGCCTTAGCCATACGTGCATCAACAAATTAGCAGCACCAAGTATGTACTCATTGGGGCCTGCCATCCTGTCTGCCACTGCAGTGTCACTACTAGATGGGACACGTGTTTGTGCTGCCCACTTGTGTCGCTTAGTATAGTCATCCAGCTACCTCGGTGCAACCTTTTTGCCTAAAAACAATATTGTGAGGTGTTCAAAATAGGCTGGAAATGAGTGGAAATTAAAGTTATTGAGGTTAATAATAGCATAGGAGCAGAAACACCCACAAATTCTGTGATTTAACTTTTTTTATGCCTTTTTCCAAAAAAATACAGAGCCAAAACACAAAACCCAGAACCCAAAACACGAAAGGATGGTTTTGGAAAAAACAATCTAGATCCAAAACATGAAGAAAGATCCAGATCCAAAACCAAAACACGAAAAGTGTTATAGTAGGTATTTGTATTCATTGTATGAGTGTTAGGTATCTGACTAAAGCTTGGTAAAGTTCAGCGTTAACCCCAGCTAATATTTAGACCAAGGAATGGATCAGATAAAGACTTTATAGTGTCTTGAGATTGCCATTATATCTTGCCCTTTTATTCTTAGACCATCAAACCTAAAAGTGTACTTGTCATTAGAGATGAGCGGGTCTGAGAACCGGACCCACCCAAACTTTGTGTTCCAAGGCGAGATCAGAGTCCGGCTCAAGTTTTGCCACCTGACTCGGATCCGAAAACGAGGCAATCCCGCTGTCGGATTCCCGTGGGTTTTGGATTATAGAAAGGTCCCTGCGATCTGCGCTATTTTCACTCTGGATGTGGAGAGAAAAGCTATCAGACATAGTCAGTCACTGTCAGTCAGTGTGTGTATCCAGTTAGGGTCTTGGCCTGAAGTCTGCTTCTGTGTTGTCCATAAAGGGGCTTAGGCCACAGTATATAAAGGGGGGCTTCCTTCAGTGGGTGCTGCAGCTGCTATGTCTCTTGTCCTGTCAATTAACTGTGGCTGCTGCTGTGTTGTTGTCCTGTCCATCAGGCTAGGGCTGCAGTCCATAATATACAGGACTGATGTGAATGAGTAAAATATTTTTTTGTAAATCCCTCCCCTCCTCCCTCATAAATTTTCTTCGGAATAAAAAAATTTAATTAAATTTACTACCGATCAACCCTTCCTGTCCCTGCCTTCAACTACATACAACTCCCTCAGGCCTGCTGTTGAAAACATATGTTTCCTTGTGTGCCATGTTGTAAATGAACTGCCATGTGTTTGTACCGCCCACTGCTGCGCTAAGGTTAGTCAGCCAGCTAGCATGGTGCAAATTTTGGGCCTAAACCAGATGAAAACAATATTTGAGCTGTAAGGTGGTCAAAATTGACTAGAAATGAGTAGAAATTAATGTTATTGAGGTTAAAAATACTGTAGGAACAAAAAAAACAAATTATGTGATTTTACCTGTTTTAATAAATTTTTTTTAAAAATACAGATCCAAAACCAAAACACTCAAGGGGTGGTTTTACAGAAAACCAAGTCCAGATCCAAAACACAAGGAGATACAAATCCAAAACCAAAAGACGGGGGTCGGCGCACATCCCTACTTGTCACCTTTGATAGGAATGTGTTATCCCTGTTACAAATTCTCTATACACTTCAACTTGTTGAATTACACTGAACACCCCGGGCTCATGGAGTGGTGAACAACAATCTTTGTAATCTATATAAAATCATAATGAATTTGTTCATGTTTTTATGAAAACATATATATTCTAAATACTCACAAGGACAAAGCAATGACAAGCAAAAATGATAATTGTCTTGCTGTTTTGTATTCATGCATGGCATTAATATTTCCACAAAGCTGGTTACCATATATAATTTGGGTAAAACGGAGCATGGGCATATTACGTTATACAAAGAAGGATACTACTGTATAAGTTACTGTGGCTTAGTATATTTTTTTAGTTCTTGGCCAATCTAGTGGCTTAAATTTTATATAACAACATAGTAAGATGTAGTCTATATCTTTCAATAACTGTATCTATAATCTTCTTATCCATAGTTTTTTGCAAAAAAATAGAACTAATAGAAGCATAATAAAATGGTATAAATTTGTATAGTATACTCAGCCCTCACCTATTAGCTAGTCAGTGTGTCCCAATGTGTAAATATGTCAATCTAACTCTTATATATGTTGGGTTTTATATATATTGGTTACATTCATAAACTTTCTCATTTCCTTTTATATGGTATTGAATAGACTCATATGCTCATATGCGAGCAGGATGCTCGCATGTACCAATGGATTGTATATCTGTATGTGTAATATGTTAATTTCCATCCCTGTTCCCACAGACATACTGTACACTATCACAGTCCAGTACAGAAGGAAAGGTTTTAGACCACACCCACGTACTCAGTAATTGGTTAGACTGCTACAAATAACCAGACACCATGAGATACACACCTTAAAGAAGGCATTGATTGGCCGAAACACATCAACACGTGATCACACAGAGAGATAGACATTGCAGACTGTTTGCCACATGGGTTCACACTGCAACAGATGGGACTGCCACTCCGGCCACCAGTACCTGCCACCTTGTCACAGCAAAACAGATTCTGTGATTTTAGCTGTTTTTATGCTTTTTTCCAAAAAAATACAGATCCAAAACACAAAACCCAGAACCCAAAACACAGAAGGGTGGCTTTGGCAAAACCAATCCAGATCTGTGCGCCAGTGTCATAAGTAAAGGGACGGCTGGCTCATCTGTTGAAGGATGGTGTAACCCCCAAAGTGTGCTCCAAAAAAAAAATAAAAAAAATATTTTTCTGTGTTTGTGACTTGTGTGCACTGTAGTCGCACATGCAAAGTAGCAGCGCCAAGTGTGTGCCTGTGTCATAAGTAAAGTGCCAGCTGGCTCATCTGTTGAAGGATGATGTAACCCCCAAAGTGTCTGAAATTTTTTTTTGTGTTTGTGACTTGTGTGTATTGTAGCCGCACGTGCATCAACAAAGTAGCAGCACCAAGCGTGCACCTGTGTCATAAGTAAAGGGTCAGCTGGATCATCTGTTGAAGGGTGGTGTAACCCCCAAAGTGCCCAAAAATATTAAAATATTTTTTTTTCTTTTTCTGTGTTTGTGTGCGTCTTAGCCGCACCTGCATCAACAAATTAGCATCGCCAACTACGTACTCTTTGGGGCCTAGTTTTTCAAACTGCCATCCTGTCTGCCACTGCAGTGTCACTCCCAGATGGACCACGTGTTTGTGCCACCCACTTGTGTCGCTTAGCATAGTCATCCAGCTACCTTGGTGTAACCATTTTGCCAAAGAACAATATTGTGAGGTCTGATGTGTTCAGAATAGACTGGAAATGAGTGGAAATTAATGTTATTGATTTTAATAATAGCGCAGGAACAAATTAAAAAAAAGTAATTTTGTGATTTTAGCTGTTTTTATGCTTTTTTCCAAAAAAATACAGATCCAAAACACAAAACCCAGAACCCAAAACACAAAAGGGTGGCATTGGCAAAACCAATCCAGATCCAAAAAACAAAGAAAGATCCAGATCCAAAACCAAACCTACTCAAAACACGAAAAGTGGCAAGTACACACCAATAATATATATATATAAAAAAAAAAATATATATATATATATATATAGATAGATATATACACACACAGCATGTTATGCATACAGTACATACAAAGTTCAGAGACACTCACGGTATACTTATAGAAGACATATCAGGAGATCCTGTTGTCTCTTCAAGTATACCCTGAGTGACGCTGAACTTTGTATTCATGTGCTGTATAACACGACAACTATTTAATTTTAACAGTGACATATATATATATATATATATATATATATATAAATTAGGGGTGAGCGGGTTCGGATTTCTGAAATCCGAACCCCCCCGAGCCCGCCCGATCCGAGTCCGATCCGAGTCAGGCTCGACTTTTCCCGACTGACTCGGATCTGAAATCGAGGCAAAACGTCATCATCCCGCCTTCCGAGTCTCGCGGGTTTTGGATCCTATATAAGGTACCCGCGTCGGCGCCATTTTCTCACTCGGCTGTGGACAGTGAAGAGGGAGGGTGGGAGTTAGGGCTGTGTAGTGTAGTGTAGTGTAGTGCTGCTGTTGTCCACTACCTCAAAGTCCATAGGGGCTGGCTGTGTTGTGCTGTGCTGCTGTTGTTAATAGGGGCTGTGTCCACTACTTCAAAGTCCATAGGGGCTGGCTGGACTGTGTTGTGCAGTCAGTTCTCCATAGGGGCTGTGTCCACTCCAAAGTCCTGTGCAGTGTCCCAGTCCTAAAGGGGTGCTGTAGTGTTGTCCAGGGGGTGCACTGTCCATCAGGGGTGCTCCCCCCAAGTGCTAAAAAAATAATATATTTTCTGTGTTTGTGAATTGTGTGCGCAGTAGCCGCACGTGCATCAACAAAGTAGTGACAAGTGTGCGCCTGTGTCATAAGTAAAGGGCCGGCTGGCTTGACCGTTAAAGGGTGCTGTAACCCCCAAAGTACACTCCAGTCCAAACCAAAAAAATAATTATTTTCTGTGTTTGTGAATTGTGTGCGCAGTAGCCACACGTGCATCAACCAAGTAGTGCCAAGCGTGCGCCTGTGTCATAAGTAAAGGGCCGGCTGGCTTGACCGTTAAAGGGTGCTGGAACCCCCGAAAGTACACTCCAGTCCAAACCAAAAAAAAAATTATTTTCTGTGTTTGTGAATTGTGTGCGCAGTAGCCGCACGTGCATCAACAAAGTAGTGCCAAGCGTGCGCCTGTGTCATAAGTAAAGGGCCGGCTGGCTTGACCGTTAAGGGTGCTGTAACCCACAAAAGTACACTCCAGTCCAAACCAAAAAAAAAATTATTTTCTGTGTTTGTGAATTGTGTGCGCAGTAGCCGCACGTGCATCAACAAAGTAGTGCCAAGCGTGCGCCTGTGTCATAAGTAAAGGGCCAGCTGGCTTGACCGTTAAAGGGTGCTGTAACCCCCAAAGTACACTCCAGTCCAAACCAAAAAAAAAATTATTTTCTGTGTTTGTGAATTGTGTGCGCAGTAGCCGCACGTGCATCAACAAAGTAGTGACAAGCGTGCGCCTGTGTCATAAGTAAAGGGCCGGCTGGCTTGACCGTTAAAGGGTGCTGTAACCCCCAAAGTACACTCCAGTCCAAACCAAAAAAATAATTATTTTCTGTGTTTGTGAATTGTGTGCGCAGTAGCCACACGTGCATCAACCAAGTAGTGCCAAGCGTGCGCCTGTGTCATAAGTAAAGGGCCGGCTGGCTTGACCGTTAAAGGGTGCTGGAACCCCCGAAAGTACACTCCAGTCCAAACCAAAAAAAAAATAATTTTCTGTGTTTGTGAATTGTGTGCGCAGTAGCCGCACGTGCATCAACAAAGTAGTGCCAAGCGTGCGCCTGTGTCATAAGTAAAGGGCCGGCTGGCTTGACCGTTAAGGGTGCTGTAACCCACGAAAGTACACTCCAGTCCAAACCAAAAAAAAAATTATTTTCTGTGTTTGTGAATTGTGTGCGCAGTAGCCGCACGTGCATCAACAAAGTAGTGCCAAGCGTGCGCCTGTGTCATAAGTAAAGGGCCGGCTGGCTTGACCATTAAAGGGTGCTGTAACCCCCAAAGTACACTCCAGTCCAAACCAAAAAAAAAATTATTTTCTGTGTTTGTGAATTGTGTGCGCAGTAGCCGCACGTGCATCAACAAAGTAGTGCCAAGTGTGCACCTGTGTCATAAGTAAAGGGCCGGCTGGCTTGACCGTTAAAGGGTGCTGTAACCACCAAAGTACACTCCAGTCCAAACCAAAAAAAAATTATTTTCTGTGTTTGTGAATTGTGTGCGCAGTAGCCGCACGTGCATCAACAAAGTAGTGCCAAGCGTGCACCTGTGTCATAAGTAAAAGGCCGGCTGGCTTGACCGTTAAGGGTGCTGTAACCCCCGAAAGTACACTCCAGTCCAAACCAAAAAAAAAATTATTTTCTGTGTTTGTGAATTGTGAGCGCAGTAGCCGCACGTGCATCAACAAAGTAGTGCCAAGCGTGCGCCTGTGTCATAAGTAAAGGGCCGGCTGGCTTGACCGTTAAAGGGTGCTGGAACCCCCGAAAGTACACTCCAGTCCAAACCAAAAAAAAAATTATTTTCTGTGTTTGTGAATTGTGTGCGCAGTAGCCGCACGTGCATCAACAAAGTAGTGCCAAGCGTGCGCCTGTGTCATAAGTAAAGGGCCGGCTGGCTTGACCGTTAAGGGTGCTGTAACCCACCGAAAGTACACTCCAGTCCAAACCAAAAAAATAAATATTTTCTGTGTTTGTGAATTGTGTGTGCAGTAGCCACACGTGCATCAACAAAGTAGTGCCAAGCGTGCGCCTGTGTCATAAGTAAAAGGCCGGCTGGCTTGACCGTTAAGGGTGCTGTAACCCCCGAAAGTACACTCCAGTCCAAACCAAAAATAAAATTATTTTCTGTGTTTGTGAATTGTGTGCGCAGTAGCCGCACGTGCATCAACAAAGTAGTGCCAAGCGTGCGCCTGTGTCATAAGTAAAGGGCCGGCTGGCTTGACCATTAAGGGAGCTGTAACCCCCGAAAGTACACTCCAGTCCAAACCAAAAAAAAAATTATTTTCTGTGTTTGTGAATTGTGAGCGCAGTAGCCGCACGTGCATCAACAAAGTAGTGCCAAGCGTGCGCCTGTGTCATAAGTAAAGGGCCGGCTGGCTTGACCGTTAAGGGTGCTATAACCCCTGAATGTACACTCCAGTCCAAACCAAAATAAAATTTATTTTCTGTGTTTGTGAATTGTGTGCGCAGTAGCCGCACGTGCATCAACAAAGTAGTGCCAAGCGTGCGCCTGTGTCATAAGTAAAGGGCCGGCTGGCTTGACCGTTAAGAATGCTGTAACCCCCGAAAGTACACTCCAGTCCAAACCAAAAAAAAAATTATTTTCTGTGTTTGTGAATTGTGTGCGCAGTAGCCGCACGTGCATCAACAAAGTAGTGCCAAGCGTGCGCCTGTGTCATAAGTAAAGGGCCGGCTGGCTTGACCGTTAAAGGGTGCTGTAACCCCCGAAAGTACACTCCAGTCCAAACCAAAAAAAAAATTATTTTCTGTGTTTAGCCGCACGTATATATCAAATTGATATAACATAAATTGAGGACCAAACTTTCTCCGATAAAAATAAAATAGAGAAAGATCAAGAACCACTTCCTCCTAGTGCTGAAGCTGCTGCCACTAGTCATGACATAGACAATAACATGCCATCAACGTCGTCTGCCAAGGCCGATGCCCAATGTCATAGTAGAGGGCACATACAATCCCAAATGGCAAAGTTCAGGAAAATGACTTGAAAAAGACATTTAAATCAGCTGAAGAGAAACCTAAACTTGCCAATATGCCATTTACGACACGGAGTGGCAAGGAACGGCTAAGGTCTATCCCTAGTATGTTCATGACTAGTGGTTCAGCTTCACATGACGATGGAAGCCCTCCTCCCACTAAAAAAATCAAAAGAGTTAAGCTGGCAAAAGCACAGCGAAGAACTGTGCTTTCTAAGAAGATATCACAAATCCCCAAGGAGAGTCCAAGTGTGGTGGTGGTTGCGATGCCTGACCTTCCCAGCACTGGACGGGAAGAGGTGGCTCTTTCCACCATTTGCACGTCCCCTGCAAGTGCTGAAAGGAGCACCCACAGTCCACTTGCTGATATGCAAATTGAAGATGTCACTGTTGAAGTACAACAGGATGAGGATACTGGTGTAGCTGGTGCTGAGGAGGAAGTTGGCGAGGAGGATTCTGATGGTGATGTGGTTTGTTTAAATCTGGCTCTGGGGGAGACAGTTGTTGTCCGTGGGATGAAAAAGCCCATCACGGTCATGCCTGGGCAGAAGACCAAACATTCCACCTCTTTGGTCTGGCAATATTTCTATCCAAATCCGGACAACAACTGTCTTGCCATATGTACCATATGTAAAGGTGAAATAAGTAGGGGTAGGGACGTCAACCACATAGGAACATCCTCCCTTATACTGCACCTGCAGCGCGTTCATAAAAAGTTACTGTCAAGTTCAGAAACTTTGGCTAAGACCGTAAGCAGTCCAGGGACACCTAAATCCCGTTGTCCTGTTGTATCCAAGCGCCTGCAAACCACTCTGTCAACTCCCTCCTCGTCAATTTCCTCCTTAGTCAGGATCGGAAGTAGTCCTGCAGGCCATGTCACTGGCATGACTGACTCTCCTATCCGGGATTCCTCCGGAGGATCCTGCATTGGTACGCCTACTGCTGCCGCTGCTGCTGTTGCTGCTGCTGGGAGTCGTTCATCATCCCAGAGAGGAAGTAGGAACACCACTACTTTTACTAAACAATTGACCCTCCAACAGTCCTTAGCGAGGAGGATGAAGTACGACAGCAGTCATCCTGAAGCAAAACGTATAACTGAGGCCTTGACTGCTATGTTGGTGTTAGACGTGCATCTGGTATCTGCCATTAGTGCAGTGGGATTTAGACAATTGATGGAGGTAGTGTGTCCCCGGTTCCAAATCCCATCTAGATTCCACTTCACTAGGCAGGCGATACCGAGACTGTACAGAAACGTCAGAAAAAGTGTCCTCAGTGTCCTGAAAAATGCCGTTGTACACAATGTCCACTTAACCACGGACATGTGGACAAGTGGAACAGGGCAGACTAAGGACTATATGACTGTGACAGCCCACTGGGTAGATGTATCACCTTACGCAGCAACAGCAGCAGCGTCACCAGTAGCAGCATCTCAGAAACGCCAGCTCGTTCCAAGGCAGGCTACGCTGTGTATCACCAGTTTCAGTAAGAGGCACACCGCCGACAACCTCTTAGAGAAACTGAGGGAAATCATCGCCCAGTGGCTTACCCCACTTAGACTCTCCTGGGAATTTGTGATATCTGACAACGCCACCAATATTGTGCGGGCATTACACCTGGGCAAATTCCAGCACGTCCCATGTTTTGCTCACACAATAAACTTGGTGGTGCAGAATTTTCTGAAAAGCGACAGGGGCGTGCAGGAGACGCTTTGGGTGGCCCGAAAAATTTCTGGCCACTTTTGCCATTCAGCAACTGCGTGCCGAAGACTGGAGCGCCAGCAAACACTCTTGAACCTGCCCCACCATCACCTGAAGCAAGAGGTTGTGACGCGGTGGAACTCAACCCTTTATATGCTTCAGAGGATGGAGGAGCAGCAAAAGGCCATACAAGCCTATACATCCACCTATGACATAGGCAAAGGAGGGGGTATGCACCTGACTCAAGCGCAGTGGAGAATGATTTCCGTGTTGTGCAAGGTTCTCCAGCCCTTCGAACTTGCCACACGTGAAGTCAGTTCAGACACTGCCAGCTTGAGTCAGGTCATTCCCCTCATCAGGCTTTTGCAGAAGCAGCTGGAGAAAGTGAAGGAGGAGCTAAGATGGAGCGATTCAGCTCGGCATGTGGGACTTGTGCATGAAGCCCTTCATTCGCTTTGCCAGGATTCCAGGGTGGTCAATCTGTTGAAATCAGACCACTACATTTTGGCCACCGTGCTCGATCCTAGGTTTAAAGCCTATGTGGTGTCTCTCTTTCCAGCCGACACAAGCCTGCAGAGGTGCAAAGACCAGCTGGTGAACACACTGTCAGCTGAAGTGGAACGTGACACGTCAACGGCTCCTTCTTCATTTTCTCCCGCAACTGGGGCTGCCAGGAAAAAACTTAGGTATCCTAAGCAACCCGCTGGCGGTGATGCAGGGCAGGCAGGACCAAGTTTGGACATTTGGTCCGGACTGAAGGACCTGGCAACAATTTCTGACATGTCTACTGTCACTGCATATGATACTGTCACCATTGACAGAATGGTGGAGGATTACATCAGTGACAGCATCCAAGTAGGCATGTCAGACAGTCCATACCTGTACTGGCAGGAAAAAGAGGCAATTTGGAGGCCCCTGTACGAACTGGCTCTATTTTACCTGAGTTGCCCCCCCTCCAGTGTGTACTCCGAAAGAGTGTTTAGTGCAGCCGGGAACCTTGTCAGCGAAAGGTTGCTTCCACAGAATGTGGAGAAGATGATGTTCATCAAAATGAATTATCAGCTCTTCCAGGGAGACCAGCCTCCAGAAGGTACAGAGGGACCTGTGGTGGTGGATTCAAGTGGGGACGAGTTAATACTTTGTGAGGATGAGGATGTACACACTGAAGAGGGTGAGGAATCGGTGGATGAGGAGGATGAGGATGACATCTTGCCTCCGAAGAGCCAGTTTGTGCAGGGACACATTAATTGCCAGCTTGTTTTGTGGGGGCCCAAACGAACCAATCATTTCAGCCACAGTTGTGTGGCAGACCCTGGCGCTGAAATGATTGATTTGTTAAAGTGTGCATGTCCTGTTTATACAACATAAGGGTGGGTGGGAGGGCCCAAGGACAATTCCATCTTGCACTTCTTTTTTTTCTTTGCATTATGTACAGTTTGGGGCCTAGTTTTTCTAACTGCCATCCTGTCTGCCACTGCAGTGTCACTCCTAGATGGGTCACGTGTTTGTGCCGCCCACTCGTGTCGCTTAGCATAGTCATCCAGCTACCTCGGTGCAACCTTTTGGACATAAAAACACTATTGTGAGGTGTGAGGTGTTCAGAATAGACTGGAAATGAGTGGAAATTATGGTTATTGAGGTTAATAATAGCATAGGAGCAGAAAAACCTACAAATTCTCTGATTTTAGCTGTTTTTATGCTTTTTTTCAAAAAAATACAGATCCAAAACACAAAACCCAGAACCCAAAACACAGAAGGGTGGTTTTGGCAAAACCAATCCAGATCCAAAACACGAAGAAAGATCCAGATCCAAAACCAAAACACAAAACACGAAAAGTGGCCGGTGCACTCCCCTAATATATATATATATATATCATTAAATGTATTTGATATGGAGCGCCTGAAAGTGCTAAGTGTCTTGTGCAATTTAATGAATTAATTGAGTGATTGAGGGTATATTTCAACCACTCTCACAATGCAAGCTGCAGTGTATATGTGTAATAATCAGTGCAAAGTTCATATAAAACATATATTAAGAATAAGAATTAATACAAATAACAATATAAAGTGTTCTGGTGCATTTAAAGTGTCATTGGTGCATACGTGCATATATAAAAATCACAATGATGTGCTGATTTTACTAAAAAAGGGTATACAATTTATTTCATGATTACAACAGTAACTGTGCAATAGAAAGCATGAACTTGGACAACATCAAGTAAGAAAAATATAAGAAAATATATAAAAAATGGAAATTAAAATAAAAAAAAAACACTTGCATTTTTTTCCATTATATATAAAATTAAATGTCCTGACTGACTCACTGACTGACTCATCATAGCCTGGCCAAAACCCCTGGACCTAGAAACAAGAAAAAAGTTAAGTATATGCCTTCCATTACGTAGGTACTCACTAAGCAGGGTTTGTTTTTAAACTCCAAAGGGGGTAAAAAGGGCTAAAATGTTTCCTCTCCCTGTGCCATGTCCTGACTGAATGATTCATCATGGCGGCAGCACAGTTCAATATTCAAACACCAACTGTCACCCCAAGTGCTTCCAAACATCACTCATAGTTGGTGTGGCTCCCTTATTTGAATAGTGAGGGAAGGAAATGTGTTACTACACATATATGAGAGGGGAATGTTTTACTACAAAAGTGAGGGAGCGGAACGTGTTACTGCACAAGTGAGGGAAGTGAATGTCAAACATGTTACCATGGGGCAAAGGAAGGGAATGTGTTACATTCTTCAGAGATGAGGTAGAGGAATGTCTTATTACAGGAGTGAGCAGGGATAATGTGTTACTGCAGAGGTGAGGGAAGGGAAAATTTTACTACCAGTGTCAGTGAGGGTAATGTGTTACTACAGGTTTGACGGAGATTTTGTATTGCACACACAGGTGAGGGAGAGGAATGTCAAATGTGTTACAAAATTGGCAAGGGGGGAAATGTGTTACTTTAAGGGGTGAGCAGGGATAATGTGTTACTGCAGAGGTGAGGGAAGGGAAAATTTTACTACCGGTGTCAGTGAGGGTAATGTGTTACTACAGGTTTGACAGAGATTTTGTATTGCACACACAGGTGAGGGAGAGGAATGTCAAATGTGTTACAAAATTGGCGAGGGGGGAAATGTGTTACTAAAGAGGTGAGTCAGGATAATGTCATGTTATTACAGAGGTGAGGGAGTGGAATGTGTTAGTGCACAATCTAGGGAGGGTAATGTCTTACTAGATGCATTACTATAGAGTTGAAGCAATATTGTGTTACTGGAGTGGTGAGATGGAAATTGAAACAGTAAAAATCTAAGGTCTAAGATCTACCCGGGTGAAACCGGGTGCATCAGCTAATACACAGATGCACACATATATATATATATATATATATATATATATATATATATGTTGCAAATGTGTTAGGTGACCAGCGACTTACGTATATAGTGAAAGTGTGTAAACATAAACCAGTGAATATACCATACACAGTGTAAACTATATAATCACAATTTATAGTTATAAATTTTAAAAGGGTATATATCTCTCTCTAAATCCTGTGCATGCAAGCACAGATGATTCAAAATATTAGGTTTCCACAATGTGCAAAAGAGTGCTAATAAATATTTAAGATGACGTTATAAAATACATTTCATACTTATAAATACATCTTAAAAACAATAGGAGTATATATATTTAAATATTTAAAAAGCCATTAAACACAAAGGGATCAGTGGATAAAACCAAGTAAAAGAGAATATTTTAAAAATTCTTTAAAAAAGTGGAAAGCTTTTTTCAAGAATACAAATAGGAAATTTCTGCAAAAAGTGCTTATCTGTGTAGTTCATTCAGTCATAAAGGCAGCTAACCCAACGCGTAAGTCTTATGGATGAAACGCGTTTGGATAGCTGCCTTTATTACGTTTGTTTTTAGCTGACACCTTTTACACAAAGGGAGTACGTATTTTATATGGTTCTTGAGTATTTGATCTCCTAGAAAACTTTAAGGTGGCGCCGACACATTTTTGGTATATATATATATATATATATATATATATATATATATATATATAAAACAATTCAGCTGCCCAGGTGCAAGTGTTAAGAGAAATATATAGTCTGCACTCCGGGATTTATTTTTCAACAAGTCCCATTGTGCATTGTGGTGTGGGGCAGCTTATACAGCCCCTACACCAGCTAAACTATATTTATATATCTATATATATATATATAGATATATATATATATATATATATATATATATATAGTTCAGTGCATATATATATATATATATATATATATAGAAAGAGAGAGAGAGATAGAGAGAGAGAGAGAGAGAGAGAGAGAGAGAGAGAGAGAGAGAGAGAGAGAGAATGTATGTGTGCTTTTTTTATTAAGTTTTATAGGGATAATGTAATTCTGTATGTATTATTGACAGTAAATTATAATTTAGTATTTTTCAACTGACCTACATTAAGATTAGTTCTATTTCTGGAAAGATTACAAAGCATTATTATTTTAAAATAATAATACTGTTTTCATCCATTAAAACCAATAGAGTAACTACATGTGTATATGTATTATTTATTAAATTTCTTTAAAAAATAAATATGAAATATATCTACAGTTGCAAAATCATGAGGTTAATTGACAGTGCCATTGGACATATAAGCATATTATTTACAGTAGTAAAATGTTAAACATATGTAAAGCAAATACACAGTTAAATTATAATCAAACTGCCATTAGTGTTGCAATCCCTATGCTAAAAAGCAGAAGAAAAGCTGCTGCATGTACACAAAGAAAACAGTATTCTTTGAAAACCTGAATAATTGGCATGCTTGCCAATACTGATATATTATGTACTGAAGGTCATAAACAACAAGCAAATATTCTGAAAAGCAATAATTCATTTGCTTTTTAAAGAATCATAAAAAGCAGCTTAACTTAATTAAACTGTTTACCATGAGAAAATCATTTCTAATTATTTTAAGTAATATTCAGATCAATTCATAGTAATCTCATTATCTTTCATGTTTGGGGTCCAAATTAGATTACTTTCATGTTTGTTTAAGTTCCTTTGCTTCTTAGAACCCTTTTAGAATGTTGGCTTTAAAGAAGGATTGAGCATGCTTTAAAATAATAAGAAAGTCTTTTGTGAAGGGAGTACAATATGCAAATCATATATGCTGCAATTGGCAGAAAAGTAAAGCCTTAATTTCGTATTAAAGTATAGTCTTATAAGCACCCCCTAGGGGTGAACTACAAAAAGAGAAGCTAAACAGTGATATATATTATAGATTTACAGTTTGATTTTTCAGAAAACTGTACAAACCTGAACTTTGGGGGTCTCAGTTGAATAGAGATCCGACTCGGATCACTTTTGGGATTTCAAGTAGAAACAGGTCCATGGATGTGAGATTTGTATTGCAGCTACCATAAGCATTATCAGCAGCATGTCCCTTGTGCTCGTGCACCTGTGCATATTTCCACAGTCTCCATCTGCACCCCTCTCCAGCTGCCGAACATAGTGATGAGCAATGTCCTCTTTGCAAAATGTACCCTGTATTTTCTGGGCTTCTTATTGAGCTTCCTTGCTGTGGTACCCCTGTCCAAGAGCAGTGCCGACTTCCATGGGAGGTGCCTCCTGTTCACTGAGGATGTGTTGCTGAGCAGGAACATCACACTATAGAGGGAGCACTTCACAGTTGGGGAGTGGTGGCCAAAGTAAGTCTCCAGGTTCAGTGTAGGGATGTACAATGGAATATGATGGTTGCTAACCATCAATGATTTTGTTCCGATGGTAATTATTCTACCATTAGAATGCTTTAGAATGTTAGCTCTCACGAGCAGGGACCTCTTCCCTCATGTGCTTCTCCTTACACTTTCTTCTACTCTTTACAGCTCATAAGGGCAGCTAACACATCTCTGCCAACTCCCTGCTGCTTATTGTGAGTGTTTTAATCACTATTGCAGCAATGTATATAATGTCCTTCGCTGTACTGTAAGTTACTTTTTTTTTTGTTCACTTATTAGTTTTATTAACTATGTAAGGCGCTACGGAACATTTGTGGTGCCATATAAATAAAGGATAATAATAAATAATAATACCATTTCATGGTGGCAGTCCGATGTCTGCCACCATTGATTGGAACTCATTCAGTGATGTTCCAATGTTTTTCTTTTAATTTCTGATAGCTATGCCCCCTATGGCTCTTTCCTGGCTAATATGTCTGCATCAGGACATCTTCATAGGCTCATGACTTTCACTAAAATAAACACTGCTCAGGTCCCTTTTGTCACAGATGAATGGTTCATACACTTGAACCTTCCTCGACCAATGCTGTATAGGATAGTGTAAACTCGATAAAAATGAATTCAGTAGTTCAAGAGATTAGCCCGCATGAGCATACAGACCTCAGTACCAGGAAATAACATATATATTTATTTTATTTATTTATTAACAGTTTCTTATATAGCGCAGCAAATTCCGTTGCGCTTTACAATTTGAAACAAGATTAACATTATACTGGGTTGTAAAAGACATACATACATACATGACATACATAAGGGTAAGAGGGCCCTGCTCGCAAGCTTACAATCTATAGGGAAATAGGTGTTGATACACAAGGAGAGGTGCTATTGCAAATTGGTCCAGCCCAATTGCAGATATTCTTGGTGGGCTGTATAATCCAATCACACTGGAAAGTTGGCCTAGGGTTAGGAGGATGTTCAATTGAAGAAAGAGAAGATGTGATAGGTGTTTACTATAAGAAGAGAGTTAGATAGGGAGCTATAAAAGGTTAGGTGGGCGGTCCTGGAATCTGATAAGCTTGTCTAAAGAGGTGAGTTTTCAGAGAACGCTTGAATGTTTGGAAACTAGTGGAAAGTCTTATTGTGCATGGGAGGGCATTCCACATGGTGGGTGCAGCCCGAAAAAAGTCCTGTAACCGTGCATGGGAACAAGTAATGCGCGGGGATGAGTATATATATATATATATATATATTAGGGGTGAGCGGGTTCGGATTTCTGAAATCCGAACCCCCCCGAGCCCCCCCGATCCGAGTCCGATCCGAGACAGGCTCGACTTTTCCCGCCTGACTCGGATTCTGAAATCGAGGCAAAACGTCATCTTCCCGCCTTCCGAGTCTCGCGGGTTTTGGATCCTATATAAGGTACCCACGTCGGCGCCATTTTCTCACTCGGCTGTGGACAGTGAAGAGGGAGGGTGGGAGTTAGGGCTGTGTAGTGTAGTGTAGTGTAGTGCTGCTGTTGTCCACTACTTCATAGTCCATAGGGGCTGGCTGTGTTGTGCTGTGCTGCTGTTGTTAATAGGGGCTGTGTCCACTACTTCAAAGTCCATAGGGGCTGGCTGGACTGTGTTGTGCAGTCAGTTCTCCATAGGGGCTGTGTCCACTCCAAAGTCCTGTGCAGTGTCCCAGTCCTAAAGAGGTGCTGTAGTGTTGTCCAGGGGGTGCTCTGTCCATCAGGGGTGCTCCCCCCAAGTGCTAAAAAAATAATATATTTTCTGTGTTTGTGAATTGTGTGCGCAGTAGCCGCACGTGCATCAACAAAGTAGTGCCAAGCGTGCGCCTGTGTCATAAGTAAAGGGCCGGCTGGCTTGACCGTTAAAGGGTGCTGTAACCCCCGAAAGTACACTCCAGTCCAAACCAAAAAAAAATTATTTTCTGTGTTTGTGAATTGTGTGCGCAGTAGCCGCACGTGCATTAACAAAGTAGTGCCAAGCGTGCGCCTGTGTCATAAGTAAAGGGCCGGCTGGCTTGACCGTTAAGGGTGCTGTAACCCCCGAAAGTACACTCCAGTCCAAACCAAAAAAAAAATTATTTTCTGTGTTTGTGAATTGTGTGCGCAGTAGCCGCACGTGCATCAACAAAGTAGTGCCAAGCGTGCGCCTGTGTCATAAGTAAAGGGCCGGCTGGCTTGACCGTTAAGGGTGCTGTAACCCCCGAAAGTACACTCCAGTCCAAACCAAAAAAAAAATTATTTTCTGTGTTTGTGAATTGTGTGCGCAGTAGCCGCATGTGCATCAACAAAGTAGTGCCAAGCGTGCGCCTGTGTCATAAGTAAAGGGACAGCTGGCTTGACCGTTAAAGGGTGCTGTAACCCCCAAAGTACACTCCAGTCCAAACCAAAAAAAAATTTATTTTCTGTTTGTGAATTGTGTGCGCAGTAGCCGCACGTGCATCAACAAAGTAGTGCCAAGCGTGCGCCTGTGTCATAAGTAAAGGGCCGGCTGGCTTGACCGTTAAGGGTGCTGTAACCCCCGAAAGTACACTCCAGTCCAAACCAAAAAAAAAATTATTTTCTGTGTTTGTGAATTGTGTGCGCAGTAGCCGCACGTGCATCAACAAAGTAGTGCCAAGCGTGCGCCTCTGTCATAAGTAAAGGGCAGGCTGGCTTGACCGTTAAAGGGTGCTGTAACCCCCTAAGTACACTCCAGTCCAAACCAAAAAAAAAAATATTTTCTGTGTTTGTGAATTGTGTGCGCAGTAGCCGCATGTGCATCAACAAAGTAGTGCCAAGCGTGCGCCTGTGTCATAAGTAAAGGGCCAGCTGGCTTGACCGTTAAAGGGTGCTGTAACCCCCAAAGTACACTCCAGTCCAAACCAAAAAAAAATTTATTTTCTGTGTTTGTGAATTGTGTGCGCAGTAGCCGCACGTGCATCAACAAAGTAGTGCCAAGCGTGCGCCTGTGTCATAAGTAAAGGGCCGGCTGGCTTGACCGTTAAAGGGTGCTGTAACCCCCGAAAGTACACTCCAGTCCAAACCAAAAAAAAAATTATTTTCTGTGTTTGTGAATTGTGTGCGCAGTAGCCGCACGTGCATCAACAAAGTAGTGCCAAGCGTGCGCCTGTGTCATAAGTAAAGGGCCGGCTGGCTTGACCGTTAAAGGGTGCTGTAACCCCCAAAGTACACTCCAGTCCAAACCGAAAAAAAATTATTTTCTGTGTTTGTGAATTGTGTGCGCAGTAGCCGCACGTGCATCAACAAAGTAGTGCCAAGCGTGCGCCTGTGTCATAAGTAAAGGGCCAGCTGGCTTGACCGTTAAAGGGTGCTGTAACCCCCAAAGTACACTCCAGTCCAAACCAAAAAAAATTTATTTTCTGTGTTTGTGAATTGTGTGCGCAGTAGCCGCACGTGCATCAACAAAGTAGTGCCAAGCGTGCGCCTGTGTCATAAGTAAAGGGCCGGCTGGCTTGACCGTTAAGGGTGCTGTAACCCCCAAAAGTACACTCCAGTCCAAACCAAAAAAAAAATTATTTTCTGTGTTTGTGAATTGTGTGCGCAGTAGCCGCACGTGCATCAACAAAGTAGTGCCAAGCGTGCGCCTGTGTCATAAGTAAAGGGCCGGCTGGCTTGACCGTTAAAGGGTGCTGTAACCCCCGAAAGTACACTCCAGTCCAAACCAAAAAAAAAATTATTTTCTGTGTTTGTGAATTGTGTGCGCAGTAGCCGCACGTGCATCAACAAAGTAGTGCCAAGCGTGCGCCTGTGTCATAAGTAAAGGGCCGGCTGGCTTGACCATTAAAGGGTTATGTAACCCCCAAAGTACACTCCAAACCAAAAAAATATATATTTTCTGTGTTTGTGACTTGTGTGCACTGTGGCTGCACGTGCATCAACAAAGGAGCAGCGCCAAGCGTGCGCCTGTGTCCCATAAGTAAAGGGCCGGCTGGCTCATTTCGTAAAGGGTGGTGTAACCCACAAAGTGCACTACTCTCCAGCAAAAATAAAAAAATATTTTCTGTGTTTGTGTGCGCTTTAGCCGCACGTATATATATCAATATAACATAAATGGAGGACCAAACTTTCTCTGATAAAAATAAAATAGGGAAAGATCAAGAACCACTTCCTACTAGTGCTGTTGCTGCTGCTGGGAGTTGTTCATCATCCCAGAGAGGAAGTAGGAACATCACTACTTTTACTAAACAATTGACCCTCCAACAGTCCCTAGCGATGAGGATGAAGTACGACAGCAGTCATCCTGAAGCAAAACGTATAACTGAGGCCTTGACTGCTATGTTGGTGTTAGACGTGCGTCCGGTATCCGACATTAGTGCAGTGGGATTTAGACAATTGATGGAGGTAGTGTGTCCTCGGTTCCAAATCCCGTCTAGATTCCACCTGCATCCTCAAAGCAGCAGCGACAAGCGTGCGTCTGTCTGTTAAAGGATTACATCGGTGACAGCATCCAAGTAGGCATGTCAGACAGTCCGTACCTGTACTGGCAGGAAAAAGAAGCAATTTGGAGGTCCCTGTATAAACTGGCTCTATTTTACCTGAGTTGCCCCCCCTCCAGTGTGTACTCCGAAAGAGTGTTTAGTGCAGCCGGGAACCTTGTTAGCGAAAGGCGTAGGAGGTTGCTTCCACAAAATGTGGAGAAGATGATGTTCATAAAATGAATGATCAACTCTTCCAGGGAGACCAGCCTCCAGAACGTACAGAGGGACCTGTGGTTCCAGCAGGGACGAATTAATACTCTGTGAGGATGAGGATGTACATAACACTGAAGAGGGTGAGGAATCTGTTGATGAGGAGGATGAGGACGACTTCTTGCCTCCGTAGAGCCAGTTTGTGCAGGGACAGATTAATTGCCAGCTTGTTTTGTGGGGGCCCAAACGAACCAATCATTTCAGCCACAGTTGTGTGGCAGACCCTGGCGCTGAAATGATTGGTTTGTTAAAGTGTGCATGTCCTGTTTATACAACATAAGGGTGGGTGGGAGGGCCCAAGGACAATTCCATCTTGCACTTCTTTTTTTTCTTTGCATTATGTACAGTTTGGGGCCTAGTTTTTCAATGCCATCCTGTCTGCCACTGCAGAGTCACGCCTAGATGGGTCTCGTGTTTGTGCCGCCCACTCGTGTCGCTTAGCATAGTCATCCAGCTACCTCGGTGCAACCTTTTGGACATAAAAACACTATTGTGAGGTGTGAGGTATTCAGAATAGACTGGAAATTAGTGGAAATTAAGGTTATTGAGGTTAATAATAGCATAGGAGCAGAAAAACCTACAAATTCTGTGATTTTAGCTGTTTTTATGCTTTTTTTCAAAAAAATACAGATCCAAAACACAAAACCCAGAACCCAAAACACGGAAGGGTGGTTTTGGCAAAACCAATCCAGATCCAAAACACGAAGAAAGATCCAGATCCAAAACCAAAACACAAAACACGAAAAGTGGCCGGTGCACACCCCTAATATATATATATATATATATATATACAGTATATATAAAAATTAAAAATAGGACTGCACTCGCCAGTCTTCACAAAATGTATTCTTTATTCCATAGGTAAAAAATTACAACATTAACAGGATGAAAGTTTCGGTCCTATGTGTGGAAGTTTGTCAAGATAACAATAAAAGCGATTTACACCCCCTATATACCCACCAGGCTAATTGCATAACTCCTCCCTTCTTAAGGTGATATTCCACCTGCAGTGGGAATCAGTCAACTCAAAACATATGCACTGAAATCAATCCCCATCTGGAGTTCCGGTATACACAAACAAATGCAGTATTAACAGGAACACCCCATACCTGGTGTAATCAATGTAAACAGAGCTGTATGAACATGATCCCCCAGCGCTGATGGAAATCTGATGGCTGCCGCTGGCGTGCATTCCATTATCTCATATTTCCTTTTGTTGGAGTGCACGCCAGTCTTTCACCTAGGAAACAGGCCCAGCTTCTGGCAAAAGCAGCAGTGTCTGGTGTCACATGACGGTTGCCCAGCAACCAATCTCGTTCACCCGATTCCACATGTCCCCATACGTGGCTTTTTATGCATATATGCAGGTCGCTAAGCAACCACTCAATTGATGAATATATCATGTGTGCAATAGGAAAATGGATAAACAGCCACTATGACATCTGGAGGTAATGGAGGGGTAAGGACTGAATCAATCCTTAGCTGACCCAATCATGTTACAACTTAAAGCACACAATCATATCAGAACAGGCAAAATATACATGCATAAAACAATTGGGGGTGTAAATCACTTGTATTCTTATCTTGACAAAGGTCCACACATAGGACCGAAATGTTGATCCTGTTAAGGTTGTAATTTTTTACCTATGGAATACAGAATACCTTTTGTGAAGACTGGTGAGTACACCCTTAGTTTTCATTTTTGTACAAAGGACCTGGGTGGTTCTTTATGGGTTGGTCACCCCAGCAAATGACAATGTGAGTATGGACACATCTTCATTATACAGTATGTAAATATATATATATATATATATATAGTGACAAGGTCACTGGCATCATAGTGGAAGGTATGTATATTTGCCCTAGATTCCTGACCTATGTCTTTTGAAACCTCAGGAAGATGTTTGTGTTAGAGTTATTTGGGTAATTAGCTTCACAGGAAGCTAATTACGGTTTTAAGCTGTGTGGCTGTTTATTTCTGTTTATTTTGTTTGTTTGCCTAATAAAACTTGCAGAGACCAGTTGCACCAGACCAGTGGACATTCTGTGATTTCTCAGCTGCTGCGCAGGGCCATCTACTCCAGGGGATGGTACCAGTTCCCTGACCTTGCTACATGTGGTGGTGAAGAATGCGGGCAACAATGGTCGCACATAAGTGAAGACAGCAGTAGCTTTGAGAGTACTGCAGAAAGCAGGTCTGTGTCTGTCTGGACTGAAATTAAATGTGGCACAGTAAAACTGCAGGTGTGATACTCTGCAGAGAGTTTTGCACAGTGGGACATGCTGGGAGCTGTGGTGCCTCACACATAGAAGCAAGTACAGGTGGTGTTTTGCCTGCAGAGTTGTGGAATCTGGTTCAGTTAAAGGGTCAGACATTTCTTTTTTGCTGAAAACCAGTACTGATACATGTCCTGGGTGAAAGAGGCTACAAAGTTTCTGGAAAAACCCAACAATATGGAGAATATGGAGAATGTTGTCAAGGCCTTGCTACAAGTGACAGCAGTACAGCAATAAGCCTCTAGGGTACAGCAAGAAGCTACCAGGCAACATCAACTGGAGATTGAGGAGATACGACGGCAACATCAACTGGAGGTTGAGTAGGCCCGTTGGCAACATCACCAAGAGATTGAGGAATCCTGGTGGCAACAGCATGAGGACTGTGAGGTCCCAAAAGAGGTGGTGCAGAATCTTGCAGCGCGGCCTGGAAATGCTTTCCCAAATGTACGAAATGGCTCCATAAGGGCAAGCTATTTCCTTCAAAATTTACAGAGACTGATGATGTGGAGGCGTACTTGACTGCCTTTGAGAGGATGGCCGAGCGGGAGACTTGGCCTGATGATCAGTGGGCTGGATTGCTGGTCCCATTTCTCTCCAGCAAGTCTCAAAAAGCATACTTTAACTTAAGCATTGTGGATGCTTTGAACTATGAAAAGCTAAAAACAGAAATTCTTACTCCCTAGGAGTTACCTTGTCAGTCCGAGCACAACTTGTGCATCGCTGGGTGTACTACATGGATAAACCTCCCCACTCACAAATGCACAACTTAATTCACCTGACCAAAAAATGGCTACAACCAGAGACATTAACTGGACTCCAGATGGTTGAAAGAGTTGTCATGGACCGCTACTTGAGGTCCCTGCCCATGGCTTTATGCAAGTGGGTGAGCCACAGGGATCCTAAGACCACTGACCAGATAGTGGAGATGATCGAAAGGTATCTGGTGGCAGAGGAACTTTGGGTACACCTCAGCAGCCCCCAGATCTAAGGCAGTGCACTTCAGTGAAACCTGTAAGACTGTTCCGTGGGAAAAGGTGCCTGGGCAGTTAAGAGAACTTAAAACTGAAGAGACTGTGAGTGCTCGGCTCAAAGATGGGTCAGTGGGGCCAGAAAGGTCTCAAATGCCTAAAAGATTTGACAGTTATGTGAATAAATGCTTTAGGTGTGGTATGCCAGGAGATATTGTTGCTAATTGCCCAGTTGTTCAAAAACCTATGCAATGTGATGCTGTCTTAAGTTAGCCTGTACTGTTATACCTTCAACTGAGTCAGAAAATCAAATGTGTGATGTTGTTATGGGAGGTAACCAGGGAAAGACATTGTTGGACTCAGGAAGTGTAATCACCTTGGTGAAAGATGGGTTGGTAAATGCTTTAAAGGGCCAGCAAACAATTGCTGGTGTAACTTGCATACATGGTAACACCCGTTATTATAATACTGCTGAAGTGAATGTTGAGACCTCTTGTGGCTCAGCTGTGGTTAAAGGGGGAATGGTCCCTTCTTTAGTACATGATGTTATAATAGGGAGAGACCTTCCCCATTTTATGAAATTGTGGAAGTCCCATGTGGTTGCAGTGGCAAACAGTATAGAGCCACTAGACCATTCTGGTAATATGCTGGCCGCAGGTGTGACCCCGGAACTCTCAGACCCTTTCCCTTTTGCTAGTATGGCTGGAGAAGTGGTAGGTGATAAGGAACAAAGTGAGGTACCTCCTCCAGAGGAGGCAGAGGTGATAGACGGGGCAGGAAACATAACTCCCCTTGAAGTGAGAAAGGATTTGTTTGTATCTGAACAGTTAAAAGACTCCACCTTGATAAGAGCCAGATAAAATATGAAAGTTGTTAATGGGAACCAATTAGACCCAGATAGCAGGCTAACGTTTCCACACATGGCCCTTAACAATGAGCTCTTGTATCAAGTGACAAAAAGGGGTGAGGTTATCTATAAAGTATACCAACCAGGCAAGAGAAAGCCTGAACAAATTTACCATGTTAACCTTATCAAACCCTGGAAATATAGGTTAGCTGAGCCAAGCCCACCAGTAGCGTCAGTCCCTTTGGTTCCAGAAGTAAAATTGTCCAAAACCCTGTCTACCAGTCAAAAGAATGAGGCTAAGGAGTTGCTTATTAGGAACAGAGATATTTTTTCAGCACTGCCTGGCCGCATGGCCATAATAAAGCATGATATTGTTACAGAGCCAGAAGTTAAGGTCAATCTAAAGTCATTTAGATTTCCTGAAGCACAGCTTGAGGCTGTCTCTAAAGAGGTTAAGAATATGCTAAAACATGGTGTCTTTGAGGAGTCTAATAGAGAGTGGTCCAGTCCCATAGTTCTGATTCCAAAATCTGATGGCAGCCCACGCTTCTGTAAAGATTTTCGTAAGTTGAATGCAGTTTCCAAATTTGATGCATATCCCATGCCACATGTGGATGAGTTGGTAGAGAGGCTAGGGATAGCTAAATATCTCACCACACTGGACCTGACAAAGGGTTATTGCAAATACCATTAACTGATAGGGTTAAAGAAAATACATCCTTTTCTGTTCTAGAAGGGCTATTCCAGTATAGGATGTTGCATTTTGTGTTGCATGTGGCCCCAGCAACCTTAGAATGTACAATGTATAGAATCTTAAATCCCCACAGACAGTATGCAGCTGCCTATCTGTACGATGTGGTAATCCACAGTCCAGACTGGGAATATCACTTAGTCAGAGTACAGGTGGTACTGGACTCAATTAGGAAGGCCAGCCTAACAGCCAACCCTAAGAAATGTTGCCTTGTATTGGAAGAGGTTCAATACTTGGGGTACACCATAGGAGAGGCTTGATTAAGCCCCAGTCAAACAAAATTGAAGCCATACAAAACTGGCCCCATCCCATAATCAAAAAACAAGTTACAGCTTTTATAGGGATCACTGGGTACTACAGATGGTTTATCCCAAATTTTGCCACCATAGCGGTACCACTAACAGACCTTACAAAAGGGAAACAGTCTAACTTGATGAAATGGGGCCCTGAGGCTGAAGAAGCGTTTCAGGCATTGAAAGTAGCTTTGTGTTCACAGCTGGTATTGATAACACCAGACTTTTCTCAAGAGTATGTAGTTCAGATGGATGCCTAAGAGGTAGGCGTAGGAGCAGTGTTGTCCCAAAGTAGAGCACCCCATTGTTTATTTGAGCAGAAAACTCAATGACCATGAAAAAAGATACGCTGTTGTTGAAAAAGAGGCATTGGCCATTAAGTGGGCATTGGACACTTCAAGGTGGTACCTCTTGGGTGGAAATGGTTTTAGCTCGTAACGGATCATGCCCCATTAAATGGATATCAGTAATGCGAGGCAAAAATGCCAGGGTAACAAGATGGTTTTTAGCTTTGCAGGAATTTAAATTTACTGTGGAACATAGGCCTGGGTCCCAACTGGCCAATGCAGATGCATTGTCCAGCATCTTTTGTTTAGGGGCTGCAAGTGTTCTGCCCCCTTTGTCGAAACAGGGGAGGGGGATATGTGACAAGGTCACTGGCATCATAATGGAAGGCAGGTATATTTGCCCTAGATTCCTGACCTATGTCTTTTGAAACCTCAGGAAGGTGTTTGTGTTAGGAGTTTTTTGGGTAATTAGCTTTACAGGAGGCTAATTAGGGTTTTCAGTTGTGTGGCTGTCTGTAGTGCTAGGAGGCTGATCATTACAGAGAGACACTGCCTGGGGAAAGGACAGACTTTTATGTGTCTGTGTGAGAATCAGGTTGATGAGAGCAGGTAAATTAAACCTGAAAAACCCTTCTAATACTTTGTTTATTAGTGAGCTAGGATCACTTCTGTATAGTTAGTGCCAGACGGCATGGTGTTTATTTCTGTTTACTTAGTTTGTTTGCCTAATAAATCTGGAGGAGACCAGTTGCACCAAATCAGTGGACTTTGTGTGATTTCTCAGTTTCTGTGCAGGGCCATCCACCCCAGGAGATGGTAGCAGTTCCCCGACCGTGCTACTATATATATATGTATCTATATGTATATATCTATCTATATAACTATATATATATATATATATATATATATATACATATATATATATATATATATATGCATCTATGGAGAACGGATGGCACTCCTAGAGACTTGATATATGCAGTAAAAAATGAGGCAGACAACTAGGTGTCAAATTCAACGTTTCATGATGTGAATCATATGATTCACATCATGAAATGTTGAATTTGACACCTAGTTGTCTGCCTCATTTTTTACTGCATATATCAAGTCTCTAGGAGTGCCATCCGTTCTCCATAGATGCATGTTTTCATTTGTTGGACGTGCACCCAGAGCATTTAAAGTTTGGACAGGAGTGCCAGCCGCTTGCATGATTGTGTATATATATATATATATATATATATATATATATATATTAGGGATGTGCGTCGACCCCCATGTTTAGGTTTTGGATCTCTATATCCTCGTGTTTTAGATCTGGATTTGGTTTTGCCAAAACCACCCGTGTGTGTTTTGGTTCTGTATTTTTTCAAAACAAATCATAAAATCTGCTAAAATCACATAATTTGGGTCTGTTGTTGTTCCTACAGCATTATTAATCTCAATGCTATTTATTTCCAGTATGGCAGCTTAACAAACTATTCGGCCCCCAGGAATTTTAAAAACCAAGAATGTTTTTCTTAACTAGGTCAGAGGCCCGACGGAGTTGGAATGTTTATTAACTGAAGACAGGGAAAGGACAGAAGGATTGATTAGTTTTTAATTATTTATTTTAATAATTTGATTCTTAAAAAAAATTATGAGGGAAGATCAATCTAGGATCAAGTTCTTCAGTTCCTAAAAGACAGCTTTTATCTGGAGGAGGTTTTTAATTTTTATACATCTAATAGAAATGAGGTGGCCTTGATTGTAGAGGTGCTGCTAGAACATACTGTAAACAGACGTTAACTTTGTACTCAGGGAGGTTGTTAAGGATAATGGGACCAAGACTTTCTGTTTACATAAGAGGACAGCAGCCTGTAGGACTCCGGCTGAACTAGAACTCCCGGCATCTGTGATGTTTGCTGGACCTACCGGAAGTTATTTGTCAACAACATGTGGCATGCTTCAGGTTACCTCAGCCTGCTTTATGCACTTTATGTACCATGTACATATCTATGTATGTGACAAATATACACAACACATTTTTGTATTAAATGTATTTGCATTTTATTGCACACATCCTGGCAGAAAGATGATCTGTGCAGCTGCTCATATTTGCCCACCCCATCAACTTAGTGGTTCAGAATGTTTTTTAAAAAAATTAAAGAGGCATACAGGAGATGCTGTCTGTGGCCATTACAATTTCTGGACATTCATAAACTATAAAATTAAAAATGTCAGGCAGCAATGCCCCAAACAGCACATAATGCAAAGAAAAGAGGTGTTAGATGGAATTGTCCTTGGGCCCTCCCACCCACTCTTATGTATATATGAAACAGTACATTCACAGTTTAACAAACCAAACACTTCAGTGACAGGGACTGCCATTTGTGTCTGAAAGGATTGGTTTGTTTGGGCCCCCACAAAACAAGCTGCCAATGCGCAGTGGACATTGGTGGCAATGATCCCATACACAAACTGGCTTTACAACATAGGTAAGATCAGATGTCATCATTGTCATCATCATCATCATCATCATCATCCCCATCAGTGTGTACATCCTCTTTCTCTCACAATATTAATTTGTCCCCGCTGGAATCCACCATTACAGGCGCCTCCATGGTTTTTTTTACTTAATTGCCAGTAATAAAGGTCTTCCTTATGGAATTTGTAATTAATTTTGATGAACATAATCTTTTCCAAATTTTGTGGAAGTAACCTCCTACGCCGATCACTGACAAGGTTCCCGGCTTTGCTGTAAACTCTTTCAGAGTACCTACAGGAGGGTGGGTAACTTAAGAAAAGCAAAGCCAGTTTGTGTAAGGGACTCCAAATTGCCTCTTTTTCCTGCCAGTAGTGAAACAGAGTGTCTGACATGCCTATTTAGATTATATCCCTAAAATAATCATCCACCATTCTCTGAATGGTGACCATATCAGACAAAGTCATGGTAGACATATCACTAATTGTAGGCAGTTCTTTTAGACCCAACCAGATATCATTTGGTTTTGCTGACTGATCTGCATCACCAGCAGTGGGTCTCTTAGGAAAATTTAGTCTTTTCCTGGCAGCCACAGAAACTGAAAGAGGAGATGCTGCCATGTCACGTGCACCTTGAGCTGACAATTTTTACACCAACAGCTTTTTGTATCTCTTCAGATTTGTGTCCATTGGAAAGAAAGACACAACATATGAATTAAACCTAGGATCAGATATGGTCGCCAAAATATAATTATCTGATTTCAAGAGATTGACGACCCTTGGATCCTGGTGAAGCTAATGAAGGGCTTGATCTACAAGTCAGAATGCTTAGCAGAATCACTCTGTTTAAGCTCCTCCTTCAGTTTCTCCAGATGATTTTTCAAAAGTCTGATTAGTGGAATGACCTGAATCAAGCTGGCAGTGTCTGAACTAACTTCACATGTGGCAAGTTTAAAGGCTTTGAGAACCTTGCACAACATGGAAATTATTCTCCACTGCACTTGACTAAGGTACATTCCTGCTCATTTCCCTATGTCATAGGCCATTGTTGACTTGGATGGCCTTTTGCTGCTCCTCCATCTGCTGAAGCATATAGAGGGTAGAATTCCAACTAGTTACTACCTCTTGCTTCAGCTGATGGCAGGGCAAATTCAACAGTAATTGCTGGTGCTACAATATTCGACATGCAATTGCTTGTCGAATGTCGAAAATGTCACATAATCTTTCAGGCCACAGAGAGCATCTCCTGCATGCCTATGTCATTTAAAAAAAAATGTGCACTACCAAATTAATTGTGTGAGCAAAACATGGGATGTGTTTGAATTTGTCCAGAAGTAATGCTCTCACAATATTGGTGGCATTGTTAGAAATTACAAATCCTGAGGAGAGTCAAAGCTGGGTAAGCCATTTTGCAACTATTTTCCTGAGTTTTTTTAAGACGTTCTCAATGTTATACCTCTTAGGGAAACTTGTGATACACAGAGTAGCCTGCCTCTGAATTAGCTGGCATTTGTTAGATGCTGCTGCTTGCACTGTTGGAGGCAATACACCTACCCAGTGGGCTGTCACAGTCATGTAAACTTTAGTTTGTCCAGTCTCGCTTGTCCACATATCTGTGGTTAAGTGGACAGAGGGTACAACTGTATTTCGGAGGATACTATTAAGGTTTTTTTAATGTCCTTGAACAGATTGGGAATTGCTGTTCTAGTAAAGTGGAATCTAGAAGGGACATGGTAGCGGGAATACAGGACCTCAATTAACTGTCTAAAACCCACTGCATTAATGGCAGATTCTGGATGCACATCTAATACCAGCATAGCTTTTAAGGTGTCAGTAATCCGCTGTACAACTAGGTGACTGCGGTCATACTTGTTCCCCCTTGCAAAAGATTGTTTTGTTAAACTACTAATAGTAGTATTCTTCCCGGTCCCCTTCTGGGATGAAGATCACTCACAGCAGCAGCAGCAATAGGCATAGCACTCAAGGATCCTTCTAAGGAATCACGGATAGGAGAGGAGTCAGTCATGCTTATGAAATTGTACAACAGGACTACTTCTCATCACAATTAAGGATGTTGATGATGCAGGTGTTGGTGATGGAGATTGCAGATGCTTGGATCTCACAGAGAGAAGGGAGCAGCTAGGTGATGCTGAACTGATTGTTATGTTTATAGCCAAAGTTTCTGAATTTTGCAAACACTTTGGAATTTGATGAATGAGGTTCCTAGATGGTTAAGGTCCTTACTTCTACTCACTCTTCCTTGGCAAACATTACAGATTGCTTGACAACTGTTGTCCGGATTTAGGTGGAAATAGCTATACACATGAGAAGTGGATTTGTTTAGTATTTTGCCCTGGCATGACAGTTGGCTTTTTCCTACCGTGGGCAACAACTGTTGCCTGATTTACACAAACAACATCCTTGGCATCAACATCCTCATCATCAACTTCCTCATCAACCTTGTTAGCGACAGCTACAGAAATATCCTCTTCATCCTCCTGGTGCAATTCCACAGAAGCATCCTCAATATCTATGTCAGCATTTTGACTTCTCATGCTCATGCTGCTCATCCCCACATTTAAAGAGGGCACACAAATGGTGAAAGGAGGATCCTCTTTAAGTACAGCATTAGAAAGGTCAGGTTCACACATGGCAACTGCGGACACACTTGGACTCTCCTCGGGGATCTGTGAATTTTTTGAGCACACAGTTGGTTCATGTGCCTTAGCAATTACATTTTATTTGACACTTCTACAGGGAAAATGGTTTACATCATCATAAGAGGCAGAAGCACCAGTCATAAATAAAGGCAAAGGCCTTAACCTTTCCTTGCCACTTTGTGTAGTAAATAGCATATTGCTAATTTTTTGTTTCTCTGCAGCTAACTTAGCTTTTCATTTTTTTTCCTTTAACAGTGTAAAACATTGCTTGTTTGATTGTAAATGCCCTGACTTAAGCCTTTGGGCACCGGCCTTCATAGTTGATGTTGATGGCCTTGCATAAAGATCATGACTGCTGGTAGCAGCTGCAAGACTGGTTTGTGGTTTGTGCTCTCCTCTCATTTAATCATCCCTCCACATCAAGAACCTCACACTGTGGTCTGACCGACAGAGTCACTGAACAATATTTTTTTTAACACTGGGGAGAGCAACCCTGAATGAGGCAGCAGCCTCTTGATGAACAACACAGACAGCACCCCTTCTTTATGGACAACAAAGCACCCCTGCTGAGTGCGGACAGATCACCTGCAGTGCAAAGTCACAAATACGTGGATGATAAACTGCGGTCTGGCAAGCAGTGTCTCCAAACTATAATAGTGTAACTACTACTACCAAGCACACGCACACAAAAAAGATTTTATTTTTAACTTTTTTTTTTACACTAGGGAAGAGCACCCCTGGAATGACAGAGAACCCTGGACAACACAGCACCCATTTATGATCTGCAGCCCTAGCCCCTTGATGTACAGTACAAGACAGCAGCAGCCCTTCGTGAAGTGCAGCCCCTGCCCCTTGATTGACAGGACAACAGTGAGTGACACAGCAGCACCCCCCACTTTATGTACTGCAGCCCCAACCTGACAACACTGCACCCTTGAAAAAATTGTGACATTGAGAAGTCACTGACAATGATTGATGACTAGATTTTTATAGTAGGTCCGCGCTAGAGGAGTTTAAATCTGCCTCTAGCTGCTAAACACAAAAGAGGTCTCCCAACCTCATACAAAATGTGATACAACAAGGGTTTGTGTAAGCGCTTTGAGGTCTAGTTTTAGGAAATCTAAACTACTCGCTATAACAGATATTCTGTACCTGATCATGTACAAGTGTATTGTATGTTGTGTGGTTTTTGTATAAGTCTCGGTGTGAACAACCTTGTAGTTCTGTAGGGTGGGTGTTCTTGAAAATTGTAATGTTCAATATCTGCTTAGAAGTACTGGTTAGAAAAAACTTTGGGCCGTGTGTTCATTAAAAGTCCCAAACTAAGTTAATTGTGGTGTTGTAACTGTAATGTTCAGTAACTGCTTAGAAGTACTAGTTAGCAAAAACTTTTGGCCGTGTGTTCTTTTAAAGTCCCAAACTGAGTTAATTGTGGTTAAAGTCACTGTTGGTGTGCTTCAATGGAACACCTTCTCACTTCTCCACTGGTATATGTTTGGCTGCCTCTCCACCTCAGATGTCATACATGTATAAAGTAAAGAGATAAAGAACTGGAGCATCAGGTGCAATAGGTAAGTAATTCAGACTTACCCGAATCCTGCCGTTTGCCTGCTGGTCTTCCTGGCATCCTTGCTCCATTGGGTTAATGTGTGTAGATATGAGGGATAAATGTAGGTCCGGCTAGACTATGGTATACACTAGCACATGGAGATTATGGGATGAAAAGGCTTTTTTGCCTGTACACACGCCTTGTGGTACAGGTGTATTTCAAAAAGCAGTAACTGTAAAGATATAAATGCAAAATAACAAACAGGCAACGTATAGGTCTAAAAATTCACCAACGCATTTCGTACCCTAAAGGGACTTTTCTTACCCTTCAAAAAAATCCCTATAGGGGACGAAATGCGTTGCGGACACCCTTTACTGACTGCAGTCAGGTTCTCTTAAATTATTAGTATTTGCCCTTTAATTCCAACTAAGAGGCCACCATTTGGCCTTAGAAGTGGTTTTATACAGTCTTTTTGCATACTTTTATATTCATTGTATGATGTTTTAATTATTCTCTACTATTGTATATGAAAGTATTTATGTAATTCATATACATTTGTATCCATATTTAAATGTATTTTTATGTTAATATTTAATGTGTTCTTTTAACTATCTATATAATCTTTGTCTTAAATACATTTTCTCCAATCCTTTTTATAGTAACCTAGACATCTAGACTGCTGTCAGCAGCAGCTAGTTCTGCAGTCACTAACTGATAACCAATAAAATGGCTACCACCTCATCCACTTAGAATATGGTCGCCGTTCTACAGTGTACACACTCCTATTCCCCGAATCAGAGTTAGTCTCACATTGGCGCGATGTGCGCTATAAGATGAGGTTATTGGTACACTTGTGAACACATACCCTTATGCAACTCTTGCCTGGCGTCCAGGATTATTGTGAGACACCGCGGACATCAGGCATGATGTCATCAAGATGGCCGCCATGCACTGTGCTTGCACGAAAGCCGTTTTTGGTACAAATTACAGTTTTAAACCTCCCCTTACTCAGGGGATAAATAGCAAGGACTCCAGAGACTCAGTAACACTACTGATTGAGGCTAAGCTGATCCAGGCTCTTTATTGTGGACTATAATACCAATGAGGACTGGGCTAACATTATAAAAGATAAGCACTTATTTCCACTTTTATGTTTCCTAAAGTATTTTTACCCTATTTGTTGTATCCATAATAAAACCCATGATAAGTATACTGATTGGGTTTGGTTTGGATTTGAGTTGAAGCTGGTGTGCCTCCATAAACACATTAACATGGAATACTAAAGTGATATGTGGAAAATCATGGTAAGGTACCACTACATGCTAATGAAATAGCACTTTCTGGTATGCAGCCCTTAATACATTTGTCATATTATATAGGAAAAATTACTGCACTATGATATTTCTCTTCTATATGGGCTTGATTGAGCTCCTTTAAGGTGATCAAGCAGATGACCTTAGAGTCCATCCCATCCAGTGCGATTTGGATTTCACATAAGCTCTAATATAATTTTCTTTTGGTATGCACATTCATTTTTGAGCACGGGTTGCCACTTTTGAATCACAATATTACACTATTAGGCGCATGTCTTTTTAACTTTCTTTCATATATATAAAACGGCACCTTAACTTAAGCAAACTGAAAGAGGGCACTCACCAGTAAAAGTATGCTCTGTTCATTTATTGTAAACAACAAATGATAAGCAGGTTGCAATCATCGCCAACGTTTCAATCCATGGAGGATCTTTGTCAAGACTTGAATAAAACAACCATAATGCAAGAATAACAAAGTGGCATCACCGTCACCAACAGTAAAAACAACATATGTACCAAGCGCCCAATTTATACTAGACCCCACCTGCAATATGCACCAAAACACCCTTACCTCCCCCGGATATCAACAATCCTACATGGCGCCAGCCAATGCACTCACAGCTCATCTGAGCGTGAGAACCGGAAGTGATGCATACACTGACGCTACACCCGGAAGTACCCAGCTTACAACCAGCGATTTGTCACTTTGGTTACCCGTACACTACCCTGGAGTGGATGCGTGCAATGATGTGATACCATTGGATTCTCAACACATGGCCAGCGTGTATCACGTCATTGCATGCATCCACTCCAGGTTAATGTGCGTGTAACCTTAGCAACAAATCGCTTTGAGTGAGTGCCCTTTTTTGGCTTCTATAAGTTAAGGTGCCATTTTTGGATATATTAGGACCACCTTCTGGTGTACTTAAAGGCTGCAACCTGTTGTTGCTCCTGTGGGACATGAGTGCGGGACATTGGTTCATATATATATATATATATATATATATAATATATATACATACACTTTGATGTCAGCCTTATCTATAATTTCAAAGCAGAATTCACCAAGCATTGTATTGTTCACTAACTATTAGGGAACATGAGCTTGGTTTGGACCCTCGTGAGACAGGTTCATTTTACCCTACTGATGAGTTGTTGTTGCCATAATTATATACACATACACACACTGACCAGCATTAAAACCACCTAGCAAATTTTGTACAGGTCCCCATTGTGCTGCAAAACAGATCTGAACCATCTAGCCATGGTCTTTACAAGACCTCTTAAGATATCCTGTGTTATATAGCACCAAGATGTCAGCAGCAGATCATTTAAGTCCTATAAGTTGTGATTTGGGGGCTCCATAGCTTGGACTTATTTTTCCAACACATCCCATAGATGCTTGATTGGATTGAGATCTGGAGAATTTGGTTGCCAAGTCATCATGTTGAACTCTTTGTCATTTTCCTCAAACCATTGCTGAAACCATTCCTGTGGCAGATTGAATTATCCTACTGAAAGAGGCCACTGCCATCTTGGAATGATGGTACCATGTACTTCATCTACAACAATGTTTAGGTAGGTGGAATGTGTCAAAGTAACATCCACATCAATGCCAGGATCCAAGGAATCCTAGCAGAAAAATGTTTAGAGCATCAACTGCTTCTGCTGGCTTGCCTTCTTCCCATAGTTCCTGGTTTCATCTATTCCCCAGGTAAATGTTGCACACACACTTAGGGGCTCATTCAGACCCGCTCGCGAGTGGCAGGATGCTCGCAAGTGAGTCGATGTTCCCCACTGCGCATGCGCACGATGGAGGGAGCTCCTTCACATGCATGCGTGAGACCTGGCGAGCGACGGGCTCACCATCGCTCCGGGTCTCACACCAAAGCAGGCATGCTGTCGATGTTGATTGACAGCATGCCCCCTTTGGAGGGCATGCCGGGGGCGTGCCTTCCAGATGGAGGCATTCCCATGGGAACGCCTACCGTCTCAAGCCGGCCCCACTGACATCACTAGTGATGTCAGTGGGAGTGATTTTGGCTCTGATAGAGCCAAAATCACTCCAGGGCTTGCGGCAGCGAGACCCTACCACAGGGTCTCCGTCACAAGCCCGATGGTCGTGATGGTCAAGACCATCGCGACCATCATCATGGACGCTCCAAAAGGAGCATGAGGACGTCCTTGAGGATGCTCCAAAAAAAGGTAGGAGGGCCCTGATTCAGAGCGAGCGCTCTGGTCAGAGCTTTCAGCTCTGAATCAGGCCCTTAGCCTTCCAAATTATGTAAAATAAAACATGATTTATCAGAACAGGCTACCTTGTTTTATTGCTCCATGGTCAAGTTCTAATGCTCATGTGTCCATTGTAGGTGCTTTTAGCAGTGGATAGGGGTTAGCCCGGGCATTCTGAAACTTTTCTGTCATAACCAGCATAAACTTTTTCAGCAGTTTGTACAACAGTAGCTGTTCTGTGGGAATGCATCAGACAGACTAGCCTTTGCTCTCCATGCACATCAATGAGACTTAGGCCTTAGGCACAAATGACTGTCACTGGTTCACTGGTTGTCCTTCCTTGGAGCACTTTGTTAGATACTAACCACTGCATACTGAGAACACACCACAAGACCTGCCATATTGGAGATGCTCTGACCAAGTCATTGACCATCACAATTTGGCCACTATCAAAGTCGCTCAGATTCTTACACTTGCCCATTGTTCCTGCTTCCAACACATCACTTGACAGGTGCCATTGCAATGAGATTATCAATGTTTTTCACTTTACCTATAAGTGATTTTATTGTTATGGGTAGTAACCCAATCCCTCGAGTAGACACTAGTAGTAGGGAGAGGAAAGAGACTAAGGGCTTTCTTTATGAAGCAGCAGCAGCTTTGGTAATCATCTGCTTACCAGCTGGATGCAGGTGACAACTTAAAACTGCACCTGCAGTCAGTGTAAAGCCCAGCATGCTTTACACTGACTGCAGATGCCATTTTAAATATTCACCTGCAACCTGTCGGGAAACAGATGCTTACAAAAGCTGCTCCTGCTTTATTAATAAATCCCTAAGAGAGAGTCACCATGGAAATGGAGTGGGAGTGTGGGGTTCCTGGGGACAGTCTGTTGCATTTGTATTTCTTGCTGTTGCAGGCTGGCAGCAGCACTATCAACAGAAGGAATCATAAGGACAGGAGTCCAGGAGTAAAAAAAAAAACAGTGACAGTGCCAGGGAGGCAGCCTTTGAATTACCCTACTATTGTATTAAAAAATAATAATCAGCCAGCCACAAAAGAATTGTGTTGAATTTAGAAACAAATCTATACAAGATAAGAGATAACATATCTACATACCTACAGTATAGCCTGTTTATAATAATAATAATAATAATAATAATAATAACAAGTAGAAAATAAATAGAATGTACAAATAATTTTCTTGTGGACTGGAGCCCTGTAATGCTGAATTCTCAGGATTTGAAAGTAATTTTGGGACTGGAATCCCTTATTGTGACTGACGTGTAAAAATACAGTATATTTTATCTATCTATCTATCTATCTATCTATATATATACACACACACATATATATAAGGGATGTGCAGGCTCGGATAGGTTCGACTTTGCACGTGGAGTTCGGATTTTTCCCTCCAAAAAAACGGAACTCAGAACGAGGCAAAACGTCATCTTACATGGACGAACATCATCATTCCTGGTCTTTTGTCCAGGAATGATGATGTTCGTCCATGTAAGATGACGTTTTGCCTCGTTCTGAGTTCCGTTTTTTTGGAGGGAAAAATCCGAACTCCACGTGCAAACTTGAACCTATCCGAGCCTGCACATCCCTAATATATATATATATATATATATATATATATATATATATATATATATATATATATATAGTGCAGTGTAAAGTCAGTCCGGGACAAAATAGCATGTATTAAATCACCAACATGGTCTGTTATTTGTCAATGTTTAGGAGGGACAAACTCCTTTATCAAGACATAAATACACAATAAGATTCAGACATATAAATACTAGGGATGTGTGCCGAACCGCATGTTTTGGTTTTGATTCTGTATATCCTTGTGTTTTGGATCTGGATTTGGTTTTACCAAAAACACCCCTTGTGGGTTTTGGTTTTGGATCTTTGGCCCTCATTCAGAGCCACTCGCTAGCGGCAGTACGCTCGTTCCGAGCGATGTTCGCACATCTGCGCATGCGTACGGTTTTTAGTACGCATGTGCGAACCAGTCAGTGTGGCTGAATATCATTTGTACGCAATATAGCGAGTGCCTGCTATTTTGAGCGACAGAATGAGGCGTATGTGGGTGGTAACAGGGGAAAGTGCTTGAAAATGGGGAGTGGAGATCAGAACGCAGGCGTGCGTAAAGGTCAAAACTGGCATTTTATGGGTGTGCATAATTAATATAGCAGCGTCATTGACCACGTCACTTGATTTTTTTTAACTCAGAACTGCTCGCAAAATAGCGGTTGAAAAAACCAACCACAAGAATAGCGAGCAGTTCATATCCTGTCCGATGTACTCGATTAATCTAATAAACAGCGGACATGACGTATGGTGCGAGCGGCCAGGGGGCGTTTTTAACAAATAAACGAGCGTATGTTTTGCTCGCTCGTTCAGACTTAGAGGTGTGAACAGACTGCAATGTGCGAATGGATCATTTGAATAGCCACCCCTTGTTTTTGAACGAACGAACGCAAATAGTGAACGGCTCTGAATGAGGGCCTTTATTTTTTCAAAAATTTATAAAAACAGCTAAAATCACCTAATTTGTTTTTGTTTTTGGTTCCTATAGTAATATTAACCTCAATAACATTAATTTCCACTCGTTTACAGTCAGTTTTGACAACATCACAGCTCACAATATTGTTTTCATCTACTTTAGGCCCAAAATTTGCACCAAGCTAGCTGGCTGACTAAGCTAAGTGACAGCAGTGGGTGGCACAAACACGTGGTAGTTTGACTACCAACATGGCACATAAGGAAACATATGTTTTCATTAATCAAGAGGCCTGACGGAGTTGGAGTATGTATGTAGTTGAAGGCAGGGACAGGAAGGGTTGATTGGTAGTAAATTGAATTACATTTTTTGATTCCAAAGCAAATTTATGAGGGAGGAGGGGAGGGGAGGAGGGTAGGCATTTACAAAAAATATTTTAAACATTCACATCAGTACATGGCCCAGATGGATCCTTGAGTACTATGCCTGCTGCTGCTGTTGGAAGTGGATTTTCATCCCAGAAGGGGACCAGGAAGACTGTTAGTAGTACTTTAAAAAACAATTTACTGTTAAACAATCCTTTGCAAGGAGGAGAAAATATAACAGCAGTCACCCAGTTGCATAGCGGATCACTGATGCCATAACATCTATGCTGGTATTAGATGTGCATCCAATATCTGCCAATAATTCATTTGGTTTAAGACAGTTAATTGAGGTCCTGTGTGCCCGCTACCAAATCCCATCAAGATTCCACTTCACTAGAAAAGCAATTCCCAGTCTGTACAGAGACATTAAAAAAACTTAATTAGTGGCCTCCAAAATGCCATTGTACCCACTGTCCACTTAACCACAGATATGTGGACAAGCTGAACAGAGCAAATGCAAGATTTAAGATATAAGGTTTAAGTCATATGTTGTGTTCTTCTTCCCAAAGGATATAGATCTGAAGAGATGCAAAGAGATGTTGGTAAGCAAATTGTCAGCTCAAGTGGGAAATGGTACAGTGATGGATTCTCCTTCAGTTTCTCCAGCAAGTGCATCTGCTGAGAAAGAATGAAACTTTCCCAAAAGACCCACTGGTGATGCAGATGATTTAACACAAAACACTAAAACAAGTGCGCTGCAGATGATGTCACAGGGAAGAGATTCCTAGATGGTTAAGGCTCCTACCTTTACTTACTCTGACTTTACAAAGGGTACAGATGACTTGACAATTGTCCGGATTTGGGTAGAAATAGTTCCACACATAAGAAGTGGATTTTTTGTCTTGTGCCCAGGCATGACAATGGGCTTTTCCTTATCATGGGCAATAACTGTTCCTTTCACTGGTACCTGATTTACACAAACAACATCCTCATCAACAATATCCTTATTAGCTTAAGCTACACAAACATCCTGCTTATCCTGGTGCACTTCCATAGAAGCATCCTTGATTATATGTCAGCATGTTCACTTGTGCTTAGATCATTATAAGAGGCAGAACCACCAGTCATAAATAAAGGCCAGGGCCTTAGCCTTTCCTTGCCACTTCATGTGGTGAAAGGCATATTGACAAATTTATGTCTTTCTACAGCTAACTTATCCTATGATGTTTTTTTCTTTACCACTGTAAAAGATTGGTTCTTGATTTTAGATGCCCTGACTTAAGACCTGTATGCCCGTGGCATCGGTTTAGTAGAAGCTGTAGATGGCTTAGTATCATCATGACTGGTGGCACTGGCAGCAGCTCCGGCCCTAATATGTGGTTCCTACTCTCATCTCAACTGATCGGTCTCCATATCAACAAACATGAAGAAAGTGAGGTACAGCACACATGTCAATTTGTACCAATTTTAAATATTATACTGCGGTATCAATGAACTATAGTGTCACAAGATTTGTTATGAATAAGATTAGAATAACACACTGTGCAACCACTAAGTGTCACAAGATTATTTATGTGTAAGAATAACACACTGTGATACCACTTACAGTGTCACAGATTATATATGAATAAGAAAAGAATAACACATTGCACTGCCACTTAGTGTCAGAAGATTAGTTATGAATAAGAATAACACACTGCGATACCACATACATTGTCACAAGATTTTTTATGAATAAGAAAAGTATAACACACTGCAATGCCACATGCAGTGTCACAAGATATTTTTATGAATAAGAATAATACACTGCACTGCCACTTAGTGTCACAAGATTAGTTATGAATAAGAATAACACACTGCGATACCATTTACAGTGTCACAAGATTTTTTATGAATAAGAAAAGAATAACACACTGCGCTGCCACTAAGTGTCACAAGATTATTTATGTATAAGAATAATACACTGTTCTACCACTTAGTGTCATAAGATCTTTTATGAATAAGAAAAGAATAACACACTGCACTACAACTTTGGCCATCATTCAGAGCCACTCGCTATCAGCAGTATGCTCGTTCTGAGCGATGTTCGCACATCTGCGCATGCGTACGGTTTTTAGTACGCATGCGCGAACCAGTCAGTGCGGACGAAAATCATTTGTACGCAATATAGCGAGTGCCTGCTATTTTGAGTGACAGAATGAGGCGTATGTGGGTGGTAACAGGGGAAGGTGCTTGAAAACGGGGAGTGGAGATCCGATCGCAGGCGTGCGTAAAGGTCAAAACGGGCGTTTTATGGGTGTGCATAATTAATATAGCAGCGTCATTGTCCACGTCACTTGGTTTTTTTAACTCAGAACTGCTCGCAAAATAACGGTTGAAAAAACCAACCACAAGAATAGCGAGCAGTTCATATCCTGTCCGATGTACTCGATTAATCTAATAAACAGCGGACATGACGTATGGTGCGAGCGGCCAGGGGGCGTTTTTAACAAATAAAGGAGCGTATGTTTTGCTCTGTCGTTCAGACTTAGAGGTGTGAACAGACTGCAATGTGCGAACGGATCATTTGCATAGCCACCCCTTGATTTTGAACGAACGAACGCAAATAGCGAACGGCTCTGAATGAGGGCCTTAGTCACAAGATTTTTAACAAATAAGAAAATTATTTCACACTGCACTGCCACTTACTGTCACAAGATTATTTATAAGTATGACACACTGCGATACCACTTGGTGTCACAAGATTTTTTTATGAATAAGAAAAGAATAACACACTGCGCTGCCACTTACAGTGATGTCATTATGTTTTATATATAACGCATGTTATTTAGCACTTTGTTGAGGTCTTGTAGTCTGCATGTAGACTAATCATTTACTCACGATTGAGGAAAGTAGTGAAAAGTTGAATATTAGACTGTGCTACCTCTTCCAGTGTCATAATATTTTTTAAGAATAAGAATATCACACTGTACTGTGAGTTATAGTGTCACAATATGCGGACAATAAACTGTGGTCTAGCTGGCAGTGTCACTAAACAATAACAGCACAGCTAAGTTGCTAATGCACACACACAACACCCACACAAAAAAAGCACTTTTATTTTTTTGGACACTGGGGAAGAGCACCTCTGAAAGAGGCAGCAGCCCCTTGGTGAACAACACAGACAGCATCCCTTTTTAATGGACAACAAATCACCCCTGCCGAGTGTGGACAGACCACCTGCAGAGTCACAAATACATAGATGATAAACTGTGGCAGTGTCACCAAACAATAATAGCACAGCTAAGTTGCTAGCGCGCACACACACACACACACAAAAAATATATATATTATTTTTTGGGGGGATTGATAATTGATATTAATTTAATTTCACTTATATTTTTTTTGCACTGGGGAAGAGCACCTCTGAATGAGGCAGCAGCATGTTGATGAACAACACAGAAAGCACCCCTTTTTTATGGACAACAGAGTACCCCTACCGAGTACGGACAGACCACCTGCAGAATCACAAATACGGAGACGATAAACTGCGGCAGTGTCAATGAAAAATAATAGCACAGCTAAGTTGCTTATGCATACACACACACACACACACACAAATGTAATTTTATTTTTTTTTACACTGTGGAAGAGCACCCTAATTGACAGAGCACCCCCCCTGGACAAAACAGCACCCCTTTATAGACTGCAGCACTAGCATTATGGACAGGACAACAGTACAGCAGAAGCCACAGGCCAAGTGACACAGCAGCTGCAGCATCTACTGAAGGATGCCCCCCTTTATATACTGCAGCCTAAGCCCCTTTATGGGCAACACAGCAGCAGCCTTCAGGCCAAGACCCCGACTGGACACACACACTGAGTTACTGACAGTGACTATGTCTGCTAGCTTCTCTCTCCACAGCCGGTTTGAAAATAGTGCAGATCGCAGGGACCTTTTATAGTCCAAAACCCGTGAGAATCCGACAGCAGGAGGATGTCATGTTTTGCCTCATTTTGGATCCGAGTCAGGTGGGAAAACTCGAGCCAGACTCACATATCACCTCGGAACATGAAGTTCGGGTGGGTCCCGTTCTCGGAGAATGGGAGCCGCTCATCTCCAATAAATACCTTTACATCCACCAGCTCAACTAATCCAATGCACGGTGTAGCCCGGTGACATCATAGGTGTGAGACACGCCAATGGCCGGAAACTCACTGGGGGCATGGCTGGGTAAGTGACATTAACATCACCATGACGATCTATACACAGATCAACAGATACTACAATGAATATTTAAAAGACATAATGTAGTTTATAGACAGGCAGACTAAATGCCGCCGGTCTATATCCCAACATGAGAAGCTCGACAGTGGACTTTAGATAGGCATCAATATACAGACACCTATCTGAATCCTGTTGCCGGAATGCTGAAGGACGACAGTCCAAATGAGTTATGTCTTGGGCATCCTTAGCATTAGCCGTGGGGGGAGTGTTAGCTTTAGGGAGTGTAGCAGGGTTAGGGTTAGGTTTTGGGGGGAAGGTTAGGGTTAGGTCCCCCTAGCGAGGAGGATTAGGTTTAGGCACCCCTGGGGGTAGGTTAGGCTTAGGCACCCCCCTGGAAGGGTTAGGCTTATGGTGTGGGAAGAGGGGGTTAGGTTTATGCACCGCCGGGAGGGGACTTAGGGTTAGGCACGCCCCCCGTGAGTTTTAGAAGTCTATGGGGAGATATGCTGACCGCACACAGCCAATTAGCGAGCTGCTCCGACGGAGATGCCCGCTGATTGCCTGGCGGCTCCGTCAATGATGGGGCCCACATGCGCCCCCATCATTCGCATGGAGTAAAGCTATATGGAAACACATAGCTTTGCGCAGTCCATTTGGATTCGGGAACACCCGTTTTTTTGTTTTAACCCTTTGGATCCCTTTCTGGAAAACAATGGATTGCTGTGAGGGCAACAGCAGAATAAACAGAAGGGATTCCCAGGTCTCCTGTTACATAAACAATATTAGGGGTCTCCCACCTGGCCCTCCTTTTGGATGCAAGGTATAGACACACACAAATAGAGGATACAGTTGCACACACACAAATGGTGAGCGGAAGCAGGAGGGTAATAAAGACAAAAACACAGAGATAATGTAAAGCACTGATAGGGTCTGTTTAATGTGCAATACACTTGGTTAAAATACAGTAGCTAGTAAACAAAACAAAAATCTAATGAGCTAGTATATATGAAACATATCTGTTTTAATGAAAAAAAAAACACAATATATAAGCAAAAAAAAAGTTAAAAACATGCACACTGTATACAATATACGTTTATACTAAAAAACTAGGGATGTGCGTCGACCCCCGTGTTTTTGATTTGGTTTTGGATCTGTATCTCCTTCAAGGTTTTGGATCTGGATTTGGTTTAGCAAACCATCCTCATGTGTTTTGGGTTTTTTTTGGATCTGGATTTTAAAATATAAAAAACATATAAAGAGTTTTAAAAACAGCTAAAATCTGGTAATTTATGCTATCCAAAACCCTAAATTTGGATTTAAAATCAGAATTCCGAACCGCAAAAAGATCAGAATTGCGACCTGGATATACCTGGATCTCCTAGGGAGATTATAACCGTGACTCGGATTTACCCGGATTCAGGAAATTTGGATGGATTCGGATTTCTGGAGAACTGAACGACACATCTCTATAAAAAACGAATAATCTGTGTTATCTTGAATATTTACTATCTGCTGATATGATCCATTTAGAAAGAGACAGAGTCAGAGAACACTGTGACATAGTGCCTGTTCAAAGGTGAATGCTATTACAGCCACGACTGTGTCTTTATGCTTATGCCGCAGTCAATGGGATTTGAATAGAGATACCCACTGGCTTTATTATCCCCTGTTGTGCATATTAAGACACAGTATTGGGCGCACATCGGTGCACCACTGAACATTTCACTGGTGCTATGGAGCCACAGAATCTCCATCTGAACATGGCCGCCAAAATTAGTAATACTGCGATGAAAGCCGCAGTCGCTAACTGCGACCCACCTGCATCTGGCTAAGCACCTCCCTGTTTCTATCCAGAAACGTTCACTGAAATTGCCTCTCTATGTGTCCAAATGCATTCTGTGGCATTTGGTGGTAACCTTTGGGACACACACACAAACTGTAAACATTGTCTGCTTACTTCTGACCTCACCACTGCATCCACCACTGAATCAGGCTCTTGAAGTGTTATTTATTTTGGAGAAGTATCTTTTTTCAGTATTGATAGCATACAGGTGTATACTGATTGTAGCCCAAATGAGGTATGTTACTATACTGCTTAATTAGAGGGTGATGTTTCCCATTCTGGATAAAGAAAAAAAGGAGTTTATGTTATTTTTCATGAAGATTATATTGTGGTGTGCCTTCTATCAACCTACACATTGCTCTGAATTAACAGAGTCCATACAAATTATATAGTTTAAAATCCCACACAATAGATGTATTGTAATACACAAGGGAACCAGATAATTTTTAGAGGAACGTCCAGTCCTCAATAAATGGAAAGTCAATAAATAAAAGGTGCATCACAGTGCAGTTGTTTCAAAAAGGTACAGTATATTAATATGTTATCAGTTGTAGTTATAGCTCCATGTACCTTCCTGTTGTGCACCTCCCTGTGCTTTGTGGTTCAAATGGATCAATGTTGAAGCTTATGTCATTTGTTTGTCAGAAAACTGGGCAGTGGTGAGTATGCTCTTGGAGAAGTAACAGGCTGTGTGTGCAGTCCTAATATGGCATAGTTGGTATAAACCTAGACCCAATGGATACACCAATTTGGGAAGAAAAGTGTTATTAGATGAAATAGACAATAGATCAAATGATTCAGAGGATTTTTTTAGAGCAAGCACCTCTCTATCCCGGTACTTCTAAAAGGGGCTGAGAACAAGTGGAACAAGAGGCTTCAGGAAATCATATAAGAAGGCAAAAGACCCAATAGAACCTTCAGGGATTTTTTACCTTTCTAAAAAAAATTGACTATCAATGAAGTTACTGTAAATTATTGCAAAAAGGCTTCTACAAAAGATCCTAATTTGTTTGAATTATTCGTGGAATGAAGTCAGTTTGTTAGGAATTCATGCCATAAATGTTAAAACTAAAAAAATACTGGTGACAATATGGCCCTAGTAGTTCTGGATAATATGGATTTTGATACCCTAGATCAGTGGTTCTCAAACTCAAGCCTCAAGACCCCTCAAGGTCATACTTTGCAGGTAATGTAGCAGGTACATAGGTGTACTTATTACTCACTTACACATTTTAAAGGATCCATAGGTGGAGATAATTATTTCACCTGTGATTCTGTGAGGAGTCCTGGAAAACATGCACTGTTTGGGGTCCTGAGGACCGAGTTTTAGAACCTGTGCCCTAGATATATTGGAAACCCTATGACATAGTATTAACGTTAATCATGGATCTCCCTCTAAAATTGTTATATTTTATATCCAACATTCAAGAGCAGCACAGATAAATAGAAATGAATGGAAGGTATTAAGAAAAAAAAATAATTTTATCCAAATACTTACAAAACGAATACATATTTTTATTAAAAAAAAAATTGGAGAATTTAAAAAATTTATGTTTTTCTAACAATCAATAACAGTATATCTAATATGACAAAATTAAATCAGATTGCTTTTAGATGATTAGAACAAGATGATTCAATAGTTGTGCATTCAGCGGATAAGATAGGTGGTGTAGTAGAGCTAGATACAACATTTTATGTAAGCAAAGCTTACAAACAATTGAATTATATATCTTTTTATTATAAACTTTTAAAAGATTATCAACCTCCGAGGAGAAACTATCTCTAAAGACAAATATTCCTTTCTGTATAGTATATTAATTTTCCCGTCACACCTATATTCCATCATATGCCTAAACTGCATATATATCTTTCTGCACCTCCAGAGATACCTAGAATTTAATGGATTGGGTCCCTCATGTGCAATGTTTCTCAATATGTAGATTATTATTTACAGAAATATGTAGTTTCTCTGAGATCACACATCTGTGATACCTTGCATATTCTAAATTCTTTAAAGAACTTTTCCTTTAAAGCAGAAAATGCTTTCCTTACATTAGACATTCAAGCCCTTTATACACATACCCTTTATACACATAATACCCTTTATACTCATATTATTGTGTAGGCTGTATAATATTATCTAGCCATGGATGCTGATGTCTCAGAGGGACTAAGAAAGTTTATTCTAGTTTGAATACAGTATGTTTATTTTAACTCACAATTATTTTATTTTTAAGGAGAAGGGTTTTCTGCAGGTGTTGTGTATGGTCATGGGCACCAGATTCATTCTGAGCTTTGCTAATCTACATATGGGGGCATTCAAACAATGCTATATTTGGGATGGCCCCTTTGGAGAGAATCTAATGTTCTACATTGATGATTTATTTAATATTTGGGAAGGAGGATAACTTCTAAATGTGTCTTGTTTCTTACTTGTAACACCTTTAATATGAAAGTTACACACACTTATAGTTCTAGTGAATTTTTGGGATTTAACTGTCCTCTGAGCATAACTCCTTTATAAGTATCAACTATCAAAAACTAGTAGGCACATATAACTTCTTATATTATAATAGCAGATACTACAAATCCTGGTTAAAAAATATCCTGCTGAGTTAACTAAATATATTATGTTGCAATTGTTATACTTTTAAATCATTGCAAATACATGCTGAAACATGGTTTAGAGATATTAAAATATTTTAGAATGAGCATATGAGAAGGTTGCCAACACAGAACAGTCTACTTTGTTAATACATAAACTAAGAACTGATAATAGGGTTAGTAAAGTTTACAATAAATTTACTTTAGAAGGTTCCCAATTACTGTTTGTTTCAAAATATAGCAAATATCAAATTTGTAAAATTGTAATTAATAATTTTCGCATCCTTCAGGTAGATAATGATTTAAATCTAATTATTGAAACCATGCCTGAAGTTATTTTTAAAAAGAACAAGAATCTAAAAAATATTATAGCTCCCAGTATGTTGATAAGAAAAAGTAAAATATAGATGATTCTCTAAATAGTCCCCTAAGTTTCCTGTATTTGGTTGATACAAGTGCAGTAGCACAAGATGTATTACATGCCAATTTATAGCTAATAAAGCTCTATTTGTGGACTCCAATATCAGTAAGGTAAAAATTTGACATTAGGCAATTTGTTAATTGCAACACCTCTTATTGTATTTATGGTGGCCTTGCATACGTGGGTCACAATTTTAGGGCTTTAAAAAATATATTTAGGGAGCATCAAACTAATATCCTTAAGATATTTGTGTATTGAAGCATTATTCTGAAGTTCACAATGGAGATCTGGAAGGTTTCACCTTGATAGGACTGCAGGATGTTACACATACTGAATGAGGGGGGACAGATTTAAAATACTATATGAAAAGGAAACCTACTGGATTTTTTAGGTCATACAAACTATTTCCAGAGAGTCTAAATGAGATCCTTGATTTTTGCGTCTTTTCAATAATCTATCTCCAGTTGTGATTTCTTATCATTGGATTTTTTTCTTTATTTTTTTTTCAGTTTCCAATTACCAGATTCTTCATAACATGCTGATGTTGGTGTTAATCTTGATTGTTTTTTTATATGCGTTAATTCCCTTTAAGATGGATATAGTGTTGAGGTTAGAACATTGGTTTTATAAGTGGATTTCTGGGGTTCGAATCTTTATGTGAGTACATTCAGTTTTTTTTCTTATATATGACATATTACTGTTTACTATCACATTGGGATATAGTATAAGTAGTTAGAGCAGATGACTATCAACCTGATGACCCAGGATTTGAATCTTTATGAGAGATATATGGACATATTTTTATTATTATTTTTTATTTATAAATAGAAAAAATATCTTATATACAACTCTTTATTTTTAAAGATCAGTGCTATTTTCAAGACACACTGAAATGTATGTTAATAAAGCAAAATAAAGATTATTTTGTATTCTATATATGTATTCTTTTGCTGAATTTATAAGAGGTTTTTTTAACAGCAGAGTTTTAACATTTTTCCACTCCTACAACACACCAGAGATAACAGGTATGGGTTGAATAATGACAGGAAATTGTTTCCAAGACCTAAATAAAGGATGGATGCTATCTTGCCCATTCTCATTGATAAATCCTCTCTGTATGGGACAAAACGCATCAGTGGACCTACCTTTATACTTACCTATACTGTAAGCTACAAGTGGTTACTGTCAGCAGCAGTATCACTGTACCCACTATCGATGCCTATTACACAGTTTAACAACATGGTGATTCTTTCACCACTCATCCATCTGGCAGAGGAGCAGTTGCAGCAGTGAGCTATGGTGAAGTGCCATTCAATGGGTGTATTTCCATTCACTGGTACTGGGGACTGTTTGGACAGAGCTGGCATTACCAACAGAATCACTCGCCCATACAATTAATTGGAAATTAAGGAAATCTATACACTAGCACAAGTGTGGAGATAATACATCCAGAGCCATATTTAATTGGTAATAGCTAAACACTCAGTTAATTCTAAGATTAAGCACTGTGATTTTTGCAATTAACTTGGGACGTTCTAGTTCCTTAAAAGATACCTAGATATTTATACGAACTGTGATATTACATGGTGCTTGTCATTTTTATATATTTTTATATATGATCTCACTTTCAGCATATGTTTTTATTATATGTCATACAATATTGAATTGTTGATGAATTCACACATTTTTAATATATGAATTATAATAATAAATTGTTATAGAATTTTTTTTCATATTTCAGCGTGTCATGTGACATATCTGTTTCCGCCATACCAGTGATTTATATGTAGTACAAGCACAGTTCCATTTTTCTTTTTTCTTTGTTTTAATAGTGGGTGTATCAGCATGGGACAACATCAAATTGAGCAGAAGTGGTACAGTAAGAAGTGAATATTTGTGCTAAATTAACTAGCAAAACTTAGATATTAGTATTATACACTAATTTACACATGGTAAATTGCTGAATAATAAATGTTTTTAACCAAATAAATCCATGGCACCAGATTGAAGAGTAATGTTGATATGGTCACAGTGGGTGCTTAGCAATCACATTTATACAAAGGTAAATTAACTAATTCCCTATTAAACATAGTAATAAGTTACAGTTCTCTCTCTTATAGTAATATTGCATCAATGAGCGCAAAGATACCATTTGGAAAGTAGAGTAGGTACAGTGTCACCTATTTGAAAATTTTACATTAGCTTAGAAAGCAGTTGATTTATAATAGTAATTTATAGATTAGCATACAAACCAAATGTCAGTTTATTGCCCTGTTTATATATTGTCATGCTTAAGTGTTAATAAGAAAAACACATTTTTAAATCGTTAGATTCTGAATGTCTTATTAATGTAGTCTCCACATGTACATACGGGGATGTAGTCAGCATCCCAGCATGTAGGATGCTGATGGTCTAAATACTGGTGCCAAAATCCCGACAGGTCGAATTTATGGCACCAGTATCCCAACCGTCAGCATCCAAAAGGTAAGTATCGGAGTGTTAGGGGCAGCTTAGGGTGCCGGGTTAGGCACTACGGTGAGGGTTAAGGTTAGGCACCGGGAAGGGAGTGTTAGGTTTAGGCACTAGGGGGGAGGTTAGGTTTAAGCACTGGGGAGGGGATGCTAGGTTTAGGGTGCAGGGAGGGGTAGCTTAGGCTTAGGCACTAAGGGGTAAGTTAGGGTTAGGCACCAGGGAGGGAGGGTTAGGGTAGGGGTTAGGAAAACATTTACCATTTGTTCCTCTGGGTGTCGGGATTCTGGCTGTCAGGATGCTGCTGTCAGTATTCTAACCAGCGACATCGCGACAGAAGGGAATTCATACTCAACCCGTGCATACGTCTGATGTCGGCATATAAGTAATTGCTTTACTACACTAAATCCACATGTTATAAATAGAGACCAAGATGAATCTGAAGTTTAGAATTAGTGGAGTTCTGGCAAATCAGGTATTGCTGTAATGATTCACTTTGTTCAAATGATGCTGCTCTAATGGTAAGTCTTTAGCATCCATGGATGCAGCACATATAGATCGAATTGCTAAGTACTGTGAGTAGAGTTTAAATATAGTGGGGCAGATGTATGAAGCTGTGGAAAGTGATAAAGTGCAGAGTGATAAATGACCAACCAATCCGCTCCCACCTGTCATTTTTCAAACACAGCCTGTAACATGACAGTTGTGAGCTGATTGGTTGGTCGTTTATCACTCTGCACTTTATCACTTTCCAGAGCTTCATACATCTGCCCCAATGTCTCATAACAATCATTACAAATAAAGACCAGGGCAAATCAAAAGTTTCAGCACCAGAAAGTTGGGTATTGCTGTGCTGATTCACTGAACACAATTTATATTGCTCAATTTGTAATTATTGAAGCAGACACAGATGCAGCGCATATAGATCAGATTACTCTATAAATAAGTTTAGGTTTAGTGATGCACAGCAATCAAGGTAACAGTGCCAGTTCTAAATGACCTGACGTGAATTTCACACGTTTTACAAAAGATCAAAAAAATGTGCCATTTCACAAAAGTGGTATACAGTTATTAAATGTGCAGTTTCAAAACATATTATTTTATTTAACAATTCGAAAGCATTTGTGTAACTTTTGTCTTCATCAGAGAGACTAATATTGCTTGTTAGTATCCATAGCAGGTCCCTATTTACATGATTTGTATCCCATGCAGGATACATTTGCTTTTAATTTTTGTTATTACTGTAATTTTATCTAATGTAATTGGAAAGATAAGGTAACCATTTTCAATTGAAAGTTTCCACTTCACAGCTCTATTTGTGTGGCTTTTGTTCAAACCAAAAGCTCAATTGGGTGGCCTTCATGGCTCACATTAAAAGCACAGAGCCATTGATGTGACTTGTGTTAAAATCAAATGCCCATTTTTGCACTGGTGTACAACTGATAGATCAAAGTTTGTTACTTTAATTTATATCATTGCCTCATTTTAATGGTTGATGTCCATCTATTTGTCTGGTTAATACCAAATAAAGTCAAATTTTCTCTTCCCCTCACTTGATTACATTGCACATATAATCTAGGAGAAATATACTTTGCTATTCCAAGTCGGATCTGAGTCCGGGTCAGGTTTTCCCACCTTAGTTGGATCTAAAATCGAGGCAAAACATCATAAATTCTGAGTTGGATTCTGGCAGGTTTTTAATTGTATATAAGTTCCTCCCCTGGTGATCAGCACCATTTCCTTGCTGAGTCCTGGGCTGTGCTGTGCTCCATCCAGGGGAGGCTGTGTTGTCCAGGGGTGTGATGTGCTCTGTCCAGGGGCTGCATTGTCCAATCCAGGGGTGTGCTGTGCTCTGTCCAGGGGGCTGTGTTGCCCATCCAGGGGTGTGCTGTGCTCTGTCCAAGGGGCTGTGTTGTAAAATCCAGGGTTGTGCTGTGCTCTGTCCAGAGGGCTGTGTTGCCCATCCAGGAGAGTGCTTTGCTGTCCATCAAGGGGTGTGAATTCCATCCACAGGCTGTAAAATAAAGTCAATAAAATAAAAAATGGTTTTTTTTTGTGCTTTACCCCATTGTATCCATATAAGCACTATGACACTGCAGGATGTACCACCCTGTGTATCCATATAAGCACTTTGACACTGCAGGCTAGACCACAGTGTAATATTCATACATGTATTTTGACACTGTAGGTCATACCACAGTGTAATATTTATACAAATATTGTGATGCTGTAGGTCATACCACAGTGTAATATTCATACAAGTATTGTGATGCTGCCGGTCATACCTCAGTGAAATATTCAATTTCACACAAGTATTGTGATGCTGTAGACCATACCGCAATGTAATATTCATATAAGTATTGTGATTCTGTAGGTCGTACCTCAGTGCATTCACATAAGCAGTGTGACTCTGTAGTGTCATTTGTGAAAAAGGTTTAAAATAAGGTAAAGTTAAAAAAATATATAAATTGTGGTATTTGCTGTACCCCACTTTGTTTGTGTTTGTTGATATGGAGAATGTTCAGTTAAGAGGAGAGCAGGTAAAAATACTAGTGCTGGAGCTGCTGCCACAAGTCATGAAAATACTAGTAGTCTGTCAGTATCATCTACTAAAGCCAATGCCCAAGGGCATAGAGGGCTTAAATCAGGGCATCTAAAATCAAAGAACCAATATTTTACAGTTGTAAAGGAAAAAACATCAAAGGGAAAGTTAGTTGCAGAAAGATATAAAATTGGCAATATGCCGTTCACCATACAAAGTGGCAAGGAAAGGTTAAGGCCTTGGCTTTTATTTATGACTGGTGGTTCTGCCTCTTATGATGATGTAAGCCCTTCTCCCTGTAGAAGTGTCAAAAAAAGTAAATCGTTGAGGCATAGTAACCAACTGTGTGCTCAGAAATGCCACAAATCCCTGAGGAGAGTCTAAATGTGTCAGCAGGTGCCAAGTGTGAGCCTGACCTTTCCAATACTGTGGGGAACAAACAACAGTTCAGAGGCAAGGATAACACCTAGGTAGGACTTGAGTGGTAGGATTGTCGTGTTGTCAACAGTAATATCAGGTAGATAACTACTATTGTCTGATGGAAATATTATTAATAAATATTATTTATAAATATTTTTGAATATTGTTAATCCAGATTTTGATTAGATTAGATTAGTTTTGAGGTTGTGGGATGACATCCAAGATGAAAAGGCAGAAAGATATTCAGTAACATGGGCAAAAACAGGTGGTGAAACGTCTAGAGCAGATAGATTTAAATATCATCCACATGCAGATAATATTGAAATCCAAAAGAGCTGATAAGTCTGCCAAGAGATGTTGGATAAATTGAGAAAAGCAGTAGACCAACACCTAAATCTTGCATTAATCAACAGATAGAGGAAGCAAAGAGGAGGTGGATACAGAGAAACAAAGATTAAAAGTTATTAGATAATTAGGATGAGAACCAGGATAGAACTGTGCCCTGAAAACATAGGGAATGTGTTGTAGTGTTTGGATTGTAGTGTCACATGCATCAGAAAGATCCAGAATAATTAGAAGTGAGTAATGGCCTTTTGACTTACAACTGATCAAATCACTCATTACCATCATAATGCCTGACTGAAATGGGTCCAATAAATTTTATGAGTCAAGAAAGCATGTGAGGCGGGTGTAGGCAAGTCTCTCAACAACCTTAGGGGTAAATTTACTAAGATTCGAGTTTAGTCAAGATTGCAATCTCGGGTGAGATCTATGCATGTTTTTCATCTCGCAAATTTACTAAAGGCAAACTCTGGTGAGTTTGGGAGAGAGTTCTTTAAACTCACTCGTATCTTGAATCTTCTCACCATCAGGTAAACTCGGAAGTACTTTTCATAAAAAAGATGCAGTTTGCAAATTTACTAAGATTCGAGATTTCAATCTCGGATAAGATTACAGCAAACTCACAGAGAATTGAAGTTTCAAACACTAACCCTCACCCTGAGCTGCGAATTTACCAGAAACATACACTGATCAGTGTGATTTGTGTATGTTTCTGCATGTGCAGTTAATGTATAGTGTTTTTATTAAAAAAGGGTCTCCCCCCCAAAAGCCATAACAAGCCCTGGACTGGTCAGCCAGTCCTGGTTAAAAAAATTATGGAGAGCAAAACAAGTAGGGTTCCCCCATAATTTAGGAACCAGCACCTGGCTGCAGGGCCAGTGCTGGTTTTAAATATAAGGGGGAGGGAAATTGTGTAGGGATTCCCCTATATTTAAAAACAGCACTGGACCTAAACCGACTGGGGTGTAATGCCACAGCCAGGTGACCCTATCACCGGGTCTCCATGGCCAAAGCATTCTCACCCCAAGCCAGTCAGGCCAAGCTGGGGATCTCAGGGGAGGTAGGAACCCCCCAAAAATGGGGTACCCCCTCTCCTGAAACCCCAGGCTTGGTTAGAAGACTGGGGCTCTTCTCCGCACCCCTGGGCAGTGGGTACGGGGGTAATAAAGTGTAAAATAATAGAAAACTATTGTATTATACAGTGGAACTACAGGTGCCAGTATATCTGCCCTTTTGCACTTGTGGAACTACAAGTGTCAGCAGGCGGCTGGCCCTCCGTACCCCCACTGTAAAATAAACAGTTAAAAAAAGGCAGAACACACACACCGTATATAGTAGAGCTTTATTACATACCTACCTCCATCACACATACTTACCTACAGCCAGATGCTCACGTCCACTTGTCCCCGTAGATCCCATTTGGAGTACCTGAAAAAAAGATCTTATACTCACCTCCATCCTCACTCTGGTCTCCATAGCATCCAGGGGTCTTGGCAAAAAACTAACTGTACAGCGGCCGCTGATTGGCTCCGGCTCCTGACTCACTGACCAGCCCACATGGGAACTGTCAGGAGCCGGAGCCAAAAAAACTTGACCAAACTCGAATCTTAGTAAATTTATCCCTTAGAGAGGTATGGGAGCTTTGAGGTAAGACTGTAATTTGACACTGGGCAGATTTGACAAATGATGCTAGGGACTATACAAATTTTGGACCTTAAAATCAATCCCAAGATTTCAAGCATACACGCTATAAAATTCTCATTCCATTCAAAATCATTTGTTCTTAAAATCCATACCTGCAGAGCAAATATTAGCAGCTACCCTGTGTTTTCTGGCTATTGGAAGTTCTCTAGCAGATCACAAATTTGGCATACTCATCTCAGTGAAGCACTGGGTCTCATTATACCTGAAATGTGCTAAATTATTGTTCAGGTGCTACCAGAGCAATATTTAAAGTTGAATTCAAAGGGATGTGAGACAGTATTGTTTTTTTATTTAACTGTAACAACTTTACAAAACTTAGAAGAGTGAAGGCTGTATAAGTGGAAATCTATAATTATTAATAAGTGGTTTTATTGTGGGGATTTTAAATTTCTTGAACTGTAGGGGTGTGATTGATAGGGGTGGGACCAGTACTGACCAATAGGAGGAGATGGTTCATGGATGGTCCTGGTTATGTCGGGGGTGGGGCTTTGACCCACCCCTTTTTAGTGATTTATTAATTATATCCTTTCTGTTGCCGGTGGGCAGTGCCTTCTTGCCACACTGAAATGTATTCATTCATTTAAAAAATTGTTGTCTGAGTTGTTATTTCAGGTTTATTAGTTTGAGGGTTTAATCGGAAACTCAGTTTCTGGCATTTCAAAGTCATCATGATATGTGGCTTATCAAGAAACATATAAAAATTATAAATATAAATGTGTAAAATTGAAACTCTATAATCATAAGAAATAACCACTAAAAATAGTAAAAATATAAATATATCTAACAAAAAGTATAAAAATAAAATATTTCAATTGAACCTAAAAAACTATAAACACAACTATATACAGTAATGATGTGTGCTCATTCACCTACAGTAGCATCTAGAAGTCATATGGAGGGATATTCTCAGTGCACCTGAGACATTCTGAGAGATGTAGTGTACCGCACATTTTTTACAATGTAATATGCATTGCACAATCAGAAAAAAGCCACACACAGTATGTTAGGGATGCTAGGCTGCAACTTTAACCGCAAAGGAATTTGTTTTACACACGTACATTGGGCCTGATTCAGAGCCGCTCGTAAGCGGCCACTCGTTCGCTCCGAGCGATGTTCGCACAACTGCGCATGCATAAGGCTCGTAATACGCATGCGTGAACCAGTCAGTGCAGTCAAAATTCATGTGCTCGCAAAATAGCGAATGCCTGCTAATTTGAGTGACAGAATGAGGCGTTTGTGGGTGGTAACAGGGGAAGGTGCTTGAAAACGGGGAGTGGTGATCTGAACGCAGGCGTGCCAAAATGTCAAAACGGGCGTTTTAAGGGTGTGCATAATTAACAAAGCAGCGTCATCGACCACGTCACTTGGTTGTTTCTTAGCCTGAACTGTTCGCATGATTGCGGTAGGAAAATCCAACCACAAGCACTGCAAGCAGTTCAGACGCCTTTTGATGTACTCGATTAATCAAATAAATAGCGGAGATGACGTAGGATGCGAGCGGTCAGGGGGAGTTTTTATCAAAATCAAAATAGCAGCCGCAGGTTTTGTTCACTCATTCAGGCTTAGAGGCGTCAACAGACCGCAAAGAGCGAGCACTTCATTTAAATAGCCAGCCCTTTTTTCAGAATGACCGTTCGCAAATAGCGTCCGGCTCTGAATCAGGCCCATAGTCATAGCTTATGCACAATGCAGCTATTTGCATCGGAGCCCTTTTTATACAGGTTTAGACTCAGTTGCACACAGATTTACAAATCACAGTGATCTACATACACTAGCAACACATTTTTATTGCCTCCAGTTGTTTTGTATAGGATACATATTTTGAGCACTAAGTGCGACCAAGTTGACCGGGACCTGGTGTGCTGAGAAAAGCTATTTGGCATGACTTGTGCAATGGTGTATGAGGACACACATGTACACATGCTAAAATTTATAAGTGTTCATAGCTGTTTGCCTATAGTGTTTGCGCAGTCTCCTCTTATGATGGTGTACAGTACCACTGAAGGCCAACATGATGCTAGTGTTGGCTGATGTAAAAGTGTATGGTGGGTGGGTTGCAGTTAAAATTTGTCAGTTGTGATATAGACATTGTTAAAATGTAGACATTGAACATGTTGGTCTCGACATGTGAAACACTAACATTCTGCACAGACCAGCAGTGGAGGGTTAAGGTTAGGCTATGGGAGAGGAAATTATGGTTAGGCTGTGGGAAGGGAGGTTAAATGTAGGTACTAGGGGGAAAGTTAGGGGTTAGAATACCAATGCAAGTGACTCTGGATCTGATTAAATCTGGACCTGGAATACAATGCTTGAGCCGCCAGATCCACCGTGTCAGGTAAATCACCACTAAACCACCAAGGATCTTTTGTTGACATTCTACTCATGTCAACATTTCATCAGTATCGACATGATAAATGGCAACCTAGTCAAAGTCAAAATTGCAGCATGTCGACATGTTACATGGTGGGCATAGTGCTGCTGGTGTATAAGGGGGCTGAATGGAATTTGAGATGGTTAGCATCATAGACATGACTGAAAAACTCTTGCTGCTCGTGTAGCCAATGAGCCCCAGGTGTGGCAACATAGTTGGTCCCATCCAACTCCCATTTACTCACCTTGCCCTTACATAAAATACTTCAATAATCATCCTCTCAGTCTATGATCTGTTCCTCACATCGGCCAGCCTCAACTTGGCACTCATGTTGGCTCCAATATCATCTGTGGAATCTATTGAGTACTTGATTGGCTGAATGAAACACCTGAGTTGTGAGTGTATCTGTGACATCTCTCATCTCACGTGGTTCTTTCTGTCCATGCAAGGTGGCATGAACAAAAAAAGAACAATGTGTGACATGTGTTAGCAGGTGTGGGATAAGGAGCATCATCACCTTGTTCTGTAATCTCCTCTGGATCCTCTATACAAGTAGATGGCTGAAAGATCAAAGAAAAATGTCATGTCTATATGTATTTTTATTTAATTTGATTTTTATATGTCAATATTTTCTCTATCCAGGTTCCTTCAGGAACAGAGGCAGGTCTGCCCACTGCTCTGGATTTTGAATACCACTGAAATTTCCCCAACTGTGGAGGGAAGCATGTTCACATAATGCCATCATCTAATAGTGCCTCCTATTTTTACAACTACAAGAGATTTTTTAATATTATCCTGATGGCAATTGTCCATTTTAAATACGAATTTATCTTTGTGGATGTTTTATATTTAAAAGAGTCTCGGATATTGGGGCTTTTTAGTTGATTGAACTCCTTGGTACGTTCAAGAAAGGCAACCCAATTTGCCTTTTGTCAGACAGACATTCCTGCAGAATGCTGAAACACATTGAAACACTTAATCCTATAGAGGTGAATCAGCGTGAAATAATCTCAAGCAATGGGAAAGGTTAGCAGGTGTACATTAAATAATTAAATATAGATTTTTTTAAAACTAACCTGTAACAAAAAAAACCAAAACACTCAACTATGATGACAGTGCAGAATGAGAAATGGAGAGATTGTTCAAAAAGTTAAAATTAATAATCTGTGTCTGCACATTATTTTTAAAACACACATTTTACAGAGAGTACCATACATAAGATTTATGTTTCGAAGGAATTGATGTGGAGAAATAAGTGCAATTAAATAAAAAATCTGAAAATTAGAGGTCAAATTACTCATGCAAACATTGTTTGTGACATCAGGAATGCTTGAGATGTTTTGAAATTAGACAAGCAATTTTATTGACACAAGGCACTGGTTAGAACCCCCCACCCGCCTTTTAATTTGTTTCATTGTATTGGGCTACTGTATTTACTGGGTATTATATACTAGGAACTGTATTAAATTATTTCCTTTGTTTTGCAGTTGTTGGAATTAAACTGATTAAAACAGTCCTGCACGGCATAATGTAGTGCCAACTGCACCATCTTTAGTTATTTATTTGTATTGGGATGTATTAATAAAAAGTATTTTTCATATTAAGTACTAAACAGCATGGGACATACACATGCACTGTATAAAGGGCCAATAGAGTTTGCAGGTCCAGCACTCTTGGTATACATACTGTAGATACTGTTTGCTGGGTGCCCTCCAATAGTGTCAGCTCGTAGCTGACCATAGTAGAAACAATGTGAGCTGCGGCAGCACTCCAGTTCTTAGATATAATTCTCTCACAGCACAGTTGAGAAAGAATAGAGTGCACTTACCAGGGACTTTTATAATCCTGTGTCCCCTACTGCCCCCTGTCACTTCAGCCTCCTGGCTGTCCAGTCTCAAGCCTCCTGTCACTCCTTCTTCCTGTATATCCACAGAAGTTCAGCCAGACATGCCCCAGGTGTCATCTCCTGCCATGTGTCCCCTCAACCTCCTGCCCCTTGTGTCTCTCCAGTCTCATGCCCTATGTGCCTCTCCAGCATCCTGCCTCCTGTGTCTATCCAGACTCCTGTTTTTCCAGCCTTCCATCTTTCCAAGTTCCTGCCCTATGTTTTTCCATGCTCCTGACCCCTGTCATTCCAGCCTCTTGCCTTATCACTCCAGCCTTCTTCCCCCTGTCACTCCAGCCTCCTGTGACTCCATCCTCCTGCCCACTGTCTCTCAAGCCTCCTATCTTTCCAGCCTCCTGTCATTCCAGCACCATGTCACTCCCGCCTCCTGCTCCATCACTCCAGCCTCCTGCCACTCCAGCCTTCTGCCCCATCATGCCTGTTTCCTGCCAAACCACTAGAGCCTCCTGCCCCCTGTCACTCCAGCCATCTGCCCCCTTTCACTCCAATCTCATGCCCAATCACTCCAGCATCCTACCTTCTGGCACTCAAGCCTCCAGCAGCCTTTCACTCCACCATCTTGTCCCTGTGTCACTCAAAAACCCCTCCTTGGCATGTCAAGAGATGCGCCTTTGTGGAGAGCTGCTGGTTCTTAGTGCCCAGCAGCTATCAGCCTACCTGGCAAAAGTAAAAAATGGCAGCAGTGCTGGCAGGGTGGTGGTGGCAGTGTTGGTGGGGTCACTGTTACTACATCCACAGGCCACAGCGTTCCAGTCATTATGCTTGTTAGCCTGCCACTTGCTGCCCCTCACTACACTAGGTATATATACAGTCAGGTAAATAAATATTGGGACATTGACAGAATTTTCATATTTTGGCCCCTATTCACCACCACAATGGCTTTGAAATGAAACAAACAAGATGTGATTTAACTGCAGACTTTCAGATTTATTTTGAGGGTAATTACATCCAAATCAGGTGAACAGTGTAGAAATTACAATGGTTTCTATATGTGCCTCCCACTTTTTATGGGGCCAAAAGTAATGGGACAAACTAAACAATCCTAAATCTAACTTTCACTTTTTAATACTTTGTTGCAAATCCTTTGCAGGCAATTACAGCCTGAAGTCTGGAATGCATAGACATCACCAGACGCTGGGTTTCATACCTGGTGATGCTCTGCCAGGCCTCTACTGCAAATGTCTTCTGTTCCTGCTTGTTCTTGGGGCATTTTCCCTTCAGTTTTTTCTTCATCAAGTGAAATGCATGCTCAATCGGATGCAGGTCAGGGGATTGACTTGGCCATTGCATAACATTCCACTTTATAGCCTTAAAAAACTCCTTGGTTGCTTATGCAGTATGCTTCGGGTCATTGTCCATCTGCACTGTGAAGCGCCGTCCAATGAGTTCTGAAGTATTTGACTGAATATGAGCATATAATATTGCCAGAAACACTTCAGAATTCATTCTGCTGCTTTTGTCAGCAGTCACATCATCAATGAATACAAGGGAACTAGTTCAATTGGCAGCTATACATGCCCACGCCATGACACTACCACCACCATGCTTCACTGATGAGGATCATGAGCAGTTCCTTTCCTTCTTTTCTCTTCCCATCACTCTGGTACAAGTTGATCTTTGTCTTATCTGTCCATAGGATGTTGTTCCAGAAGTGTAATGGCTTTTTTACATGTTGTTTGGCAAACTCTAATCTGGTCTTTCTGTTTTTGTGGCTCACCAATGGTTTGCATCTTGTGGTGAACCCTCTATATTCACTCTTGTGAAGTCTTCTCTTGATTGTTGACTTTGACACATATACACCTACCTCCTGGAGAGTGTTCTTGATTTGGCCAACTGTTGTGAAGGGGTTTTTCTTCACCAAGGAAATCATTCTTTTTTCATCCACCACAGTTGTTTTCCGTGGTCTTCCGGGTCTTTTGGTGTTGCTGAGCTCTCCGGTGCGTTCTTTCTTTTTAAGAATGTTCCAAACAGTTGATTTGGCCACACCTAATGTTTTTGCTATCTCTCTGATGGATTTGTTTTGATTTTTCAGCCTAATGATGGCTTGCTTCACTGATAGTGACAGCTCTTTGGATCTCATATTGAGAGTTGATAGCAACTGATTCCAAATGCAAATGTCACACCTAGAATCAACTCCAGACCTTTTACCTGCTTAATTGATAATGAAATAACGAGGGAATAGCTCACACCTGTCCATGAAATAGCTTTTGAGTTGATAGTCCCATTACTTTTGGTCCCTTAAAAAGTGGAAGGCACATATTGAAACTGTTGTAATTCCTACACCGTTCACCCAATTTGGATGTAATTACCCTCAAATTAAATCTGAAAGTCTGCAGTTAAAGCACATCTTGTTTGTTTCATTTCAAAACCATTGTGGTGGTGAATAGAGGCCAAAATCTGAAAATTCTGTCAATGGCTCAATATTTATGGACCTGACTGTATATATATATATATATATATATATATATATATATATATATAGATATACTACATTTTCAGCTAGGTAATACACTGTCAGGTCTGACAAATGTTGTGCAGTCCTTCTCATGTTGAGACTAGATAACATTGATTTTGTCCTGACCATCGGCCACGCACGCTATCAGATGCTTGGCCCAATGTTCAGAAATTGTATTTTTGGCACAGTTATTTTATAGTCTGTTCCCAGCTTTTGGGTCAGAATTGTGTGCTATATGTAAAATGCACAATGCAGTATTATAAACGCAAACTCAAAACTTACAGCAGTTACACTAAACATTTCTCTCTCTCTCTCTTCATTTATATGGGAAGGCAATACCCACTAAAATACTAGCAGCAACTGTCTCCAAATATCCACCAAGCACAGCTAACTCCTTTATCCTCTAATTATCTGTCTAGTTGGTAATACTGGACCTCATTCAGAGGCGGTCGCTCGGGAGCGATTGGTTGCACCCAAAGTGATCGAAAATATGCAAAATGAGCGCTCAATCCCAACGCACATCGTAAGCGCGGAAACACCCACAACAATGAAAGCACACCTCCTATCTCTTCGGGCTAATTCAGAATCGGTCGCAGGCGCCAACCTACGCCAGCACGATTAACACCTGTTACATTGTTAATTGCATACAGACATCGATTGAGGCAGAAACCATCGCCTGCACTCGCAATGCTTAGGGTAGACCCTGGGCTACCTTTAGCACTGCGAGCAGTAGCATCATTATTGCAACAAGATGACGTGTGTGATGACTCGCTCAGTAATATATGCACGCCCTTAAAACACCCTTTTTAAGGTCAACCACGCCTGCGTTCGCACCACCACACCCCCGTTCACATGCACCTTCCCCTGTAACCACCCACAAATGGCACAAAATGTCAATCACAGCTACGACCTCGTAGTGACTAGCGAGCAAGAGGATTGCGGTCGGAAAGACAGACTTGCGTACGCGCACTGCCATGTGTACATATGGGCAGTTGAAAAAAACATCGCTCGCTACGTCCAATGACTCTGAATGAGGTCCACTGTCCCATGTTAACAGGCTGAATTCCCCTTCTTAATAGGCAAACTTTCTCCTTACCCATAGATATTTTACACAATATGGTGTCTATTTACTAAGCAGTATTAGCAGACAGAGTGAAAAGTCATGAGTCTGTGATAATCAGCTCCCAACTGTCATCTCACAGGCTATGTTTGAAAAATGACAGTTGGGAGCTGATTGGCTGGCACTTATCACAGACTTATCACTTTTCACTCTGTCTCCTAACACTGCTTAGTAAATAGACCCTTATATCTGCTTTCATCCAATGTGACTTAATTCTTAGTTTCAGTTCAAAACCACTTAATACTGAGGCCACGTACCTTGTACAATTCTAGTTGGAGTTTTGTAACTTTTATTATAAATTATATATACTTTATTTAAACATAAGATTTGTAAAATTAAATAATGTTTCAATAAATTATTATCCAATATAGGTGAATGCTTTATTATGTAACATGCATCTGCTATCTCATTCTAGTACAGACAGTTTATCAAGTTTTAACTTATATCTTGTCTAGACAATACCTTTCAGTACTATACAAATTAATAATATGCCAGAATTATCCTATGCTTAATGCAGCTGTGCTCTGTATTTACTTTGAAAATTACATTTACTCTACCGGGCCACTGACAGCTGGGTCTTGGACACATTTAATGGATTTGATATGGGTTTGCAGTTTGTGCCTGCAAGCAAAAAAGCTGATTATTATTTTCATAAAAATAGAGACATCTTTGTTTAAGCTTAAAATTAAAATGTTCCATTTTTATGCAGAATCTTCCAAAAAAGATGCAAGAAGAAGCATTTTTCAGTGTATTGGATTATAAGAAAATATATACCACTTCAAAAGCTGGTAACATTTTATTGGTTTAATATAACAGCATTGTACTTCTGAATATATTTAAATAATAAAGCAATTTACTGTGCAATATAGGCAGATGATTTAGAAAGGATGGTGTTTTGCTAGAACTTGCACCATCCAATAAAACAGTCAAGCTTGAAAGGTTTCATTTAGCTACACCTACATCAATATATTTTTTTATTGCTGATATGCATACATTTCTAAATACTGCATGTTTTCCAGTCTGTCAGTTAGTCTCAGATTAGTCTAGTAATCAGAACTAAGTACAACTGAGGAAATCTTTCTTTATACATATACTGTAATATTATAATTTTCCAGACATTTCTTATCATTGTCTCCTGATAAAGAATATGTATATATTTCTCACCTATATTTCAGTTATTCAGGTTTCAATCAAGTAAAAACAACTATTCTTTTGAATTTACATTAGAAAGTACTCAAACCATACAGTATTACAGCTAACCTTAACAAATGAATACACTCAACTTTTTACTTACAAGAGAACACTGCAATCTTTTGTCACAACCCTCTTACATGATCAATATACAGTATATGACTTCTTTCTGTGGCTTCTTCCCACCCTACAAAAATGCCATAACAATACAATACAGGACCACCAGACCTGGAAGTGACGAATTTCCCACTATGCTGCTGGTGAAGATTTGCAGGTGGAAGAGGTGTTTTTGTCTATGACCAAACAGTAAGGAGTATTGGTTAATTGAGAGATATGCGAACTGGTACTGTATATACCCTGCATTTTTAGTAAAATTTTTTGTGAAGTCCATATGAGTTTTAATACTGGCTCTATCTATAGAGCTAATACTATATATAACTCTGGTGTCATACATGAATGAGCTTAGTGTATACATCTGTAAAGGTGATTTACTGATCAATATAGAAGAACATCAGTAGACTTCCTTGTGATGTTTATATGCATTTTGTAATATCTGTGGAACAATTCAATACAGAGACTTACTGCATTTGAAGGTTAAGTTTACAAGAAGGTTCTATATTATGGCACAATAATAATTTATGACAAACTGATATATATTTATATATATACAGATATTACTGTGAGATACCTGCTTGTACCTTGTGGTATACTGAGAAAGATGTTAATGCTATGAATGTTAAGGCTCCTGTGCATTTAGAGCAGTTAAACAATTTTAGAGGAGATTTATCAAGGCTTGGAGAGAGATAAAGTTGAGAGAGATGAATAACCAACCAATAAGCTTCTAACTGCCATTTTGCAGGCTTTGATAAATCTCCCCCATGTGTCTTGGTTTTATAGTGGCCTAGTCAAAAGGGAAGACTTTGACAGAGTTGGAATATTTAACAATGTATTGCAATATTTTGGAATAACATTCCCTTTGAGTTTTTTATATACTGTATATACTGTACAAAAAATCCCCTTTTTTGCTTTCCCTGTCACTTTTCAGCCTGTCTTCCCTCGTCCTCCAAGCCTTTACTCTTTCTTTCCCCACTTTTCACTTTTACATAATTCTTTCTCTTATGCCATGTTATCCACACAGGTCAGTGCGCCCCCTGCTGGCTTTCTGGTTAAGCCTGCCAACTGGCTTCCCTAAGTGAGGGGTCCCTCTCCCTCCTCCAGCCAGGTGTTTTCCAGCCTCCCTGGCAGAGGTGGCCACATCAGCTTGCCCTATCACTGCATCTGTGGCAGCATCTTCTCCGGATCCTCTCTGCCCTGACACCACAGATGAGTACTAGTAATTGACCCCCATTCCTCCTTCCAGGGTGCATGGAGTCCTCAGCATTGTTCACTGCTCCAATTTGCATGGCTGGTCCATTGGTCATCTTGAACTCAGAGGCCAGTTTATCTTCTCCTGCTTTTGTAGGTTTGCCTCTCCTCAATCCTATATCCATTTTGTCAGCAGCCTCTTGCTTTTCATGCAGGGGTTTGTTTTGGTGGGGGTTATTAGAGGGCTGAGGAGGTTCATGCTACTTCCCATGTCACCTTCATTCCCCTGTTCTCCTCCTCAGGTCTTATGGGGTCCAGTACTCAGTTACCCTCTTCTGTTTCTTCTTTTTTGCCTTATACCTCCTGGAGTTCTGGTCTTGCTCTTCCTGTCTTTCCTTCTTTTTTTATCTAGTTTACCCCATCTACTCACAGTCCTTCAGCCTGGCTAACAGTTACCATATTGGTCCCTGAACTTTTCACACCCCTCCCATTTTTCTTTTCAGCATCCAGCATTTTTCCTGGCCTCACCTCATCTGTCATCAGTCGGTCCCAGGTCCCAGTTGTTATTTCTTGTGTCTGCCCTTTCCAGTAACTCTGCATTGCCTGGTGGGGTTATTACCATCACAGTGATCCTGCAGCCCATCCCTCACCTCCATGCTCTTGCCACCCCGTTTCTGTGGTTTCCCCTAAACCTGCACTTAATGCCTCAAATGTTTTCTGAGATGACAGCTTATCTTCTGTTGGGCTTCTGATGGTGGTAGGACAATCATTCCAGAGAGCACTGAGATTATGTCTCCATATGAAGTAGATGAGCTGACGGTCCCAGTTCCATCTGGATTCAGTGAGTACTGTATGAACTTTTCAATATTGTCCATATACTTTCTATGTCTAGTTCTAGCACTAGGTCTCATTCGTCTGATTCAGCTGAATGCCCATGCAAGCTTGCTAGGTTGCTTGCATGACAGCTGTCTAGGAGATCTGGCACATGGGTTGAGAGGGCAGAATCTGCTAGACCAGTGGTGTTCGAATTGGGCCATGATGTAGTTCTTTGTGTCAATACCGTTATGAACAGCCGCTTGCGTAAAACAGATTCTTAAGGGAAATTTTGTTGATCTTTTCATGCTCACTGATGATATGAAGCAAGGTTTGGAGAAGGCTAAGAAGCCAGGTGGCATTGGGGAGGATGCCTTTCATAGCTTTAATACTAGGTAAGTTGTATGATTGTTATTGCATATTCATTTTTGGAAATGAGACCACACTAACTTCAGATTTGGTGCGTGACATGTTTATGAAGAATAAAGTGTTGCACATGGAGGAACTATAATGTCTATTATTGGTGGAAGGAAATGTTATTTGGTGTTAAGGATGTGAAGGTCATATTGGAGGCTATGCAGCAGTATAAGGTTCCATCAGAAGTACTGCTGTTGCGTAAAGGGCCCGGTCATGCTAGGCTTGGTATATATGGGGTGGCTAAAGGTGAATGCTTTGCTTTCAATGAATCTCACTGTTGCATTTGTGGGAGAGGTCATTCGAGCAAGGAGTGTATAAGTTATCCTGGAAGGAACCCACCGGGTGTGGAGATAATCATGCAGACTCTAGATAAGTCTTTCTCACCAGTTTTGTTTGGAGCAATTGCATAAGTTTTTGAAATGGTACCCCATTCAAGCTGACACTGTCTTCTTACTTAATGGTTTTCTGCTTGTTTTTTTCTTACAAATTGTACCCATTGTTGATCCTCAAAGTTATTGCACCCCGCAGTTCATCGGGAAGTACAGGCTTATTCAGCATTCGCCTTACCCCCAAGGTGGTTCTGTGAATGATATGATACCTAAGTCAACTTGTAAAGTGACATATAAATTGGTTGATGAAGCCTTGGGGCTCATTTGTAGTTTTGTTGTTAGTGAAACCTGATTATTTTCAGTCTTCAGGTTGCTTCCTTTGCATACAGAACCCATGCAGTATATGGGCTTAAAGCTGGATAGTCAGTTTTATGCTGATAAGTGTGCAAGTTTTGAGAAATTCAGTTAATTATTACGCATATTTAAATTATTTTCTTTTTATAGGCCCAGGAGGGAGTGATGTCTGTGTGGTGACCTCTTCTCTGCTCAAGCATTGTTCTGGTGCTGGGTATGCCAGTGGCACAGGATAAGACAGAGGCCCTACTTCATGTTATCCTAATTAGGTATTGAGATTGATACTTGTGTTGGTTGCTGTCGTTTGCTGGCTGATAAGGTGGAAAAATAGTTTGGGCAGATTTGTGTATATTGAGTAGTTCAGAAGGTTCAGTTGTACACTGTGCAATCATCATTGGGTTTGTTAATTTTGCATGTTGCATTATTCTCATGAGGAAGTTTTTTTTTCAACTACTTGCCTGGCATGGTTGCAATTTTCTGACCACACCAGGCAGTTCTTTATCTGCTCTGGTCACAAAATTTCAACCAGTCAAATAAACATGAGGGCGGCTGCAGGAAGAGAATCTTCCCACAGCTTCTGCTCTCAGAGGGACCTTCCGGTCCCTCTGCTTGCCTGTACCCTCTCCCCCTGTGTCTGCTGTGCTGCTGATCACTGTTGATCGGTCAGCAAAGCAGGACCCCCACACAGCAGCTGCAGAGATTAGCAGCCACTGGGAAAAAGTAAATTAACCTCCCCTTAGCCCCCCTAGTGTACCTTGTGTACCTGAAACCGGTGTCAAATTGAAAGTCGCAATGTTTCCAATGTTCAGATGGTGGTTCCAATGTTCCAATGTTTGAAAAAACAATATTTTTTTTACATAGCTTAAAAAATATATATATATTTTTTAAATGAAATTATTTTGGATAAGTTGAAGTAGGTGCTCCTCACCTAATTCAATCATAAAATACCCAACAATTTCAGAGCGGTTTTTAGAAAATAAAATGTCACTTAAGTGGTTAAGATGAAGAGGGCCACAGCTGGGTCAACCTACCTGGATTATCACATTTGCTTGACTAGAGATAAAAGATGATATTCAGTTTTGGACCTAGTTTTTGTTCCATTTCAAGGGTGAGAGGATTTGGTGTTCGCTGTTGGTGCCTATTGCTAACCTGCAACATTTTATTGATGCAGCTATCCCCGTATGAATTTCCAGTTTGCAGCAGTTTTTAGGCATTACTTAGCTACATTGATTTGGATATTAGAAACTACATAATGCATTATTTTAGATTAAGGGTAACTACATGCATGGTGGCTGCAGGGGCACCTCCATCTTCTATTCATTCTCTTTGTAGCTTGTGCTCCCTGCTACAACCCAAAAACTTTGTTTACCCAATAGTTATTGAATAGCTAACATTCACTATGTGGGAGTATGACGGGATTTAAAATTTTCCCTCCGGGAGATTGCAAATTGTCCTAACTTGAGTTAACGAGAGGATTTGGAGTTTTCTTCTATACTTGTGTTACCTGTTTTCACTTTGCGTGGTGACTTATTATTAAGGTTTTGTCTTCATGCACAGCCGAAGAGGATCAGTTGAGCAAGTCTGGGTTGTAGGTCACTCTTTCATCTATTGGGAATGACATGGTTTATCTAAATGTACAGAGCCTTTAAAAAGTAGGTGGGAATTAAGGGGGTTTTTTTGTGTGAGGCTGTTAGACTTACTTATGTTGTCTGAGTGAGAGATGGTTGGATAAGCTTTATTGGTTGAAGGTAACAATATTTGGCAATTTTATAGGTCTGAAGTTGGTTTTGTGGTTGAAGATGGTTTTGGTAGAGGTTGGGGCTAGATGGTCAGGGATGCGTGTAGTCTGGTTGGAAGTGGTGCCTTGTATGATGTTATGAGGGTCCAGGAGTCACAAGGACTTAGATAGAGCAAGGAAGAAGGTTAATGTTGCTATTTTTCTTTTTATTTTGTCTTTTTAAACCATGGTGGCCTGTCTTTCCTTTTTAAGGCACAATTTCACTAGGTATTTTCAATCCAATCGGGTGAATCTTAATGCTTTGGGTTTGGAGTATTACATTAAGGCTTTGTTTACTTGTTTGGATTAGCCTACTTTATGTCAGGTGGCAGACCACAGTCTGGTAGAGTCTGGATGTGGGGGGAAGGTACTGCATCTCAGCAGCCAATTATGGTGCAAGGTGTTATGGGGAACTTACCATTTGATATATGGTGAGTTTGTCCTGCCATATGTGGGGGGACCTGGGTGCTTCTTTAGGAGAAGCTTTCAGACTGTGCCCAAGTAAAGGGAGATTACTCCTGCAGCTCATTAAGAGAGGGGACGTTTTTGTCGTTCCCCAAACAACTTGATAGGCTAGAGCTGAGACCTGCAGTGCCTTCATTTTATAGCATCAATTAATTAAGAAAAGCAGTGACCTTTTCGCCAAGCTATGGTGTCCGTGTATTTATTTCATTTCTATAAATTAAGTTGAGGATTGTTTCATGTGTTTAACAATAGACCAATAAATCTATTATCAGAATTTGAAAATTTTGTGTTAACATTTTGTAATATGTCCATGTCTTTCTAGAAAACTGGCTGTTGTATTTGAGTCCCATCAAATATATTATGGAAATCAAAACCAAACTGAAATCCTATTACTATTAATATGACTGTGACAACTTCATGTTTTGGAATCTTATTGTCTATCCTTTATTATAGCCATCATCCTTGTAGCAATAAGAATGTTCATTCAATAGTTTTGTGCTCTATAAAAAAGTCACTACTTGTTCTATTTCTGCACTAAATGCAGCACAGAACTTAAGAGTTTATGCTAACTAATTATTGAGATTAGTAATATTGTAATTTTAAGTTGTTACATTTCTGCGAGTATCTTTGGAAATCTAATACATAAACTAATACCTAAAATCTAATGCTAATGTCTGACTCTTGATCGCCTCAATAAGCCAACCATTTCCTAAAACTAATTTAATAGAAGCTAGTTTTTATATTAAATATGTTTGTCATGTTTTAAAGAATTGCATTACTTTCATTTGAATTAATTAAATTGAAATCATTTCAATTGTACAATAAAACAATGTCCCAGAAATAAATTACACTTTTAGAATAATTGGACATGAGAAGAAGCAAAACAAAATGAAGTTTTATAACCATATGTACATTTACTGTATATTATAATAAGGAATAACTCAGTAATTAGAACATTTTGGAGAGACTGTAGCTATTAGTTCTAGTACATAGTAATAGGCTAAATATCCAAATAAGTGTATATAGGCACTGTCTAAACAGCTTGAAAGTTTAAAGATTTGATCATTCTAAAACACACTGCTTAAAGATGTACACATTTGCTGTATAGCCAAGTGCAAACTACTGTACTACATTCTTGACCATCAATGGCTATACATAGCGATCATGTAAATCCACAAAATTAATATGTACGCGTATGGTCCTGAAATGGTTAAACTACTTATTTGTAATTTAATGGGTGTATGAACATGATTCATACAAAGTAATATTGCACTGCTTTTACAGTTATGCTCTGCTGTTCATCTTTGAATTACAATTTTCTGTAACCTCCATTAACTAGATGAAACTGGCAATAATACACTGATCCATTGTTTAGGACAGGCTGAAATGTGTGTATTCATCATGTTTACTTGAATACCATTTATTGGATAACATAGCATATTATAAATATGGCTTAAATAGCATGGATATTATTATGTAAAGAACATTTTTTTAAGAAAACCTCAACAGTTGCAATCACATAAAATATAATTACAAGTTATTGCAACATTCTTCTAATTCAGTAAAAAAAACACACATTTTAATTAGTCTGTGGGTTGTTAGGAAAAATATATTTTCTTTACAGTTTTACTATTAGATGTATTGATAATCATTTTAATTATGTACCAATCATATGCAATGCGTGGGGTAAAATATGTGAAGCTATTATAAATTTCCTTTTGTTGTAATAATTGGCAAAGACATAATTTTGAAATAGGAAGTGTGTGGGTTATTGAATAACATCCTCAGACACTGAACCTTTTGTCTTTGCTTGTAGTGCATCTTTGGTCTTTATATAGTGCAGAAGTTGTTCTAAATTATGTTTGTTTAAGAACACAGTATGTGATTTATATTCATTATCAATACAACAGTGTGATATTGTGTGATTGTGGTTTTCTGCGATATATTTAGGCCGTAGTTTCAATATTATCTATAATTTTTATTCAGTAAATAGAAACGTTTTTAAACTATGGGCTCCATTAACAACGACACATTACATCTTAAGCATTTGCTAAAGGGGTTATAACCGCCATTCAGTATTTAAAAAACAGCAATAAGCTTAGTTTACCACTGTTTGTCATTGTAGTGCTAACAACATCTATAGATTGCATTAGCTGATGTTAGGAGTGTAGATAGTTCTTCGGTAGAAGACCTGAATGTGTTCCACTCCAGATTTAACAATGTTAGTAGGATAAATGCTTTGGTTCTGGAGCAGAGGCTAGTGAGGTTCTGATGGTGCTTGACAAACCAGCTGTTAGGCATTATCTGCATTCGGTGGACCCTGGCAAGGCGGCAGGTCCAGATGGCATTCAAGGCATGGTTTTAAGGAATTGCAACGACCAGCTGGCTGGTATTCTTACATTAATTTTTAATTTATCCCTGGCATATTGTGTGGTTATTACATGTTTTAAGTCTATTAGTATAGTTCCCATTCCCAAGAGTGGAAAGCCAAAATGTCCAAATGACTATTGGCCAATAGCCTTGACATCCTTAGTGATTAAATGCTTTGAGAGGCTAGTGTTGAAGCATGTTAGATCACATTTTTTTGCAGGGTTTGATCCCTTCCAATTTGCTTTTAGGCCAAATCACTCAACGGAGGATGCTATCCTGACTATTTTGCATCAGGTACATTCACATCTAGAAGCTAGGAATACCTATGTAAGAATTGTATTTGCTGATTTTAGTTCCGCCTTTAATACTATTATACCCAGTTCACTGATTGCTAAATTATGTTGTTTGGGTTTAAATCAGGAATGGGGAACCTTTTTTCTGCCGAGGGCCATTTTGATATATAGAACATTATTTGCGGGCTTGGTGCAGGCCACGCCCCAACCATGTGACTTCACACGGGGGCGAGGCTATAATTGCCGGTTATTACAGCAATGCCCGGAGCATCCTCAGGATGCTCCGGAAAGCTGTAAGGGCAGCGGTGTGACCATCTGAAGCATCCTAAAGACGCTCCAGGCAACACTGCTGCATAGATTATTGCTGCAGTGTGCCATTCTAGGCACTCTGCTAGCCAGGTGAGACTAGCAGAGAAAGCTCTGAGGGCCAGACCTAATGATTCCGAGGGCCTTATATGGCCCCCAGGCCTGAGGTTCCCCATCCCTGGTTTAAATAGTTTTATTTGTAGGTGGCTGTTACATTTTTTTATCTGACAGACCCCAGGTGGTTAAGCGGGGGCAAAATATTTCAAAGGAGATAGTTCATACACTGTATTCACTATTTACCCATGATTGTGAATCAACTTCACAGTCTGTCAAGATTGTCAAGTTTGCTGATGATATAGCTATTGTTGGCTTCATAAGCAATGGAGATGAAAGTGCTTACAGGAGTGAGGTTGTTAGATTGCTCAAGTGGAGTAAGGAGAATTGCATACATTTGAAAACATCTAAAACCAAAGAGATGGTCATTGACTTTAGGAGACAGAAAGTTATGCCTAAGGTACCAGTTTGTTTAGATGGATTGAGCATTGAGCAAGTGAAGTCCTTTAAATTCCTGGGGATTTTTAGCTCGGATAACCTAATTTGGTCCTTAAACACTGCATTTTTGGTTATGAAGGCACAACAACGCCTTTTTTCTTAAGATGCTTGAGATCGGATTGTGAGTAGAGGGACCTTGTTGAATATTTATCACAGCATTGTGAAGAGTGTCCTGTCCTGACCTACAGGATTGCTGTATGGTTTGGGGACTGCACTGCTGCAGAACGCAAGGCTCTGGATCGCTTCGTTAGGACAACTGGTAAAATAATTGGTGTTGTGTTACCAGGCTCCCAGGATATCTATGTAAAAAGAGTCCTGAAGAAATCAAAATCAATTGTGGAAGATCCCAGCCATCCAAACCATGGCATCTTTGAGTGATTACCATCAAACAGTGTCTTAGAGCCTTACAATCATGCACAAAATGGTTGCATAATAGTTTTTCCCTAGTTCTGTGCGTATGTAAAATGGTCGTAATAATCTTTGATTGATTCTTATGTTTTTTATATTTGTCAAGTAACTGCCATTTGTCTTATTGTAATGTAATGTATCAAGTATGTTTTTTTATGACATCACTTGTGCTGTTAATAACAATAATGTATTCTATTCTATTTTAGTGGTATGGTTTACATTTGTGGCAATGAGCACCCATCAAAGATTTCGAGTTTCAGAGAAGCCCTCCTCACTATGCAGAGTCCCCACTCAGAGAAAGTGTAATGTGCATGCACATTGCACAGCAGGCTGACAATGGCAGCTGTCAGCAACAGAGTGAATGATGTCATTATTAAAGGCAAATAAGGAATTGACCAACTCAATCGCTGTGGTTCCAAAGCACAAGGTGTATTTATTAAGATACAAGGGTATCACACACACAATGCAAACAAACTTTACAAGAACAATCAAATGTAGGAAAAAGGGAAAACAAGACTCACATGCGTGGCAAGCCTAGCACAGGAGCTTCTCTAAGATACTCTGCCACCCAGTGGGTCAGAGTAGTACAATAAATACACAGGGATTGTGTCATGAATTGGATAATTGCAGGCAACATGTTTATGTTAGACAGGTAAGTCTCCTATAGGTCTGGGTGTCAGGATCTTCCAACAACATGGTGGTTAATTGGTGGATAGAGTCTCTGTTTGTTGGAATCAAGAACCTTCTGTTTGTGTACATGTTTAACCACAGGTTAAGAGAGAAGGCTTGTTTGTTATTCTAACATATAGTGAAGTGCCAAAAGTCATGGAATAGCAGTATATAAAGGTAATGGTTGTTGGCATCACCATACTTTAACGACTTGGAAATGCCCAGATTGCATCAGTTGTAATATTATATCTCATGAGTCAGTTTGAACACCGGCTAGCCTACTTTTGGCAAGGTGATGTGAATTATTGGAGTTCAAACAGGGCATGATAGTGGATGCCCAATGGATGGGACATTCCATTTCTGACATTGTGTGGACGTTCAACATTCCTTGATATTCAATGTCACATGTGCACCAGGAATGCCTCATGGAAGGCATTACCGCCCACCATAGACAGGTGCTTAATGATCATGACCAGCGATGTCTGGCCAGAAGTCACACTGGCTCAAATAACATCCACATTCAAAACAAGAGGTACCAGATGTATATCTTGCAGGTTAGTGCAGCATTATTTAGTTTCAATGGGATATGGGAGCAGAAGAAGCACCAAAGTGCCCCTGTTAACACTATGACACTGCACACAGCATCTCACATATGCTCAAGACATCACTAATTGGACCCTAGAGAACTGCCAACATGTAGTGTGGTCTGATGAATTATAGTTCCAGTAGTTTTTGGCTGATAGTAGGGTTCTGGTGTGGTGCAGACCCCATGAGGCCATAGACCTCAGTAGTCAACAAGGCACCATGCAGGCTGGTGGTGGTTTCAAAATGATGTGGGGTGTGTTCAAGTGGCATGGGTTGGGTCCACTGGTCCGCTTGAACACATCATTGACCAGTAATAGTTTTGTTGCATTGCTGGATGACCATTTTCAACCCTTCCTAAACTTCATGTACCCACATGATGAAATATTCCAGCAGGATAATGCACCATGTCATCAGTCCCAGGTTGTCCAAAATTGGTTTGAGAAGCATTTTTGAGAGTTCCAATGATTGGTGTGGCCACCACATTTGCCCAACATGAACCCATGAGCATTTATGGGACATAGTGGCGAGGTCCATTCGCACCCAAGATCCTGCATCTAGAAAAATATCAAGGAGCTGTGGGAAGCTATGGGTCAACCTCTCTCCAGAGGTCTTCAATCCTCACTAATGCCTTGATGTCACCATGCACAGTTCACTTCCTGAGTTGTTGGCTCATCCTTATCTTCAATATGTCAGTGAAAATGAATCTCCAGTGTTGCCTGATTTCCTCCAATGTTTCCTGCTTGCTTTTCCACAGCTTCCCTAGTCACATTGATTAACACATCTGTCAATGGTCAGCTCTAACCTTTGTTACACTTTCTGCCCTGCTTGAAATGCTCCATCTATTTTCTCTCCTATAACCCAATATGGCATTGCCCTCTTTTAACAGATAAAACAAATGCTTATTACTACATTGCATATTGATACAGCTAGATTGTAAAGGTAAAAAGTGGAGGGTTGGCTATTTAATCTGGTCACCCAGCAATGTTGGTCTGGGATCAGAGGGTTATTTGAGTATAGAAAGAGAACACATATACATTTTGTGTTAAATGTATATAGGAAATAGAATTGGTTAAGATAGAAAAAAGGGTATTCATCAGAGAGGTTAAATAAATTATATGATCAAAGTCCTTCTAGTTGTGTTTGTGGTAGCTAAAATCAACTTTCTGGACCGTGAAATCATTGAGGATCACATAATAATAATACAAAACTTACTGTATGTAAAAGAAAATTTATTGCAATAATTATAATTTGACTATCAGTAATCATCATCCCAAATGGGTAAATAACATGCCAGGGTGTCAGTTCCAAAGGTTAAAAAGAAATATATCTGATAATACTACCATTGAATACCAACATGAAAAAATTCATACACAGTATATAGGGTGAGATTGTAATCCAAAGTAAAAGGTCTAAAGTAAACAGAATAAATCTTTTTAAATATAGAGATAAAACAAATACAACTACCACACATATAGATATGACATTCATTCATTATGCAGTTCAATAGCAAAACAGGAAAATATTCTATCCAAGCATTGGCATTTGTAAAGTCTAGACCAATACTTGAAGGATTTATGGGGAAATGTATCAAGCCTTCTTAAGAGTGGAGAAGTACAATAGACAAGTGGAGAACTTGCTTATAGTGACCAATCAGCTTCTACAGTACCTAACATTTTATAGTATGTATTTGATAAATGCTACTTTAAATCTGATTGGTTGCTATGGGCAAATTCTCTTCTCTGTACTATACATATGAGGCATGCAACATCTATTTATGTCCATTTGTGGCTTTCACTTAATGCCTAATGGGATGACAGAACCGAACTCCTTCATAGCATCACTGTGTGCCTAATTGTTGGTGTTCAGCTGATGCCAACTTTGCAATTAAAAGACCTATTTACATTACAAGTTTTATTTGTTTGTTTTATTTATTCTATATACTGCAGTCTCTCTTACTTTGTGTAGTATCTTAAACTTGCTCTGTCACAACATATTTAACAACAACCCACTTTTGCATTCCACATAGAGCACTTTCATTATGTAGCTGAATCAGAAAGGTTACTAGGGAAGTTTAGAGGGTGGTTCAGGTATTTGATAAGTTTCCATGAAGAAATACAATTTCATGGAATGATTGAGAGTTTATAGACTAGAAGAAAGTCTTGCTGTGTGTAGCAAAGAATTCTAGAGTATATCCCAAAACATTTCCAAGGTAATGTTGGGAGATGCAGATATTTCACACAGCAAAAGGGTCAAGATGAGATATACTTTAAGCTGTATGTAGTTGCAGTTATGTTGCTGGCCCTGAACATTAAATTAAACATATTTTATAATGTATTCAGTAAAACTGATGTAGGGGCTGATAGAACAGATCAGCAGTATAAGACACTTTGCAAGGAAAGTCATTATAGCAGCTGCATTCAAAATAGATTATGAGGATAAAAGTCTGGTTAGTGGAAGATCAGTGAGGAGGGTATTGCAATAGTCAATACAGGAGACAAAGAGTACATGAATAAAGTCTTTGCACTGTCTTGCGTAAGATATGAGCATATTTTGGAAATGTTTGATAGATGTATGTAACATGTTTTAGCTACAGATTGAGGTCAAATATAACACTTAGGCAGCACCCTTGAGAGCAGGGATTATTGTCATATTTTCAACAGAAGAAGAGATCACATGCAGGTAACTTCTGTTGCTTGGTGGACTTATTCATAGACGTATTTTTTAATTTGTGGAGGTGAGTGGAAATCTAAGTTGAAATGGCAAAAACACATTTAGCAACATGGGCCAACACAGATGGTGAAAGATCCAGAGAGCAGGGCCATAACATGGGTGTTGCATGTGCTGTAACCATCCAGGCTGCAAGGCAGAGGGAGTGCCATGGCCTCTAGTTTTTTGCCCCTGGCAACAAAGTTCAGGTATATACATATTTCATGCTATAGCTGTTCAACCACCAGGGAAATTTTCACATCAAGATCTGTGACTGTGAACAGAGAAGCTTCAGTTATTGTCTGAACTAAAGACAACATTGTAGAGTTGCTGAGAGGATCCATTAATATACATAAAGCAGATGTATTTGAGAAGAGCATAAGCTTAGAAGACCCTCAGGTAAGTAACCTACTGAAATCAATGCAGAAAACCAAGACAAATTGTTGAAAACAGTGGTGGGTTGTACAGAACTGTAGATGCTAGAGAGTAATGGGAGGGGTAGGGGTGCTAGAGTGGAACCCTAGGGGGGTGTTGAAATGATGTCTGCAAAAATGGCACTAAGTTCTATTCAAGTAGGTGATACAATGGAGTCTGTCTAAATGAAAATTGGTTTGGACTCTTAAGCTGGCCACACACTAGACAAACTTGCATCCAACTAGCCAACTAGTTGATTGGTTGGAATGAAAATCTGGTAACGGATGGAGTAACTGATGATCAGCAATTTGCTCCTAAATGCCAGAAAACAGATGAAAATGGACGTTCAGACAAGTTTTTAAATGTTTGATATAAACAATTTGTACAAACAACAGTATTTGTCCATTTTCCAGAGTTTGGGAGCAAATTGCTGATTGTCATTTGCTTTCATACCTTACCAGATTTTCATTCCAACCAATCAAGTAGTTGGCTGGTTGGACAGATAATCTTTAGATGTGTGGCCAGCTTTAGGGGTAAATTTACTAAAGTGATAATTTTTAGAAGTGGAGATGTTGCCCCTGGCAACCAATCAGATTCTAGCTATTATCTTCTAGAAGGTGTTAGTTAAATGTTAAGTAGAATCTGATTGGTTGCTATGGGCAACATCTCCACTTCTAAAAACTCTCACTTTAGTAAATATACCCCTTAGAGTCTGCAAAACATCACTGTGGTTAGTATACACTACAATGAGGCCTATGCTTTTCTAACTATGCAATAAAGCATATGTAAAGGGATGGCAGAAATGATTGGTTGTGCAAATGGTACTGGAGGTGCATGGCAGTTTGGAGAAAAAAAGCTGTGCAGATGACCATCGGCAATTTGAAATAAGATTATTGCTAAATTCAAAATGAAAATTGATATATAAAATGGAGTGTAATTGTCACGGCTGCTGACACTTGAGACTCCTGGAGGAAGGTAGGCCTACTAGGCACAATAAACTGGGGTGGTCTTAGGAATTACCTTTTCATAAAACTCAGTAGCACAAGATAAAAGTAAAATAGAATTTATTCACAAAAGAACTATAATCAGCAAGGTCTCATATAAAGTCTCAAACAGCACAGAGGTTCACATATGCAATAATAAGTATAGGAGAAAATCCCCAAATATATATATGCAGTCTTTAACATATAAGAACTAACGTGGTAGGGTACCCTGAGTCCAGTATGAGGATAACACCTCAGGATGGCATTAAGGACCTTTGCCAGGGTAGAACCCTGTAGTAATGGAAATCCGGAGCAGAGCAAGCCCTGCAGAATAATATAGTTCCGGAACAGGGCAAGCCCAGCGGTGCAGTGAGAGATGAAGCAAACTTGAGCCTTGTGGTGTAGTGAAGTTGGAGCAGGGTTAAGCCCTGTAAGGCAATGAAATTCCAGAACAGGGTTGAGCCCTGCGGCATAGCTAGAGTTCGGAGCGGGGTTGAGCCCCGTAATGCAGAGACGATTGTAGCAGGGTTGAGCCCTGTGATGCGATGAAATTCAGGAACAGGGTTGAGCCCTGCGACGTGGCTAGAGTTTGGAGCGGGGTTGAGCTCCGTGATGCGGAGAAGATTGTAGCAGGGTTGAGCCCTGTGATGTGATGAGATTCCGGAACAGGGTTGAGCCCTGCAGTGTGACTAGAGTTCGGAGCGGGGTTGAGCCCCGTGATGTGGAGATGATACTCTAACGGTGCAGTTGACAACTGTAACAAGGATGAGTTCAATATCCACAGGAACGGAAAGACAATAGGCAAAGAAAATAGTGCAGCAAAATTATGAAACCACGGTGATGGTGCAGTAAGCAATACTTCAGCAATAGGCATGCTTGGCTCTGTAGTGCAGTGGGTAACTGGCATCAGAAGTTCATCTGGAATATAACATAGTCCATAGCAATCCACAGGCACAGCGGGGATCTGGCAGGAGTCCAAGAAAAGACCTGAAAGCAATGTTGCACAGACACTGAGACACAGTTAGTAACAGGCTTTATTCTAGAGGTCTGTGAGCCATAGGAAGTTTCAGAACATGTGACCAAATGGATTCAGGTTTGAAATAATGAGCAATCTAGGAATCCCACAACCTGATGATACCTGGGAAATAGATGATCACTTTAACACTCTATCCCCTGAATGAGAAGCTTGCCAGCAAGCAGGATAGCTCCTCCAATGACCACAATGGAACTTTGGCAAAAGTAGTCTGTCTCTATGTACTGAAATAGTCGCAGTCCTGACAGTAATGCTATTAATGCAAATTGCATTCCCTAATAAATGTGGGAGCTATTAGTATGCTATTAACTCAACATTGGCACTGTAATGAAACATGCCATTTTATTAAATGGGAATGCATTTACTTTAATGTCAGAGCTGGGGGGAACTATATTTGTTTATTAAATTGAAAAAATATTAAATTAATGTTGGTTCTAATTAGAGATGTGAGAACTTCCAGATCTGAGGTGTGAACCAAGCTAGGCTTGGGTTTCCCCATGTGACTCGGATCTCAAAGTGAGGCAAACAGTAATCATCCCGCTGTCAGATTCTCGTGGCTTTTGGATTCTTTAAAGGTCCTGGTGATCTGCGCCATTTTCACTCTGGGTGTTGATGGTGAACTGAACAGACCTGTTGCTGTCACTGTCTGCGTCAGTGTGTTGACCAACTTGTCCTGTGAGTGTCTGGGGTTGAAGACTGCTGCTGTTTTGTCCATAAAGGGACTAGGGCTGCAGTATATAAAGGGGGGCTTCAGTGGGTGCTGCAACTGCTGTGTCAAACAAGGGGCTGCTGCTGTGTTATTATATTATACATAAGTGCTGCTATTGTTGCCCTGTCCATCAAGGGGCTAGGGCTGCAGTCCATAAAGGGGTGCTGTGTTGTCCAGGCTGGGTGCTCTGTCAATCAGGGGTGCTCTTCCCCAGTGTCAAACAATAAAAAAAGTGATTTTTTTTGTGCGTTAGCAACTTAGCTGCGCTATTATTGTTTGGTGACACTGCCAGCCAGACCGCAGTTTATCGTCCACGTATTTGTGACTCTGCAGGTGGTCTGTCTGCTCTCGGCAGGGGTGCTTTGTTGTCCATAAAAAAGGGGTGCTTTCTGTGTTGTTCATCAAGGGGCTGCTGCCTCATTCAGGGGTGCTCTTCCCCAGTGTAAAAAAAATTAAACTTATTTTTTGTGTGTGTTTATGTTAGCAACTTAGCTGCGCTATTACTGTTTAGTGACACTGCCGGCCAGACCGCAGTTTATCGTCCATGTATTGCAGGTGGTTTGTCTGCACTCACATGGTTGCTTTATTGTCCATAAAGAAAGGGTGCTGTCTGTGTTTTTCACCAAGGGGCTGCTGCCTCATTCAGGGGTGCTCATCCCCAGTGTAAAAAAAATAAATGTGAAATAAAATTAATATAAGCAATCCACAAAAAATGTAAAAAAATATATTTTGTGTTAATAAAAAAAAAAATTAAAACTAATAAATCCTTCCATCCTTTCCCTGTCTTCAGACCATACACATATTCCAATTTTCTCTGGTCTCTGACCTAGTTCTTGATTAATGAAACATTTTTGGTTTTTAAACCTCCTAGGGGTCCTATAGTTTATTAAACTGTAATCCTGTCTACCACTGCAGTGCCACTCTGTGCCATGTTGGAAATAAATGTTATTGAGGTCAATAATACTGTAGGAACAAAAACAGGCCCGAATTATGTGATTTTAGCTGTTTTTATTATTTTTTAGAAAAAAATACATCCAAAACCAAAACTAAAACACACAAAGAGTGGTTTTGGCAAAACCATATCCAGATCCAAAACATGAGGAGATACAGATCCAAAACCAAAACCAAAACACGGGGTCAGCACACATCCCTAGTTCTAATGCAGTACAAATAGGTATGTTTAATAATTGGGAATGCTACGCATTTTATATTGGGGATGATAGTGCATCAGAATATGCTGCAGCTATATAAATAATGTTACTAAATAGATATACATATTAAATGGTATTGCTATTAATTTATTGGTGAGTCAGTTTGTAATAGCCATCTTCATCAAATAAGAATAATTTTATATATTTAGGTCTGGTTGGGGAAAGTGGCTCATTTGTTAAAAAGAAAACACTATTAATTTAATGTCAGGTAAATTTTGTTTAGGGCAATCTAGAACATGGGTGACCAACTAGCCAATGACTAAGATACAAAAATATCTATAAATATAATAAAGATCTTATCATTTTTTGCATGCCCATAAGACCTCACAACAAGCCATCAGATTTCCAAACCTGCTCCTAGACCTCTGAGCACACCATTAGACTTTCCCACATGCCACCACACCTGCTCACATACACATCAGACTTCTATACATGCCACCTGTGGACCCAACATGACACTAGGCTACCTCACATGTCCTCAGAAATCCCCAATTGCCATCAGAACTCCACACATGCCCATCACACCTTCACACATGCCAATCAGGGTCCTCACATACTATCAAACTTCCTCACATACCATCACACCTTTCCACATGCCCTTTACATGCAAATCAGGTAAATTTATGCCAAGGTATTATAGCATTTGCTTAAGAAGAGAATTGCCAACAGTATCCAATGCAGTTAATAGATCCAGAAGAATAAGTGAATAATGGCTTTTAGCTGTGATCAAATCATTAACCACCTTAGTCAGTACAGTTTCTGTGAACATGACCAAAGATGATCTAATAGGTTGTGTGAGGGAAGAAAGACTTCCTGCTTTAATAATGATAGAGAGAGAGAGAGAGAAATTACAGATTTTAGTTAAGAATGGGATGAGCATAGAAAACACAAATTTATCCATTTGTGAGGGTTTAGGATCAAGAGATAGTAATAGAATAGAAAGAGAGTAGATATTGCATCTTCGTTTGTGGGATCAAATGAAGAGTAGGAGCCAAAGTGTGCAAGGAAGGTAATTAGCAGGTTGTTGTCAAGGAAGAATATACAATGTCAAATCTCATCAATCATGTCCTTGAAGAAAGAAGAAAGAAAAACATCTTGGGCACCAATGGTACTCAAATGGTTTGGTGTGAGAAGGTTGAGAAGAGATTAAAATTGTGTTTTTTGTTTAAAGTCTGAACAGAAATGAGTGATTGGAAGTATGATTGTTTGGCAGTCTCCAAAGCATCTTAATAAAAGTGACAAATACTGTAGCAGTATATGTTAGGAAGGTGTTAGAAATACAAGATCCAAGGAATGACAGTTCACAGCTATGGTTTTATAGCTAGATTATCTGTTCTAAGTGGGTTTCCGACAGGTTGGGTAAGAGATCCCAGCAGTCAGGAATATGATGGTGAGAATAGCGACAGTGGCATCCTGACAATCAGAATCCCTATATAATTTCCTTTAAAATTGTTATAATCCTTACCCTAATCCTAACCCTATCCCACCTTTCCCACAACCCAACTCTAACTCTCCCCTCCTGCAGCCTAACCCTAACTCTGCCCCACACAGCTTAACCCTAACCCTCCCCTCCTGCAGCTTAACCCTAACCCTCTTATAGTGCCTATCCCTAACCATAAACCTAACCCTAATACACACCATTGGTATGTTAGCGGTCGAGATTCTGGAACCAGGATTCAGAATGCTGTAGGGATTTGAGCACCGGGACTCTCACTGCTGGCATTCTGACCATCGGGATGCCAACTACATTCCATTTCCAACAAGTTTTTAATACTTTATATAGCATAACTCATAGCACTTAAACAGGAGGTGAACATTTTATCTGAAATCACTGCTACAGGAGAGCTGCATTCCAACTCAAGCACCTGCTCTATAGACAGTTTGAACACTCCTTATTAATCTTCTTGAGTCACTTTTCAATGAAGATATTGTTGCAATAATACATTTTATATTTGCTGGATTAGGCTTGCTTGTTGTGCGCAAACTTGCATCGGCACTTAAAGGGAATAGAGCTGGTACTAATTACTAGGGGTGAGCGGGTTCGGATTTCTGAAATCCGAACCCCCCCGAGCCCCCCCGATCCGAGGCAGATCCGAGTCAGGCTCGACTTTTCCCGCCTGACTCGGATCTGAAATCGAGGCAAAATGTCATCATCCCGCCTTCTGAGTCTCGCGGGTTTTGGAACCTATATAAGGTACCCGCGTCGGCGCCATTTTCTCACTCGGCTGTGGACAGTGAAGAGGGAGGGTGGGAGATAGGGCTGGCTGGGCTGTGTAGTGTAGTGTAGTGTAGTGTAGTGCAGAGTAGTGTTGTGCTGTGCTGTGCTGTGCTGCGCTGTGCAGCTGTTGTCCACTACTTCAAAGTCCATAGGGGCTGGCTGTGTTGTGCTGTGCTGCTGTTGTTACTAGGGGCTGTGTCCACTACTTCAAAGTCCATAGGGGCTGGCTGGACTGTGTTGTGCAGTCAATTCTCCATAGGGGCTGTGTCCACTCCAAAGTCCTGTGCAGTGTCCCAGTCCTAAAGGGGTGCTGTAGTGTTGTCCAGGGGGTGCTCTGTCCATCAGGGGTGCTTCCCCCAAGTGCTAAAAAAATTATATTTTTTGTGTGTTTGTGAATTGTGTGTGCAGTAGCCGCACGTGCATCAACAAAGTAGTGCCAAGTGTGCGCCTGTGTCATAAGTAAAGGGCCGGCTGGCATGACTGTTAAAGGGTGCTGTAACCCCCAAAGTACACTCCAGTCCAAACCAAAAAAAAAATTATTTTCTGTGTTTGTGAATTATGTGCGCAGTAGCCGCACGTGCATCAACAAAGTAGTGCCAAGCGTGCGCCTGTGTAATAAGTAAAGGACCGGCTGGCTTGACCGTTAAAGGGTGCTGTAACCCCCAAAGTACACTCCAGTCCAAACCAAAAAAAAAATATTTTCTGTGTTTGTGAATTGTGTGCGCAGTACCCGCACGTGCATCAACAAAGGAGCAGCGCCAAGCGTGCGCCTGGGTCCCATAAGTAAAGAGCCGGCTGGCTCATTTCTTAAAGGCTGGTGTAACCCACAAAGTGCACTACTCTCCAGCAAAAATAAAAAAATATTTTCTGTGTTTAGCCGCACGTATATATCAAATCAATATAACATAAATGGAGGATCAAACTTTCTCCAATAAAAATAAAATAGAGAAAGATCAAGAACCACTTCCTCCTAGCGCTGAAGCTGCTGCCACTAGTCATGACATAGACGATAACATGCCATCAACATCGTCTGCCAAGGCCGTTGCCCAATGTTCTAATAGAGGGCACATACGATCCCAAATGACAAAGTTCAGGAAAATGACCTTGAAAAAATCATTTAAATCAGCTGAAGAGAAACGTAAACTTGCCAATATGCCATTTACGACACGGAGTGGCAAGGAACGGCTAAGGTCGATCCCTAGTATGTTCATGACTAGTGGTTCAGCTTCACATGACGATGGAAGCCCTCCTCCCACTAAAAAAATCAAAAGAGTTAAGCTGGCAAAAGCACAGCGAAGAACTGTGCTTTCTAAGAAGATATCACAAATCCCCAAGGAGAGTCCAAGTGTGGTGGTGGTTGCGATGCCTGACCTTCCCAGCACTGGACAGGAAGAGGTGGCTCTTTCCACCATTTGCACGCCCCCTGCAAGTGCTGAAAGGAGCACCCACAGTCCACTTGCTGATATGCAAATTGAAGATGTTACTGTTGAAGTACAACAGGATGAGGATACTGGTGTAGCTGGCGTTGAGGAGGAAGTTGGCGAGGAGGATACTGATGGTGATGTGGTTTGTTTAAATCAGGCTCCGGGGGAGACAGTTGTTGTCCGTGGGATGAAAAAGCCCATCACGGTCATGCCTGGGCAGAAGACCAAACATTCCACCTCTTTGGTCTGGCAATATTTCTATCCAAATCCGGACAACAACTGTCTTGCCATATGTACCTTATGTAAAGGTGGAATAAGTAGGGGTAGGGACGTTAACCACCTAGGAACATCCTCCCTTATACGGCACCTGCAGCGCGTTCATAATAAGTTACTGTCAAGTTCAGAAACTTTGGCTAAGACCGTAAGCAGTCCAGGGACACCTAAATCCCATTGTCCTGTTGTATCCAAGCACCTGCAAACCACACCGTCAACTCCCTCCTCGTCAATTTCCTCCTTAGTCAGGATCGGAAGTAGTCCTGCAGGCCATGTCACTGGCATGACTGACTCTCCTATCGGGGATTCCTCCGGAGGATCCTGCATTGCTACGCCTCCTGCTGCCGCTGCTGCTGTTGCTGCTGCTGGGAGTCGTTCATCATCCCAGAGAGGAAGTAGGAACACCATTACTTTTACTAAACAATTGACCCTCCAACAGTCCTTAGCGAGGAGGATGAAGTACGACAGCAGTCATCCTGAAGCAAAACGTATAACTGAGGCCTTGACTGCTATGTTGGTGTTAGACGTGCGTCCGGTATCCGCCATTAGTGCAGTGGGATTTAGACAATTGATGGAGGTAGTGTGTCCCCGGTTCCAAATCCCGTCTAGATTCCACTTCACTAGGCAGGCGATACCGAGACTGTACAGAAACATCAGAAAAAGTGTCCTCAGTGTCCTGAAAAATGCCGTTGTTCCCAATGTCCACTTAACCATGGACATGTGAACAAGTGGAACAGGGCAGACTAAGGACTATATGACTGTGACAGCCCACTGGGTAGATGTATCACCTTACGCAGCAACAGCAGCAGCGTCACCAGTCGCAGCATCTCAGAAACGCCAGCTCATTCCAAGGCAGGCTATGCTGTCTATCACCGGTTTCAGTAAGAGGCACACCGCCGACAACCTCTTAGAGAAACTGAGGGAAATCATCGCCGAGTGGCTTACCCCACTTAGACTCTCCTGGGGATTTGTGATATCTGACAACGCCACCAATATTGTGCGGGCATTACATCAGGGCAAATTCCTGCACGTTCCATGTTTTGCTCACACAATAAACTTGGTGGTGCAGAATTTTCTGAAAAGCGACAGGGGCATGCAGGAGACGCTTTGGGTGGCCCGAAAAATTTCTAGCCACTTTCGCCATTCAGCGACTGCGTGCCAAAGACTGGAGCGCCAGCAAACACTCTTGAACCTGCCCCGCCATCACCTGAAGCAAGAGGTTGTGACGTGGTGGAACTCAACCCTCTATATGCTTCAGAGGATGGAGGAGCAGCAAAAGGCCATTCAAGCCTATACATCCACCTATGACATAGGCAAAGGAGGGGGTATGCACCTGACTCAAGTGCAGTGGAGAATGATTTCCGTATTGTGCAAGGTTCTCCAGCCCTTCAAACTTGCCACACGTGAAGTCAGTTCAGACACTGCCAGCTTGAGTCAGGTCATTCCCCTCATCAGGCTTTTGCAGAAGCAGCTGGAGAAAGTGAAGGAGGAGCTAAGACGGAGCGATTCCGCTCAGCATGTGGGACTTGTGGATGAAGCCCTTCATTCGCTTTGCCAGGATTCCAGGGTGGTCAATCTGTTGAAATCAGACCACTACATTTTGGCCACCGTGCTCGATCCTAGGTTTAAAGCCTATGTGGTGTCTCTCTTTCCGGCCGACACAAGCCTGCAGAGGAGCAAAGACCTGCTGGTGAACACAATGTCAGCTGAAGCGGAATGTGACACGTCAACAGCTCCTTCTTAATTTTCTCCCGCAACTGGGGCTACCAGGAAAAAACTTAGGTATCCTAAGCAACCCGCTGGCGGTGATGCAGGGCAGGCAGGACCAAGTTTGGACATCTGGTCCGGACTGAAGGACCTGGCAACAATTTCTGACATGTCTACTGTCACTGCATATGATTCTGTCACCTTTGACAGAATGGTGGAGGATTACATCGGTGACAGCATCCAAGTAGGCATGTCAGACAGTCCGTACCTGTACTGGCAGGAAAAGAGGCAATTTGGAGGCCCCTGTACAAACTGGCTCTATTTTACCTGAGTTGCCCCCCCTCCAGTGTGTACTCCGAAAGAGTGTTTAGTGCAGCCGGGAACCTTGTCAGCGAAAGGCATAGGAGGTTGCTTCCACAGAATATGGAGAAGATGATGTTCATCAAAATGAATTATCAGCTCTTCCAGGGAGACCAGCCTCCAGAACGTACAGAGGGACCTGTGGTGGTGGATTCAAGCGGGGACGAGTTAATACTTTGTGAGGATGAGGATGTACACACTGAAAAGGGTGAGGAATCGGTGGATGAGGAGGATGAGGATGACATCTTGCTTCCGTAGAGCCAGTTTGTGCAGGGACAGATTAATTGCCAGCTTGTTTTGTGGGGGCCCAAACGAACCAATCATTTCAGCCACAGTTGTGTGGCAGACCCTGGCGCTGAAAGATTGGTTTGTTAAAGTGTGCATGTCCTGTTTATACAACATAAGGGTGGGTGGGAGGGCCCAAGGACAATTCCATCTTGCACCTCTTTTTTTTCTTTGCATTATGTACAGTTTTGGGCCTAGTTTTTCAAACTGCCATCCTGTCTGCCACTGCAGTATCACGCCAAGATGGGTCATGTGTTTGTGCCGCCCACTCGTGTCGCTTAGCACAGTCATCCAGCTACTTCGGTGCAACCTTTTGGACATAAAAACACTATTGTGAGGTGTGAGTTGTTCAGAATAGACTGGAAATGAGTGGAAATTAAGGTTATTGAGGTTAATAATAGCATAGGAGCAGAAAAACCTATAAATTCTGTGATTTTAGCTGTTTTTATGCTTTTTTTCAAAAAAATACAGATCCAAAACACAAAACCCAGAACCCAAAACACGGAAGGGTGGTTTTGGCAAAACCAATCCAGATCCAAAACACGAAGAAAGATCCAGATCCAAAACCAAAACACAAAACACGAAAAGTGGCCGGTGCACACCCCTACTAATTACTTGGGTCCAGTGGTGGCCCGGTTAGTTGCTGAGGAAGCCTAGCATCAAATAGTCGCCAGGCTTTCGAAATCAAATTCAGCTTCACAACCATTAAATAGTATAAGCATCACAATGGTTATACTTTTGGCTAAAATGGGTGTAAAGCCTCTGAGGAAGGGGGTGGAGCCTCACAACACCCACATCAATGTCACTGTGGTGGCATGCCATGCACTCTCTGAGATGCTGGGCTGCCCCCTGGCTTCCCGCCTTACTCGGATCTCTCAAATCGATGCAAAACAATAGAGATTAAATCTAGCGGTTCGCAAGCATTTGTCTCTATGATCAATGTAGTATATAAGGGACCACGCGATGGATGCCATTTCACTCCAGCTGAGGAGACTGAACAGGTAGGGTGGGTAGGGTAGGCTGGGAGAGGTGCTGATGCTATCTGCTGTGTCCTGGGCTGGTGACTGCTGATCCATTCTGGTCTCTGGTCACGGTGCTGTCACTGTCACTGTGCTGTCTGCTGATCCATCTGGGCTGTCTGCTGTGTCCTGGGCTGGTGACTGCTGATCCATTCTGGTCTCTGGTCACGCTGCTGTCACTCTGCTGTCTTCTGATCCATCTGGGCTGTTTGCTGTGTCCTGGGCTTGTGCTGTGTCCATCTCTGGGCCAAGTTCTGGACTCCCAAAAAAAAAAAAGTAAAAAAAAAAAAATCAAAGTGTCTTTTATATTTTTCTTTGTGTGTGTGCATGTTAGGCTTAACTGCAGTAGTGCACAAGCTCCAGCTCAACTCAAGTCATGCTTAAAACCCCAAAAAATCTATCAAAGTGTCTTTTATATTTTTCTGTGTGCGCGTGCGTTAGGCTTAACTGCAGTAGTGCACAAGTTCCAGCTCAAATCCAGTCGTGCTAAAAACAAAAAAAAAATCAATCAATCAAAGTGTCTTTTATATTTTTCTGTGTGTGCTTGTGTGTTAGGCTTAACCACAGTAGCGCACAAGATCCAGCCCAACTCCAGTCGTGCTAGAAAACAAAAAAAATGAAAGTGTCTTTTATATTTTTCTGTGTGTATGTGCGTGTTAGCCACACAAGATACAGCAACACAATCTAGTGCTGCCCATCTCCAGTCATCACCAATCTGTGCTCTGGGCCCAAGTTCTGGACCCGAAAAAAAAAAATAGTGTCTTTTGTATATTTTTTTTCTGTGTGCGCACGACTGCACATGTGTGAATTTTGTGACCGTACCTAAGGGAGGGTTAGGGTTAAGGTGGGAAGAGAGGAGGGTTAGATCACTTACCTGCTGCTCTCGGGATTTCCCACTGTCAGGCTCATGCTGTCGGGATTTGAGCAGTTTAGCCGCCGAAATTTCACTACCATTACATTTGTGTAGCATAGATGTCTTAACACTGATTTTTTTTAAATGGAAATATAACCTTCAATGCAATTATAATTAGAGAAGTGAGCTGACCCCCATGTTTTGGTTTGGGTTTTGGACATGGATCTCCCCTGGTTTTGGATCTGGATTGGTTTTGCCAAAACCTCACCTCCGTGTTTTGTTTTCATGTTTTGCTTTTGGATCTGGATTTTTTCTTAAAAAATAAAAAAAACAGCTAAAATCACATAAAATGGGCCTTTTTTGTTCCTACAGTATTAATAACCTCAATAACATTTACTTCCTCTCGTTTCCAGTCAATTTTGACCACCTCACAGCTCTTAATATTAATTTGTTCATCTACTTTAGGCCCAAAATATGCACCAAGATAGCTGGCTGACTAAGCTAAGCTGCAGCAGTGGGTGGCACAAACACATGGCAGTTCAACTTCAAACATGGCACATCAGGAAATACTTTTATTATTCTAGAGAGGCCTGAGGGAGTTGGACTATGTATGTTGTTGAAGGTAGGGCAGGGACAGGAAGGGTTGATTGGTAAAAAATTTAATTTTGTTTATTGATTCAAAAGAAAATTTATGAGGGAGAAGGGGAGGGGAGGAGGCATTTACAAAAAAATGTGATACAGTACATTTACATCAGTCCTTGCCAAAGAAGAATCCTTGAGCATGGCTGCTGCCGCTGGGAGTTGATTTTCTCATCCCAGAAGGAGACAAGGAAGAATGCTTTCCAAAAAAAAATAAACAATTGACTTAAATAATGCTTTGCAAATCTTCTATAAAGGCATTTCCCAACCTGTACAGGGACATAAAAAAACATAGTTAGTTAGCGGCCTTCAAACTGCTGTTGTTCCCACTGTCCACTTAACCATATGAGATATGTGAAGAAGCAGAACAGAGCAGCAAATGCAACATTTCAGATTTAAGGTTTAAGTCTTACATTGTGTCTTTCTTGGGAATTCTTTCTTGAGCGCCATGCCTGCTTGCTGGGAGTGGATTTTTTCAATCCCAGAAGGGGCCAGGAAGCATGCTTTCCAAAAATAAATAAACAGTTAACTTAAATAACCCTTTGCAAACCTTTTGTTATGTAATGGAATTTTCCAACCTGCACAGGGACATTAAAAAAACAGAGTTAGTTAGTGGCCTTCATATTGCCATTGTTCCCACTGTCCACTTCTTAGATATGTGAATATGTTAGAATGTAGAAAGCCAAAAATTGGGTGGACCACACGTGGCTGATTGATCAACCATGGCAACTGGATTAGTGTCATAAGGAAGAGGAGGCTGCAAACTGTGAGTCATGTTTTGAGTTGACCATATGGGGTATGTTACTGTTAAGGGATCAGGCTGGTTATCAGTGAACACATTATTATAGCTGTTGTTATTTTGGGTTGCCATCTCCTGAAGTGTGTTTACCAACAGACAGAGACTACCTACCTATCAGCTCAGGCATAGACACTTCCTGTGAAACAGAGCTCTGTTCTCTGGAGGGAAGCCAAATAGGTGGGAGCCCCTGTTCCAACATCTGAAGCTCTTATCTCTCCACATCATCTATTATAGATGAAAAAAATTTCATTGGGGACATCTAGCTCCTCTTTCTGTACCCTGCTCACCCTTTTTTGGACAGGAAGTCCAGGATGGATGGTTTGGAAGAAGAAGGCCTAGCAACAGATGTGGATAGTCATTATCAAGACCTGGTATCCCCAGTGGGTGTAGTCTGGGATGTATTGGTTGGCATGCAGGCAGTGGAATAACAAAGGCCTCCATGTGTCTGTGCTTACTATTCCGTATTTCAGTTTGTGATTCAGGTAGGAATAAAGTCGGTTACAGAACACAGTGACAGAATCACTGGATGTCTTAGTGCATTCAGGCAAAATATGATCCATGAATTCCAAGACAGATTCCAGACATATGAATCCTTTGCTTGTAATAATCTTTGGTTATTCCTGGCAAAGATGGGTGTTATAGCCAGACACTTTGAAAGCTGTAACTTTGAACTGCTTTATAGAAAACATGTGAATGAAACCTTTCCACACTGCAGAACATGACGGAGAAATCCCTTGAAGCTTAGCACCTAGAGCATCTTTTTTCATGTTCTCTGAGGCCTCTCCTGACTTTTGTTAATGTTTTTGAATAGAATTTAGGATGTCTACTCTATATGGGTTTGTAAATAAATATAGGCTTTAGTCTTTTAGATAATATAACTTTATAAGCTGTTAGGATAACATTTCTGCTATGTTTAAGATGAAAAAAACAACTTTTTGTAACCCAATATCTTAAAAAAAGTGTTCATTGCAATATTCATGCAGCCCCTTGACAGACAGCAGCACAGCACCCCTGTGCAGCTACAACGATGACAGGTGTAGCTAAAATGCACCCAATAAAAATTGTTTACTTTTTATTTTGGGCAGCAGCCCCTCGACAGACAGGAGCACAGCACCCATGCGCACCTACGCCGATGACAGTGACAGCCAGGTATGGCTGACACGCACACAATAAAAATTGTTTATTTATTATTTTGGGCAGCAGCCACTTGACAGACAGGAGCACAGCACCCCTGAGCACCTATGCCAATGACAGTGACAGCCAGGTGTGGCTGACACGCACACAAAAAAAATTTGACAAAAAAAGGACAATTTATTTAATTTTTTTTATGCTCCAAGACTTGGCCCCGGAGAGCCGATTGATCATGACTGGAGTCAGGCAGCACTAGGTTGCAAGTTGCGTTACTTGCTGGATACACGCACACACACAGACAGTTAAAGTTAAAGATAAAAAAAAAGACAATTTCTATTATTTTTTTTTATGCTCCAGAACTTGGGTCCAGAGCACCGATTGATCACGACTGGAGTCGGGCAGCACTAGGTTGCAAGTTGCATTGCTGGCTGGATACACGCACACACACAGACAGTTAAAGTTAAAGATAAAAAAGACAATTGATTTTTATTTTTTTCAGCTCCAGAACTTGAGCCCAGAGCACAGATTGATCATGACTGGAGTTGGGCAGCACTAGGTTGCGTTGCCGACTTACTAAATCTTGTGTGGCTAAGCCTAACATGCATAGACACACAGACAAGAATTAGAAAAAAGACAAATGATTTGAATTTTTTTATGCTCCAGAACTTGGGCCCAGAGCACAGATTGACAATGACTGGAGTTGGGCAGCACTAGGTTGCAACTTGCATTGCTGGATGGATCTTGTGCGGTACTGTGGTTAAGCCTAACATGCACACACACACACACACACACAGACACAGAAAAATATAAAAGACACTGATTGATTTTTTTATTGACCATATATATTTTTTTTAGGCCAGAACTTGGGCCAAGATGGACACAGCACCAGCCCAGATGTATCTGCAGTTCTGCACCAGGCCAGATGGATACAGCAGACAGCAAAGCACCAGCCCAGAATGGATCAGCAGCACCAGCCCAGGTCACAGCAGACAGCACAGACATCCCAGATGGATCAGCAACAGCCCAGATGGACACAGCAGACAGCACAGTGACAGCACCAGCCAGGCCAGAATGGATGAGCACCAGCCCAGAACACAGCAGACAGCACCAGCACCTCACCCAGCCCTACACTACCCACCATCCCTGTTCAGTCTCCACAGCTGGAGTGAAATGGCATCTGTCATGTGATCCCTTATATACTACATTGATCATAGAGACGAAAGCTCACGAACCGCGAGATTTCAGACTTTATAGTTTTGCCTCGGTTTGAGATCCATGTCAGGCGGGAAAAATCAAGTCTGCTTGGATCCGACTCGGATCTGCTAAATTCGGGTGGGCTCAGATCTCTGAAATCCAATCCCGCTCATCTCTAATTATAATAGTGTTATACTTAAGCATTCGTATTTATTTTTTTAAATATTATGTATTGATGTACATCCTAGCCTTCCCCTATGTGGGCTGGGATTTTCTTTTCTTGTCTAAAGTTGAAGTAGGAATGTAGCAGTGTAGAGAGAAATTAAGCTGCCCCTTCATCAATATAAGCTAACAGGAGTTAGTTAAGCTTAAAAAATTGGTACATTCAGCAAATACTCAGTCCAATAAGTATTTAGCATGCAGTATTCTTCATTGCAATCATAGTCCAACAATTCTCCCCAGACTCCAAAAATGTTCCCTTCCAATTCTCTGCTTCCCTTCTGACCTTCTGATTCTGATTTTATACAGCTTGAACCATGTTTTACCTAGGTTTTATTCCTTGTCTGATCTGCTGTCAGACACATTCTATACATTAACTTAGTCCTCTGTACTGTTAATGTTCATGTAGTTTTCTCTTCTGTGGGCAGGTCTGCAGGTATCCATTACACCTACGAGTCTGTCATCTCTCTCTGCCTTATTACACCATTTTACTCTGTTAACATCATATAAGTTCAATGTGTCTTGGGCTGTCATTCCCAATCATTTCAGAGATTCCATTTCATTCATACCAATTCCCTACGTCCCATTGTTTCTTGTCTTGAGTTAATAGCATTACTTGTCCATATTTTCCAGCATAAAAACATGTCCTCTGTGCATAGGGGAATTTGACACTGTCTTGTTTTTAATTTCACTGTCTTTCCTTATGTCTTCACTTTTTTAAACTCTTGTAACCCTGACAAGCTGTCACTTTCCTATTTTATATTCTGTTTTCTCCTCTCTTTGCCTTTTTTGTTCCCTCAACCCACTAAATTATGTGTACTGCATAGACTTCATTCAATCTAGAATTAAACATATGTATTAACCTGCTTTTTGATTTGAACTTGCTTTGGTCAAATTCAGTTCTCCATTTCCTGTACCAATCCCTCAAATATTCAACATATTCACTGTGAATTTTTACTATCCAAAATCTTCTACACTTACTACAGTAGACACAGCATTCCCATAAACTGCTCATTTTCACTATTTTCATTTAGCAAAGCACTCCTACTTAAAGCACAGGACTGTCAGCGCTCTAACATTTCCCACCCTTACTGTATGTGAAAATTTCAAAATATTACTATGCATAAAATGGATAACAATTTCTCAATCCCCTTTTTACCTTCTAGTTTTAATTAATCACATATGTTATTATACTGTATTTTTGGAAAATTATGTTTGTAACATTTATGTTCTCAGTATCCTCACCCAGAAGGCTTGGAGCCTGGGCCCTGGGGAAAGGAGATAGCAAGGGATGGGGGGCTTGTATATATGTCTTTCTCATTCACTAGCACCGCATGTTGATGAGACCTGACCAAAGGTGCAAATTCTAACTTAACGAGTGGTGTTCGCCAATGACCCCTCCAATTGGGATTTGTGCTTAGCTGCCCCGGCAAGAAGGTTGCGGCCCTTTGGTTAGGTATCTGGTACTAGTGGTAAAGAATCAAAAACATGAGACACAGGAGGGATGCTGTGAGAGTTTAAAAGTTCTGATACTCAGGGAGCATAACAGTCATAGGTAGTGAACAAGTGTACTGGGATCCAGAAGCAGATATCAGTTAAAGTTGCACTGGTGATCCAGATTCAGATGAATGAAAAAAGATCTCTGGCGACCCGGACATGGGTTAGTACATGCACTAGGGATCCAGACGCAGATAGAGCTCTAATCAAAAGCACTGGTCTCCAATACAGGGTGGTGTATATAGTAGCCACAAGCAGAGACAGACTGGAACAAATGAAAAAAAAAATCGAGAGGACATATGACACACTCAAAACTCAGGACTTGGGTAACACTGGAAGACACACTGGAGGATACTGCGAATAAACTCAGCACAGACCAATGTGGAGCGTGGAATGAAACCATAATGAAGCAACACTGAAGTAGCAAAGTTGTACAGGCAACTTCCTGTTACATGGAGCCCTGCTAAATACCCAATGGTAGCAGTCCATTGGAGGACCACGTCAGCTGGCAGCTGATGATGCTACCACAGGACAAAGGTAGTCAGGTGATATGGACTGTCATGGCTGTGTCCATGACGGCAACCACAGGAACCAAGTAACAGTGCAACCCAAGAAAATCCTAGCTGACCCAAGGAGTAATACTCAGTGCGTCACTCGCTGCTGCACCTGATGTCTGAATGCCTGGGGGATCAGGGAAAGCCTGTACTATGGCAAGTAATGGTTGATCCTGGGCCACAACCTGACAATTCCCCCTCCTTTCAGGGTGGACTCTGGACACCTAGAAGGTTTACTAGGAAATTTCCTATGAAAGGCATGAATAGGTTGTGGCACATGGACATCAGAAGCCTTGATCCATGCCCGTTCTTCAGGACCACAGCCCTTCCAATCAATCAAATATTGCAGAAGGCCCAGTCGGAATCTGGAATCAAGAATCCTTTCCACTTTGAATTGAACACTTGTTGAGTTTGAACTTGAGGTGCCTTGGCTGGAGAGAATTGGAATTAATTAAGAACTAATGGTTGCAGTAAGGAAATATGAAAGGTACTTGATATTCTTAATTGAGGAGGAAGTTCAAGTTTGTAAACCACCAGATTAATGATTTTCAGAATGCGGTATGGTCTGATGAATCATGGGGCAAATTTCTTACTCGGAACTTTAAGATGCATGTTCATAGTAGAAAGCTGGACCCTATCTCCAACTCTTAAGAGAGGAACAGCAAGATGTTTACGGTCTGCAAATCTTTTGTAATTGCAGGAAATTTGGAGTGGATGTTCTTCCATACATCAGAAAGGGATTCGACCAGATTACTAACAGCAGGTACCTCTATGGGAGGAAGGTCCTGAAATTCCAAAACTCGAGCATGTCTTCCAAAAATAGCAAAAAATGGGGTGGAACCTGTGGAAATGTGGTATCTAAAGTTAAGGGCAAACTCCACCAAAGGCAACAGATCAAACCAGTCATCTTGAGAGGAGGACACGAAAAGCATAATGAAAGTTTCCAGGTATTGATTGATCTTCTCTGTTTGCCCATTAGTCTGTGGGTGATCAGCAGATGAAAATGTTAGCTTAATTCCACAAGTAGAACACAAGGACCTGCAGAATTTGGCCACAAACTGTATGCCTCAATCTGATGTGATTTCCTTGGGTAGGCTATCTGGACAAAAGATGTCACAAACAATGATCTTAGCTAGTTGCGGGCTGAAGGTAGACCCTCTATGGGTACAAAATGTGCCGACTTCAAAAATCAGTCCACTGCTACCCATATAGTATTATGACCTTTAAAACTTGGCAAATCCAAGATGAAATCCATCGAGAGATGGGTTCAGGGAGATCTAGGGATGGGTAATGGACAGAAAGGACCAACAGTTTTGCTGCATGCTGACTTCTGCTGAGTGCACTTGGGACAGGAGATGATGAAGCTTTGGACATCCTCTTTCATGGTGGGCCACCAATAGGAGCATTGCAGAAACTTGAAAGTTTTAAGTATGGCAGAATGGCCAGCAAACAAGGAAGCATAAGCCCAATTTAATAATTTCTTACGCAACTGTGGAGCTACAAAGATTTTGCCAGAAGGAGTTAAAACTTGCGTATGAGCAAAAACCATGGGGTTAAGAATTGGACGAGTAGGAGGTGGTTCTTCCTCTTCATGTATGGGTAGGAAAGATTGGGAGAGAGTATCAGCTTTTCAATTTTGGATGCCCAGACGAAAATGTACTTTAAAATCAAATCTGGTAAAAAAAAGAGACCATCGAGCTTGCTAAGAATTCAGTCTTGACATATAGGAGCTTTTTCTGGTCCATAATAATGGTAACAGGGAACCTGGCCCCTTCCAAAAGGTATGTCCACTCTTCCAAAGCCAACTTCATAGCAAGCAGCTCCTGATCCCCAATGGTATAGTTCATTTCTGCTGGAGAAAATTTTTGAGAAAAATAGCAACAAGGATGAGTCTTACCATCCTCAGCCACTTGAGACAATACAGCTCCTACTCTCATGGAGGAGGCATCCACTTCCAAAGTAAATGGTTTTTCTAAGCATGGTTGTTGAATATGGGAGCAGTGGAAAAAGCTTGTTTTAAAATCGAGAAAGCAGCTTCCACAGTACGGGACCAAAGGGAAGGATTAGCCCCTTTTCTTGTGAGGGCAGTAATGGGAGCAACAATAATGTAGAAGTTGTGTATGAATCTCTAGTAATAATTGGAGAAACAAAGAAAACATTGGATAGCTTTCAAAGAATTTGTCCGAAGCCAATCTCAAATTGCTCTCAGGATCCATTTGTAGGGTATCCCCAGAAATGATGTGACCAAGGAAAGGGACAGAAGACCAATCAACAAACACTTGGGAATTTCCCCAAACAAATGGTGAGCTCAAAGCCAAGAGAGCACTTCTCTGACATGTAGATGATGGGTCTGGATGTTCTTGGAGAAAATTAGGATATCATCTAGGTAGACTACCATGAAACTGTAGACAATATCCGTTGCACAACCCACAGGGCGTCCACAAGTACTCGTAGTGGCCATCTCGCATATTGAAGGTGGTCTTCCATTTTTCACCACTAGGTATACGGATTAGGTTGTACATACCATGGAAGGCCAGTTGGGGAAAAATGGAAGCACCCCGCACCTTGCCAAAAATTTTCGGAATCAGTGGTAGCGGATACCTATTCTTGATAGTTATCTCGTTAAGACCATGGTAATCGATACAGGTTTTAAGACCCGTCTTTCTTCTCCACAAAAAAAAACCCAACTCCAGTGGGAGAGGATGATGGTCTGATAAACTCCTTGACCAGATTTTCCTTTATGTAGTCAGACATGGCCGCAGTCTCCGGGACTGACAGCGGGTATATACATCCTTGAGGAGGTGTCTTCCCTGGAACTAGGGATGTGCACCGACCCCTGTCTTTTGGTTTTAGATCTTTATCACCTTCAAGGTTTTGTATCTTGATTTGATTTTGAAAAACCACCCTCAAGTGTTTTGGTTTTGGTTTTGGATCTGGAATTTAAAAAAAAAGATTTAAAAACAACTAAAATCATGTAATTTATACAATACAAAACCCGAAATTCGGATCTAAAATCTAAATTCCAAACCGCAGAAATATCAGAACCACGATCCGGATTTTCCTGGATCTCCTCAGGAGATTAGAACCGCAATTCGGATTTACCCGGATTTTCAAAATTCAGGTGGATTCAGATTTCTGGAGAACCGTACCGCACATCTCTATGAGGAACAATGTCAATACCGCAATGCCAAGGCCAGTGGGGGGGCATCTTATCTACAAACTGTTCACAAAAGACATCACTAAGGTTCTGGCAGATGAGAGTTGGAAGTAACAGAATAATTAGTTGATTCAGACAGAACTTTGGGAGCAGAAGCCTTGGAAGAAAACTGTTGAATTCAAATTGGCAGTACTTGAGAGAGACTCCTCTGAAAACAACCTGAGCCCCAGGCCAACACATGTATGGAAGCGCAATCCATCATGGGATTATGGGTTTGAATCAATGGCAGACCCAACACCAGGGCATGCAAGTTCTTCAGTAAGACCAGTAACTCAATGTCCTGTTGATGAAGCACTCCTACCCAGAGAGAGAATTGAAAAGAAATTTAAGTCATAGCATCTCCCAGAATGGAGCCAATGAGTGAGAAAGGGGTCGTACTGGAATATTTAATTCCTGGACTAAAGACTCAGAGATAAAATTCCCTGTTGCTCCAAAATCCACAAGAGCCTCCACACTTTAGACTTGAGTCTGGAAATAAATTTCTACAGCCATCAGACTATCCTTTACTTGTGAGGGCGTGGTTGCTACACCCAGCTGGATACTACCGGTTCCAGTTAGGGACTTTCATTTCCTGACAGAAGAGGACAAGCACTAATGATATATCTAGGGGTAGCACAATATAGACAGCGCTTATTCTGGAAACATTGGGAACGTTCAGTAAAGATTAAGCAGGATCTATTAAGCTGCATCGATTCTTCTTTCGAGGAAGAAGGGAAAGAGGAAGATTGACTTGGCATAGGATGATCCTTAAAATGTTCCTCACATCCTATGGTAGCAAAACGTTTGCTATGGTGGAGATCAATTTTAATTCATAGTGAAGTTAATTCCGCAAGAGACTCAGGGCTTGATTCAGACCCGGTCGCTAAGCTGCGAATGCTCGCTAGGGGCAATAATCGCACATCTGTAAAAGTACGCATGCATGAACCAGTCACTGTGGCTCAGAATCGTGCACTCGTAGTACACAGACTGGACACTACTTTGAGTGACAGTGCCATTTGACAGGGGAAGGTGCTTGTGAATGGGTGGAGTGGATTTGTGAATGCAGGCGTGTCTGAGCATCAAAACGGAGTTTAATGGGTGTACATAATTAGTAATGTAGCATCATTGTACATGTCACTTGTTTGTTTGTTTTTTGCCTGAACTGATCGCAGTGCTTGCGGTGGGGTAGGGGCTACCTCAAGTACTGCATGCAGCTCCGATGGGTTTCAATGTTCACAATTAATCACACACTTCCTGGAGATGACATGTGCTAAGAGAGAGAGGTGGGCGGCTTTATACTCCTACATATGGTTACTGCTGTCACCCTCTAAAACATACACGGCATCCTTAAGCCAGACAGTACAATCGAGGGATTTGCATACCTGGCCCCTTTTGTCACCGAGCGACCGCAACTTAGCGACCAGGTCTGAATCAGTCCCTCAGGTAGATCTCGAGAGGCCAACTTGTCTTTCAATATCTCAGATAATCTATGAAGGAATGCTGCCTGGAAAGATTCATCATTCTATTTTAGCTCAGCTGCAATAGTCTGGAATTGGACAATGTGCTGACCCACAGTACGTGTCCCTTGGTGGACTTGAAGGAAGTTGGAAGAGGCCAAAGTAGATCAACTTGGCTCATCAAAGATCCTTTTGAAGGCACTGATGTAGTCGACATAATTAGAAATGAGGGGATCAGCTCATTCTCATAGTGGAGACACCCAGTCCAAGGCAGTTCCAGAGAGCAGAGAAAAAACATATGCCACCTTAGACCTCTGAGTGGGAAAATTTTGGGCAAGTACTTGAAATGGATCTTGCACTAGTTAATAAAACCCCGAAAACACTTTGGATTCCCATCAAAACGTTCAGGTGTAGACAACTGCATGTGAGACTTTTGCTAACCCCCTACAAGTGGTGGGTTAGTAGGAGGGGATATGAAAGGAGCTGGAAGCAGAGTAAAAAGAATATACTGAAAGGTGAGTAGTTGGGTAGAGAGCTCTTGTAGATACTGAGCCACCTGCTGTTGTGTGGCCTCCTCATTCTCCATATGGGATGTGATGTCTTGCAGAGCCTCTGTACCTCAGGAACCCGAAGCTTCCATTTTGCCTGTACAAACTGTCATGCTTACGTTCTTGGGATCCTCAGATGGAGGGCTTGGAGCCTGGGCCTTGGGGAGAGGAAATAGCAGGAGACAGAGGGCTTGTAGATATGTCTTCCTCATCCACGAGACCTGACCTAAGGCATGGAGTCTACCTTTCCTGGAGGTGTTTGACAAGCAGGTCGCGGTCCTTTGGTCAGGTACCCGCTACTAGTGGGAAAGAATCAACAATACAGGAAGACACAGGAGGGGTGCTGGGAGAGTATTGTAGCTCTGATACTCAGGGAGTGTCACAGGTAGTGAACAAGTGTACGGGGATCCAGAAGCAGATATCAGTTAAAGGTGCACTGGGGATCCAGATGCAGATCTCAGTAACAAAGGTACTGGAGATCCAGATGTAAATATCAGTAATAGATGCATAGTGGATCCAGACAAAGATATCAGTATTGATGCACTGAGGATCCAGATGCAGATGAATGAAATAAGATCTCTGGGGACCTGGACACAGGTTAGTAATTGCACTAGGGATCCAGACACAGACAAAGCTCTAATCAAAAGCGCTGGTCTCCAATACAGGGTGGTGTATATAGTAGCCACAAGCAGAGAGAGACTGGAACAAAAAAATAAATAAGGTCGAGAGGAGATATGACACACTCGGAATTCAGGACGTGGGCAACACTTGAAGAAACACTGCAGGATACTGTGAATAAACTCAGCACAGACCAACGTGGAGCCTGGAATGAAACCACAAAGAAGCAGCACTGAAGTAGCAAAGTTGTACAGGCAACTTCCTGTTATATGGAGCCTGGCTAAATACCCAATGGTAGCAGTCCATTGGAGGACAACGTCAGCTTGCAGCTAACTATGCTACCACAGGACAAAGGTAGTCAGGTGATATGGACTGTCATGGCTGTGTCCATGACGGCAACCACAGGAACCAAGTAGCAGCACAACCCAAGAATGTCCTAGCAGACCCTAGGAATAATCCTCAGTGCATCACTTGCCACTGCACCTGATGTCTGATCTCATGGAGGATCAGGAGAATCTGGCACTGTGGCGAGTAATGACCAATCCCAGGCCACAACCTGACAATATTCACTTAATCAAACAAATATGAAATCACTAAACTCTCTGCTTTCCCAGCTGCCACACTAGAAGATTGTGCACTCTACTTGACATAAACCTTGAGAAACAAAAAACACTTACAGTATGTGGACACTATACATATAATTTATTGATTCCTACCTATCTATACCTTCTAACAATCGATTCCTGCCTATACTTTCTAAACAATATTCTTTCCTATACCTTCTAAAATTGTCGATATTCAGTGTAATGGGTCGCACAAGAAATAAATGCTTTCAGACTTTGAATGTGGTTCCAAAGCACAAAAAGAGATTATTCAATATAAAAACAGATTGTTACACACTGTGATCTAAATACAATTAGTGCAAGTAAATCATACAGCCCCAAGGGACAGTTGTTATATACACACGTGCTCTGGGCCCAGATACCAGCATCAGCATTAGAAACCTCCGTCAACAGCACAGCAAGAAGACTCAAGAATGGGGTCAGAGAGCGCACATATATACTCTTGCAGGGATAGGCAATTCAATAGACAAGTTTGACATGATCCCATTGGTTCTTCTTAAAGGTGCTTTTGTTACAGGATAGTTCATAGGTCAATTCAAATAGACACAAACAGTCTCCAACCGCCCTTTGTGACCTTTTTTCCGCTGCATGCTAATCTAAGCTGCTAACATTACAGAGTACATTTTAATGTTTCAACTCTCTATAGTCCATAGTTTGCAGACGCATGTTCCGATCTTCTCATCGATGATACCTGAAATCTGTTGAGACACAGTGGATTAGTACAACACCAAACACGGTCTGTTTACCATGTACTAAACCTTAGATATCAAATAATCTTTATTTCACAACATTAATAATTACTGACTAAACCTTGAATATTACACTTTAATACTAGGGAACCTTTCATGTATGTATGCAGTGTGTAAGTATTGGGGAATAGGGAAAAGACGCTTGTTAGCGCTGTGCGACTATGTGTTTTGTGGAGTACATTATGGTACGTGTTATGCAGGGATAATCATTTTATATGTTTTAGTGACTGTCTGTATTTACATGGTGAGGACTTTTAACTTCTTTCTATTGCATGGGAATCGCACAATGCTAAATAATAGCATCGCCATATGTACTTATAATGGCGAGTTTCACTAAAATGGCACTGGGCGGCCAGTCGCAAAATTGCATCTCATTACCATTCGCAAAATGGCGTCATGCAGATCTAATTTTAAAACGATCCTGTCTCCGCCAATTATCCGACTTCGACAGTCCACCCTTTGATAGCAAACAACATGCTATCATACTCTGATTTTAAAATTAATTTAGGCTTACATTATGACATATCATTTAATGTTATATTATGGGATGGCACAAGGTGGTTCTTAATCCATCAATAATGTGTCTCCTTGAGGGCACATAAAACTACCCCTATACGCACACCTCAGATCTTGGGAGATCATGGGAAAGATGTGGGGATGCACCAATCCTATAAAGGAAGTCTTGAGGGGGAATAGGGACTTACATTATTTAAGATGTTTTAAAATAACATTTTAATAACACATGTTATGCTTGTCTAAATCTAATACATTATACGATGATACCCTCTAGTTCAGGGTTGTAATGCAGTTCTACATTTACCTCAGAAGTCATACTGTTACCACTGACCACCATCATGATTTAATTCCTTTGATTCACCTTATCTCTACATTTTCCACATGTCAACACAATAGGAACACAACTGACACATATGCCAGTTACTATGATGACACCCAGTATAAGGATCAGGAGTTTACCTATGCTCGCAATCATTTCCTGGACCCACTCTCCTAGACCTGAGAACCATTTCACTGGGTTCAACCATAAAACCCATCCTCTACCTCCTCCTCTACTCCAGCCACTGAAGCATTATGGCTCTTTCAAAATTCCCATTTTAGCTGCATAATTGCATCCATCTTCCGGTCTATCACCTCCTTGGGATCACTGCTATCGTTTGTAATGTAAGTGCAACACTTTACTCCAAATTGGGTGGCCAAAGTTACGCAATACCCTCCAGTGACAGCTGTTGAATAATTTAACACTAGTCTGTGTTGCACCAGTTCTTTCTTGTACGCTTGCAACTCCCTACCTGTATACCTGAATGTGTCATCATACATCTCGGTGATATCTATTAATTTAGCAATATCTTGGATATATCTAAAATTTTGTGTACCCTGAGCAATCCTGGTGGGATCCAATGCTACAAAAACTTGAAAACCAGTTGTCTCACTAATTAACTGTGTGGCTTTATGCACATCACCAGGTATAATATTTCTTTTGTCTCTGTGTTCATACTGTGTGTGAAGATATGGTGATGGTGTGTCTTTATGAATACCAATCATTTCACCATGTGTGAGGGTCATAACTTCTGGAATTACTCTTCCCAAATAACACAAACCTTCGGAACTTGGAGAGAGCCACTTATATGCTTTCCTGCCACATATAAAATATACATCATCGGGAAGAACATAACTAATAGTAAACATCATTATCATCATGCACATTTCCATGGCATGTTCTCCCATTTGACTCATACATGTTTCGGGTTGTAATATCTTGGCACAATACCCTTCTGGTACCCTACCAATCATTTCTTTGGTGGGACACAGAGTATATTTATACTGGAAGTGTCTGCCACTTGACCTAATTGTGCATAACAGTTCATAATTCAAAGGCTCATGATCAGCTCTTAGTGAGAAGGTCTTCATTTGATTATTCGCAGTCACCTCCCAACTCCCTGGTTCAATGGAGTTGGTGATATTTAAACATAAAAGTGATTTATCTACTTGGTACTGATGAAGTTTAAAATGGGGTGGTTTGGTATTAAGAAATTTTCCGTCTAGTGCATGCCCTCTTTGTGATTCTATAATTTCAGAGACATTTAATGAGAATGGCACTAATCCTACATTATGCTGTCCTTGGGGAACGTGAGAACACACCCAACAATCGGTTTGGCTTAAAATTTTGCCCACCATGGTGTGATAGTCCTCTAAAGAATACCCACTCCAATACTGATTATACTTAGGTTGACACTGTTAGATGCAATTCTCATCAATTACGGACCCACAGAACTCACACATACAATAATCCTCAGACGATAGACCTTTACACTGTCTCCGAGTATCCAAAATAGTAGATCTCTTAACAATTAATGTACTAAGATTGGTCAAACACTCCCCTGATTGGCATAGCACTCCTCCTCTCGACTCCACTCCATCAACACTGCCATTAGCTTCCATCTCCTCTATCGGTCCCCTGTTACAGAAACCAGAAATCCCTGAACAAACCAGGATGATGGAAACTCTGGAAGAGAATACAAAAATTAACACAGCAGACCAGTCCATTGCCATAGCAAGGACCTGCAAATTTCTTTAGTTCAGATATCTCACTGCAACCTTCTAACCCTCCCGAAACAAGCTCACGATCGACAGGTCCACGTTATCAGACTCGCCTCCACCTTGTTTTTCCACCGGTTGGTTGACCTTCTTGCAGTGAGTGGAATGGACCCAGGTATCTCTCTCGGCCACCTTCAAAGATGTGGTACTCGTCAGCAACACCTGATACAGACCTTCCCAATGATCAGTCAAACAACCTGAATGCAAGAAATTTCTGATCATAACATATTCTCCAGGTTCAACATCATGACAATTCATTTCAGGCATATCATGGGACAACAATTTCAGTTTCTGCTGCTGCTGTTTTAACTGTTTACTCATTGATATAAGATACCATACAGTTACCTCGTTGTTACCTTTCAAATCTTCCTGCGGACTTATAATCAAATGAGGTTGTCTACCAAAGAGTATTTCAAAGGGGGACAGATTTAGAGGGGGTCTAGGAGTGGTACTTATGCTATGTAGGACCAATGGTAATGCTTCTGGCCATCCTAGTGCAGTCTCTGCCATGATCTTACTTAATTTATTTGTAATAGTACCGTTCTTCCTCTCTACCTTGGCACTGGCTTGTGGTCGTTAGAGGGTATGCAGTCGACTATTAATACCCAACAGTTTACACATATTTTGAAAAACATCACCTGTGAAATCACCCCTGTCACTCTCGATAATTTTAGGGATACCGTATCTGCACACAAACTCCTGAACAATATTCTTGGCAGTAAACGCAGCAGTATTAGTGGCAGCTGGGTATGCCTCAACCCAATTGGAAAACACGTCAGTGCACACTAATACATACTTGAGATTCCTGCAGGGTGGTAATTGGATGAAATCATTTTGTATTACCTGGAAAAGTCCATCAGTCAGAGGAATGTGAGATGGTTCGGTAGGGATCGTTTTCCCAATGTTTTTCCGCAAGCAGGTCAGACAGGAAATTGCTCTCTTTTCCACATGAGAAGAAAAACCCGGTGCGCACCAGAATGCTCTCACCAATTTGCACATACCTTGCTTTCCCAAATGAGTCAGACCATGCGCTGCCTCAGCCAGGCTGGGGTAGTATGCCTTGGGAGCCACTAGCTTATCTTTTCCATCCCTCCAGAGTCCAGAGGACTCTTGCCCCCATCCCTTGGACCTCCAGACTGACTTTTCCTGGATAGAACACAAATTTTGCATCTCAATTAATTTCAGCATATCAATTGTTTGAAAAGTCATGATTTGTTCAATTGGTACATTCATTTTTAATCCTGCTGCCCATTTTGCAGCTTCATGTGCCCTGTTGTTGCCCAGTGACACTGGATCATACTCACATGCATGGGCTTTACACTTAATTACTGCCACTGCCTTTGGCAATTGGATTGCTGTTAATAGTCCTTTTATATGTTTGGAATGTGCAATTGGTGTGCCTGCTGCTGTCATAAATTTTCTCAGATGCCATAAAGCACCAAAATCATGTACTACCCCAAAGGCATACCTAGAGTCAGTGTAGATATTAGCAGATTTACCTTTTGCTAATTCACACGCTCTCTTTAGTGAAACCAGTTCCACCACTTGGGCCGAATGTGGTGGTCCTAAAGGTTCAGCTTCTATAGCGTCCTCGTCATTTACCACAGCATAACCTGTACATAACTCTCCAGTGTCAGTTTGTCTATGACAACTCCCATCCATGTAAAATGTCACATCTACATTTTCTAAAGGTGTATCCCGTATGACAGGTCTTGCAGTAAAGGTTTGATTCAGATATTACATACAATCATGTACATCAATATGCCTGCAGAACTCACCTGTTGCCAGTGGCTCACCTCTCTCTACCCTTTGTGCATCATGTTGCACATATGGTAAATACGTAGCTGGATTTAATGTACTGCACTTTTGATGGTGATGTTTGCAGGTGCTATTAAGGCTAGTTCCCATTTTGTGAACCTAGCTGAGGAGACATGTCTGGTTTGGGCTGAGTTTAGCAAATGAGATACAGCATGGGGAGTATAGACAATCATATCATGGCCTAGTACCACATCCTCACTCTTACTGACCAATAGAGCAGTTGCTGCTACACTTCTTAAACATGTGATCTTGCCACAGTGTCCAATTGTACACTGTACTATGCTACGGGCCTACTGGCATCACCATGTTTTTGTGTGAGGACACCTACTGCACAACCATCGGCTTCCATACAATACAAATCAAAAGGTTTTTCATAATCAGGTATTCCCAATGCAGGTGGTTTTGTCAGACTATCCTTAAGAATAAGGAAAGCCTGCTCTGATTCCTCTATGTGTATGACACAATTGGGCTTTGAGGAAGAGACTAAGTCCTGTAATGGCAAAGCCAAAATAGAAAAACCTGGGATCCACATTCTGCAGTATCCACACATTCCCAAGAAGGTACAAATTTGCTGTTGATTCTATGGCAGTGTCATGTTCTGTATGGCCTGGATTCTGTCATTTGTGAGATGTCATAACCCCTGGGTTAGGCAGTGTCCCAAATATTTAACCCTGGACTGGCATGGCTGTAGTTCATCCTTAGCAACCTTGTGTCCTGTTTGTGAGAGATGAAGCAACAAAAGTTTAGTATCATTTAAACATGACATAAACGAATCAGAACATAACAATAAATTGTCCACATATTGTATTAGAACAGATCCATTGGCAGGTTGAAAAGATTTTAAACAGTCCTGTAAGGGCTGGGAGAAGATACTGGGGCTATCTATGAAACCCTGGAGCAATCGTGTCCATGTGTATTGTACACCCCTGTAAGTAAAGGCGAGTAGGTACTGACAGTCAGGATGAAGAGGTACAGAGAAGCAGAACAGAGGTCAATGACAGTGAAATGGTTGCATTGGGTGGGATCTGCATAAGAATGACAGCTGGATTTGGCACTACCGGAAATTGGCTCTATATCACTTTATTAACCCCTCTAAGGTCTTGTACCAGCCTATAACCCCTCCCACCTCTCTTCTTTACAGGGAAGAAGGGACTGTTGGCTACACTTGCTGTACGAACTAAAATTCCCTGCTGTAACAATCGCTCAGTTATGGGATAAACCCCTAATTCTACCTCCTGTTTTAATGGGTACTGTTAATTTTAGGAGCTTGCCTACCACTTTTTAGATTTACCATTACGGGACTTACGTTTGCCATTAATCCAGTGTCCTGTCCATCCTAATTCTACCTCCTGTTTTAATGGGTACTGGGGAATTTTAGGAGCTTGCCTACCACTTTTTAGATTTACCATTATGGGACTTACGTTTGCCATTAAACAGTGTTCTGTCCATCCTTGGTCCAAAGTGAATCTGGAATTTGGGATAACATTTGATCTACCTGAGATGGATTTTTATCTGAACCAGTAGAGTGATACATTATCCTTTGGGGAATGTCCAACATATCCCTCACCTCATGCGCAACTCTCTCAGGGATATCTAGAAATACTCCATCAGGGGTACAATATATGACACATCCCATCTTACATAACAAATCCCTTCCTAGTAGGTTAGTAGGAGCTGCTGCTGCCAGGAGGAAAGAAAATACCTGGTATGCAATGGCCCCATAGTGACCTCTGTGGATTTTGTTAAAGGATAATGTTGCACTTTACCCATTACACCTATTGTTGGTACTGTCTCACTGGTTACCTGTAAGTTAGCGGGAGATTTTATCACTGACCTGGTCGTCCCTGTGTCTAAAAGAAAAGGATATTTAGTACCAGCTACATCAACCATCATTACCAGTTCCTCCCTAGTACTTCCCGTTAACCTGGCTAACCGTAGACTACCGGTATGACCTGACCCCTAGCGTTGACTCATACTATCCAATACAGCATTTATGGCCACTGTTGTGGGTTTCCTGTACTCTGTGTATATCCTGTATGGGGATATACAGGTATTTCCTGGTTAGGGGGTCCTACCCTCTTCACCTTACAGCTCCTACTTGTGTTCCACTTGGTTGCAGTTGCAGCACCTTCATGAGTGGGGTGGGTGAATGGATTGCTGTGTGGGTTGAGCGGAAGGGAAAGATGGTGGGTGTGGTTAAGGATATTGATGAAAATGTGGTGGTTTTGGATAGTATGGGATTTGAGGCTGTGTGTGATAAGTGGGGTAAGGTTGTGTTTGAGGTGGTGCAGGATTGGTGAGGATGTGCAGTGGTGCAGGTGCATGTGTGTCTGTTGGCTGTAATGTTATAGTCATTCCTTCTAGAGCTTGAATACTAACAGCCATTAGTTTCTCGCTCTTGGTCTCTCTCTTTTTAAGGATGTTCTTGTCGTGCTCAATAGCGGATTCTATGAGGGTGTCTACAGTGACTCCCCTCCAGCCAGGTTGTGAGGTCTGAACTCGGGTCTTTAGGTTCTCTTTTAGACCATCCATTAGTACAGTGACGATCATTCCCCTGTGATGAGTGCTATATTTAATATCTTCTAACCCAGTGTACTGGGTGATAGTCTGCAGAGCTCGGTTACAATAATCCTCTGCAGATTCATTCTCTTTTTGTTTTATGGTGAAAATTTTGCTCCAGTTAACTACTACTGGAAAATATACACCCAATTGAGTTATAATGCGGGAAATTTTACCTTGGTTAATTTCATCTGTTAAGGGAACATCTCCATCCAATACACAATTCATGATAAACTTTGTCACGTCGGTATTGCATGGAAGACAAGCCCTTAACACCACTCATCAATCTTTATTGGTTGGCTCGTGAGCACTTCCTAAATTTTTCAAAAATCTTTGGCATTTGGCTAATTCCTTTTCAGGGTCAGGGAAATCATTCAATATGGAGTTTAGCTCCACTCTTGTCCAAAGACAATGCATTGCTACCTCCCTTGTGGGCACTATACCGTTCGCATCTGCATTCCCATTCGGAACAGTTATTGTCCGGATGGGATGCAGACTGCCGCACTGCTACTTTTGACCTTGTTACCTGGCTTGGGATTTAGTCTATTACTGCTACATATGTGGTTAACAACTTCCCCTACAGGTGCAGTGGATGTTAACACTTCCTGTACTATCACTGATGAAGATGGTGGCACCACTTGTGCTTGTTGTGGTGGAGCATCTAACATGTGTACAGCATGGGAAATGGCAGACATAACGATAGGCTCATCATCCACATCATAAAATTTTCCTTATGATTATGTAAGAGAGGGTACAAGTTACTTGTTACATTTTTATGGGTTTTTTCAACAACTGTATCTGCACCCCCATCCGCATAGGGTGGTGGTGGTATACGTAAACCACTGGCGAGCCTCTCGCAACACTACCTTGCTGCATGTGCACGCTATCCAGTGTCACGCACACACCACAGTTTAGCGCTGCGAGTGTACTCTCCGGTAACGTGCTCGCGGCGCTAGTTTGCATCGCGTGCACACCTTTAAGCCACGCCTCCCCCTCATGCTGCCATAAATTTAAACACTCGTTATATTTTACCTTTTTCATTCGAGAGCGCACCATACAGATGCTATCTCGGACATTGTGCAATACCTCCTTATCAAAGCTGCCAATTCTGGGAAAAGGTCTAACACTCCTCATCATCATTTTAAACCATACATTACAGTACCTAATTGCATAAGCACCGTACTTAGTATGCATAATATGGCGTGCCGACCCAAACAGCGCTTCCAACAGCAGCACATCATCTAACATCTCTACTGTTTGCTTGGCCCCCATCTGGGAGAACCCTAAGCTTTTCAATAGAGATTTAAACTGGTGAAAGACAGTCAAGATACTTTCACTTACCTGTGGACGATATTAATAGGATGCGCCCACACACCTATGGAAGAATAACCAGGCTGCTTCCACTCACCTAATCCCTTTTTGACTACCTTTCAACTGCTAGCATGTAGGTATTCCACTAATATTTACCCTTTTCTGCGATTTCATCCACCCTCTACTCAGTTCACAATCACAATTTAGAAAAAAACAGTGCGGTTCAATTACAATGCTCAAATAACCCTAACTCTTCACTGAATACTGTAATCACACTGGGAGCTGAATCTACAACAAAGACAACATATACACCTGCTTATGTGTTAGAACTGTATCTACTACCGAGCTACAAGGCCGACATGAGGGACCTAGCACTTAAGGGTCCTATGATACCCTTAACTAGGGAACAAGTTACCCCTACCAACAAATACTCACTGTTACACACCCTTTTCCTGTGCAGAAAAATACACGTTTTCCCAGACTATGGCAACACTGATCAATGTATTTACAACAATGCTATCTATCAATATCACCGTGCACTCTCAATGGCTTTGTTTAAAACACATGGCAGCAATACCGGAAATACGTATACACTATTGTGCGACTAGTCGCATACACAATAATGCGACTACTACACAATACGTATTATGACTTTTACGCTATATAGCTACTGGTCGCATACACAATAATGCGACTTCCCCTTTTTAATACAAAAAAAACTATCGATGAAGGAAAACAAACTTTTTTCTCCCTCATCCCTAGATTCTAAATCAGCACTCCTAAAGCCACAATAACAGGTAGCGGACTCTCAGCAACAAAGTGATAGCAAATTTCGAAGGCACAATGCATTCTCCAGCTAGGCGCCTCCACCCTTTTGCTGAGAGATCGCTACCGAGTGTAACCTAGTGACTGGTAGCATGATAAACACTGCGAGCCCCCAACTATTGATTCCTACTTATCTATACCTTCTAACAATCAATTCCTGCCTATACCTTCTAAACAATATTCCTTCCTATACCTTTGTTGAAGCCGGATAATTGGCTGAGACAGAATCGGTTTAAAATTAGATCGAGGCGACGCCATTTTGCGAATAGCAATGAGACGCCATTTTGTGACTGGCCGCCCAGCACCAATTTTAATAAAAAATATGAGTACATACGGCGATGCTATTATTTAGCATCGTGCGATTCCCACACAATAGAATGAAGTTAAAAGTCCTCACCATGTAAATATAGACAATCACTAAAACATATGAAATAATTCTCCCTACAAAACATGCACCATAATGTACTCCACAAAACATATAGTCGCACAATGCTAACTAGCGTCTTTTCCCAATTCCCCAATACTTACACACTGCACACTTACATAAAAGGTTCCCTAGTATTAAAGTGTAATATTCAAGGTTTATTCAGCAATTATTAATGTTGTGTATTAAAGGTTATTTGTTATCTAAGGTTTACTACATGGTAAGCAGACAGTGTCTGGTGTTGTACTGATCCACTGTGTCTCCACCGATTTCTGGTACCATCTGTGAGAAGATCGGAACATGCATCTACAAACTATGGACTATAGAGAGTTAAAACATTAAAATGTACTCTGTAATGTTAGCAGCTTAGATTAGCATGCAGCGGGAAAAAGGACACAAAGGGTGGTTGTAGGCTGTTTATGTCCATTTGAAATTGTCCTATAAACTATCCTGTAACAGAAACACCTTTAAGAAGAACCAATGGAATCATGCCAAACTTGTCTATTGTATTGTCTATCCCTGAAAGAGTATATATGTGTGCTCTGACCCCAATCAAGAGTCTTGCTGTGCTGTTGATGGAGGTTTCTAATGCTGATGCCGGTATCTGGGCCCAGAGCGTGTGCGTATGTAACAACTGTACCGTGGGTCTGTATGATTTATTTTAGCTAATTGTCTTTAGATCACAGTGTGCAACCATCTGTTTTTATATTGAATAATAACTTTTTGTGCTTTGAAACCACATTCAAAGTCTGAAGGCATTTATTTACTGTGCGACTCATTACGCTAAATTGCGACAATTTTAGAAGGTATAGGGAGGATTTAGAAGGCATAGGTAGGATTGCATAGAGGTTTAAATTAGGTATCAATACCTTCTAAAATTGTCGCTATTCAGCATATTGAGTTGCACAAGAAATAAATGCTTTCAGACTTTGAATGTGGTTCCAAAGCACAAAAAGATATTATTCTATAGATAAAAACAGATGGTTACACACTGTGATCTAAAGACAATGAGCGCAAATAAATCATACAGACCCAAGGTACAATTGATACATATGCAAGCGCTCTGGGCCCAGATACCGGCATCAGCATTAGAAACCTCCATCAACAGCACAGCAAAAAGACTCAAGACTGGGGTCAGAGAGCAGACTTATATACTTTTTCAGGGATAGACAATACAATAGACAAGTTTGACATGATTAGACTGGTTCTTCTTAAAGGTGCTTTTGTTACAGGATAGTTCATAGGTCAATTCAAATAGACACAAACTGCCTCCAACCGCCCTATGTGTCCTTTTTCCCGCTGCCTGCTAATCTAAGCTGCTAACATTACAGAGTACAGTTTTATGTTTTAACTCTCTATAGTCCATAGTTTGCAGATGCATGTTCCGATCTTCTCACCAATGATACCAGAAATCTGTTGAGACACAGTGGATCAGTACAACACCAAACACGGTATGTTTACCATGTACTAAACCTTAGATATCAAATAATCTTTATTTCACAACATTAATAATTACTGAATAAACCTTGAATATTACACTTTAATACTAGAGAACCTTTTATGTAAGTGTGCAGTGTGTAAGTATTGGGGGATAGGGAAAAGACGCTAGTTAGCGCTGTGTGACTATGTATTTTGTGGAGTACATTATGGTACGTGTTATGCAGGGATAATCATTTTATATGTTTTAGTGACTGTCTGTATTTACATGGTGAGGACTTTTAACTTCTTTCTATTTTGTGGGAATCGCATGACGCAAAATAATAGCATCCCCATATGTACTTAAAATGGCGAGTTTCACTAAAATGGCGCTAGGCGTCCAGTCGCAAAATGGCATCTCATTACCATTCGAAAAATGGTGTCACGCAGATCTAATTTTAAACCGATCCTGTCTCAGCCAATTAGACGGCTTCGACAAATTGTATATATTTTCAAGAGATACAGAAGATATTAGTACTAAGTCCTAAAAGACATTTAATAAACTCATTAGAGCAGGGCCTGACAAATGTATCTAAAATCTAGGAGCCAGCATGAAAGTGTAGAAGCCAGACCCTCCTTCCCCCGGGGCAGCATTACTGAGCACCTACGCCCCGGCAACCAACCCCCATGGCCACACCACTGATGTCGTACCCCAGGTAAACCATCCTCCCACAGCCACATTACTGAGCAGCTAACCCCCCTCTCTGGGCAACCAACCCCCAGAAAGACCACCCCTCCACAGCCAAAACTCCCCAGGCAAGCAAAGCCACCACTGTCATTGGCTGAACTAAAGAGTGGTGGGACCAGGTGCAAGAATATACTTTGGGCACCCCTATGCAGTGCACACAGTTGTGGACTGCTATGCAGTGCCCACAGTAGTGCCACACTAACAATGCCCCCAGAAGTGGTCCCCCCTATGCATTGCCCCCAGTAGTAGTCACCTCTATGCATTTCCCCCTGTAGTAGTCTCCTATACAGTGCCCCCAGTAGTAGTCCCCCTATGCAGTGCCTCCAGTAGTAGTCCCCACTATGAATTGCCCCTAGTAGCAGCCCCCTATACAGTGCCCTAGTAGCAACCCCTTTATACAGTGACCCAGTAGTGGCCACCCCCTCATGCAGTGCCCCCAGTAGTGGTCCCCATATGCAGAGCCCCCAGTAGTGGTCCCCCTATGTAGTGCCCCTTTAATCAGTGCCCCCAGAAGTGGTCACCCTATGCATTGCCCCCAGTAGTAGTCCCCCCCTATACAGTGCCCCCAGTAGTAGTCCTCCCTATGCAGGGACCCAAGTAGTAGTCCCCACTATGCATTGCTCCTAGTAGTGGCCCCACCCTATACAGTGCCCCAGTAGTGGGCACCCCATACAGTGTCCACAGTAGTGGCCACCCACCCCTTATGCAGTGCCATTTACAAACACTAAAAAAAAACACAACTTGCCTGATCCCCGCTACTGCCGACGACTGCCGCTGTCCACTCCTTTGGGCTCGCTCTCACTCTGCACTATGGGATTGGAGAGAAATCATGATGTTTCTCCCATCACTCGCTGCAGGGGGAGCCAGAAGGCGGAGCTCATGAGTGAGCTCCAGCTGGCTCCCTCCGTGGATGCAGCAGCCAATGAGAGTCTGTCTGACTCTCATTGGCTGCTATTACAAACAAACAGCTGCCGCTGGCGGCTGTGTGTTTGTTCTGTAGTGTAGACCTCAGTGGTCTGCACTACACTTGCAGCGGCAGGGGGTTGCCCTCAAATCTGGTCGCCTAGTAAACCAAATCTTGTTGGCATGGTGACCTGGCCCCTGGGTTTTGTTGAGCCCTGCATTAGTGGCAATGAAAATATAATGGTGCCACCTAGTGTGTTTTGAGTGTAGATAGGAAAATACAGCTCAAAAAATGCAAACATATCAAGATGTGATTATATTTAAGCTTTTTGGTATAGAGTTTGTATTTATTCTATAAATTGATGTGCATATTTCAAGGGATCTCAGAGTACTATGGGCCTGATTCAGACCCGCTCGCAAGCGTTGTGCGCTGGCAAGCAGGTCGATGGTGGCCCAGCGCGAGACCATGCGCGAGACCCGGATAGTGACGGGCAAACCGTCACTCCGGGTCTCGTACCAAAGGGAACAGCACTGAATCCGATTGAGCATGCATTTCACTTGTAGAAGACAAAACTGAAGGGAAAATTCCCCAAGAACAAGTAGGAAATGAAGACATTTGCAGTAGAGGCCTGACAGAGCATCACCAGGGATGAAACCCAGCGTCTGGTGATGTCAATGCATTCCAGACTTCAGGCTGTAATTGCCTGCAAAGGATTTGCAACAAAGTATTAAAAAGTGAAAGTTAGATTTAGGATTGTTTAGTTTGTCCCATTACTTTTGGCCCCTTAATAAGTGGGAGGCATATACAGAAACCGTTGTAATTCCTACATCGTTCACCTGATTTGGATGTAATTACCCTCAAATTAAATCTGAAAGTCTGCAGTTAAATCACATCTTGTTTGTTTCATTTCAAAGCCATTGCGGTGGTGAATAGAGGCCAAAATATGAAAATTCTGTCAATGTCCCAATATTTATGCACATGACTGTATGTGCATACATTTCAGGCAGTAATATTTCACAAAGAAAAGAAGGAAAGGCTGACTGTGCAATCTAAAGCTCAAGACTTCAGAAATGGCTAAAAGTTTTATTACAAACATACAACATAGAATTTAATAAATAAGCAAACTATTGCCAGGGATAATGATGCAATATACTACGTATATTATCAAAAAAATGTTTAGTATAAAATATTAATCAATAAGGCAACCTGGTGCCTAGTCTAACTTTGGTATAACCTTGCGGTTGGTAAAAGTGGCTTTTTAAATGTTCCCTGTAATGCATCTAATATCCAAAACTTGATCACACGTTTAAGAGGATAAGCATAGAAATGTATAGACTAGTATACAATAAATGTTCTTAGATAGATTTCAGAAAAGTTGCTGTCAAATAGTCTGAAATGGATGTCCAAGAGGAGGTCCGGTAGCTGTATTGGTTGTATGGGCAAACTCGGATAAAGGTCTACTTCATTCAATGCTTGTATATTAATGGTTCAGTTCTTCTCATTCAAGCTGTCCTAAAACTATTAGTTTGTATTTGTGTTTTTCTGTGTTAATATTATTTCATGTCTTAATGTAAATATTAAGGAAATTTCAAGTCACAAAATAAAGGGTATAGGTAGTGGAAATATAACTGCTCTTATGGAGCTTCTAAGAATGTTTTCAATAACGCATCCACTATTCAGTGATACAGGTCTAGTCTCCGATATTCAAAATGCTTGGGACCAGGGGTATTTTGGATAATGGAATATTCCGTATTTTGGAATATTTGCATATCATAATGAAATATCTTGGGAATGGGACCCAAATATACACACAGAATGCATTTATGTGTTATATACAACTTATACACACAGCCTGCAGGTAATTTTATACAATATTTTCAATAATTTTGTGCCTCAAACAAAGTTTGTGTACATTGAACCATCAAAAATCAGTTATGTTTCATATACACCCTATACACAGCCTGAAGGTAATTTTATACAATATTTTTAATAGTTTGTGCCTTAGACAAAGTTTGTGTACATTGAACCATCAAAAATCAAAGATTTCATTATCTCAGTCAAGCCAAAAAAATTCTGTATTTCAGAATATTCAGTATTTTGGAATATTTGGATATGGGAGACTCAACCTGTAGCAAGAACACTGTCACAGCATCATGATAAATAAATAGGCAGTCCATCCACAAATAAATGACAAAAATTCAGCACAGAGTACTCCTGATTTCTCATTGGAATAAAATAATTTATTTTGCAAAAGGCAGAACCTGTGATTAATGCCACCTGGGTCAATACTGGCCAAAAACATTTACTGTCTGTGTTGTATTACTGCCCCACAGGCTCATTAGAAGCAAGACAGTGCTATGATAAGGTTCAAGTAGATCATCAGTCCTTGGTTTGCTCTATCTCTGCTTAGTTATCTGCAATACCACTCTACTATTCCTACCCATGTTATTTTGCCCTTCATACAACCAAAATATTGTTGTATTCTTAAATGTGGTACACATTGCTCAGTCTTACTAATTTCTATATTAACACTTCTGTTAGCATCTGTTCCTAGCTCTCACACTATTTTCTTTAACTGTTATATAATTTTGCATTTGATTTATATTTTCCATACTTATTTATTTTTATCATTTTATTATAGCCATACAACCTGTTTGCATTCTACAGTTCATTTGCTCTTCTAATATTACCCTGTTGCTCTCAATAAATTGTAAATTAAAGTCAGTTTGTTTATCAGTTGGTGAACTTAGTAATATTATGCAAAGTTATCTTAACCAATCAAACATTTATTAAATAGGCCCCTCACAAAATTTGTCTTTATCTTACCTTACATAAAAGTTGGTAAAATATAAAAAATATTTTTTTACAGTCACAATTATAGGGCTCATTTAGAGTTCAATGCAAGTCCATTTTGTTGTAAAATACACATTTTTGCACTGTGCATAATCATTGCAAATGCATTTGCATGCATCTTTTATTAAGCTTATTCTGTATCCCTTACTTGTGATTCCTTATACCTAAAGATACAGACTGAGGGATGGTAGAGGAAGGAAGGCATAAGCCAAGTAAAGGGCATGTATACATACTGTATGAGATGAATAGCAATTAGAAGTGGATGCATTTTCAGATATTCCAGTCAGAAAGCGTATATCTTGCAAATGTTTGACCCCTGGAGCAAAGATCCATGCTGTCGATAATATTGGACGGACCTTTGCAGTGTTAAAAAAATAAAAAAGTAAATGTAAAAAAAATTGCCTCCAGATCACTGAAATGTGAACCAAGCACCATCTCTAATGGATACATCAAAAGCAAGGAGAAAAATCATGGAGCTCTTCAGCAAGAGTTACAATGGGCACCATGTTATTACCAGCTGAGTTGATCACAAAAACACATGGAAATCAGCAGTGTGGGCCTCATTCCTAAGCCAGTTTTTCACTTGCCAAAAGACAACCCCTGGCTGGTGGAATTGGGTTAATATAAGGAGATGGGTTTATTGAAGGTTCTCCATAAACTACATGTATCTATGCCTTTGGCAGGTATTAAGAATCTTTCTTCTGGTCCATACTCCTTCTAATGTACTATTCCAGATAGTGGGGTTGTTGCTGTTGTACCCACAATTTTCTTCTCAAATATTCTGCATGACCATCATAAATGACCAAAGTTGGCAAAGCAGTCTGCTTCCTAAACATTTTTTAAAATAGCATACTGTACATTGGTTTCTGAGAAATGTTCTGTGAATCCATAAAAATGTAATTAACCAGATTACATTTTCTCAAACTTTTGAAATTTCCAATAAAACTAGGATCATATTTATTATAAGCTTGACATTTCTAGCAGAAATTAACATCATATCACCTTTCTTCAATTTGCATGGTCTTCAAAGCAATGCACAAACAATTTACAATATGTAGCAGCTGGTCTCAGTGATATAGGCATCTATCTCCAAATTATTTTAAGTGAATGAGAAACATCACAATCTCTAGATGAGGAGCAGCATGGATATTGAAAAAATAATATGTACCAAATGTAAGGGTGAGAGTTTAGAAAATGTGAGAGTTCAGCAGTAAACTGTGAGACAATGTTGGAGTTTAGCAGTAAACTCTCACACTTTTTAAACTCAGCCAATGTAATAGAGTCCGAGAACAGCAAACTCACGTTTTTAGACTAATAAAACTCACGATGTTAACGTTTTTCTAGATTGAAGATAAAACTCTACCAATGTGAGAGTTACTGCTAAAGTCTCAAATTTTCTAATCTCTCACTATTATATTTGGCCCTATGACTTGGGATGTACACCACATACTCAGAAGAAAGGAGAGAATGTAGATAATGAGTGAGGAGAATTATTGTTTGCAATCTCTGCACATGGTTGATGTTCTACCTAATTTCCATATAGTTCAGAGACATAAAATTTTAAATACTGTTTCAGCGACTGATTCATCCTTTTGGTCTGCCCATTAATTTCTGGATGATAAGTGGAGGGAATACTCAATTGGATATCCCAGACTCCACAACAAGATCTACTGTCAAACACAATACCACCAAGTATCTCATGTAATCATCTAGGAATGTTTTGCACAAAAAAGTTGTGCCAAAGATCAGCTGAAGGAAGATTTACTAAAACAGCCCACTACAATCCAAATCCAGTTGATAATTATCTACTAGAAGGTGCTACTTAAATGTTAAGTAGAATCTTATTGGTTGCTATGGGCAACATCTCCACTTCCTAAAAACTCCCACTTTAGTAAATATACCCCATAATCTTTAATATATGATTTTAAGGTTGTCCACTAGACTGAATGGGACAGTAATTTAAAAGACCTCGAAACTGCAACATTTCATTATCATGAATCCCAATAAATCCAACATGTCTCAGTGATTCAGGTACAAACATTAAATAAGAAAGAGTAGCAGCAGGTGATTGGTCATGTACAGCAGGTAATAGGGCAGAAATATTCTAGTATTGAAAAGTGGATAATGATGTTTCTGCGAAATATTCCTGGACCACACGCCACTTGTATCTTGTTGAAACTAGGACAATAAGACATTATGAAATCAAATATGGAAAAGAATAAAGCCCAAGTGGCCTTTTTAGGACTCAACATATTTGATTAATTGATGTATTGGTGTTCTTTGTAGTCAGTATCTACTGTAATTCTATGTTTGGCTCCTTCCTGCCAGTCTATTTATTTGTCAAAAGTCCATTACAGCACAACATATGACTATAAGCATCTATGACACACAACAAACAAAATAATCTGCTAGTACAGTAGTGAAAGACACCCATAACTAACCAAATGAATGTACCTGTACAGGTACAATTAATTATTTTCTGTAATCCTCTATAAGATGATCTGGTGTCATTTTGCAGTAGGGATAACTTTGGTTTATAAGGAGTCCAGTGAACATATCAAATGCTTCCCATAACAAAAACTAATTTCCAATCCAGACATACAAATGAAATAGTAGAGTTAGAGAGTATCTAAATGTATCTATATCTAAGTATTTCATAAATTGTCTTTGTATTGGAATTATTTTTTCATATTATAGAGAACCACGAGATGTATAAACTTCACAGCCACAGTTTTCTTATATCTTTTTTTTCTCGCATATGAACAAATTTAAATTTTGTTTATCACAAAGTAATCTATGACTCAGAATTAATTGAATTACACTAAAACAACTTAGATGCTTATGTCATTCATAAACTACTTTAATGTTCAAGAAATATAAATGTAATGCTTGTAATGTATTGTTTCAAATATGAAGTGAGACCTCTAAATGACAGTTAGTTATGAATTGCTACAATACACAAAGCACAATTAAGCAAAGGCTTTTACATTTTTTTCTCTTAGAATTCAAAATTTATTCCTCACAGGAGAAAAAAAAACATTTTTTTTCATCATTTCTTTTAAATGTATAATTTACAAAATCATTGTTTCCTAACGGACTAAAAGTAATGGCAGAATATTTCATGAATTATTCCAAGAAGTCCTTTAGCATTTTTTTCTATTACCTTGATGTGTTATTTCATCAAAGAACAAATATTAATGTGAAAGCATAAGGATTTGTCCTGTAGGAAATTACATAGTGGATGAGATATTCAATCAAAGAAGATAAAGTTATGCTTTTTAGAGTTTATTTATTCATTTCATAAAAAGGTTTATTAAGGTTAGAATTCCTAATTAATCATTCATGTACTTGTAGAAATTCTGTACTAATATGCACAAATAAATCTGTCACTTAAGTCTATTTCAAAGTAATGGGTGAATTATAAGTCTGTCTCCATTGATAAGTGACTACTAGGTGAAACCAGTGAAGGAGTTCAGTTATGGACTGCATACACTGAGACTGTGAGTACTATTTGTAAATACACAAGTACTAAGTAATTAACTAAGAAAATATACTCACTCTAATATTTATGTTGGGACATAGGCAACAACACATGAAAAAATGAACTGAACAAATAATAATTTATTACACCTAGGATTAGAAAAATGTTATAAATATGGCATGAGCATATAAAGCATACAAGTTAGATACAATGGCCATACATATCTCTTCTATTACCTCATAACATATGTAAAAAATAAAAAACATAGTAAAAATCACATTTATTAAGCCTGAAAGCATGGAGTTGATCAGACTCCAATAAAAAATTGTATCTCAATAGTCAGATATACACTGAGACATAAAATCTATTAATTAGAAACAGTTCCAGACTGTGGTATTGGTAAAACCACAATAGAGGCACTAAGTTCGATAGTATGTTGAATCTTTGATGATAGTTAAATAGGCAGATAAAGATACCTGTAAATGTCAGTATTAATGATATAAGCCCGTCACGATGGTAAAATTTGGCTATAATGTAGCAAGAGCTCAAACAATAAATCACCTTCCAGCCGTATAGAGGATAAGGTATAGTCACACAAACTGGTATATAACCTTCACTAATCGATAATTACTGGTCCCATATATGGCATTTTAAGGCATGGAGTATAGCACTGTTAGCATATGCTAGCTTTAGCCGGTAGTGTACCTGCAGGTGAATCAACACAATACCTGGATGTATCAGGACACTGCAATTGCAGATGGCTCAGTGTGGCAATCCAGCAGCTGGTATCTGACAGTGTAGCAGCAATTCATGGCCACTCCATCGAAGGCACTGGACTCCATCCACCCAGTGAGCCTGACGGAGTTGCTGAATATCAGTGAGATGACAAGTGGCTCCCGTCTGTGTGGCCGGCAGCGTGGAATATTAGTGGAGGTCAGGTGGCCACATTTACTCACTCAGTTAAGCGCCCAGCTTCTATCTGTGGCCTTCTGTCAGTGGCCTGACAGCGAGGAGATTTTACCACTATTGAGGATATTGGTAAACAGCTTTCAGTGGAATGGTGGCGGGTGGTCGGCAGTGAAGGGAGAGTCTCCAAAAACTTTGTATGAGAGCAGCAACACATTTCGGCTACCACTAAGTAATTAACTACCAAACACTTTGATGTATCACTTACAAAGTTACTTGAGATCAAGACCATTGCAGGAGTGTTATAAGCTGTTATTTGAATAACCTGCTTACAACAGTACAGCATACACACCTATACAATCATCGGGCAGATAATCCGATATTGGGTGATCGGGCCGAGGATTGTATAGGTATGTACTCAGCTTACTAGAGTAACGTGTTTTGGTTGAATTAATAAATACAATTTAGATTAATTATTACCAGTACTTTTCATAATGTTGTCATGCTATAAAAATCAGGTTTCTTGTAACTTTTCGATGGCAAAATTTACCATGTTATTTATAAACAGTTTTTTCAGATAAAGATAGCAACTGTATTTCTACTATAGGGGTATATTTCTTACCAGTTATTGTCAGACAGGAAATAAAACTGTAATTTTCACAGTTATTGTAATGGGCTTGATTCACTACTGTTAGCAACTGCAATTGCGCACGCAATCGGACGATTGTTGCCATCTGCGCATGCATATGTATCTCAGTGCCCATGTGTGAACTAACCACTGTGATCGGGACTGTGATTGCAGTGACTACGCAGACCCATCACAGAGTGATTGACAGGAAGTAGCGTTTGTGGGTGGTGATGGGGAAGGCTGGCGAAACGCAGGCTTGCCAGAGAGTTTCAATGCTTTTGCAGGTGCATTCATAAATTATCCACTGCGATTCCCTATGCAGCTTGAGGCCTAATAGTGTATGTGGAAGTTAGCAATTTCTGAGTAAGGTCAGGGCTTGTGCAAGTGTGTGTGAGGCTACAATGGTCCTCGATTGTACCAATGTTTTCGCAGTCCTGCTAAACATTACGGATGTGTGTAACATAAAGTGGGCATCCTCATGTTGTGCTGAGATTGCATTGTGATTGCAATGGATTAGCATACTATAGCAGTTGAACGGTGTGCGTAGTCGCTATTGCTTTCACAGTTGTGTTCTGTAGTGAATCAGGTCCCTATGTTCCATATTATCTCTCTTTAAGAGCAATTGGTATATCATATGTTCTTATTGCAGAATCATGGGCCATTTGTTTGGATCATCACAGAAATTCCATCCTATCAATTTTCTATGTAATTATACCATTTGTTTTGAATGGTCTACTGTCTCTCTTTGAAGCATGAATTGCCTAGGCAGGGAAATGTTCTTTGGTAATAGTATTTCAAATGAACATCTCATTTGAGTATTATAATTCCAGTGGATTTAAAGCATCATAGTCCTTCAATATAATTATCTTATCTTTTGATCTACATTATAATACATCAGTCCATATATAGAGGCATAATTATCAAAAAATATTTGCATGATATCCCCTGAAAACACCAATTTTTGTATCTACTGCTTAAGTAGATAAATAGTGTAGTACACGGAGAGGGATACATCCACTTCAGGCAAAACATCCAACTGTTGTCCAGGTGACTGTAAGTAGAGAACACTTCCCACCAAGAATTCCAAGGGGAAGGAAACCTTTAATAGTGTGATATTGTTTTTATTTCCAAAATATTATTCAGTAAAACACTTGCATAAAATTCTTTGTACATGAGTATGAATGGACACCTACCAGATGAACTAGTCTACTAATGGTAGACAAAAAGGCATGAAACAAAGACATCCGGGGGTCCCCAGGAACTCTTCTGCTCCAGCCAGGTAGGTAAATCCATCCAAAGTAAACCTCCAAAGCACTTCCTCACCGAAGAGGTGGGGTGTGGGATGCCCACCCACTGGTTGGTCATCTGCTGTCTGAACTGCATTGAGACAGTCCACATACCCCTTACTATTTATTCTAATACACCTTCCTAACATCCCCCCATCCCCCTCTAATTATCTCCTATCCACCTACTAACATTTTAATACATTAAGATCAACATTTATGATTCTAACAAAAACTTCAAAGGGTTTATATATAATTTTTGACACCGAGTCAGCATTCTTTCATGTCGACATAGGGCGAAGTCCGTCAACATATGGAGGGGGCATGGCTGCACCTCTCTGTGGGTGGGCCTAGCATGTAAGAAGTACCCACTCACAGGAGAATGGCTTAGCATCCAGCATCCGGGACTATAGTACTCACTATTAGGATGGCAGGACAGTCCCATAATAGCCACATTTTAGCTGGATGTATTTAGATGCTAAAATTTAACAGACAAAAATTAAAGGGCAAACTACTTTATTTTGAACATTTCTTATGCAAATAACACATAAATAAAATCTATTTTTGTCATATAGATGAATGAAGAACTTAATTTTGACATAACACAAGGTCATCTTATACACATTCCGCGACAAAAATCCTAACCCACTGCTCCATGCTCCTTCCTCACTATCTACCCCTTCTGTGTTGCCCCTGTCTGTCTGCCCCCTCCCTTTAGAATGTAAGCTCTCACAACCAGGGCCCTCTTACCTCATGTATTTTTCATCCTTTACTTACATCATTATCTGCTCTATACACCAAATGTTTATATACCATGTACTTGTCCTGCAATGTCTTGTACTATATGTCAGTGTTTTCTTGTTTTGTTCAAATGTTTATGTACTTTGTTTATGTACTTTGTAAGGTGCTGCGGAACCCTTGTGGCGCCATAAAAACAAAAGATAATAATAATATTAATAATAATAATAATAATAACATATGTGTGTGCTTGCACATATATGTGCTCCTTTATATGTTATCCAGTGCATCAGTGGTTTTTTTATTGGTTCACAGAGTTATTATACTTGTAACAAATTAATAAAAGGTGCACAATGTTGCACATACAATACGACACAGTATGCAATTATTTATTTTGTGGGTGGGCCTACTGCACAAGCCAATTGTTTGGCAATGACTGTTTAATGCAGGCACAGTACAGTTTTGGAAAATGCCATCTTCCGTTTATTCTTTTCAGAATGTTATTTATGTTTCTTAAATTTCTTAATTTTTTCATACATTCTCAGTTCTTGACCATTAAGATAGGATTTTCTTGTCATGACGCACACTTAAGATGTGCCACGCATAACAAGTTACAGTATGTAGTAGAAAAGCAATCGAAAAATGAAGACACGTGATTTCTAGCAATTACAGTATTGGTTATTACTGAGCTGGTTAATTTACACAAAATGTGTTTATACTTGACAAATATTGTCCATCACTATTTCCCATCTTTGCAGCAGTTTAGTTGTCATGTTAGAAAAGTAAAGCTTATCTTACTAGCAAATAGAGATGTGTTGTGTTTTGGCTTAAAACCCATTTGCATGTGCAGTATTGTATTGGTTTTGTCAAACCACCCTGAAAGATGTTGGCTTTTTAAGTTTGGATCTGGATTTCCTTAAAATTTGTTAAAACAAAAAAAATGGTGAATGTTTGCGCATTTTTGTTCGTACATTAGTGTTTCTAGAATTAACATCCATTAAAAGTCATTAAATGTCATATAAAAAAACTTTTCCAGTGACTACCTCACAAGTGGCCAAAAGCTGCAGCAATCTGGCTTGCTAATAATATATGACAGAGCAGTGGCAAAAATACATGGCAGTTTAATAACTCATATGAAACCAAAGAAACATGGACCTCACATAGATAACACCCCAGTAGCATCACTAGGGGGGTGTCCAGGGGTGCAGACCGCACTGGGTGTCACCCTCCTGTGGGGTAACAGCAAAATGCCAGATCATCCTCAGGTAGTACAATGGACAGGTTAAGTGAATAAGGCACTGTCAGGTGATAAAAGGGGTATTGCTGGTGCACTGTTTGGGTCCATTCTGGTTTTGGAGCCCACTAGAGTAAATCAATGTGTGTATGCCAGTCCAGTGATCACAGAGAAAGTAATACATATAATGCGCATGAGTGTACTTGTGGTAAATAAAATAATGAAGAAATACAACACTTGTCATTATTTTGATTATTTGGAGGCTAATTAATTCTACTCATCTAATTGGTGCTGCAGTATATGAAAGCTGCAGGGATTCCTACTGCAGGAATAGGATGATATCAGTACAGGTTACTGCATGCAAACATACGTGTGCAGTTATAATGTAAAAGACAGGTAGTGAACAATGACACTTGCAATGATTCAATTTAGGGTATATAGTCTCTGATGGATGGTCTACTCCAGCTACATGTGCAAAAGCAGTTTGACCATCAATGGTTCAGGACACCAAATCCTTTTGAGTGTTCGGGATCAATAGATAGCTTCAATGTAAAAGAGAGCAAGCAGTGGATCTCTGGCAAGGAAAGAGCCCCTTATCACCACAACCAGAATAGGAAGGCCATCCCAAATCCTCAGGAGCAGAGCAGCCACCAGGCAAATGGAATCATATTTGTTATCTTCAGGTACAAATGTGACCTCTCTATGGAGGCAGCTGCTGCATATGTAGTATCTCCAAATGAAAATCAAATACATACAAGATCCAACATTTTTGTAAAAATTATGTTTTGGCTCATTTTGAGTTCAGATTTTGGCAAGAGACATTGAATTAATATTATTATTATTATTATTATTATTATTATTATTATTATCCTTTATTTATATAGTGCCACAAGGGTCTACAGTGCCTTACAAAGTATATGTACAAAACAAGAATAAAGTGACTTACAGTGAAAAACATTGCATAGCATGGACAAGCTTTCCTGCAGTTACTGTCATAATACTCAAATAAACAGTGTGGTGGCTGAACCCATAGGTTTGGCACTATTTATGACAGTGGGAAGGCTATTATGGTATAAGTAAGGGAAGCAAAAGCACATGAGAGAAGAGGGCCCTGCTCATGAGAGCTTATAATTTAAAAATGAGTGTGAGACAGATAGACAGAGGTGAAAGTCAGTGAGCAAGGTGCATGGAGCGATGGTTTAGGGTGAGAGCTGAAAAGCTTTGAAAAAGAAGTGGGTCTTGAGTGCTTGTTTGAATTGGGTTCTGAGGAGGAAGGGGAGCCAGTGAATGGATTGTAGGAGAGGGGAGACAGACTTAGTACATTTGGAAAGGAAGATGAGCTGGACAACAGCATTGAGGAAGGATTGGAGTGGAGAGAGATGGAAGACAGGAAGGTCAGATAGGAGGAGGTTGCAGTAGTCCAGTCTAGAGATGACCAGTAAGTGGATTAGAGACTTAATTGCCTCCAGGGTAATCCTGGAGATATGTCAGATAAGGAAATGGCAGGACTGTGAAAGGTACTGACCATGTGGTTTGAACGAGAGGGAGGAGTCATGGATATATCAAAGACATTGCACTTATGGACTAGACGAGATGATAGTGCCAACAATGGATAATGAAGTTGAGGGAAGTAAGGTTATTCAGGAGAGTGGGAAGATTATCAGTTCAGTCTTAGACATGTTAAGTTTAAGAAAGCTCTCTGACATCCAGGAGGAAATAGCACTGACAGCTTGAGATTCAAGTAGGGAAAGAGGGGGAAAGATCAGGGGAGGAGAGATAGATCTTAATGTCATCATCATAGAGATAATATTGGAGGCCAAAGGAGCTGATGAGCTCACCTAAAGAAGATGTATAAAGGGAGCAAAGAAGAGATCCATGAAGAACCCCAGGGGACACTGGTAGGGGAAGTGGTAATTACCACCTGTATAATTATGTTTAGTCAGTCCAACTGATGCTAAATATCCTAATTACGTAAAAAGGCATAAAGAGTATCATACCTATTAGATATACAATCTGATAGCAGTAGTAGTATAAAATATACCAATGAAATGTCCCATAGTATATATGTGTCCCACAATATCTGCTGGGTCCTCCAATGTGGATTGGTCCTCTAGTAATGCAAACAGAATTGCTGGGACTATCCCTGTAATGTTTCAATGTCAGCAGGAGAAATATATAGTATATAATAACTGTATTGTCCATCGGGAGCAAGTTATTTGGGAACCACTCTGCCGCTATCTTTGTCTTTATTTACACCATGATATGGCATTCCGGGGACCAAGCAGGACTTCTCAAACTTATATTCAGTACACTTGTGGTTTTGAGAAACTGTGATGCCCTTCTGAAGCAGTTGTTACTCCTGTGCTGCCAAAACTGACTCAGGTGTGCCATGGTGTTTGCTGCTGAAAGTAGTGAGGGAGCCCAAAAGGGTACTACAATGTAAGTGCGTCTGAAACCGAGGTAAAATACAAAGGTATACTGTTGTCAGCTGTTGATTCCAAAACTAATACAGTACCTCTCTGCCTGGTGTAGAAATATTCAATATGAATACTAGTATAACTCCAAATTATGCTATAAAAATTGAATTACACTTTGAACAATTTGAACAAAAATGCCATGCAGCCATAAGACCTGCATCCTAAGATGCTCTCCTTAAGTAACCCAGTTCTATACAGTTCCCCAATATTTAATACTGTCAAAGCCACTCATCTCTACTAACCAGGCAGTGTTTAGTTGACAGCTTTTCAGACTTATTGCACAGAAAAGCACTGTGTAAATCAGTTGAGTAATTTGAAAACAGAGGGAAAGTGATAAATGAGATCTCACCAGGACATTGTGTGCCTGATTCTAAGTTACACACTCAGGGCTCTATTTAAGTTACACACTCAGGGATCTATTTATTAACACTATTTTTGCTAAAATATATTCAAACCCTTTTCACATTATTTTAGTATCACCTAAAGTTACTACAGGGCAATTGGAGTAGAATTCATAAAATTCTACTCCAAGCCCTAATTATCCCTTATTTTTAGTAATCAGATCGCATTTCCCATAATTGTAATGGGAAATGTGATCTGATCAAAGTTACTAAAAATAAAATGTGAAAAAATACCGGGGAAAGCCCAGTGATAATAATGCCATCTGGAGGTGGCATTATCCAGGGTCTCCCCCGGTTACTGGACTCCTGCTCCAGGCAGAGCAGAGCCCGGAGCCAGCCCCAGTGATCAACTGTGTGGTCTAAACAGACCACACGCTGATACACTGCAAAAAAAAGTAAAAAAAAAAAGTAAAAAAAACAAACTTACCCGAGTCCAGGGACTGCAGTTCGGGGCTCCATTGATGTCCTCCCTCTGGTCAGCTGGTCTCCCATGGTGACAGGGTCCCAGTTCAGTATGGGATGTCACTTGACCAGAGTGACAGAGGACATCACCGGAGGCTTGATTACTGCAGGTAAGTGTAATTAAGGGAGGGGTGTCTGAAATTAGGGGGTGGGGCTTAGTGATGGGGGCGGGGCTTGTCGACAGGGGGATAGCAGCGGCGGCCAGTCGGCACATGTGTGGGGCACTTCTCACGGTATTTTTTACGAAAATACCGTGATAAGGCTCCAGAGGGGATTCGCAGGGACAGAGCTTTATCGCAAGCTCTGTCCCTGCAAGGGATTTGTAGTAAATCCCTGTGATATTGCCTGAATTCACAATGCGAATTCAGTCGGAAATATCACACTACAATCAGCATTACAAATGCGGATTGTAATAAATAGAGCCCTCAGAATCTTAATGTAAAACTGTGCATAAGTCAGGGCTTACAGTATATATGCAACTTAGAATGATTCTGAGTTCTACACATTTCAGCATAAGGTAGGTGTAAGTACTGTTACTAGTGATAACTGCTGCCCTTGCAGCCAATAGGTGGTGTGGTCACATGGGACTCAGAATACAGGAGGATGTTCACATAGGATTTTTGATCACTTGAAGTAGCTGGAATTTCAACTGCATTATGTGTGACTTAAAGTCATATTCTGTATGTGGGAGGAGTTTCATCTGTATTACTTTATTATTATTATTATTATTATTATTATTATTATTATTATTATTATTATTATTATTATTATTATTAATAATATCCTTTATTTATATGGTGCCACAAGTGTTCCGCAGCGCCTTACATAGTACATAGAACTAATAGGTGAACAAGAAACAAGTAATTTACAGTACATTACAGTGCAGGACAAGGACACAACTTATATACATTGCTGAATTAGTGATTAAAGCACTCACAATAAGCTGCCGGGAGTTGGCAGTCCCGTGTTTGGTGCCCTAATGGGGAGTAGAGAGTAGAAGAAAATGTAAAGAGAAGCACATGAGGTAAGAGGTCCCTGCTCATGAGAGCTTATATTACTTACTTTTTAATCTTCAGTATAAAAATTCAACAATATGTTTTACCTCCAATGTTTGTATCTGAAAATTTACATTTTAGGGTTGAGTTATCCTTTTTATAGTTTTAGAATTTCTATCACCAGTATTGTCTTATACCTTCAATAAAGTTTTTTTTTTGTAAGTAGCTAGAGAAGTCCATAAAAATATAAATCATAATGTTAGTAGGTAATGGATAACAAATTTACACTTTTCCTCTCCAGAGCATCAGCTGTTCCAGCATAATTTGAAGAAGAGTCTACATTTTGAGGAATATAGCTGCTGCTGAATGTACCTATTGTTTTGTTTCCTTTTGCGGTGCACCACAGGAGGAATTCTTAGAATTTCTTATACCAATTTTGCAACACTGAACTATCACAAAACACCTAGTTACATTAATCTTTGTTCCCACTGGTGTTTTTTGAGAAGGATATTAAGCAGAACAAGGTGTGTTACTGTGTGGGAGGTGAACAATGGTCAAGCTGAAAAATACTGGAATATAATTGCTACAATAAACTTCATATTTTTGGCTTAATGTTACCTCTTAACAAACATAAAGTCATTGTTTTTTTACTGCATTTACTTTATCTCCCATTTTTACAGTATATTGTACACAAGTACTGTATGCAGAATAAAATACTGTACTTACTATGTATGTTCCTACCACACTGTATACCATTCCAGTGCTTGTCTGTAGAAGAACTTTGTAACTGCAATTAATTTGATATTATTATAATTTACAATAAGCCTAATAAAACACTTGGGGATCTTTTTATCAAGTAATATTCGTGGGATATTCCCCAAAAACACCTGTTTTCAGGGGATATCCACAAATATTAAGTATCTTCCAGATGTACTATGGAGGGACCGCAGCAGATATCTCTGATGTCCCATACCCATACCCCAACTCACTTGGTTTTGTCAAATCTCTCTCTCTCTCTCTACATATATATATATATATATATATATATATATATATATATATATATGTAGAATAATTCTACTGACAAAAATATTACAGCTATTTTTGAGGATAATAGTAAGGTCACTTCATACGGGAGATATAGACACTGACCCAATGTGTAGGATCTGCTGCATATAAATATGAGAAAAAACAAGACACAAAATCCCCCAGCATTCAATAATGGGCCAGAAAAGGATACATGCATCCTACATAATAATTAACTGCAGATGACTCAGTCACACACATTTCTGCTCAGGTGGTCCTACTCTACATAATAGCCTAACTACATGCACCTGTGATAGGCTATTAAATTGATTCTGAGCATCGCTGTTTTAAGAATCATGTATGGCATCAGTAGCAGGAGGGAATGTTGATCTTTGTATTACCATATTGGAATATGTGACCCAAAGTAGGACTATTGTTATGTAGTATAGGACCATTTGAGCAGATATGCCTTGACATGGCTGGTGGATTATCACATGATTGCAAATGTATGTAACTGTCTCAAAGTCTCTTTCAAGAGTACAATTTTGTCTCAGTCTTCCAAATTGATTTTTTGAGATATTAGCAACCCATGGAGAAATGCAAATGAATGTTCGAATTCACTGATTTAACATACTGTAACTAGAGGAAATAATCTTATTTCAATGGATTTAGAATGCTATTTTGAGTAAATGAATAGTATGATAGTCAAAAGATGGATTACATTTCAAATTAAACATGTTAGAATTAAAAAAATCAGTGGATATACTGTACATCCAAATCAAGTCTGCATGGCCATCCCCAGTACTTGCAAAGAAAAAGTGGGATCAAGCAGAAAATAATTGTGCTTTAGAATAATGCTATGTCACTTATGAGATCCCAGTATCAGGTAGAAGTGTGTCCCTAACTGTAATTGTGCCTTCCAAATGTGGAATTTATGTAAAGACTACCTGGAAATCAAGGGTGAAGAAGCCCTACCCTTAAGTCCAAGAAATATCTCTAGTTTTTTTAAGAATATGTACAGTATCGTAGACATAGGAACTCTGACTAGTGAAGTATTTCTTTAGGTGTGCGTAAACTAATAGCCATACATTCAAAGTTACTGACCAAATATTCTTCACCCTTGAGGAAGAGAGCACTGGGCACTCCAACCATATATGTAAATAGGTATCTGGTGCCCCCTATCACCTCCAACAGGTGTCTGAGGTAGAAGGGTATATTTTGTGGGAAATATATTTATACAACCTCCTCATGATCATATATTGCATTTACATGATGAGGACACATGTTGAGCTAAAGTAGGCAGTACTCCTCCATTAGTATAAGGTGAAGATTTATATTCCAAATGTGTGTGAAGTGTGAAAAGGAGTCAAATCGCATGTTGTCTAGGAGTTTGTCTAAGGAGGAGAAAGTGTGGGTAGGTGTTTGATGGGCAACACAAAATGTCTTGAAAGGGGTAAGCTTCCTTCTAGCCAGCAAGTGTCTATTGGAGGGGGATAGGTAGTGCCTCACCTGGAGATACCTTCTAAATTCAGTCTTGGGAATCCCCCATCTAGACCAAACCTTCAAAAACTGACAGATCCCTGATGGAGACACCAGCTGACTGACCACCAGCTGACTGACCCTGAAGATCCTTTTCATTTGCCCAAGAATGAAATCTGATCATCTACAAATGCCAGGGGGAAAACTGGGTTGTATAGAAAATATGTCAACGGACCAAATACGGATGATTCCTGAGGAGAGGAGCTGAGTTTATTCCAATATTGAAGAGTAGGGGAAATAGTGGAATGAGAGAGCATGGGTAAGCATGGTTGCCAGGGGACAAGTTTGGAAAGTGTAGGAAAACTTTGTCCCTCAGTAGAAACCCACTGTTAATTATCTTTTGTTCTGGTCCATTCTAATACTACATTTAAAATGATGGCATGGTAATAACTTAAAATGTGCTGTAACTGAACACCACTCTTATGTTTACGCATATATAAAAGATCAAATTTTAAAAGGGTTATTCACTATACCAAGACCAGACAAATTGACAAGTTAGAGATTGTAGTGTGTGAAACCACAATATAGCCATGAAAGAAGCACCTCTTCTATCATTTATTTTTTTACAAGACACATTGTTTTTTTCCCATGTCTTGTCCATGTTCATTTGGAATGTACAAAAAAAAAGTAATTTACCATTGTGGCTATTCAAATTGTTACAATATATTTAGCACTTTTTAACAGTTGCAGTTAGAACTACTTAACAAGAAAAGAGTAACAAATTGCAATCATTTTGTAGAATTTATGTGTCTGGCACTTAGACACCATCCAAGCAAACAACTATAACATGATGTTTTACTAAAGAAGTTTTTTCATTAATCACCTTTTTACACATTTTTATTCATATTTATTTAATTTAAAAAAAATCTTTAGATATGAAGTTATAGTTAAAGAGCATAATTGCCTATATTTTTAGAATATAAATTTTTTATAAGGTACTTCTTACTTCTTCCAATGTTTACACAACCAACAGTATGCAACAATGAATGCAAAAACTGCCCATGTAAGCTAATATCCCTGATCCAAATTTAATGTAAATGTACATAAAGATATTTTATAATGTTGCTTTAGGGGAGCTTTATCTCTATCCCTGGTTAAACATATGACCCCATTAAATTTTATTAGCTAGCTGGATATTATTATTGTTTTTACAGTATTCCTTAAAATCATATATCATATTTTATGGTGCTTTCTATACTGAAGTATCTACACCTCATTCTGGTCCACTTTGTATTAGTCTGCCCAAGACCTAGAAATGGCAATACTCAGATATCTGATGTTCATGCATACGATGCGATGCGGCATCTTCTGATGCAACAGTGGAACAGAAGAGCCAGCTATAGTGTGCATCTCTGAATCAGGCCATTAAACCCTCAAGTATATAAAAAGAACTGGTGCGCTGATATATGTGTGGAAACCTACATTCAATTAAAAGCAGCTAACTGAAAGGAAACATTGCAATCTTCCTTAAAAAATATAGAAGTATATGGAAATTAGAGTCTGTGCTATAAATGAAAGAAAAAAATTGGTATAAAAATAAATATCCTTTGAGCTGTCATAAAAAGTTACATTTATTCACACAATGGATACAAAAACACACTGACTGCAGTCATAACAATAGAAGTTACAATAATTATAAACAAGTGACTTACATTGAATCTAACAGCATATATAATAAAGGTACACCTAATTTATAATATATCAATATTAACCTGCTCATTAACTGTACTGCCGTACATTATGTATTGTTTGAAAGCCCCAATCTCCGGTAATCGCTATAAATTATGAGATCCCCTGATTTATGTTCTATTTAGGAAGTCCTCTTTTTGAAAGGGTTGTATTGAAGATCAGCAGTTAATAAGACACACAGTGTTGGTCACCGTATTCTGGTGTTAATAGTGTCAAACATATTACCTCCAGGTCAGATCGATACCATCCAAAGCAGAATCATGGCTCTGTAAACTGAAGACTTTGCTGATAGATACAAACAGCAGCCACTTGCCTCTGGCACTGGAGCCGCCAGGTACAGACTGGTGGGCGTACATGCAGCTGCACACCAGACCACAGCGATCAGACCATCGGGCAGAGCAATCCCCTTGTAAGTAAAACTCCTAGGAGCTGTTGAATCTCTCAATCGACACCCCGGCACCGTGAGGTAAGACAGCAGAGGCACCAATATGAATAGGCAGTCTAGAGCCAATTTGCAGGATATAAAAAGTGCTGTCAGTATTTCAGACCAGAACGTCAGTGTGGGAGCCTTGACGCATTTCTCCCGTCTATCAGGTTGTTTTCAAAAGGAAAGGTAGTAGGCTGAGTCCATGTGATCCCATTATATATCGCTTACAATCAATCATATATAGTCATTTTCTCAGACTTCAGATATTTTAAAATTAAGCATGTTTCATTAAGATAGCAGCTTAAGAGAAAATCAAATGTGTTTAATTTAAAAGGACACAGCCATTATATAATCTTGCATCTTATATCCACAACACAATAAACAGCTCAAAAGGAAAAATAAAACCAGTAATTGCAATTAAATATTACAAAGAGAGACTTCTATAGAGTGTAATAAAAATACATATAATCACCTCTACTCATATAATAACTATATTGACAATATATACAGTAAATCATACAAAAAATTAAATGTAAATCACATTCAACAACTATAAAAATGATTAATAGTAAATAGCGTATTACGTACAACAAAAATAAGAAGACCTCATTAAAGGCCAATAATAAGTGATTTAAAAAAAAGGAAAATAAAGAAAAAAAGGCAGACTGAAAGGCTTTGGTTCACAAAGAAATATCAAAAGTCCAATTCAATGAGGTCCTCAATGAGGGTAAAACGTTCTAAGACGGAAAGCCTCACGTTGGCAAGGTATTCGATACCTAACTCCTCCCCGAGGAGAAATTGCAATATGTTCAAGACCTATTAATTGCAAACACCCAGATTTCCTGAGTGTACCAATGAAAATTGTCATGATATACTATGTTTATCATACTTATTCAAAATATTTCTTCCGTGTTCAAGGAATCTAATTTTCAAAGGTCTAGAGGTTCGACCAATGTATTGAAGTTTCCATGTACATTGAAGTAAATAAATAACATACGAGCTTTGACAATTTATAAATGATTTGATAGGAAAAAGAATATCAGTGTATTTGGAAGAAAAATACACTGTTCTATGTCCAATGAAACTGCATGCTATACATCGTGTATAACCACATCTATAACAACCTACATGTTTAGATAACCATTGAGACCCAGAATATTTGTTTTTATTTTTAATTTTAAGGAAACTAGGTGCCAGAATATTCATCAAATTATGGGCTTTCTTAAAAATTATTGTAGGTTTTGAATCCAACTCTGTTTTGAGAATTGCATCTAAATGTAACATACCATAGTTTTTTTTTTTAAATATGTTTTATCTTATTTGAACAGCATTTGTTCCATCTATATGAGAAATCTTCTGACTCTTAAGAGGGACCATCTGTCTAAACTTGTATCAAAAGACCGTTGTAATAATGATTCTGGATAATTTTTTTCACGAAAAATCAGGGCCATTACAGAAGCCTATTGTTTGAAAATCTCTTTGGATGAACAATTGCCCCGAATCCTTCTTTATTGACCTGATTGAATATTATCTAGCCACTTAATATAATTGTTAGTATCTACTTCTTTTTGATGTGTGCTAGGTTGTATCACATTATTTAATACCTCTAATTTAATATCAAGGAAGGTACTTAGAGAAAAATGAATAGTGCTTGTGAAAGAAAGATTACATTTAATCGCATTTAGGTGATCCACAAACTACAAAACAGAAGTGTCATCCCCATCCCAAATAATAAACAAATTATCAATATAGCATTTGTAGAGGACCAGGTTTGCACCAAATCACCCCCTCCAAATGAGCTCATCCTCCAGACAACCCATATAGAGATATGCCTGGCACTCATCGCAGACCTTGTCCCCATCGCCATGCCAGTGCACTTTAAATAAAAAACCGGTGATCAAACTACATCTCATATTCAGATTTTGTACTCTACCAACTATTTACATTCAAGATATCACATACTATGTACAGTATGCACATATTTTGATGGGTGCAATTTATTCATTTCATTTGTTTAAACCAATATTCTCTCTCTCTCACCAAACTGAGATTTTGAACTGAGTTTTCCCTCATAACTCATACATTCAGTGGATTCTGGTATATTTACAATAGTCTACATCCCACACATAGAAATTATTTTCAGTAAGCAAACACTTCTGCTATTTCCCATGGTAAATCGTCATATAACAGTAAAGTTAACTGTGCATGCCACACCCAGTGTCTACTGTAGTTGGTGCAACAAAAACTGGAAGAGATGTAGACAAGCAGACATAGGGCCAGATTCAATTTGGTACCAAAAAACAGGTGAAAATGGGTAGGTTCCATAAAAAAACAGGTGAAAATAGGCAAAAAGTCAGGAAATTGCCTCTGTACCCCAAACAATGGCTGACTTACATTGTATATTGGAAAATAATTTAGATGAGTATTATTGGTCATAATACAAGTATTTACGCTACTTAAATTGCATCGGTTGGCAGTAATTTGCATATATGAAAAAATGTAAAAAAATGATAGAAAGCTATTTTTTTCCAGGAAATTACTGTTCCACGTAAATTGGGGGTACATTAAAATGGGTGCAAGTATATTTTCATGTCATAAAAGCACACTTTTAAAACCTGTTAAAAAAGTGCCTGCTGCAACCTTGTGCAATGTTTAAAACTTATAACACATCCAGATAGCCCCCCGAAATACCAGACCCAATACATTAAACCCATTTTTCATTGCGTTTTTTTTCACCCAAAATTTGACCGGTAATTTCTCAGCAAATTACAAAAAAATTTTGGGGTAATTTATCATTAGCAGGGGTGTCCAAAGGTTTTTTTTCACCTGGTCTGAGATGGTGAAAATTTTTCACCTATTTTACACTATCTAATTATATGGCAGGTGCGATAATTGACTGCAAAATCATCCGGCCATAAAATCAAACGATTGAGCTTGACAGAGTTGTGGTGAAGAGAGCACAGATGTAAATAAAAATGGGGAGCACTGAAAATACAGGGAATGAAAAAGAGAGAGAGAGAGGAGAGAGGAGAGAGGAGAGAAGAGAGTAGAGAGAAGAGAGAAGACAGAGGAGAGAGAGGAGAGAGAGAAAAAAAACCCAGGCAGTACTGGGGAAAACAGAGAGCTCTCTATAAATATCTTCCTCACTCCTGTTCAGGTGCAGCAGCTTCCTATCCCACTCTTCCTTTTCCTCTATACCTGTTCCCAGTTATCTTGTCTTGATGTCCAAAGTTTTCTAAATGGTACCTTTGTTAAATCTCCCTTTTACTCTATAAAATGTTTAATAGAGAAATTCTTACAAATAAAAAAACAACTATGTAACTGTAAATTAGTATTCTTTTTAGAATAGAACCCCACTCTTGCAAATTCCTGCATCTGTTATTTCCAAACTGTAGATACATACAGTATAATATTTGAATATTCCTGGTTATTCACATGAAATTAACTTACTATTTCTATTCTGCATTTTTTTTGTCAACTGGACAAGAACACACTATGAAAGGCTTCTTGAAGGGCCCTCAAGAACAAAATTTAAACTAATATGTCCAATGATTTAAGACTTTATTTCCAGAGACAGAAAGGAAAGTAAAGGTTTTGGGACTCCTTTTAGAGAAGTTATAGCAGGTAAGATTATGTATTTAACTAAATAATGTAATATTATATCATTTGACACAATTTAATTTTTTTAAAGCTAGGGCTACCACCTTTTCATTTCCGATTCTAAGACAAGAGGTATTACAAGGGGTCATGAATAAAACTACGGTAGAGTTAGAACCATATTCTATTTGCTCCAGATGCTCCTTCTATACCATCAGAGCCCCCCACAAACCCCTTTATATACCATAAGAGCCACCACATGCCCCTTTATGAGCCAAAGTCACCTCATGGCCCAACATATGCCAGAGCCCTCACATACCTCCATATGCAAGATCCTACTCATATCCTTATATGTCAACCCAGAGTCCATAATACACACTTACTCTTCTAGTGCTCACATAGTACACATGTTCCCCTTTTGGGACCACACAAGACTATCACAGTACACATTGTCCCTTCTAAAGCACATCTTCCCTTCCCTAGCAAACATATTTCCTTCTAGTGGCTATATAGTACACATCTAACCTCGTGTGCCTATGCACAGAGTACATACTATACACATCTCCTGTCTTGTGCTCACACAGTAGTAGAGGTATCAAAGGTTCATTTGTCCATAAAATGTAAACTTCAACAGTACAAGTGAGCAGTGCACTCTGTCTCCATGACTAGTACAGTCATGCCCAGGCAGACTGAAGGGCCAGCAGGATTTGGGTCATAGAGCAGAGTAGCAGTGAGGGCTGAATGATGTCAGTACAGTTGGAAATATTATCTGTAGCAAGTGGATTGTGCCATTCAGTGGGATTCCCAGTCACCATCCACCTGAGATTACTGGACAAACCTACTGATTTCTGAAATGTTTGGAGGAATTTTGGACATGTGACAACTCAAATTAAAGCAAAAAATGCAATACCTAGTATTTGTTTCAAAGTCAGAAAACAGGGATGACAAGTTGTAGGTCCTCAGTGGCTTGATGTAACCTAATGACAAAAACAAATAATAAAGTCAATGGCACTTGTCAAAAAAGAAGCTAGCTATAGTGTGGCAGAGCTGAAACCATATAAAGCCAGTAGGATCAAAGGCATATAGCTGGGGACACAGCAGATGTCATTAAATTAACACAGAGGTAGAAAGAAGGCTATGAAAGAAGCTTGGTGCAAGGCTGTAGCAAATAGTAACAGGAAACTGACTGATATTGAATCTGTAGCAGGTTGCAACACATAACAACTGCTAGTCACAGATAGATAGTGCAGCTTGCTCCAAATACATATTGCTACATACAGTATCTACTTTTTTCATCTTCCTACTCTACTACCTATCATCTTGATCCTATACCCTCACAAACCAATTGATCCCTGTCACAAGTTGTTCCAATCTTAACTCATATCTGTAATCTCTCTCTCACTTGACCATTCACTACTCATACAACATGACAATCCCTAGGCCTTCAGGACATATGCATTAACAGGGTCTTTTCACCCGTTAACAGCCTATTTATTGGGGATTTCTTTTCGGGTCTGATCAGACCAGAAAAAATTGCCATTATGTGCAGCCTGCGGACTGCCTTCGGGGCTAATTGAATTGCCCCGAAGGATCAATTAGCACACAATAAATTACCATGGCAAATTGAATTCCCCCCTAAATATGCAATTTTATTATTTTCCACATTTTTCTAAAAATGTTTATGGCATACAGTTAAATGTACAAGGTAAACATACAAATTTATCTAAATTTGCATTTTTCCTTAAAACAGAAGATACAGTATAAGAAAAAAATAATTTAGACTTGTCATCCCTTTTTTATTTTAAATATCAAATTATTAATAATAACAATAATAATAATAATAATAATAATAATAATAATTTGGTATTTCAAATAAAAAAAGAGATGAGATGTCTAAAATTATTTTTTTCTTATATAGTTTTTAGCTGTTGATAGTTTGAACTGTACTTTTTGTATTTATGCCATGTCTTGGTTAGGAGAAAAGGAATAATGAGGTCACAATGTGCCTAAAATATCTTCCTGCCAAAAGTGTATAGTTGGATTCTTATAACAATCCATTCTGCAGATATTCACCAATTACTGTATCTGGACTGCAACTATTTTATTTTTGTATTTATTAAAAAATGTATTTTTTGTTTTAGTTATTAGGCACCTAATCATATCTTGAGTAATAAAACCAAGTCAACGGTAATGTATATTTTTAACTAAAACATTTATACAACAATAATATAGATTTATATTTTTATGAAATAACGCTGAAAAATAATGACCTTTTTTCTTTTTTTTCTTACACAATGTTGCATACAACCTTATAATTAGATAGAAAATAGTGCTTAAATATGTTTTATGTGCGTAAATGTAATTCTCCCAATTACACAAATAAATATTTAATTTCTCCATAATAGGATACTACATTTTTCCTATATCATAATTACTTCATAGGCACATACAAATATGAATAGACTAATAAAATAAATTGTGAGCTATCATTTGGAAAATAGTGATGCACTTTCCCTCAAGGTAATGTCACATGAGGTGTCACATAAACAGTAGTTGCTTCATAAATAAAACATGCAGTATTACAATAAATGTTAATACTTTGACATATAGTTTTGGAGAAAATGCTAAATATTTTTTTAAACAATATATATCTATTTATCTGTCTATTTATGTTATAATTGCTGTTAACAGAATAAATATATAAAACATGATTAAATACAAAAAATGGTAATTTTTAGCTTTAAAAATTTGTATTTCTGAAGCTGCATAGAGAAGTGCCAACTAATCAGTGCCACAGCCTGACTGGGTCATAAAATAGGAGTTCATAGATATCTCTCTGTTTGTACCTTATTTGGCATGAAAACATTATGTAAAGAAAAGTGTTAGCTTATTTAGGAATGATAGTCTCCAGACAGAAAAACAGGGGTTAATATAATTGTAAATGGCAGACAAATGCTGTGGGGCAGCACAAGCAGTGCTGAGCTCACATCCCTTGTCAACCAACTCGCTGGAATCAGACTCCTTTAACTCACACAAGCCATCCAATCAGAACACAGCTTTTAGTAGTGCTTCATCTTACAAACATGTAAATGCATAATTTATTAACTTTAGAATACATTTTTTTATGGTCATTAAGTCTACTGTTCAACAGATCAGTGTAAAGGTTTTCATGACTTTTTATAGTTTAGACATAGTGTTTTTTTTCTGGTCTACAATGTAATTTAGTTCACAGTATAATTGCAGGATGAAGTTTATATAATAGATGTCATTATATGTCACGTTCAGACATAAAACGGTAAGTAATTGAAAAGCAATGATTGCTTTTGTGTCCCTTCAAATGACAGTTATCACTGCAATGACCTGCTTCAGGCGTGCCTATCTACACATGACACTCTAAGGGATAACGTCATCTTACAGGCTAGTTGCAAAATCAATACAAAACCCATTTCAAAAATACTCTGTTTAAGAATCCAAGAGTAGCATTCATTTTTTAAGTATGCCTGGGGAAAAATGCAACATCTTTTTGATGTATATTCTTTCGCTTCTAAGTATAGTAATCTTCTTGGTAAACAATAATTGCATTTATAAACCTATTAGTTGTACTTGCAAAAGCTCATTCTGAAATGGAATATGTGAAAAATGTAAATAACTCCATTGTAACTCATGAACAGCTCTGTTATATATTCAAATTAATTACAATTTGACAAATACAACTTACAACATTGAATTATAGAATTCCATGCCATGTACATGTACAGGCACATAAAGCAGAACAGTGGTGAATTCTACTATATGGGTACAAGAAATTATATTATTAATTAACTAAACTTTACACTACACACCACAATACAGACTTTAAATATTAATTGCTGCATTTGACAGCAATTGTTTGAAAAAATTGAAAGGAATTATATTTCTTAGAGTGGGTGACAGCTGGCTGTGTGCTGCTCAGACGAAAGATGAGCAAAAAATTCAAAAGATACAGAAATTTCTGCATTGTTCTGCATATGGCTTCTTAACATTTCTCCAGTGGAATTTGGATAAATTGCAGTCCTCCCTGTAATTGTTAATCCATTTAAAAGTCACACCTTATCACAGAGCAAAATTAATTGCTATTTGGTTTCCCAACTCTACTTATAGACCATATATTCTGTAAAGTGCAAATGTCCATGTATGGTTCCAAAGGTTTTCTAGCTTCATGAAGCAGCCTGACCCACTGCAGGATTCAATTTGAGATAAATTTTGTCACAACTTCACCAATTTCTACTCACAATCATACAGCACAATGGTTCTCAAATGAGTCTCAAGGGTAAATTTACTAAGAATCGTGTTTGGGCGAGATTAAACTCGAACAGGTTCCCACAAATATGTGTCAGTTTTCCCAGATCAAACTCACAAATTTATGAAGAAGTGAGTTTTGCAAAATGGGTTGTGTTTATAAAACACGTGTGAGAATGGTTGTGTTTATAAAACACACAGGAGAATGCATGCATCATTTTAGAAACATGTTCTGATTGAAGCAGCCACATCATGTATACACTGTCTAAGCATATAAAAACACCACAAACAGCCCAACTTTTGAGGATTTAGTTGGTTGGATGTTGCAGAAGAACAGTGAGAAGTGTGTCTAGTGGTGCAGGAGAGTTTTTGGCTACTGGAATAGATTGCTGCTTGGTGTGTGGAAATTGTTTTGTGCTTATTTATTGTCTTATCATATATCTGTTTGTCAAATTTTTCTATTTTTCTTGATTGTGTTTTTTTCTTTTGTCCTGTCAGTGTTTTTTTTGTGTGTGGCATGTGTGTGGGTAGTAGGAGAGGAGGTTTGTGTTCGTTTGTCTTTTTTTTGTGTTTTGAGTTTGTATAGGGAGGGGGAAAGGAATATGTCCAGGGCAGAGGAGAGGCATGGAGAGAGTGAGGTGGAGGAGGTTGCATCTCAAGAGGCCCTGTAGAGCAGTACAGGCAGAAGTGATGAGGTGCCCAGGCAGAAGGGCAAGACCAAGATAGGGCGCAATGTGAATTTTTCTGTGGAGTAGAACATGGTCCTTTTGCAGGAGGTCATGACATCCCACCATATGCTGTTTGGACAAAAAGCTGCCAGAAGATTGACCCGCCGCAAGAATGCCATATCACCGAGGACAATAGGCATGCCCGCAATCCTAAAAAAAAATCTACCCTGACTGCATGCCACTGTGACTCATGGTTAGGGAAGCAGATGCAGGTATCCATTAGTGGCTGAAATGCTGACATTACCAGAGTTACCATATGTACTGTGAGAATGTTGACTGGGATATCACGAGAACTCTACTGCTCACAGAATGAAAATTACCAGTAGCCAAAGACAGAGTACAAATGTACTGTGGCAGGGTTTAGGTCCAGTTTGACTTGGTCATACTAATGGAATATGTGGTTACAGTTCATCCGGAACTTCTATTTGACTCTGCCATTGGACAATGTGTTCAGGTTCAAATACATCAAAAAAAATGTGGCCTGAACAGCCTTTGTGATATATGCATTACCTCCATTTCTGCTCAGTTTCTTGCTCCTGGGTCCTTACATCCTGGTGGTAGATCCTCTGAACTCCCAGCCACATAAAGTGAATAGCAATGGTAGTATATTTTTGCTTCACACAATTCAATGCAGCTCATTTAGCCCCTTTAACAGGCTTCATTATTGTTTCCCCACTAATTGCATGTGTTCACAGGTGTTTCAAGTTGCAAACACATCCCAACTCACACAAACACTCACCTCAGGAGGTCGTCTATTTGAAAAGTCTATTTTATTGAGAGTTTGGTCATTTTCAAAACTTGATTCTTTGTAAATTTGCGTGTTGTATTACTTTCTATGGAAAGTACTTGTGAGTTTGGGCAATGTTGTATTTGATCGTGTTTTGTTAACTCATGCGAGTTTTGATGTCTGTTTCCTGCGAGTTCACATGTGTTTGCCCTTAGTAAATTTGCGAGTGGGAAAAACAGGCTAAACTCGCGTGAGATTGCAATCTCGTGCAAACACGATTCTTAGTAAACTTACCCCTCAATGCTTAAAGGATACAGGAAATCTTTTGTCAACTTGTCTACTGTCACTCTTGTTCATTGTTTTTACCTTCTTTACATGATTCAATACAATTCATAGTGTATAGTATATTTTATATTTAAGGTGAATATTCTATTCTTACAAGAGCATTGGCAATAATAGACAAAATATCAGGCATCTTATAAATGTCACAGCTGGGACTTGTGCTTAAAACTGTAATCCCATTGAATGTGCATAGCTGCATTTGGATCTTAATTGTACAAGTGGCAATACACTGTAGGCTTCATCTCCTTGTTATCAATACTTTTATCCATCCATTATATTATATGGTGAGTACTTGCTTTTATGAAATCCCTGATTCTTGTTTAATGTTCATATATTTTTCTTTTCTTTAAAAATTTATTTATTGAGAGTCACAAAAATAGCAGCAGTAATAACAAACAACAATTCCAAAAAATTGAATAGAATACTAAACATACAGATAAACATTAAGTGGTCCAATAACCATTATTAGAATATCCATAATATACTAGACAATATCAAAAACATATACCAGATATGCATAGTGTGCATTAAGAAATATATATCTATAGAAATGAGGGAACAATATAATCAGAATAGTCAAAATCACCTCATTTCTCTAGGGATTCAAAAGCTTCAAAAGGGTGGAGAACCTCTATATAGTGTTTCCAAATTGTACCAAGACTTCAGCTTAAATACTTGTCATATACATTCACAAGTAGCATTTGGCAAAGTAATAAAGTTGGAGAGCCAAATGACAAAACAATTTTAAGCTCTAATCTCCACATCAATGGAACATTCCATCCAAACAATGTGGGATAAAAACATTAACATGGGGAATATTAGAAAAATAAGCACTTCCTCTGCATGAATCCACTGGGACAAGATCGTCTTTTTAGCAGAGGCCAAGATAAGAGCTAGGAATGTGGTAGTGTGTTCTGAGGAGTGGCGGTGTACAGTGGAAGGTGTTCGCATATCATGTAAGCATATCAATCATGAAATGTATACCCAAATCTCCATTTATTTGTGCACCTGAACTTTCAGTCAAAACTCCTGAACTTAAATACAGGGCCACATACAATGTAAGAGATTTGCGTCAGGCTGCGAGCATTTAAAACACTTTGAATCTGCAGATGTCCCCGTGAGACATCTCAACTCAGGGGTGTAATATGCTTGATGTAGTAACTTATAATTAATTTCAGCGTATGAGGAGGATACCTATTGTTTGTTCAGAAGTACTGTACACTGAAGTCAATAATATCCTGCAAGTCCATACCCAGAAAATCTCCATGCCACTTAGCCATACCACTTTTTAAGGTATCCAAATTCAGTCATCACCTAGTGTGTGAGTTAATTAGAGAATTATATTTGTGATTATTTATGATATAAACCACCACCGAGAGGACATATGAGATGTTGATAAATGAGATAAAACCTGGATTTCATAACTACAAATTTGAAAATATGAGAATAGGGAAAAATGGATGTATGGGTAACATTCCTTAAGTTGAGAAAAATAAAGGTTCGAGGAGCAATTACCATTCAAGTATTGACAAACCAATTTTAACCCTTGGAGATGCTTAAGAGCACACCACATTACTGAATACAAAGGAGGTTAAACCCTCCCCCCACTCACTTGTATTCAGGATTATGCACTACCAGCTAATTATCGCTTTGCATTAGACTGGATAGGGGGTGGCAATAATTTAGTTAATCAGGCTATTGAATAAGATTTTAGTCCTCATAATTTGGTAAGTTTATTGCATAGCCATCCTAATAGACTTCCCCCTGATTTCGTAGATAACCCATTGATTGCTACAATGTGTGACACTTGGCGACTTACAGTATTAGGAGACAACTTCATCTTTCATCTACTTATTCTTTGTTTTTACCTATTCTGTTTAATCCTGAATATCAAGATAGTGTCATAAGTAATGTGGTGCGCTCTTGGCATCTCCAAGGGTTAAAATTGGTTTGTCAATACTTGAATGGTAACTGCTCCTTGATCCTACAATATCAGTTTTATTTCCATTCAAATGAGAGTGTGTCAATGCGGCCACTAAGAGATGGTCATTGTGCACTGAAGTATGACACTGAACCAGTCCATGCCAGTCTGTGTCGAATTGAGAAGTGAGGGAAGGAGCTTCTGCAGATGTATAGCAATGAGTCTGGTGAATAACTTTAGATCCTGGTTTAACATGGAAATTGGTCAGTAAGAGGACACTGACATCAAATCTTTACTTGGTTTGGGCAAAATTATGATGTGTGTCTCATTAAAGTTAGACAGGGGTGAATTGCCCTCTAATATTGAATTAAAAAGGGATGTCAGATGGGGAGGAGATGGGGAGTCAAGAGCTCATAGAACTTCGCCCCAAAACCATCAGGTCCAAGGGTTTTGCCCTTATGGATAGTTTTAATTAAGGAATTAAGGGCCTGATTCAGACTCGTTCGCTTGGATACATTTGCAGGCAGCCGTCAGCAACCAAAATATGCAAATCATGCCATCGCTAGTAAGACATTAGCATGCCCACTATGTCTTGCTGTGCACTCACTGTATGTATTTAGATGCCCACCAGCCTGACACAAGACTCCCACTTTCCCTTAGTAACATACATCATCTCCAGGAAGTGTATTAAACAATTGGTAACATCAAGTAACATTGGACCCATATGCAACGCTTGTGGCTGACCATACCCTACCGCAAGCACTGCAAGTTCTGCTGTGTGTTATTCAGCCATATGACATGCACACTGTGTTTTAATTATGCACGCCCCTGAAATGGCATTCCAAAGCACAGACACACCTGCGTTAACACCACCACACCCCCATTACCATCGACCACCCCCTGTCACCACCCACAAATGGCACGTCCTGTCAGTTATACTTGTGGTGCGTCTGTGTACATGGTGCAATTGCTTTGCAATTGCATGGACTGGTTTGCACACTGTGTCTTATATGCATGCGCAGATTGCAAACATCGGCAGGCTACATGCAAACCCAGCCTAGTGAACGGCTCTGAACCAGGCCCTAAGCTCCAGCTCAGTGACTGCTGCAGTTAGAGAGTCCCTATCATCCTCCGGAAGGGTGGGTAAAGCTGCCTTGAAAAGAAATTGCATATCCACTGCCGAAGCATCAGGTGGTGCTTCATAAAGGGATATATAATAATGGAGAAATGCTCTAGAGATGGCTTATGGGTCAGTCTCACAAGAATAGGAGTCTGTTTTCAAATATGAGATGTGCGAGGGGGCGGAATAAGCTCTTACCAAAATAGCCAGCAACTTACCAGACTTCTTGCCCCAACGAAAGTATCTATTGCCCTGATGATTCAGATTAAGTTGGGCCCGCTCAGTGTACAATGTATCATATAGACTCTTAGGGGCAAATTTACTAAAGTGAGTGTTTTTAGAAGTGAAATGTTGCCCATAGCAACCAATCAGATTCTACTTAACATTTAACTAGCACCTTCTGGAAGATAATAGCTAGAATCTGATTGGTTGCTATTGGTTGCTATGGGCAACATTTTCACTTCTAAAAACTGTCACGTTAGTAAATTTACCCCTAGGCATCAATGTAATATTGTCTGGCTGATGAGTCATGTTGAACAAATGCTCCATATGCTGAAGACAAAGCCTTACTGAGTTATTTTTCTCTAGCAGCAAAAACGTATGCTTCCTGGCTACATACTCCAATATCTGGACCTGGACAACTGGTCTAGAAGTGGCCCAAAATAAGTTTATATCAGAGATGTTCAATATTATCAGTTATTATAAAGTTAAGATGGAAATCTTCAATTATAGGATATTGAAAGGAGGGAGTTTAAAGCCAAGGTGAACCAAACAGGACCATGATCAGATATAGTTATTGGTTTAATTGCAGATGCCACTACACAGGAAAGCAGAGAGGGGGAAAGCAACCAAATATCAAATAAAACATGTACTCATGATACAGGGTGTTGGTCATAGAGCTGCAAGGAAGGTGGTGTGCTCCAGTCCCTACCTGATCTCGCAGTCCTATCAAGATGAGGAAGTTGGACTTTGTTGAAATCGCACTCTAAAATAATGTTACATTCTACCCACTCCTGTATACAGACATAAGAGACAGAGAAAAAAACATTGTCAGGACCCGAGGGTGCAGAAACTTTAGCCAATGTGAAAATTTAACAGAACAAAGATCACTTAATAAAATGAAATCACCCATCGAGATCAGCTGAACTATATCTAATTTGATATTAAAAATGCTTACTAATATCACCAACTCTACTGCGTTTGGAAGTAAAGGAGGCAGATTTATAATCTCTGATCCAGGAGTCATGGAGATTATTGGGATCATATTTGCGCCAGTGAGTTTCTTGTAACAGTATTATGACTGGCCTAAGGTGGTTGGGTACTTTTTCACATTTTAAGGGGGACTTAACCCAATCTACATTACATGTTATACATTTGAGATTAGAGTTAAGCCTTATATGGTAAGCTGCACACATATCAACCTATACCCACTCTAGACCACAAAATAAATTCACATAAACATACCTCCGGATACCCTCCCATACCAGCAAACAGGCGAAAAGGAGATAAGAAACTTATAGGGCCTGATTCAGAGCCGGACACTCTGACCAGAGCGCTCGCTCTGAATCAGGGCCCTCCCACCTAAAAACGGAGCAGCCTCCTGGCCGCTCGCATAGCTGTGGGTGACCACCCACAGCTTATGCGAGTGGCCAAAAAGATGGTCGCGATGGTCAAGACCATCGTGACCATCGGGCTTGCGACGAGACCCTGCAGTAGGGTCTCGCTGCTGCAAGCCCAGGAGTGCTTTTGGCTCTATCAGAGCCAAAAGCACTCCCACTGACATCACTAGTGATGTCATTGGGGCCGGCTCCAGACGGAAGGCGTTCCCATGGGAACGCCTCCGCCTGGGCAGCAATGCCCCCGGCATGCCCACCAAAGGGGGCGTGCTGTCAGTCACCATCGACAGCACGCCCCCTTTGGTGCAAGACCCATAGCGACAGCTTGGCTTTGCAGGAAAATTCGAACCTATCCGAGCCTGGACATCCCTACTTTAATTTCAGTTTCTGTTGAAAAGGAGGAAATCACCTACTGATGACGGCAACGTATGATCCCATTTTATTGTAGGCTGCTAGGGAGTGGGGATTCTCACTCAGAAAGTTACCGGCTCACTGCTCATGCTCACATTGGAAACCACTGGAATCAGCAACTGCCTATAGTCGTAATCAATGGTTGTGATTGGCGATTACCTATACTGTCTGACAAACTGACCTGAACCTTAAAATGAGCATTGGGACATCGCTGAGCATAGTGCTGATCCTGACACTAGGTCTACCTAATTGTAGTGATATTTTATGTGTATAACACATTTTTCACATACTGTATACTGTATCTTATAGCTAAATGACTTTTAACTTATTGTAATTGGACAACCCTATTTTATTTGCCAAAGTATAATTCTGTTTTGAACATGCCAAATATTCCATACACACTTTATTTGATGCATCATTGCTCCTGATGTATCCATATACCAGCATGTACAATATTTTGTAGTACAATTTTACAATACAGTATGTTATCTGCATACATGTTATACTAGCTGTTGCCCGTGGCTTCGCCCATGATGAAATCACTTCTGCCAACATAGTTTTTTATTTGCTTTACATGGTGTCCCTGTCACGGGACCAGCAGCGCTAGATAGACTAGTGGCAGCAGTGCCTACACCCACCACTCACACCAATATCACTGTGTGCCCTGTGCACTGACTTCTACCTAGCCTATCCTTCTGAAGTGAATGCGGGACCAAAGCACCTGTCCCCCCACCCCATACAGGCTGCATGCATGGTGCCACACCTATCTCTTGCATTGTTGATGTCAATAAACTTAGTTTTTATTATTGCTCAGCTTTAACTTGATGTTTCGAGATGAACCAAAGTGCAGGTTATTTCTAAGAGTTTCCACTACAAAATGATGCATTTTTATGAAAATCGTTTGTAATATTAGTATAGATTATGCACATACTGTATCCGTAGTAATTGTAGAGCAGTGCATCAAAACCATTTACATGTGTGATTTAAATATTTTAATGTGAAAATAATAGTTTTATGATTCTTATTTTAATATGGGATTAAATTATACATTAGTTCATGTATTAAAAGATTTAGAAAAAAAGTGGATGGTGTGATGATATAAGCTAATACAATTAAAATAAGGAAGTTAGGAATTTGCAAGTTATTTCTATCCCTTTCTCCGCAAGCCCATGAAACACATTCTCAATATGTCCATCCTCTCTCTACCAGCTTCCCTTCACTGTAACCATTGCCTTTTGGATGACTTGTGTATGAGACGTTGTCAAGTTGTTACTGCAATAACGTATTTCAGGTACAGTGTTCATGTATCATTATCTTTTAAATATAACATGACGTATATACTGTAGCTCTTCCAGCACTAATTAAGTGTGCACTTTAGAATTTAAAATTAATGTGAAATGGTCAATATTATTTTTTACCTTGCATCATATGCATTTATGGTTTGTCCTTTATCATTACTAATTAATATATTTATAACAAAGGCTCATGTTGAACATGTTCCATTGCAAATATGCAAAAAATCTGTCTCTGGTTGGCTATAGCCCTGAATGTCCCCAGAATAACACTGTTTTTCCACAACAATGATAATTATTTTGATAACATTTATTTATAATAAGCATGCACACCTAACTCATACAGTATATACCCCATATTGACTATCCTAATCAGTTAGAGTGTCAGTTGTGGGTAAACTTGCATGCTGTAATATGTGTCAACTGTAATTGTACTGCACTACCATGCTTGTATCAGTTACAGTATACTGTACACACTTTCAACTTTTTTTTTCTTACTACTGTAAACCAGCATACACAGTGACAACTGTCTGGTTCATTTCACAATGTACACTGCTCTGACTAGGACTGATCTTGTCATGGATGATGTGTTTGGGTTTTTACAGAGGTACAGTAATAATAATAATAATAATAATAATAATAATAATAACAATAATAATTTTATTTATATAGCGCTTTTCTCCTAAAGGATTCAAAGTGCTTTACATTTACAGTACAAAATACAAAATAAGCTTAAACAAGGGACATTAGTGACAGTACATACCAGAGTGTGTACACCAACATCCCCTCAGATGGATAGGAGGCTAAAAATACAGATTACTGAGGTATTCATTCAGGTCCTCTCTCTAGATGCGTACAGTCGCTCAATGCATATGCAAATCCAGCGCACGCCCAGAAGGGCAGGCGGTCGCATGGCAAGACATTAGCATGCCCACTATGTCTTGGCGTGTGATCACTTTGTGTTAGCAGATGCCCACCAGCCATTCATAAGATGCCTACTTGCGCACGTCATCTCCTGGAAGTGCATGAAACCACTGGTACATTGAGCACCATTGGATGCGATCGCAGTGCTTAAGGTTGACCATACCCTGCCGCAAGCACTTCGATCACTTCAGTGTGTATTTCAACCAGGTGATGTGTACAATGACATTGCCTGTTAATTATGCACGCCTCTGTAACGGCGCTGGGACACTCAGGCATGCCTGCGTTTGCACATTCACTCCCCCGTTTCTAGTGGCCTGCCCCTGTCACCACCCACAAACGGCTTGACCTGTCACTCATTCAGCTGGGCTGTCTAAGCTGAGCAAGCGTACGCTTCCCGATCTCTCGCAGTGGTTCACGCACGCGCATTGAATTTGCGATGCGTACCCATGCGCAGAAAGCAAAAATCAGCCAGATACGAGCAAACGCATCCTAGCGAGAGGGTCTGAATGAGCTCCTGAGTGTGTAAAATACAGTAAATGAGAGCTTACTTTCATTAATGTGACTTATAAGGTTTCCTTTTTAATAAGTGGAGCCAACATAAATACAGGAGGATTTGTGTTTGTGCAAATATTAAACCCCTCACTTAAGCATTTCAATTGACAGGCAGATTACTATGGCAAATATACTTACCAGACTGATCCAGGTGTATACTGACATACACTGACATATAAAAAGCCAAGACCTTGCAAGAGATTCAATGAATGTGTATTGAAATAATGTATTAATTAAGTAGTAATTGTTATGTACTAGGACTGTCCACAATTAAATGGAGAGAGAGACAATTACATTTTAATTGTTTCATTTACTTTGTATTTGTGTGGGTTAGGTTTCAGTTGGTTGTTTTCACTAAATTAGCGCAAGTTCAGATTAGTTCGAATTTATCTTTTTGGATATCCAAAACACGCGAGAGCTGCAGAGCCAATATGATACCATTTTCGAGATCCGAATATAACAGAGTAAAACAGAGTAAAACCAACCTACACAGCTCTCATTACATTCTTGGTTACCAGCTATAAATATTGTGGCATAACATAGAGAATATGTGCAGGGATTTTGTGGTCTTGCAGAGCCACATCTGGCATCCAGGTAGCATACTTCCAAGTTTCTTCAAGGTGGAAAATAGGCGTGTGGCTTTATTCTAAGGTTGTGGCCTCACAGCAAGGGGCATGTTCTAGTGGGAAATGCTGTGTCTGAGAGCCATGTGTCTGTTTTCAGTATGCTGGGGGCATGCCCAGCACTCCGGGAGCTGTTGGGCATGCCCCAACTCCATATCTCTAGTGAATAGATGCTGCACCGTATCATCAATGGTTGATGGTTTAAAACATTAGTACAAAACCATCTAAGGTGAGTGATGCGCATGTGCTTACCTCAGCCATCTGACTGTTGCCTCTGTGTTTTCCCAAAATTAGGTGCCACCATCGAAGGTGCTACCTTTGTGACATGCCATCAATGACAAAAAAACTTTCCTTCAGTCTTAGACCATTGATGGTTGTGATGCAGAGTAGTAGAAGAGAGGGACTGTCCAACCTCCCCCTCACCTTATGACATTGTGGCTTGATAGTGGGTTGTGGTACAGTGCCCGAAAATCGGGACTCTCCCACCAAAATTGGAATGGTTGCAGAGGCACTTTAAGAGAGAACGGGGCCCATGTGCAGGCTCCGATCAGGCACCCTCCTGTCCGGCGAACCAGTAGGCTCTGGCATTGAGCCAGAGTTTACTGCGCATGCGCAGGTTTCCGGAATCATGGCACCTGCACCGCATTCCTGAGACATCTCTACTGCGTATGTGCGAATCACCGGTGAAATTACCACAGTGGCCATTTTCCCAGTGATTTCTGCAGTGCTGCAGCCAGCGCTGGGGCGATGGATAGGTGAGTATATTTAATTGGGTACAGGGTGTGCGATGTGTGGGTCCCCCTGGACCCACACCTTGCACCCATTATAAATACACCCCTGAGTGGTTGAAAGGTATGAGGTAGCCTTACAAAAACTAAAAGGCTTTTTAATGCAATATCATATCTCATAGAGAACAATGTTAACACATCATCACTAGATGGCATGTGAGCTCATACTTACTGCTAAGTTAGTGGTTTACAATAATTATTTACTATTTTCTTGTGACGTTAAAAAGCAGAATCTCCAGCATACCCACTTTCACCTACTACAAAATACTCCAGAACTTCACACTTAGGGCCTGATTCATAGATAGACTCAATAGCACAGGCAATGCACAAAGGAAAAATATAGGATTCCCTGCACTTCCAAATATAGGGTGCAGCTTAATTCTCAGTATGGATCACTTAACTACTATTTTTAGGAAAATATCAAACCTTATATACACAGAGTCTACCATTGTAGTACCACAAAGTCATAAAATAAACCATTTCTCATAGTGCAAATCAGTTGACTCATATATATGTGAAAACATAAGTAGTATGAACTGCATACCCTTATAAGGCCTAGAATAGCCTAGTATGACTTCAGAGGTAGTATTGATGAACAGTTATCAAAGTCTCCTTCAAACTTTAAACAAGGTTTCCTTTGTATTTACTTTTAGACAGCATAAATATAAGTGAATATATATCTCCTAATATAATTCCAACAGAGCACACTATTTGTACACAGCTGCTGTGCTAATATACCCTGTATGCAGTAGCTGCAGGAGGGGTATTGTATAAAAAGAGGACCACTGCAGGCTTCGCTGTTCCATCTTAAGATGCAGCATTGGATCAACTGCATGAACATTGGACATCTGAGTAGCCCTCTGGTAATTTATGATGTCTGGTATAATCACACTGCCGGGGGCCAGTGAAGCTGCAGCCAAGGATGTAGCCACTGGCTATGGCTTGCCCAAAAAATGGGTCAGACTGCCCATTTTCTGTAACGCTGCCTGTCGCCACCCACTAACGCCAGCAGCATGTCAATCATGCTGCGACTTTTGGAACACTGCAGAAACAGATCTGCACATGCACAGAGCTGCTCCTGCGCATGCGAAGATCTGCAAACATCGAATATGTATGTACAGTAAATATATCATTTATGTACATCTCTGAATTAGGCCCTTATTTACTACTATCCCTACCTGTGAAAAACAAATTATTTGTTTTTCTTATTTTATTAAGTGGGAAGTGTAGGAGCTAATTATTTTGTACCAAGTGGAAGAGGGAAACATTGATGAATCTTAAAGATATATCTGTCCTATTATATACATCATTTTTTATAGCAAGGAAACAGAAGCATAAAAACATATGTAACAATTCAAATCATGTGCTAGTCTACAATAGATAGGGAAAGTTTGTGATTCTTAGCTGTGTTACAAACACCACTGCCTACATATCTCCAGAAGAGCATTTTTGTCATTTTTGCTAATAAAAAGGCTGAAGTCACAGCTGTAACACTGCATTTGTGAACACGGTAAGCTTGTTCTGCAGGGATATACCTGTAAATCAAGGTAATCAGCACAGTACATTACAGGGGAAATTTTAAACCAACAAGCCTTACAAACAGAATAGCAATCAGGAGATTTAATGCATTTCTGATGTACATTTAAGGAATTGACACTGGGCCACAGATGTACACATGTTGTGTTTTATATTGCAGAGATATAGCTTGTGAGAACCTATTATAGCATATCATCACCAACAACTAGTAAGCTAGGGATGGGAAAAATTCCATTACACATTACTTGTGCAGATGCATTAGAGAAACAAATTGCACTCGGAATTGAAAAGTCAGAGGCATATTCTGTCTTAATAAATTCCTGCCAAAAGGCTAAGTGCAAGGCTACAGATACTTCCCAAATGTTGTTACTGTATTATCATCTTTGACATCTCAAGGGCTGTTCGTGGTATCATCCAGATATCTCTTCAGTTCTTCTAATAAATCTTTCTTTTTAACCTATTCTATGTTATATACAACCCTGTAAACTTCACCTGATTGGTAGGATACAATCCTTCTTTTTCTGCTATGCACAAAATATTTGGCCTGCGGGAGATCTTATGATATATTTAGGTTATAAAGCACTTTTATGATATATTTAGATTATAAAGCACTTCTATGAATGTGTTTAAACTTTATAATTAAACACATACATATTTTTTTCTGCAAGTAAATAAGTTAGTGCATAAACTAACTTATTGTGATCGACAGATGTAATAAATACATATTTCTATGTTTTGTAATTCAGCATGTAGTCAGTAGGGTGGGGAATCCAGTAGATTGCAATTTTATGCACCATAGCTGCCATATCTCAGTAGCCCATTGCTAGACACTTTTTGGCAGTCAGTCACCAACTTTTGAGATTGAAAGGTATGATAATAGATTGGGTCCCACCACCATCATCTGGAGGCAAAAGGGGTGAAGCATTTCTGAGGAAAGAATGTAAATGGATACTTTGGTTGGGCACTCTTGCACCACGGGGTCTAAATGGTGTGATCCCTCTTATAGGATAGATTGGTAATGGTATTTTTGACTAGCTGTTGTATTCATCCATGTACTGATCTCTGTTTGAAATTATATAATAGTATATAAAGTAAGTGTACTGTATGTTGTTTATTGAAGTTGTTATCCTTTCTTACATACCTATGGTCAATTTGATAAACATGAATGCAGTATAGTATTGTATTGTATTTGATAACGTGAGGTTTATAGGATAAGAGCTATTAAATTGAATATTGACGATGAGATTTCCAATATATTTAGCATAACCAATGTTGGCATATTTGGCATTTGGGTTATGTTAGTCTGTTCTGATTCGATAAAATGAAAAAAATGATCCCTATAAGAATGAGTAACTTTGCATACAGTGGATGAATAAATTGCATTTATTTAAAATTTGTAAATAATAATCTCTTACATTTTCCATAGAAAGACTACTAATATGTATAATGGCTTGATGGGCTGTGGCTGTAAATAGTTTCAGTGCATGTTTGTAACTTTGATTTTGATTATGCATATATACATATGGATGGTTTCTCTGATGAGTTTGTGAACAGTAAATGCTTTTCATTCCAAGTGGTAATGTAAGCATGTGCATATATACTGTATATATGGGATTAGGAGTCCATGTGATGTAATGATTGAAAATAAAGGAGCATTTTGAAGCACTTGGATGTTGATATGTTATAGGTATTTTTTAAAATAGTTTTTTTTAATTGTTGTTTGATAGCTTTTGACAGTCTAGTATAGCCTAGAAGTGATGAATATACCAAAAGTTGTGTGCATTTCATCATGGAATACACACTATCTGGAATGGCTTACCAGTTGGTCTTTTGTGTGTAATCAGATGAAGCTTTATGTAATGGGACAAATATTTGTGCAGTGGCTTCCAAATTATTATTTATTTATTACTAGTTATTTATATAGTGCGCACATATTCCGCAGCACCTTACATAGAATATTTTGCCCATTTACATCAGTCCCTGTCCTAGTGGAGCTTACATTCCATATTCCCTATCACATGCTCACACACATACACACTAGGGTTAATTTTGTATTTTTTGTTGAGAGCCAATTAACCTACCTGTATAATTTTTGGAGTATTGGAGGAAACCAGAGCACCCGGAGGAAACCCACGCAAGCACAGGGAGAATATACAAACCCATGACCTCAGTGCTGTGAGGCAGTAATGCTAACCATTACACCAACTGTGCTGTCCATGATTGCAGAACTCAAGATGCTGCTGAATAAGTTGATAGCCATAGGTATGTTGATTAGGCTTTGGAGTGGGGTAGCAGTCACTCCTCTTAAGGCTGGTGCTTTCTGAAGGATGTTTAGAAGGTCTATGTCAAGGCCAGCACATCAAGCTGTAATTTTTTCCTGTGAATTCAAGTTTTATTATAATTTTGAAAAAAAGATGTATATATATTCTCCCCAAAACCACAGCACCAAAGCCTGGACTGTAACCCAAGGGACCCTTGCTGGGAAACACTGGATCAACTCCTACATTATGTCAAGCACTTCCCCCACCTGCATGATGCAACTCCTAAAGTGGGTTAATTGCAGGAAAATTTTAAATAGCTAGCACAGTCCAATCCCTGCTCAGAACTTGAGATTGAAGAAATAAAACTCCTTGACCATGGTTATTCCTTATGTACAATTGAGAGGTGCCATACCAAAACTAGAGTCTGTCATTCATATGTTGATATTATCACCACATGCAGGATTGATCTCAATAATATGATCTTCACCAGTACGTTCAATGCCCATTCACATTAAGCACGAAAATCAGTGAAGAGATATTTGCCTACCGATGTGTGCATGCCATCTCCAGCATCAAAATCAGAATTTCTCCTGGCTAAGAAGTTGCAAAATGGAAAGATATAAATGTCTAGATTGCATGACCTGCAGTCAATAGGGATATGTTTTCTTCTGGATTAAGTCCTGGATTTAGCAGTTGCTTAGTTGTAACATAGAAGGAGACATCAAGCAGAAAAAAACAATGTGTAGTACTATTTAAAACCACCAAACACGGAAATATCATTCAGCATAAGATGTCTGTCGTAAGATGATGTATCATAGTGTACCCCACTCACATCATATGTGGCAAGTATGTATGATAAGAGGTATATTTAGTGCTAGTGATTTTCCTAAATAGATTAGCGTACTCGTTGTTATATGTGAAAACATATAACAACTCGTTGTTATATGTGAAAACATATAAAGGTTTCGTTCGTGCAAAATATTGTAAATAGATATATATAACTCTATCCAATAGGTGTAAATAAATTCTAGTGATGGCTTACCCCAACTCACACTATATCATTGATGTTAAATCATATAAAGGTTTCTTTTAGATGGAAAGTGTAGATTCATACCCCAACTCATGTAAAGTGGCATGATAGAACTCCTATAAAGTTATCTTTTTCCAACAATGCTTAGTACTTCAATATAAATCCTCCAAAGTATAGCTCCATGCAGTTATTTTTCATCCAAAAAGGTTTTAATAGATAATATAGAAATGACAGCAGCGTAAAAAAATTCTAAAATGGTGCATGCATAACACCGTTAAATGATATATATAAAAATTTCCACTAAATATCCAAGACAAAAATTAAAACAAAGAGAAAAAAGAGGCATCAAAATAGTCCAAAATATAAAATAAGAAAAAATAAAAAAATCCAAGAATTGAGCTACTCACACCTTCAGTGGTTTGTCAACGCGTTTCGGTCACTAGGACCTTTTTCAAGACATGCTGTTGGTGTGGGGTTTAGGTGATTAGGTGACTCAGCATATGCCTCCACCATGCGATTGGATCCCACTGCCATGACAGGATGAAGGCTCATAGAGAAAGTGATGCCCACTTAGCAGTTCATGGCAGGGAAAAGTGATGTTGCTGCCAGCTGGTGTACCATAGTGCTTCACAGATGAAGGAGGGAAGAAAGGAGAGAGACTCGGCATTGATTGGTCCAATATACTAGTTATTGAAGAATGCTCCATATATATAGCATACTGTATATTGAGCATGCTTCCATCACATTTCACCTATGACATTGGAAAATGCTATTTAGTCCTTTTGTGTTTGCCTCTATTAAGTGTGCATATGTAACACGTTTATCCATCTTTCTATTTATGTCTAATTATATCCATGAAATAATTATAATAAAGATTATTCTTAAAATGTCTTCTTTAACTGTCCCTTGAATTAAGGGGCCTTTAATTCTCCACTGTTTATTGCAGTGTTTGGGACTGCAATGAATTGGTGTTTGAGGATTAAAAGCATCAGACATTAATTTTTTTATTCTTTAAAAAAAATTAAAACAGTATATTTTTGGTGCTACAGCAGCAATCTTACAGTACAGTACAACAATTGCACTCACAAAGTTACAGCAAAATTATGCATATTTAGTAAAGACAGTATATCCATATGGACTATAAATCACCAGTGCCGTATTCATTGATCGAAAAAGAAGCACAAGTAAAACAAGAGTATGGCCATTCCATGACATGTAACATACATAGCAGTGTCTTTATACAAAATCTAATCCTAAATGTCTATCTAGGCTCTATCATGTGTGACGGTAGTCGGAGCTCACACCTACACTGTGTACGTCCACCCACTAATGGCCCCCACTGTCATGACAGAGACAAAGACTGACAATAGCTATTCATCAGTCTCTGCAATTGTCTGGGCCTCCATGACCAGGATAAACTCCTCAGTGAAGATAAATTTTGGTCAGGCTCATCCATTATCCCAATTATACATTGTCCCCATAACTTTTAAAGGGAGCAATGGCACAAAACTTACCTCTCAGCAGTGTACAGTGATATGGCAGGTGACACAAAAGTGATTCCATGTGAATTGCTCCCATGTAATTGTGAAATCCTGCCTCACAATCATTTTAGCAGCTGTGGAATTATTTCTAGGCTTTGAAGCACTACAATTCAATGAAACACAAAGCTTTGCACATCAGTTTTGTACCAACTCCCAGCAAACACTGCAATAAAACCTATTCCTTAGTTAACATCAAATTAAATATTATTCTGTACCTTGTACTATATATTGTGGTCAGCATATATTCAATATATACTCTTGAGAGATTGGCAGATGATACAAATATAGGTTTGTTGTCATATACACTGCCTTTCAAATGTTCTGTCAATAAATGAGATGTAAAGTCTGTTTTAAACTAATTCATAAACATTAAGACTTAGTCCTATAACTTGTGCTTCAGTGGCAAGACAAATACAAGCCAGGGGAAATGCATATTGTACTTATTGCACATTATATGCAGCTATGTGGTAAGATCAGGTTATAATAACAAAGAAAATGAACAAAAGGGTGGGAAACAAGTAAGATTAAATCCAAAGGAAACCTAGTTCTCTTGTCATAAACGCCAGAGTGATTTAGTAAACCATCAATAACTTCACATCTGTCATTTAAACAGTGTTCTCATATGCAGGGCAGGTTGCATGACTACTAAGAGGAGGTAAGAAACATGATTTATATGATAGGGCAAACACCTGTGAGTTAACCAGCTCAGAAATTAGCAACAAGTAGCTTATTAGTGCAGCTAATCAAGCACGGTTGAGTGTTTTAGTTTCCTGATTTGCTCATAAATAAGTCTGTACATTGTTTCCCTGAGGCCACAGAATGATTAACTGTTCTGACCTACACTAAATGTACTGTCAAAATATTGCAGTGTTTACCGGTGTAGACTGGTAGACACATGACTTTTAAACTTTGGCCACTTGCATCATATGGTTTGCAGACTGTCTTGTTTATAGGTTTTGGTGAATATGTGTAAATCAGTTTATTTTTGTAGCTCTCGTAATATCTCATGGTGTTTTGAACTGGAGTTTCAAATGTTTGTTTGAAAATCTACAGCATGTCTTATTTTAACAGGAGACGTTAAATGAAACCAGGCATGTATTGGTATATTCCTATAAATGTTCTGTAGTCCTTGAAAACAAATAAAAACCTCTCAATAGGAAAATTTGTATTGTTAGCAAAAGTAAATTTTCTAAAAGATCTTGGAAGTGCAAAATGTACTGTAAGAGCAACATAGCAGCACATCTTGCTAGAGGGGCGTTAGACCAATAGCTTGGAAGAACATAGAAAACTTGCAAAGCAGAATCAGTTGCCACAAGTAAGTAGGGACACTTTCCACTTTTCTAATGATTAAATAAAAAATGTCCTGAAATGTCCCTACTATTTTTGTTTGTAATTTTCTTATTCAACTAAACTTACTAATTAACTTACATTTAGTAACAAAGTTCAAAGCATTGGCTCCATTTAATTTCTTGGAACATGGCATATTTAGTCTCAGAATAATCATTTATTTTTATTATATTAATATTTTAAATATAACTTATGTTCAAATAAATGATAAGTAAGCAGGACAGTGCATACCAGTAAACTAAGGTATGATCTGACAGACACATTTTTTCTAATTTAATGAACATAAACCTAAAACGATCTAAAACTTTTATTATTTTATATTATTATTATTATTATTATTATTATTATTATTATTATTATTATTGTTATTATTGTTATTATTATTATTATGCGAACATTTGACATGGAAGATTATAGTGGTGATATCACTGGTTCTGCCCTTGAGTTTGCACTTATTAAGACACAATACTGTAAATGTCTGCAAAGTAACTCTGCTTAGCTGTCAGACACTATACTATGTTTGTTGAGTTAGAAAATAACTTGTGTGCAATGATTTGCATGGTATGCATTTCAATTGCACGGGGGTGTCCAATCAATTTTGTGTACATAGTGTTTTCATCATCTCTAATATCCTTGATGTCATCTGTGTAACTCTTTCCATCATATTCAACATAGGACCATTCACCAACATTAACTACATTATCTGAAGTCACTGTGACAGTCACACAATATACTACAATCTTTTAGCAGCCTAAATATACTAAAATGTTAGCGGTTATGTGAAATGTATTATTATTATTTTTATGTATTGTGTCCTATATTTCATGGAATAACCCATTTAATTAAAAATTAATTCAACCATGTAGTAAACTGTGAAAGTATTTCATTAAAATAGTTGTATAAATACACCTTATTTTTTTACATGTAATTTATGAAAAAGAGCGATCTTGTTATTTACTGTATGTTTGCTTGGAAGGAGAAACTTATACTCTGAAAAGCTCACACTAACCTTACTTAACATAAGGGTATTTAAACCAAAAAAATATTATGTGTGATGTGATCCTACTGTCTTCTTCATATTTATCACATTATTGCAAAACATTTTTGTTTTTCATGTATATTGACATATAAGAAGACTCAAGAAGACACATTACACAGTGCTGAATTTAAATTACATGTTTTGTTTTATATTTTGATATATAAAGTGGCAGTAAGTAACTTTATATCCAAGCAGTGTTTAGATGCACTTTTCATTCACATTTTGTGATGATAGGTATTTAATAGAGTTTTTGAAGTGTGTGTGAAATTGTTGGCAAGAAAAAGGTGAGATCCTTCTCACCAATCTGGCAGGCAGTGTCCCAAAAAACAGGGGTGTATCGACTCCATTTTCTGGGGATGCTGAAGCCATCAGCTGTGTCCTTGTATGCAGCTTCACTGGCTATAGCTGCCTGGAAGCACACTGGCCATCCTGAGTAACCTGAAGGTCTGTGCAAAAGTGTACAAAAAGCGTGGAGAAGTGGACCAGTGGAGAAGTTGCCCATAGTAACCAATCAGCTCCTACCTTTTATTTTATAGACTGTACTTGATAAATGCTTCTTGAAAGCTGATTGGTTGCTATAAGCAACTTCTCCACTGGTTCACTTCTCCACACTTTTCACTGCTTGATAAATAGACCCCTTAATCAGGCCACCTATGCTTGTTTCACTGTCAAAGCATTACTTCCTAATCTACCACTATTTTTGCATTCAGCAGATGCTTACCATCTATTATCTAGCATATACTCATTCCTCTCCACAAACTTTAATAAACACAAATTCAAAAACCAGATGCATGGGAGCATTTAAAACATGATTGTTTTATATATCATTCCCAGCTTTCCGTACATGCCAAGTCACTGTAGTGCCGCCCACCACATCTATTGATATGGATAGTATGGCGCACAGCATGGAGCATTAATCATCAGACACATGTGCAATGCTGCAATGTAGATTTTCCCCACCACAGTCCAAATCTAAATTAGGTCCATGGTGTTTAGTCATATACAAAACAGAAGACAGTCAGTCATCCTAAATTCACTAGAGGGGGTGGTAGGTGACACATACTAGCAGCACAACACCCAATTCATAATGATCCGGGGATGCCTCTAACTGTGCAGTAGGCTTCTTGACTTATGAAGAGAGCAACTAATCTCTGTGATTAGCCAACCCTTGTTCATAGAGGAGGGTTACTTAAACAGCAAGACCCCAGGTCAATTTATACCCCTCTAGGAACAATTTGTGAGCCTCCCTTAGGTAATTTAGCACTCGCCAAGATGATTTCATGATCAACTAACTAAGTCAATCAATTTTCACCATCCAAACCATTTAATGCCATCAAGTCAATTAATTTTCCTCCCCAATTTCAATTCATATCTTCTGGTTAATGCATTTATCACCACTACCCAGCTCAATTAATTTTTTTCTCCTCCCCTCTATCCTCAATTACGTAATTCTTCCCAAACTCTTTACAAGCGGTAAAAACTGCAGAAACGGTTTTTAAACATTTAAAGTATAGCCATATTAGCTTTCCAGATTTAACATAATGATATTAACAGTAGAGAGAGGCAAAAAGGAGTTTAGATTAATTAAATAATTGAGTATCTGTAAAGTACATTTTGGACAGGTTATACAGTCTACAGGTAGGATGTGGTAATCTGCAAGATTCATTAAATGTAAAATACCAAGTCAAAGTGGTAATTACTGTATACATTTTCTGAAAACAATAATTTGTTCATTAAAGCTATAAATGTCAGACATCAAGAACAAATCAAGTTATATACTGTATGTGCATTATGATACTTATTTGAAATCTTAAATATAAAATTCATTGATTTGTTTGTCTCATCAGGTTATGCATTCGAATACCCCTGCACTGATTGGGATGAAACCAACCCGAGGTGGTCCAGCTGGACCCTGGCCAGGTTTAAGGGGGGATAGGGTACTGGTCGGACATCCCATTGGTGTACAATGGGCAGAATCTTCACCTGGGGAGACTGTTCTGAGCCTCCCACTGGATGGATTTGAATGAAAACTTTACATAGGCATGGCTATTGGTATGGTAGGCCTAATGGAGTGGTTGTAGTCCCTGTCGGACCTCACAGCAAAAGTGTGCCAGGGAGAACTTTGACCCAGGGAGCCTGTTTGGACCCTTTCACTGGTTGGATTTGGACAAAAACTTCACAGTCTGTTTACATTGGATCCCAGAAGACATAGTAGGGGTTGATATCCCAGTCAGATCTCCCTTTTGATATATGCTGGGCAGAACATTGACCAAGGGAGGCTTTTCTGGGCCTTCCACTGGATGGATTTGGATGACATCACAAAACTTCATAAATTGAAGATACACCCCTGCACCGATTGGAATGAAACCAAAGTGAGGTGGTCCAGTTGGATCCTGGCCAGGTTTTAGGGGGTGTAAGGACCCGGTCGGACATCCTATTGGTGTATGCTGGGCAGAACTTTGACCCAGGTAGCCTGTTCTGGGCCTTTCACTGAATGGATTTGGATGAAAACTTCACAGTGGGGTGGCAATTAGTCAGGAATGCCTAATGGAGTGGTTGTAGTATTGGTCAGGCCTCACGGCAGAGTGCACCGAAAAGAACTTTGACCCAGGTAGCCTGTTCTGGACCTTCCACTTGATGGAATTGGATGACATCACATAATAAACTTAATAACTTGAAGATTTAAACCTGGGCAATGCCGGGTACTTCAGCTTGTTTTATATATTTTATTCATAATGCAACTTTTTATAAAAATAATTATATTGCAAAGTCTTAACTACTAATATAAACACAAAACAATCTTACTGGATATATTTCCATCTCCTACATACTTCCATTTAGTTGGACTATATAAGTTCTAACTTTTGTTTCCTGGGATGGGACCTCTAAAATCCAAAATATTAAAACATATTGCAAATAGAAATTAAAAAATTGTATTTTTCAGCACAAAAAATGCATGTGACAATTTCCATAAAAGGAATACTTTGTTTACTGGTTTGTTTCACAGATTCCCTTCAAACTGTCACATCTATCACACACCATATCTTCAGATATGCCTTCCTATTATTAGACTTACCATTCAAACTCAAGCCTGCAGATTCTTAGGACAGGTGAAAGTTTCCTATTCCCAAACCTGTCTCCCATTACCCTCTACTCTACACCTTATTTCCAAACCCTTGTATGATATGTTGGCATTCATATTGTTGACAGTCAGAATGTTGACGTGGACTTAGGTTAAAAACCAATATGTCGACATTCACAAATGTCAACGTTGTTAAAATGTTGAAATGTTCATAATGTTGAAATTTAACAAGTCAACACCAGAATGTTAACCTACAGTTTTTTGCTTATTGTAACTAACTGTAACAGTAAATCTAACCATAGCCCCTAGCCCTAACCCTAAAAATTAAGATATATTTATATATAATTAACACTTAAATTTTTATTTACACTGTATTATAATTAAATGTTAAAAGAAAGGGGACACAAATATGCAATTTAAAGTATCATATTATATTCATATTGTTATTCTATACAAAGGACAACTGTAACAGAGACTTGATTTGAATATATTTTTAATATTTGCATAAACTAAATTTCTAACAATGTTGTGTTGTCTTGTGAGTCGGAAAGAGTCATTGAAATGAACATGTACAAAGGTATTTTAATTAATAATATCAGCTTGACAAACTAGGACAAAAATGCATTTTAGCAACTGAATGCCAGCAAACTAAATTTAATGCAATGCTCTCAGTTCTGTATTCTATTAGCTAAGACACTGTATGTTAAATAGTCTTTACACACAAATCTGGGACAGTAAAATCTAAACACACACCAAATATTCAGATTGCTACTGAGACATTCTATGTAGGCCTACAGTACTGTGTATAAGATATTCCTGACAACCATAATTAATTTTCTTGCATCAAATATTTACTAAGTGCCAAATTTATTTCAGACTATTCAGAAAATATTGGGCCTGATTCAGACCCGGACGCTATTTGCGTCCACTCGCTGGCTAAAAGGGGCCGGCTATTTAAATCATGCGCATTCACTGCGTCGCGTAAAGCTGCCCACTAAGTAATAGCGAACGGCCACACTATGCGCTCGCACCTGTATAAAGACGCCCCTTTGCCACTTGCAACACACATCATCTCCGGCAGTTGTAGGATTAATCGGGAACTTTGATAGCCATCAGAGCTGCTCGCAGTGCTTGTGGTAGCCTTTTCCCACCACAACATTGCGAGCAGTTCAGGCTAATATTAGGGGTGTGCACCGGCCACTTCTCGTGTTTTGTGTTTTGGTTTTGGATCTGGATCTTTCTTCGTGTTTTGGATCTGGATTGGTTTTGCCAAAACCACCCTTCCGTGTTTTGGGTTCTGGGTTTTGTGTTTTGGATCTGTATTTTTTTGAAAAAAAAGCATAAAAACAGCTAAAATCACAGAATGTGTGGGTTTTTCTGCTCCTATGCTATTATTAACCTCAATAACCTTAATTTCCACTCATTTCCAGTCTATTCTGAACACCTCACACCTCACAATAGTGTTTTTATGTCCAAAAGGTTGCACCAAGGTAGCTGGATGACTATGCTAAGCGATACGAGTGGGCGGCACAAACACGTGGCCCATCTAGGAGTGGCACTGCAGTGGCAGACAGGATGGCAGTTTGAAAAACTATGCCCCAAACTGTACATAATGCAAATGCAAAGAAAAAAAAGAGGTGCAAGATGGAATTGTCCTTGGGCCCTCCCACCCACCCTTATGTTGTATAAACAGGACATGCACACTTTAACAAACCAATCATTTCAGCGCCAGGGTCTGCCACACGACTGTGGCTAAAATGGTTGGTTCGTTTGGGCCCCCACAAAACAAGCTGGCAATTAATCTGTCCCTGCACAAACTGGCTCTACGGAGGCAATATGTCGTCCTCATCCTCCTCATCCACCGATTCCTCACCCTCTTCAGTGTTGTGCACATCCTCATCCTCATATTTGTATTAACTCGTCCCCGCTGGAATCCACCACCACAGGTCTCTCTGTACGTTCTGGAGGCTGGTCTCCCTGGAAGAGTTGATAATTAATTTTTATGAACAAAGCAACCTCCTACGCCTTTCGCTGACAAGGTTCCCGGCTGCACTAAATACTCTTTCGGAGTACACACTGGAGGGGGGGCAACTCAGGTAAAATAGAGCCAGTTTTTACAGGGGCCTCCAAATTGCCTCTTTTTCCTGCCAGTACAGGTACGGACTGTCTGACATGCCTACTTGGATGCTGTCACCGATGTAATCCTCCACCATTCTGTCAATGGTGACAGTATCAAATGCAGTGACAGTAGACATGTCAGAAATTGTTGCCAGGTCCTTCAGTCCAGACCAGATATCCAAACTTGGTCCTGCCTGCCCTGCATCACTGCCAGTGGGTTGCTTAGGATACCTAAGTTTTTTCCTGGCAGCCCCAGTTGCGGGAGCAAATGAAGAAGGAGCTGTTGACGTGTCACGTTCCGCTTCAGCTGACAGTGTTTTCACCAGCAGGTCTTTGCACCTCTGCAGGCTTGTGTCAGAGAGACACCACATAGGCTTTAAACCTAGGATCGAGCACGGTGGCCAAAATGTAGTGGTCTGATTTCAACAGATTTACCACCCTGGAATTCTGGCAAAGCGAATGAAGGGCTTCATCCACAAGTCCCACATGCCGAGCGGAATCTCTCCATCTTAGCTCCTCCTTCACTTTCTCCAGCTGCTTCTGCAAAAGCCTGATGAGGGGAATGACCTGACTCAAGCTGGCAGTGTCTGAACTGACTTCACGTGTGGCAAGTTCGAAGGGCTGGAGAACCTTGCACAACACGGAAATCATTCTCCACTGCGCTTGAGTCAGGTGCATACCCCCTCCTTTGCCTATATCATAGGTGGATGTATAGGCTTGAATGGCCTTTTGCTGCTCCTCCATCCTCTGAAGCATATAGAGGGTTGAGTTCCACCGAGTCACAACCTCTTGCTTCAGGTGATGGCGGGGCAGGTTCAAGAGTGTTTGCGGGCTCCCAATCTTTGGCACTAAGTCGCTGAATGGCGAAAGTGGCCAGAAATTTTTCGGGCCACCCAAAGCGTCTCCTGCACGCCCCTGTCGCTTTTCAGAAAATTCTGCACCACCAAGTTTATTGTGTGAGCAAAACATGGGACGTGCTGGAATTTGCCCAGATGTAATGCCCGCACAATATTGGTGGTGTTGTCAGATATCACAAATCCCCAGGAGAGTCTAAGTGGGGTAAGCCACTGGGCGATGATTTCCCTCAGTTTCTCTAAGAGGTTGTCGGTGGTGTGCCTCTTACTGAAACCGGTGATACACAGTGTAGCCTGCCTTGGAATGAGCTGGCGTTTCTGAGATGCTGCTACTGGTGACGCTCCGCTGTTGCTGCGTAAGGTGATACATCTACCCAGTGGGCTGTCACCATCATATAGTCCTTAGTCTGCCCTGTTCCACTTGTCCACATGTCCGTGGTTAAGTGGACATTGGGTGCAACAGCATTTTTCAGGACACTGAGGACACTTTTCTGACGTTTCTGTACAGTCTCGGTATCACCTGCCTAGTGAAGTGGAATCTAGACGGGATTTGGAACCGGGGACACACTACCTCCATCAATTGTCTAATTCCCACTGCACCAATGGCGGATACCGGACACACGTCTAACACCAACATAGCAGTCAAGGCCTCAGTTATACGTTTTGCTCTAGGATGACTGCTGTCGTACTTCATCCTCCTCGCTAAGGACTGTTGGAGGGTCAATTGTTTAGTAAAAGTAGTGGTTTTCCTACTTCCTCTCTGGGATGATGAACGACTCCCAGCAGCAGCAACAGCAGCAGCGGCAGCAGTAGGCGTAGCAATGCAGGATCCTCCGGAGGAATCCCGGATAGGAGAGTCAGTCATGCCAGTGACATGGCCTGCAGGACTACTTCCGATCCTGACTAAGGAGGAAATTGATGAGGAGGGAGTTGACAGTGTGGTTTGCAGGTGCTTGGAAACAACAGGACAACGAGATTTAGGTGTCCCTGGACTGCTTACGGTCTTAGCCAAAGTTTCTGAACTTGACAGTAACTTTTTATGAACGCGCTGCAGGTGTCGTATAAGGGAGGATGTTCCTAGGTGGTTAACCTACCCCTACCCCTACTTATTTAACCTTTACATATGGTACATATGACAAGACAGTTGTTGTCCAGATTTGGATAGAAAGATTGCCAGACCAAAGAGGTGGAATGTTTGGTCTTCTGCCCAGGCATGACCGTGGTCGGCTTTTTCATCCCACAGACAACAACTGTCTCCCCTGGAGCCTGATTTAAACAAGCCATATCACCATCAGAATCCTCCTCGCCAACTTCCTCCTCAGCGCCAGCTACACCAGTATCCTCATCCTGTTGTACTTCAACAGTGACATCTTCAATTTGCATATCAGCAACTGTACTGTGGGTGCTCCTTTCAGCACTTGCAGGGGGCGTGCAAATGGTGGAAAGAGCCACCTCTTCCCGTCCAGTGCTGGGAAGGTCAGGCATCGCAACCACCACCACACTTGGACTCTCCTTGGGAATTTGTGATATCTTCTTAGAACGCACAGTTCTTCGCTGTGCTTTTGCTAGCTTAACTCGTTTGATTTTTTTAGTGGGAGGAGGGCTTCCATCGTCATGTGAAGCTGAACCACTAGTCATGAACATAGGGAAAGACCTTGCCACTCCGTGTCGTAAATGGCATATTGGCAAGTTTACGTTTCTCTTCAGATGATTTAAATGTTTTTTTCAAGGTCATTTTCCTGAACTTTGTCATTTGGGATTGTATGTGCCCTCTACTATGACATTGGGCATCGGCCTTGGCAGATGACGTTGATGGCTTGTTATCGTCTATGTCATGACTAGTGGAAGCAGCTTCAGCACTAGGAGGAAGTGGTTCTTGATCTTTCCCTATTTTATTTTTATCGGAGAAAGTTTTGTCCTCCATTTATGTTATATTGATATATACCTGCGGCTAAGGCGCACACAAACACAGAAAATATTTTTTTATTTTTGTTGGAGACTAGTGCACTTTGTGGGTTACACCACCCTTTAAGAAATGAGCCAGCCTGCCCTTTACTTATGGGACACAGGCGCACGCTTGGCGCTGCTCCTTTGTTGATGCACATGCAGCTGCAGCCCACACAATTCACAAACAAAGAAAATATTTTTTTATTTTGTTTGGAGTGCCCTTTGGGGGTTACAGCACCCTTTAGCGGTCAATCCAGCTGGCCCTTTATTTATGGGACACAGGCGCACGCTTGGCACTACTTTGTTGATGCACGTGCGGCTACTGCGCACACAATTCACAAACACAAAAAAATATATTTTTTTATTTTGTTTGGAGTGCCCTTTGGGGGTTACAGCACCCTTTAGTGGTCAATCCAGCCGGCCCTTTATTTATGGGACACAGGTGCACACTTGGCACTACTTTGTTGATGCACGTGCGGCTACAGCGCACACAATTCACAAACACAAAAAATTATATATTTTTATTTTGTTTGGAGTGCCCTTTGGGGGTTACAGCACCCTTTAACGGACAAGCCAGCCGGCCTTTTACTTATGGGACACAGGCGCACGCTTGGCGCTGCTACTTTGTTGATGCACGTGCAGCTACAGTGCACACAATTCACAAACACAGAAAAAATATATAATTTTTTTGCACTTGGGGGGAGCACCCCTGATGGACAGAGCACCCCCTGGACAACACTACAGCTCCCCTTTAGGACTGGGACACTGCACAGGACTTTGGAGTTGACACAGCCCCTATAGACAACTGACTGCACAACACAGTCCAGCCAGCCCCTATGGACTTTGAAGTAATGGACACAGCCCCTATGGACAACAGCAGCACAGCGCAGCACAGCACAGCACAACACTACACTGCACTACACTACACTACACTACACAGACCAGCCAGCCCTAACTCCCACCCTTCCTCTTCACTGTCCACAGCCGAGTGAGAAAATGGCGCCAATGCGGTACCCGGAAGGCGGGATGATGAAGTTTTGCCTCGATTTCAGATTCGAGTCATGCGGGAAAAGTTGAGCCTGACTCGGATCGGCCTCGGATCAGGGGGGCTGGGGGGGGTTTGGATTTCAGAAATCCGAACCCGCTCACCCCTAGCTAATATACAACCCAGTCACGTGTGTAATGATGCTACTTATGCTAATTATGCACACCCATTAAACGCCGTTCTGACGGTCGGGCATGCCTGCATTCGCACATCTGCACCCCCGTTTTCAAGCACCTTCCCCTGTTACCACCCACAAACGGCACTATCTGTCACTCAAAATAGCGGCCCGACTGCGGGCTACGGGCGAGCACTTTCCCATCGCAATGACTGGTTCGCGCACGCGCATTGCAACTCATACGCATGCGCAGATTGTGAAAAATCGCTCAGTGCGAGTGAGTGCAGCATAGCATCCGGGTCTAAATCAGGCCCATTGTCCTCAAAAAAAATAGATACAAAAAAATATTACTTTAATTTGTTTTAATTAACCAAGGGAAATGTCAAGTTTACAAATGATCTATAAATGTCAGAATGTTAGGTAAATCAGATGCAGACCTCACCTCCGAATTTATATGAGGATGATACAGTGTTGATGTCAGCAGATTTCCTTTTCCTCATTCATAAGCAAGCTCTTTTCTTTAGTTACACCTATTATTTGTTACAGATGACATGTCTAATGATTGGATGACCAAAGACCAAATTAGTCACAAAACAGAAACTAAAGCTGCCCATACATGGTGCAATATGTACCTTATGAAGCGACTGGGGTTCTGACAGCAGACATATTGGGCAGTCCCCACACACGGTGCGATCGCCTGATATGCCGGCACCCCCTCCCCCCGCATAGCGCTGCATGGGATTGCACATCGCATCCCCAGATCAACTGAACCTGCAGAAAGATCTGGAGGTGCGATGTACGAACCCACGGGTGCACGCACTGGCCAATATCAAGCCAATACACAGTACGCAGCAAAATCATACTAATCCGTCGGATCTGCTGCTATATTGCACGGTGTATGGGCACTTTTAGACTGCCACTATCATCTTTAAATACTTTTGTCAGTATAGTTTTCAAGCACCTGCAAGTGTGATTTTTTTAATGTCAAACTACAGTATCTAATTTGTTACAGATGTATCCACACACATACACATAACCTAAACATTTGGGACTACACTATCCAGGTGTCCTGCTAAATGGTTGGGTAGCAAACTTGTGTCTTACTTGCATCACAAACTAGGCCTTCTATGTAATCTGCTTCTTTATACTTTATAAAAAATACTAATCCTAAGCACCTGTACGTGACTTTGGATGCAGCTGCGATGCCACACAGATGCAAATTTTATAAAAGATAAGTATAAAGGTCTGGTAATTGTTGCCCTCAGCAGAGCATCTAAGTTATGCATAATATGGCAAAAAAGGATAAGTGTATTTACTGTAGGACACTGTATGTAGAATAAGTAGAACATGTTGTATGGTTGCATATGATTATACGAATTACTTTATCAAGCTTTTTAATTGCATATTTCTTTATAAAATGCTTACTATGCTTAGAAAAGAGGTCAAATCCTCTTAGAGCTCAGAGTATTTGGGTGCAGCCCCAACCAGCTACTGTCTAAGAATAGAAACACACTTTACGGAGACAATTAATTCAATTAGTAGCATTGGCCACAAAGTTTTGTTGGAAAGGTTGTAACAGTGGCACTTCACAACCACCAATATATAGACACTTTAATTAAATAAATAATATTTCATGTTTATCTAATTTGTACAATATTATTCCTCTTTACATTCTGTGAATGATTGCTAGTTTATAACCCCAAGATTATCAATATGTATTATTTACATTTCAATTATAAACTGTACACACAAGGGTTGGGATGCATTATGCTGAAAGATGTAGTCAAAGCTCCAATAATGCAATTTTAAGTGAAACTTTCCAGAGCTTGTATCCAACAGGATGGCATTCCCTAATAGAATCCTAAGGGCTTATTTTCTGAGTTTTCCCTGAGAGGGATCTAACAGGATCACTCTCAGGGTTCCCCATGGCTCGCACATTCGCTGGCTGATGGACGCACATGTGCAGAAGGACTCCCGGGTCGTACACTCTGAAGTCCCCACACTGCAAAGGATAGCTCTTATCGGGAGAGATGTCCTTCACTAATATCTACATGCATACAGTGTTACTAAATGCCGGTTTGCATGTGTTCATTGGCGGCATGCATCGCATCCAATATGCGATGCTTGATGCTTCCTGCCCAGGGTCTGATTCAGAGGTTCACGCAGTACACAATAATGCTGATGAGGGATTAATTGAAACTGTGCATGTGCATGAAATTCTGAAAACCCCAACGGCTCATGCGTTACACAGAGTGTACACCCAAAGGTGCTGTTTCATTCCACAGAGACAGTATCAGCAATGGGATGGAAAAGTGATGTACATTCCTGGGTGGTGACTGGAAGGTGGCCTAAGAGAACACAAAAAATGTCTGTCTCATGGGTGTGTTATGGGAGTGTTCTCAGGGAAAGCAGCTGCATTCTCAAATGTACAGCCACAGCTACAGAGACCATAGGGTCTGATTCAGCAAGGATCACTGTTGCGATCATGGCTGTAATCGAGCACACATTTCTGCTGTTAAAGTATGCTAATAATTGCAAATGAAAAAGCACTTGCACGGACAACATGTAGATGCCCACTTCAACTCTTGCACATCCTTAACACCTTGCAATCCAGCCAAAACATCGGTAACATTGAAGTACCTTGGAGCCACTTGCACATTTAGGACAGGTCTGACCCTACAACTAAATTTCTAACTTTCCTGCACGCCCCTGCATTTCTCCGACCACCCTCCATCACCACCCCTAAATGGTATTTCCTGTCAATCACTCTGCGATGGGTCTGTGTACTCACTGCAATCGCAGTCCCGATAGCAGTGAATCATCCACACATGCACACTGCGATGCATACACATGCGCAGTATGCAACAATTGACCGTCTGCATACACTTTAGCAATTGCAATATTTGATGAATCAGGCCCATAGTCATACAGCGAAACAGTAGCTGCTATAGGGCTGGTGCAAGTGTTTATGATGTGCACGATGGTTCACCGATGGTGGCATCTAAAGAATCACCAGCAGTATTACAGCATGCAGTAATGCTAAAAGTGGCTGTCTTAGTCCTTACTCAGTCAGATGCAGGCTACTACTCCAGGGGAAAGCTGATACTAGCATTTGCACATAGCAGCAACTCTGACAAAAGATGAATCAGGCCCACTATTGTGAATGTAAGTGCAAATTAGTTGCTGAACTGATCCCTAAAATGTACATAAAACTGTAGCAGGGGTTAGTCACTAGGACCAATATGTATCCATGCAGAAGATCCAAACACTCCTCTAAGTACTGTAGGTCTGGCTTCTATGTAAGTCATGATATCATTTTAGCTGCTTATTTCAAATGAAAATAAATTATACAATTTAAATTATTTTAAGTTGCTCCAGAAATTACTATTTTATCCCCAATTGGTTTTACTTTTAGGAGGCTTAAATTTGCAATTTATTGCATTAGTTGTATATAATAACCATATTGACTGTTATGAAAATGATTAATTAGGAAGAAACAGCAAGGTATGGATTTTTCTCTATATTGTATGTGATTTTATATCTATTATTTTGTCTATGAAACAGCATACAGCAGGATACTTTGTTTTAAAAGACTAGTTACATTTTACTTATTTAATAGCATTATACTATATTTCTTTTTAAAAATATAGAAATCGAAATATACCTGATGGCATTCCTGTCATCCACTTCCAACTCTTAGAGATAACACTATGTTCAGCAATCTTTATGTAACGTCTAGAGAGAGCAAACAGCATTCTCCTTTGAGATAAGATATAGTAAAGTGACATGGGGAAAAAAAAAGAGCTCACCCCAAAATTTCTGGCTCTGATGAATTGGGAGTTATTGTTATTATTACTATTTGCATTGTCTATCTATCTATCTATCTATCTATCTATCTATCTATCTATCTATCTATCTATCTATCTATCTATCTATCTATCTATCTATCATGCAATCTATCTTACCAGTCCACACCTACAGACTTTTTATATGAAGGAGACCTAAAACATGATTTATTTGCGCTTTATGGCATGTAATGAGTATGCCAATACAGTATGTACTCTAGTTTTATAAATAATATACAATAAAATAACCTATTGCTGACCCACTAGGTTAAATAAATCTCAGAAAAAAATATAAAGCATCCTTACCAGTGTAAACATTTATTATCTTCTCCCATAAATTGGTTACACACTAATAACTAGTTAACATATTTTAGGGAGTACATCTGATAAATTTGCAGTATATCCAACATAACATTTAAAATTAAAAAAGGAAAACAAATTTAATTTAAATCAAAAACTCAATGTAAAATAAATATCATAAATATCATGTATTTTTTTAACATGAGTAATTTGTAAATATACACATACTCAGTATTGAAAATTAAATAACTTCCTATCTGCAAATAAGCTTAGTCTTCACGCTGTACATGTGAATGTTTATGATTTATGAGGCTTTAGATTTAATTTAAGATTTATGCCTTATATTCCATAGTGTCTCTATTTATTGTTCCTTTTTACTACTATATTAAACAAGTGTATAATAGCATTGCAGTAATGAAAATAAGTAATGTAAATAGTTAATTTCAAGATACAGGTTGTAAATCAAATTATATAGATGTATTATATAGAACAGTCAAGAAGATTTTTTTAGGTGTAGTGAAAAAGCACAGAAAATAGGATATAATTATAGTTATGTTCTAAGCATATGCCTCTCTTGTGCCTTCTAGAAATATCATAGTTAAAGACATCCTGTGTGAGATTGGGGAAATGCTCTCTTAAACTATTCATGTTGTGTCACTCAGTAAAAACAAACAGCAAAACGTATAACTCAGTTAAGTCACTGAGAGAGCAAGAAATCTCCAATTACTCAACCAAGTCATAGACCGTGCTTGCAAGTAGAATAAGTTACTTGCACCTAATGGCACTCACTGGGGGTGACAAATTTATAAAAGGTCACAGAACCTTCATATGTAAAACTTGTGAGAATGATGTGTTTCTGTCACCTAGTACACGTACACTTTAGTCCCTTGGCAATGCTGCCATCTGATGGTAAAAAATATTATTTACAGGAATTAGATATTATACATTGGACAATAAAATACAGTACATAATTTATGTCTCACCTTTAAAAATGGTTCTAATTTTTTAATTCAAATTTTTCTTTTATCACATTTAATACTATTAGTCCCGACATCATTATTTATTCCAATGTTTTTATTTGTACAGTACTCATCTTATTATAACTATTTAACAATCCAAGGTCAGCAGGAATTAGGTTCGGTCATGTAAATAGAGCAATTTCAAGGATTTTTGAGTCTTAAATAATGTTTTACATGGCTGTGTAGTTCTGCCCATGAAATCGAATCTAGAGGTGACCTACAAATGAATTTTAAATGAGATTAGGAACATAAATAATTAAAAGAGAACAACAAGGGAATAACACATGTTTGGTGTTTAAAAATCTGCCACAGTATTTTAACAGGGCTGCTGACATATTCCTAGGACAAGATGTAGGGGTAAATTTAACACCTACAGCACTTTATCTCTTGCTCATTGTACAGAAGAGAGTTAACCTTTGTTTATGATGCACTTTACTTCATTAGAGTTAGCTCACTGCATTTTACTAAGTAGCTTTTACCTAATTAGCAAAAGTGCATTAAGTAAATTAATTAATTTGCTGCATATAAGAGGTTCTTTGGGTGCCCAAAGTAAACAGAATTTAGATTTTTGCTTAACTGACATTTTGTTATTTACAGAGTGCTGTGTTGCCTGTTACTTCCTATGCAAATTTCCCAAAGCAAAGAGAAAGAAATTAAAAAGGTACAGGTAACATAAGCAAAAAAATCAACTAATCTTATTATTTGTTTTACCTACATTTTTTTTATAGAATTGTACAATAAGAAAATAATAGCATATAATTTATATTAGAGATGTGCGGTTTGGTTCTCCAGAAATCCGAATCCACCCGAATTTCGTGGATCTGGGTAATTCCGAGTTCTAATCTCCTGAGGAGATCTGGGTAAATGCTGGTTGCGGTTCTGATCTTTTTGTGGTTCGGAATTCGGATTTTTAATCTGAATTTTGGGTTTTGGATTACATAAATTACATGATTTTAGCTATTTTTAAAACTTTTTATATATTTTTTATTTAAAAAATCCAGATTCCAAAACCAAAACCAAAACCCTTGAGGGTGGCTTGCAAAACCAAATCCAGATTCAAAACCTTGAAGGAGATACAGATCCACAATCAAAACAAAAACACAGGGGTCGGCGCACATCCCTAATTTATATATATATATATATATATATATATATATATATATATATATATGAGGTAAAGAGCGTCACTCCACGGATTTAAAGGCTTCATGCTCACATGCAGTTTTTACATCAACGTTTCAGATGCCTTTATTATGCATCTTTCATCAGGAAAGATGCACAATAAAGGCATCTAAAATGTTGCTGTAACAACTGGTTGTGAGTATGAATCCTTTAAATCTGAGGAGTGCTGCCCTTTGCCTCTGAAATAAGTTTGGAATTGCTGATTCCTGGGAGGGCACCAAGGTACCTAAGTGGAATTAGCTATATATATATATATATATATATATAATCATTAGGGATGAGCGGGTTCAGATCTCAGAGATCTGAAACCCACACGAACTATGGGGATATGTGTCAGATCCGAGCCGGCTCTGGTTTTCTCGCCTGACCTGGTTCTGAAAATGAGGCAAAACATCATCATCCCACTATCTCGTGGGGTTTGTATTCTATAAAGGTCCTGCGGTCACCGCCATTTTTTAATTTCGGCTGTAGAGAGTGAAGAGGGAGGGAGCTGGGAGCTGTGCTGTTGCTGACGCTGATGCTGTGCATAGGGGCTGGATACTGTTGTCCATATAGGGGCTGGCTGTTGTCCTGTCCATAAGGGCTGGCTGTTGTCTATATAGAGGCTGGCTGTTGTCCTGTCCAGAAGGGCTAGCTGGCTGGCATTTGTTTATAGAGGGGCTGGCTGGCTGTTTTCCTCTCCATAGGGGCTGGCTGTTGTCCTCTCAATAGGGGCTGCCTGGCTGTAGTGCTGTGTTGTCCAGGGGGGTGCTCTGTCCTTCAGGGGTGCTCTTCACCCACCCCAAGTGTTCCAAAAAAATATATTTTTGTGTGTGCGTGCTAGCCACACCTTTCATCGACATAGGTGTGCAGGGGTGCTGTGCTGCTGTCTGTCAAGGGGCTGCTGCCTCTTTCAGGAGTTCACCTCAGTGTTCAAATTAAAAAATAATCAATATTTTTTTGTGTGTGTTAGCCACACCTGTCATCGGCGTAGGTGCGGCAGCAGTCATGATGACGATGCAAGGCCGTAGATGTCATCTGTGAAGGCCGATGTACCAGGGCTTAATCAGGCCAAAAAGTCAGGCTCAAAAATCAACTTTTACCCTGTTAAAGCAAAAACTATTTAAAGCTAAGTCAGCTTTAGAGAAACAAAAAATTGGCAATATGCCATTCACTATATGAAGTGGCAAGGAAAGGATAAGGAATTGATGATGACTGATGGTTCTAATGATAATTTAAGCCCCTCTGCTTGTAGGAGAGGTACAAAAAAATGTAAAATTGTTAAGATGAGTAAGACATCGGAACAAACTGTGTGCTCTGAAAAATCACAAATCCTTGAGGAGAGTCCAAGTGTGTCTGCTGTTGCCATTTGTGAGCCTGACCTTTCTAGTAATACTGTACTTGAAGAGGATCCTCCGTCCGCCATTTGTGTGTCTTCTGATGTAGAAATCTAGGATGCTTCTGTGGAATTTCACAAGGAGGATGAAGAGGATATTTATCTAGTTGGCGATAACAACAAGGATGATGAGGATGTTGATGATGATGAGGATGTTGATGGCGAGGATGTTTGTGTAAAAACTGTAAATCAGGTAACAGTTGTTGCCCATGGTGGGAAAAATCCCATTGTTGCCATGCCTGGACAAAGGACCTAAAAATCCACTTCTCATGTGTGGAATCATTTCCACCCAAATCCATACAACTTTTGCCAAGCCATCTATGACCGTTGCCAAGTAACAGTGAGTAGAGGTAAGGACCTTAACCATCTTGGAACCTCCCCCCTGTTAAGTCACTTGCAGCGCATTCATCAAATTGAAAAGGTTATTGAAACTTTGGAGACAAAAAAAGCAAACAACAATCAGTCCAGTTTCACCAAGCTGCTCCCTTCTATCTGGATCCAAGTACCTGCAATGTCCACCACCAACACCTGCATCATCATCAACATCCTCATTCATGATCGTAAGTAGTCCTGCATCCAATATCATAAGGACTGACTCCTCTCCTATCCATTGTTCCTCAGAAGGATCCTTGAGTGTTACATCTGCTGCTGCTGTTGCTATAAGTGAATCTTCATCCCAGAAGGGGACTAGGAAGAAGACTACTTTTAGTAGTTCAGGAAGTTCAACCAAACAATTGACTGTCACACAGTCCTTTGCATAGGCGAACAAGTATGACATCAAACACCCAGCTGCACAGCGGATTACTGACACCATAACAGCAATGCTGGTATTAAATGTGCATCCAGTGTCCGCCATTAATGCAGTGAGTTTTACCCAGTTAATGGAGGTCCTGTGTACCTGCTACAATGTGCCTTCTAGATTCCACTTCTTTAGAATAGCAATTCCTAATCTGTACAAGGGCATTAAATTTTTTTTTATTAATGTCCACCGAATTGCCATTGTGCCCACTGTCCACATAACCACAGATATGTGGACAAGTGGGACAGGGCAAACTAAAGATTACATGACTGTGACAGCCCACTGGGTAGGTGTATTGCCTCCAACAGTGCAAACAGTAACAGCAGCAGCAACTAACAAATCCCAGCTCATTCAGAGGGAGGCTACTCAGTGTACCACTGGTTTACTAAGAGGGATACCGCTGAGAACCTCTTAGAGAAACTCAGGGAAATCATTACAAAATGGCTTACCCCACTTGGACTCTCCTCAGAATTTGTGATTTCTGACAATGCCAACAATATTGTGCGAGCATTACATGTGAGAGAATTCGATCACATCCCATGTTTTGCTCATACAATTAATCTGGTGGTGCAACATTTTAAAAAAATGACAGGAGTGTGCAGGAGATGCTCTTGGTGGCCCAAAAGATTTCTGGACATTTTTAACATTCAGCAACTGCATGTCAAAGATTGCAGCACCAGCAAGAACTGTTGAATTTGCCCTGCCATCAGCTGAAGCAAGAGGTAGTAACTAGGTTGTATTCTACAGAGCCGTAGCTAAACTTTTTGGTGCCCTGTGCCGGAAAGAGCATTGGCGCCCCCCTCATTTTTCAAAGGGACATGATGCACCCAATAAAGGGGAATGTTCTGATGGGGAAGGGCCAGGAAAGAGATAGGGGAGGCCAGGAGATGCTGGGGATGAAATTAGAGGAAGCTACAAGTGAGAATGATAATAAACTGAAATTTGACAGGCCCAAACAGCGCCCCCTGACCTGTGGTGCCCTGTGCGATGGCACCGGCCGCACTACCCTATCTACGGCCCTGGTATTCTACCCTCTTTATGCTTCAGTGGATGGAAAAGCAGAAATGGCCACCCAAGGCTTCACTACAGCCTATGACATAGGGAGAGGAGCTGGAATATACCTTAGTCAAGTGCAGTAGAGAATAATTTCCATGTTGTTCATGGCAGCATCTCCTCCTTCAGTTTCTACAGTTGCCAGGAAAAAACTACATTTTCCTAAGAGACCCCTGCTGGTGGTGATGCAGATCAGTCAGCAAAATCTAATGACATCTTGTTCGGTCTGAAAGAACTGCCTACAATGAGTGTCATGTCTACAGTGACTTTGTCTCATACGCTCACCATTCTGAGATTGGTGGATGACTATTTTAGGGATAGCATCCAAATAGGCATGTCAGACAGTCCGTTTTACTACTGGCAGGAAAGAGAGGCAATTTGGAGTCCTTTACACAAACTGGCTTTGCTGTACTTAAGTTGCCCACCCTCCAGTGTGTACTCTGAAAGAGTTTTCAGCGCAGTCGGCAACCTTGTCAGTGATCGTCGTAGGAGGTTACTTCCCCAAAATGTGGAAAAGATGATGTTCATCAAAATGAATTACAAATTCCATGAGGAAGACCTTAGCAGCACTTAACTCCAAAAAATACAGAAGCGTCTGACTCTGTAATATGGATTCCAGCCAGGACGAATTCATATTGTGTGAAGAATGGAGGATGCACACACTGATGGGGATGACAATGATGATGACGACAATTAATGTTTTGTAAAACCAGTTTGTGATTGGGATCATTGCCACCAATGTCCACTGCGCATTGGCAGCTTGTTTTGTGGGGAGTCCAAACAAACCAAAAATTTCAGCCACAAATGGCAGTCCCTGGCAGTGATTGGTTTGTTAGACTGTGAATGTTTGTGAATGTCCTGTTTCATATATACAACATAAGGGTGTGTTGGAGAGCCCAAGGACAATACTATCTTGCACCTTTTTCCTTTCCATTATGTTTTGGTTGGGGCATTTGTGCCTGACATTTTTTATGTTATGGTGCATGAATGTCCAGAAATTGTAATGGCCACAGACAGCATCTACTGCATGCCCCATTCATTTTTCATTAAAGAAAATTCTGAACCAATTGCTGCTTGTTGTATCAACCAAATGGCACAAGTCGCACTACAGTGACATTCAGCCAAGGGTTGTCAGCCCTTAAGGCTGCTACATGGCTGAAAGGCCACATCCTGCTTTACAGCCCAAAGCAGTGGCATAGCTACTACCCCTGCGGTGGCTTGGAGGTGCTGGGTGGCGTGGGGGTGCCGAGGGCAGTAGCTTCGCCACTGCAACTGTGAGCGCTGACCTCTGAAGTGATCGAAGGCCTCTGATAACTTCAGAGGCCATAGTTCCCAGCAATGCAGTGCACAGGTGATGTCATGATGTCACCCGCGTGCTGAGGAACCTGAGCAGCCGCGTCTGCTGGATCAATTTAGATCCAGTCAGCTTGGCAGCAGGAGAGACAGCGCAGATGATAGCCGCATGGAGTCAGGTAAGTACGAGGGGGAGAGGTTTGGGAGGGCAGGACTACAGGAGAGGCCACAACTACAGGGGGCACTACTTGAAGGGGCACAACTACAGGGGGCACTACTTGAAGGAGCACAACTACAGGGGGCACAACAACAGGGGGCACTACTTGAAGGGGCACAACTACAGGGGGCACAACTACAGGGGGCACTACTTGAAGGAGCACAACTACAGGGGGAACTACTTGAAGGAGCACAACTGCAGGGGGCACTACTTCAGGGGGCACAACTACAGGGGGCACTATTTGAAGGGGCACAACTACAGGGGCACACTGCATATGGGCACAGCTACAGGGGGCACTGCATATGGGCACAACTACAGGGGGCACTACTTTAATGGGCACAAGTACAGGGGGCCCTGCATAATGGGCACTACTACTGGGGGTATTGCATATGGGGCACCATTACAGGGGTCATTGCATAAGGGGCACTAGTACAGGGGCATTTCATATGGGGCACAACTACAGGGGGCACTGTATAAGGGACACTAACTTGATACATACAGTTTACAGGTTATAAACTATGTTCCCAATAATCTGGATCTACATGGACATAGAAACTGTGCAACCTGTCTTGAGCTGAGCTGACAGACTGGCAGGAGCAGAGAGGAGGATTGGTGAAGTAGATCTGTCAGGATGGGATGTAATGGGCATTACTGTTTGACATAATGTGTATTTGGAATTACTGTGTGCACAATGTGCTATGGGGGGCATTACTGTGTGGCATAATGTGTAAGGGGCATTACTGTGTGGCATAATGTGTTGTATGTGGCATTACAGTGTTGCATAATGTGAAATAGGGCATTACGGCGTGGCATGATTTGTTATAAGGGCATTACTGTATGTCATGTGTTATACGTGGTATTGTGTGGCATGTCTAAGGGGCATTGCTGTGTGGCATAATGTTGTAAAAGGTATTATGGTGTGGCATAATGTGTTAAAGGGGCATTCCGGTATGGCATACTGTGTTATAAGTGGCATTGCTTAATGTGTCATAATGTGTAAGGCACATTACCGTATCATGTAACCACACACCTTAAATGTCATCTTTGGGTGTGTTTGAAATTTTTTTTGTGGGGGTGCCTCAAACTTTTTTGGCATGGGGGAGCAAAATTTATAGTTATGCCACTGGCCCAAAGGCCACCTGTGATCACTCCACACCAGCCCTCAAGGCTGTAATGGCCGCAACTTGCCAAGAGTTCCAGGTCTCAAGGCTGTTACAGGACTAATCATAGCTCTGTAATATACTACTATTCAGCCCGGAGGCTGCAACAACAATTAACTATCAACTATCAATTCTTCAGCCACTGGCTGCACCGATTATCATTTCTTCAGCCAGTGGCTGCACCAACTATCAATTCTTCAGGTAGGGGCTGCACCAATTATCAATTCTTCAGCCAGGGGCTTCACCAATTATGAATTCTTCAGCCAGGGGCTGCACCAATTATCAATTATTCAGCCAGGGGCTGCACCAACTATCAATTATTCAGCCAGGGACTGCACCAAATAATGTATGAATTCTTCAGCCAGGGGCTGCACCAATTGTCAATTCTTCAGCCAGGTGCTGCACCAATTATCAATTATCAACTGTTCTTACTTCAGCCAGCAGCTGTGCCAACTATCAACTATTAATTATTCAGCCATGGGCTGCACCAATTATCAATTCTTCAGCCAGGGGCTGCACCGATATCAATTCTTCAGTCAGGGGCTGCATCAACTATCAATTCTTCAGCCAGGGGCTGCACCAATTATCAATTCTTCAGCCAGGGGCTGCACCAACTATCAATTCTTCAGCCAGGGGCTGCACCAATCATCAATTCTTCAGCCAGGGGCTGCACCAATTATCAGTTCTTCAGCCAGGTGCTGTACCAAGTATCAAGTATCAACTCTTCTTATTTCAGCCAGTGGCTGTGCCAACTATCAACTCTTCAGCCAGTGGCTGCACCAGTTATCAAGTATCAACTATTCTTACTTCAGCCAATGGCTGCAACAACTGCCAACTATCAATTCTTACTTCAGCCAGTGATTGTATCAATTATCAACTATCAATTATTCAATGCTCAAAGGGTACCCCAACCATCATCTTTGCACAGTCCTCAACTCTATTTATCACTCAGTTTTGAGCCAAATAGCTGGATGCAACCTTATGGCCCTTAACTAGATGAAAAAAATCAATATTGTGAGCTCTTAGGTGGTCAAAATTTACTAAAAATGAGTGGAAATAAATGTTATTGAAGTTAATAATACTGTAGGAACAAAAAGGGCCAATTGTATGTGATTTTAGCTGTTTTTATAATTTTTTAAGAAAAAATCCAGATGTAAAACCAAAACCGAAAAACAAAACACGGAGGTGAGGTTTTGGCAAAACCAATCCAGATCCAAAATCAGGGGAGATCCACATCCAAAACCAAAACCAAAACACTGGGGTCAGTGCACATCTCTAATAATCAAACAGACTCTGCACACACCTAATTTTCATGCCAATCTTTATTTCATTTAAGTTCAGGGGATGTTGGTTCCAAATTATTGCAATAATTTGTCAAGCTGGCCAACTGCGTCAAAGCCTCCCCTTCTAGTCAGTCCCTACACTGTCTCACAAAAACATGAGACTTGCTCTGCTTCATTTGCCACCAGGTATCACAAGGATTTTTATACAAAAACTATGCATTTTTCATGGTTTAGGTCTGCTAGCTCATTGGCTTAAAGAGATAGAGGACCTCATTCTGAGGCGGTCGTTAGATGCAAGCGGTCACTGTGAATGTAGGAGGTCACTTGCATCTTGTAGTGCCACCTCTTGGTCGATCGCTAAGCTGTGGGTTACCACCCACAGCTCTAGCGACCGACCAGGGTGATGGTCGCGATGGTCAAGACCATCGCAACCATCAGGGCTTGCGACGAGATCCTAAGGTTGGGTCTCGGCACTCTAATCGAGCAGGTAGCTCTCTACTGACATCAGCCTCCCCCAAATGGCAAGCGTTCCTTTGAGAACGCCTCAGTTTGGCCAGCCACACCCCCTGCCCACCTCACAAATGTGGTGAGCTGTCACTCACCATCAACAGCTCACCCCCTTTGGTGTGAGACCCCTAGTGATGGAGTGCCTGACGCTAGCTGGGTCTCACACATGCGCATGTTGGAGCCGGCTCCGACATGCGCATACCCAGTGGGAGAACATCAACCCGGTTGACCCCCAGAATCTCAACCAAGCATATAAATTAATGAGCACCTGGGAGCTTAAACCAGAGTGTTTAGCTTCATCTTTTCTGCAAGTCCAGGTCTCTTTACATTTCATACACCTGCATGGTATAGTGCCAGATTACTGCATTTCTGATGTTGAGTATATATATATATATATATATATATATATATAAATCAAGTGTCCTTATTCACTGACTGATTCACTGGCTCACTGACTCCCAGCCCAAGCCGCTGGACCTAGAAAATGAAAGTAGGGGAGTATATCCCTTCCATGACGTTGGTGCCCACAATGAAGGATTTTTCTAAATATGACTCTTAAAGGGATGAAACGGACTAAAATATTTCCTCCCCTGTGCAATGTCCTGCCTGACCGAGTCATCAGTGCTGCATTACAGTTCCAAATTCAAACACCAACTGTCATCCCAAGTAGTGTTGAGCGGGTTCGAATCTCAGAGATCTGAACCCACCTGAATTTAGAGATTGCGGGCAAGAACCAAACATGCATTCTGTTCCCCCACCGGCCCCGGATCTCAAACCGAGGCAAAACCTCAGAGATGAAATCTCGCGGCTCGCTAACTTTTGTCTCTGCTATATAAGGAGTCCCCGCGGTGGCACCATTTCACTCCGGCTGTGGAGAGTGAACAGGGAGGGTGGGTAGTGTAGGGCTGGTGCTGTCTGCTGTGACCATCTGGGATGGTGCTGTCTGCTGTGTCCATCTGGGCTGGTGCTGTCTGCTGTGTCCATCTGGGCTGGTGCTGGTGCTGTCTGCTGTGTCCATCTGGTCTGGTGCTGTCTGCTGTGTCCATCTGGGCAGGTGCTGTCTGCTGTGTCCATCAGGGCTGGTGCTGTCTGCTGTGTCCATCTGGGCTGGTGCTGTCTGGTGTGTCCCTCTGGGCTGGTGCTATCTGCTGTGTCCAACTGGGCTGGTGCTGTCTGCTGTGTCCATCTGGGCTGGTGTTGTCTGCTGTGTCCATCTGGGCTGGTGCTATCTGCTGTGTCCATCTGGGCTGGTGCTGTCTGCTGTGTCCATCTGGGCTGGTGCTGTCTGCTGTGTCCATCTGGGCAGGTGCTATCTGCTGTGTCCATCTGGGCTGCTGTGCTGTTTCTATTTGTGCTGGTAGCATTCTGCCCGTGTCGTTGATCGCTGCTGCCTTGGTCAGGGGTGCTCTGGGCCCCTTGTTGTGGACAAAAAAAAAAAATAAAAGTGTATTTTTTTTTCTGTGTGTGTCAGCTGCACTTATTTTCAGACAGAAGCAACCTAGTGCTGCCTGTGTCATCAATCGCTGCCGCCTCAGTCAGGGGTACTCCAAGCCCCAAGTTCTGGACAAAAAATAAAAAAATAAAATAATAAAAGTGTATTTATTTTCTGTGTGTGCATGTGCATTAGCCGCACTTATTATCAGACAGCAGCAATCTAGTGCTGCCTGTGTAATCAGTTGCTGATGGCCTCTGTCAGAGGTGCTCCGTGCCCAAAGTTCTGGACAATAAAAAAATAAATAATAAAAGTGTTTTTTCTTTCTGTGTGTGCGTGTGCATTAGCCTTAACTTGGCAATACTATTGCTGCTTGCTTGGTGACTCTGCTGCAAGTCCGCAGTGAATCTGGAGGGCAGTCACATGACAGGAGAGCAAGAACCACATGTTGTAACTGCCGGCAGCAGTCATGATGATGCAAGGCAATCAGCGTCCTCGTCCTTTATGAAGGCCGATGCCCCAGGGGTTAAGTCAGGCAATGGACAAGGAGAAGCAAGTTCTTTTACTTTATTAAAGAAAAAAATATATAAAGCCAAGTTGACTTTAGATAAACAAATAAATTGGCAATATACCATTCACCACACGAAGTGGCAAGGAAAGGATAAGGCCTTGGCCTTTATTTATGACTAGTGGTTCTAGTGATGATAGCCATTCTGCTGTTGTAGTAGTGGTGGTACTATAAAAAAAATGAAAGTTGTTAAGAAGAAGACGAGTAAGACAGCTCCGGAAGAACCAACTGTGTGCTCCGAGAAATCAAAATCACAAATCCCTGAGGAGAGTGCAAGTGTGTCCGTGGTTGCCATGTGCGAGCCAAACCTTCCAAACAGTGTACTTAAGGATCCTCCTTGCAACATTTTTGTGCCCTCTGTAAATGTGGGGAAGACAGCCAACATATTGCTGATGTAGTCATCGAGGATGCTTCTGTGGAATTGCACATGGAGGATGAGGAGGATATTTCAGTAGTTGCCGCTAAGGATGATGAGGATGTTGATGATAAGGATGTTGATGTTGAGGATGTTGTTTGTGTAAGTCAGGCAACAGTTTTTGCCCATGGTATGAAAAAGTCCACTGATGTTGTCATGCCGGGGCAAAAGACAAAATAATCCACTTCTCACATGTGGAAATATTTGCACCCAAATCCAGACAACAGTTGTCAAGCCATCTGTAACCGTTGACGAGCAAGAGTGAGTAGAGGTAAGGACCTTAACCATCTAGGAACCTCCTCATTGTTACATCACTTGGAGCACATTCATCAAAATCCAATTTGTATGACGCCAAAACTAAAAACGTAACAATCAGTCCAGTGTCACCTACCTGCTTGCTCTCTGTGGGATCCAAGCACCTTCTATCTCCACCACCAACACCTGCATCATTATCCTCATTCGTCATCGGAAGTAGTCCTGCTGCATCCAATGTTATAAGCATGATTGACGCCTCTCCTATCCATGATTCCTTAGAAGGATCTTTGATGACTACACCTGTTGCTGCTGCTGCTGTTGCTGTGAGTAGATCTTCATCCCAGAAAGGAACCAGGAGGAATACTACTTGTAGTACTGTAACCAATCAATTACCTGTCAAACAATCCTTTGCAAGAGCGAACAAGTATGACAGCAGTCACCCAGTTGCAGTGGATTACTGATGCCATAACAGCTATGCTGGTATTAGATGTAAGTCAAGTATCCGCCATTAATACATTGGGTTTTAGAGAGTTAACTGAGGTTCTGTGTCCACGCTACCAGATCCATTCTAGATTCCACTTCACTAGAACAGCAATTCCCAGTCTGTACAAGGACATTAAAAAAAAAACTTTATTAATGTCCTCTGAAATGCCATTGTACCCACTGTCCACTTGACCACTGATATGTGGACAAGTGTGACAGGGCAGGGCAAACTAAAGATTACATGACTATGACAGTCCACTGGGTAGGTGTATTGCCTACAACAGCAACAGCAGCAGGGCCAGATTAAGGGGGAGGCAATGGCGGCGGTCATTAGCAGCGGTGTGCTGTCTGCATCCGCCGCTAGTGTCCCCGCTGCTTAGTGTAGTGTAGACCATGCAGTGAGCATGGCCACACTACACAGTTACAAACACACAGCCGCCTCCAGCAGCAGTGTGTTTGTTACAGCAGCTGATGAGAGTCAGACAGACTCTCATTGGCTGCTGCGTCAATGGAGGGAGCTGGCTGGAGCTCACTCATGTGCTCCAACTTCTGGCTCCCCCTCACAGCATCTTATGATGGGATAGACACCATGACGATGACGTCTCTCCCATAGTGCAGGAGAAGAGCCGCCGGTCACATCAGGAGTGGGGATTCAGGTAAGTTGTCTTTTTTGCTTTTTTTTGTGTGTGTGTAAGATGCACTGCATCGGGGGGTGGCCGTTTCATGGGGGCACTGGGGGGTGTTACTAGGGTCAATGCATAAGGGGGACTAATACTGGATCTCTGCATGGGGGGGTCTTCTACTGGGGACACTGTATAGGGGGGACTACTACTGGGGGCACTGCATAGGGGGATTGCTACTGGGGCACTGTATAGGAGGGGACTACTACTGGGGGCACTGTGTAGGAGGAGACTACTACTGGGGGCACTGTATAGGAGGGGACTACTACTGGGGGCACTGTATAGGAGGAGACTACTACTGGGGGCACTGTATAGGAGGGGACTACTACTGGGGGCACTGTATAGGAGTTAACTACTACTGGGGACAATGCATAGGGTGGGACTACTACTGGGGGCACAGCATAGGGGGATTATTACTGGGGGCACTGCATAGGGGGGAGTGTTACTGGGGGCACTGTATAGGAGGGGACTACTACTGGGGGCACTTTATAGGAGGGGACTACTACTGGGGGCAATGCATGGGGGGACTACTACTGGGGCACTGCATAGGGGGACTACTACTGGGGTCACTGTATAGGGGGGACTACTACTGGGGGAACTGCATAGGGGGGACTACTACTGGGGGCACTGTATAGGGGGGACTACTACTGGGGTACTATATAAGGGGTACTGCATAGAGGGGGACCACTACTGGGTCTGGGGGCACTATAGAGGGGAAGTACTGGGTGCACTGTATAGGAGGACCACTACTGGGGGCATTATATAAGGGGAACTGCATAAGGGGCATTACTACAGGGGGCACTGCATAGGGTGGAATACTACATTGGGCACTGCATAGGGGGGACCATTACTGGTGGCACTTCTACTGGGCTCATTGCATAAGGGGCACTACTACAATGGGCATTGGAAGAGGGGCCTTACTACTTTGGGCATTAAGGTGAATAAAAAGGAAAAAAAATGTTCCTAGGGTGACAGGAAATGCTGGTATATAGGGGCCCCCCAAGTTTGTTGCCCAGGGGCCCAAACAGACCTTAATCCGGCCCTAAACAGCAGCAGCATCTAGAAAATGGCAGCTGATTCAGAGGCAGGCTACTCTTTGTATAACTGGTTTCAGTAAGAGGCATACTACTGAGAACCTCTTAAAAAAACTCAGGAAAATCATTACAAAATGGCTCTTCCACTTGGACTCTCCTCGGGATTTGTGATTTCTGACAATGCCAGCAATATTGTGAGAGTATTACATCTGGGTGAATTCCAACATATCCCATGTTTTGCTCACACAATTAATATGATTGTGCAACATTTTTAAAAAAATGACAGGGGCGTGAAGGAGATGCTCTCAGTGGCCCGAAAAATTTCTGTACATTTTAGACATTCGGCAACTGTTTGTCGAAGACTGCATAACCAGCAGATACTGTTGAATTTGCCCAGCCATCAGCTGAAGCAAGAGGTAGTAACTAGGAGGAATTCTACCCTCTATATGCTTCAGCGGATGGAGGAGCAGCAAAAGGCCATCCAAGGCTACACTGCGGCCTATGACATAGGCTATGGAGCGGGAATGCACCTTACTCAAGCGCAGTGGAGAATATTTTCTGTGTTGTGCAAGGTTCTCAAACACTTTGAACTTGCCACACATGAAGTTAGTTCAGACACTGCCAGCTTGAATCAGGTCATTCCCCTCATCAGACTTTTGCAGCTGGCAAAACTTAAGGAGGACCTAAAATGGAGCGATTCCACCAAGTATGTTGGACTGGTGGATCAAGCCCTTGGTTCGCTTCGCAAGGATCCAAGGGTCATCGATCTCTTAAAATCAGAACAATATATTTTGGCAACCATACTTAATCCTAGGTTTAAGTATTACCTTGTGTCTTTTTTCCCAATAGACATTATTCTGAAAAGATGCAAAGAGCTGTTGGTAAAAAAATTGTCAGCTGAAGCGGCACGTGACACGCCATCATCTCCTCCTTCAGTTTCTCTGGCTGCTAGGAAAAAACTAAATTTTCCCTTCAGAATCCCTGCTGGTCATTCAGATCAGTCACCAAAAAATTACATCTGGTCGGGCCTGAGAGAACTTCCTATTAATAGTGACATGTCTACCGTGACTATGTCTGATACGGTCACCATTCAAGGAATGGTGGATGACTAATTAAGGGAAAACATCCAAATAGGCATGTCAGACAGTCCTTTTCAGTACTGGCAGGAAAAAGAGGCAATTTGGAGGCCCATACACAAACTGGCTTGGCATTACTTAAGTTGCCCACCCTCCAGTGTGTAGTCTAAAAGAGTTTTCAGTGCACCTGACAGGAGGTTACTTCCTCAAAATGTGGAAAAGATGATGTTCATTAAAATGAATTAAAAATTCCGCGAGGAAGACCTCTACCAACAATGACATAAAAAAAATACAGAGGCGTCTATGGTGGATTCCAGCGGGGACGAATTAATATTGTGTGAAGAAGAGGATGTACACACTGATGGGGATGATGAGGACGACGATGACATCTGATGTTGTAATGTAAAGCCAGTTTGTGTATGGGATCATTTCCATGTCCAATGCACATTAGCAGCTTGTTTTATGGGGGTCCAAACAAACCAATCATTTCAGCCACAATTGGCAGTCCCTGTTGCTGAAATTGTTGGTTTGTTAAACTGTGAATGTCCTGTTTCATATACAATATAAGGGTAGGCAGGAGTGCCCAAGGACATTCCATATTGCACCTCTTTTCTCTGCATTATGTGCTGTTTGGGGCATTGCTGCTTGACATTTTGAATTTGATTGTTTATGAATGTTCAGAAAATGTAATGGCCACAGACAGCATCTCCTGTATGCCCCGTTCATTTTTTAAACATGGCCACATGTTAGTGCCACCCACTGCTGTTGCTTAGTTTAGTAAGCTAGCCAGCTGGATGCAACATTTTTCCCTATGCCTAACCTAGATGAAAAAAATCAATATTGTGAGCTGTGAGGTGGTCAAAATTGACTGCAAATGGCTGGTAATAAATGTTATTGAGGTTAATAATAATGTATGAACAAAAACAGGCCCAAAATATGTAGTTTTACCTGTTTTAATAATTTTTTGAAAAAAGATCCAGATCAAAAACCAAAACCAAAACACGCAAGGGTGTTTTTGCAAAACCAGATCCAGATCCAAAACACAAAGGAGATACAGATCCAAAACCGAAAACAAAACCAAAACACGGTGTTCGGTGCACATCCCTAATCACAAGTGCTGCCAAACATCACTGGCAGTTGGTGTGGCTCCCCTATTTGAATAGTGAGGGAATTGAATGTGTTACTATAGAGGTGAGGGAGACGAATGTGCTAATAGAGAGATGAGGTAGGGGAATGTGTTACTTTAGAGGTGAGGAAAGTGAATTTGTTACTACACAGGTATGGGAGGGGCATATTAAATGTGTTACTTCATGGCAAGTGAGGGGAATGTGTTACTACAGGGTTTAGTGGGGTAATGTGTTACTACAGAGGTGAGGGATGGGAATTTGTTACTACTGGGGTGAGCGGGGGTAATGTGTTACTTCAGAGGTGAGGGAGGGGAATAAGTTACTTCAGGTGGGAGTGAGGGTAATGTGTTACTACAGGTGTGAGGGGGGGATTATATTTGTATACAGGTAAAGGAGGGGAATGTCGAATGTGTTACAACCTGGACAAGGGAGAGAAATGTGTTACTACAGAGATAATTGAGGCTAATGTGTTATTACAGAGGTGAGGGAGTGGAATGTGTTAGTACACATGTGAGGGAGGGTAATGTCTTACTAAAAGTGATGCATTACCATATAGATGTAGGATTAATGTATTACTGTAGTAGTGAGATGGAAATGGAAACAGTAAATGTCTAAGGTCGACCTGGGTGAAACTGGGTACATCAGCTAGGTAATATATAAAATCAAATGTCTTTGACTGACTGACTCACTGACTTACTCACTGCCATTTGTGGGCAGGGAGTGGGCAGCAATGGCCTCTGTTTTCCAAAATGAAAACATATCACCATCAGTGGTGGCTGCAGTTGTGTGTCCAACTGTAAAATGAGAAGATAGAGCAGTATTTGCCGTTGCTTTACCCACTATTGGGGCTGAGTGTAGATTGATTAATTCTGTTTCAGAGATGGCCATCAACATTGCTACTAAACATCACTTTGTCAAGGAGCTAATAGAGAATCCTTTAGATATTGTGTTTCATGTTTCATGTCCAGAATGTTTTCTTGCAAGGATGTGGACTGGAACATATATGAATGTTGATACATTTTCTTGGTGAATAATGTTATGTTTGCTAACTCTCTGTTACAAGTCGTGGTCACCACTTGTTCCTCTCCAGCAATTTACCTCCTTCTGGCAGTATTGTTCCACTTCCATCAGTTGCTAGGTGCCACAGGGTGTCATGTGTTATCCACAACACAGCATGATTGGTTCCTTCTCTTATTTGTGCACGCTGGCCTTTTGCCGCCTTGCTGATTATAGAATTCCTTGTGGCTCTCTCGTCTCTGCTGCATGGTAAGCATTCCTGTTGTTCCAGATTGTAGTTAACCCTGTTTCTCTGGCTCCCCAGCCACCCCATCAGCTCGCAATCTGCTACAGGCTCCCTAGCTGCTCCATCAGCTCTCCAGCCACTCCATCAGCATGCAAACTGCTACAGGCTCCCTAGCTGCTCCATCGGCCCATCAGCCACTCTATCAACTTGCAAACTGTCACCGGCTCTAAGTCACACCATCGGCTCTCAAAGCTGCCTCACCAGCTTTCAAGCCGCACCATCAGTTCTCCAACTTGTATTACCATCTCTAAGCCGCATCATCAGCACTCAAAGCCACATCACTGACTTTCAAGCTGCACCATCAGTTCTCCTCGCTGGCTTTCAAGCCTCACCATCAGTTCTCCAACTTGTATTACCATCTCTAAGCTGCATCACCAGCCTCTCAAGCTGCACCATCAGTTCTCCAACCTGTACTACCAGCTCTAAGCCGCACCATCTGCTCCCAAAGCCGCAACACCGGCTCTCAAGCAGAACCATCAGTTCTCAAATTTGTAGTACCGGCTCTAAGCCACACCAATGGCTCTCAAAGCCACATCACTGGCTCTCAAGCCACACCATCAGTTCTCCAACTTGTATTACCATCTCTCAAGTCACACCATCAGTTCTCCAACTTGTATTACTGTCTCTAAGCTGCATCATCAGCTCTCAAAGCCGCATCACCAACTTTCAAGCTACACCATCAGTTCTCTTCACTGGCTTTCAAGCTGCACCATCAGTTCTCCAACTTGTATTACCATCTCTAAGCCACATCATCAGCTCTCAAAGCTGCATCACCGACTTTCAAGCTGCACCATCAGCTCTCCAACTTGTATTACTGGCTCTAAACCACATCATCGGCTCTCAAAGCTGCATCACCGGCTCTCAGGCCACATCATCAGTTCTCCAACTTGTACTACCAGCTCTAAGCCGCATCATCATCTCCCAAAGCCACATCACCATCTCTCAAGCTGCACCATCAGTTCTTCAACTTATACTAATGTCTATCAAGCCACATCACCGGCTCTCAAGCTGCACCACCAGCTCTCCAAGTTGTACTACAGGCTCTTGCCATACCACTGACTATCTTATGTGTATCCAGTATCTCATGCTATTCTTTGGTTCTGTCGAAGCTGAATAATTGGCTGAGACAAGATCAGTTTAAAATTGAAGCGTGCGCGACGCCATCTTGCAAATGGCAGCTAGACTCCATTTTAGAAACAAGAATCTGCAAGACGCCATTTTGTGACCAGCGTCATTTCAAGTTGCAACTCAGGAACTAAGAACAGATAGCAATGTTTTTGCTAATCTACCAAGGGCAACTGGAGGAACAAGCTTTCTGAGTAAGAGTAAATAGAATAGACAATGGGTATTTTTACATACAAATCCCTGGATGCAGATAAAATATAGTTGTGGCAATTGTAATATAATCCAGGCATTGATCTACACAATTGGATTTGTCTGAATCCTAGACAGGATGGCCCCAACTTCACAGCTTGATTCACAGTTCACACAAGAGTCTGGGAGAACAAAAGAGGTTTTTCCCTTTGAACACAGGACAGGTGGGGACCTGCTGACAGAGGGCATGGAACTACAATGCTCGGCAATCCACACTGCTGAATGTTCACTTCGTGTATGAGAAATTATGCACTCAAATCTCACCCATTAATAACTAGCGTCCTTATTTCAAACCCCGAATACCCACACATTACATATTCACACATAACGTTCAATAAGCTCAAAAGTGTATGATTTAAGTTTGTTCAGTTAGTTTAAATGCTGAAAAATAAAGATATTTGATGACTAAGGTATTATTCATGCTAAACAAGTCATGTTTGGAGTTGTACTGATGCGTATCCTTTTTACAGCATTCCGGTGATATCGGTGGGGAGATTGCATCATACATTCCCGAGTTATGGATCGCAGAGCCTACAAGCAACAAAATGTATATTTTAGAAACAACTGTTAGGATGCTGCAGGAGGCAGGAAGAGGAAGACCCACAGCTGTTAGAGGCAGGGAGAGTCTGTTTGAACCAGCCTGTTAAATGTGCTGTAACAGATGCTTCACCCCAGGGGACCAATGATATCAGCAACAGACTGCCCTATTGTCCTGTTTATTCTGGGGGGTATAAATTTGAGTGCACGAACGCTGGTTCTGGGTCTTCATGCTGAATGATGAGGGGTCTCTTGCTGATGCCTATCTCTGGGTCCGGAAGCGCCTGCATATGTATACTGTACTTGGGGTCTGTATAATTTCCTTTTGTGCCTAAATTGTGTCTCTCTCTCTCTCTGTGTGTCTCTCTCTGTGTGTGCCTCTCTCTCTGTGTGCCTCTCTCTCTCTGTGTCTCTCTCTCTCTGTTTCTCTCTCTCTCTGTGTCTCTCTCTGTGTCTCTCTCTGTGTCTCTCTCTCTCTGTGTCTCTCTCTCTCTCTGTGTTTCTTTCTCTCTGTGTCTCTCTCTCTGTGTATCTCTGTCTCTCTGTCTCTCTCTGTCTCTCTCTCTCTCTCTCTCTCTCTGTGTCTCTCTCTCTGTCTCTCTCTGTCTGTGTCTCTCTCTGTCTGTGTATCTCTCTGTCTCTCTCTCTGTGTGTGTGTCTCTCTCTCTCTCTGTGTCTCTGTGTCTCTCTGTCTGTGTCTCTCTGTCTGTGTCTCTCTATGTGTCTCTCTTTCTCTATGTCTCTCTGTCTCTCTCTCTGTGTCTCTCATTGTATTTTGAAGTTTAATCATGCATATGTATATCAACTGTACCTTGTGATTTTATTATTTATTTGCGCTTATTGTACACAGATCATAGCGTGTAACTGACTGTACTTTTACTTGAATAATACTTTGTGCTTCGGAACCACATGTTCTGAGTCTGGAGTCTCTATTTATTGTATGACTGCGTACGCAAATTAGTGTCATCCTTAGAGGTTTATAGGAAGGGTTTTAGAAGGTACAGGCAGGGGTATATAGAGGTTCATTTCAATATCGTCAGTTCCCATAGGTAATTTGTGTAAACCATGACTACTGAGTTTTAAGTTCAGGCAGCCACTTCAATACCGGTGAACATTTCTAGTTCTAAGGGAACAGCGGGTGGCTGTTAGTGGCAGAAGACCTCACTAGCCTGGTTCTAGGAGGTTTACACTGAGCAGCCTAGGGAACTGTAACACTCTCCTTGTTTTTCATTACAGATGACATGTCAAAATGTGCGATGCCCACATTGTCTCATGTTGAGAGGTAGTCTTGACCGTGGGGGATGTTACAAGAGGAGCGCTCCTGCACTGCCTCCATCCTCAGTGCAACAATGTAACTGAGCTGGTGGTTTAATGTCCTGCTGAAGCTCAGCAGGAGGCCTGACCTCCAACATGTGCTACCATGCATGCATTCCTTATTCACACATCTTTCCTCCCTAGTGAATGGACAAATGTACATTACATCACCATCGCTACATTAGCGGGGCATAGTTCTACTATTCGCCATTATTTTTATCTGAAACCTTCTGCTGACAACACCCAATGACACCTTAATGCTACAGACTGCATTAATACTACTATTTGCACACTTATTATATCCCTGGTCTTATGCTACTTGTTGGTCTATCTGGTTCAATAACCCTAAGACCTGATTAGGCTGTAACACATGTGGACTAATCACCACCAGCACCAAACAATTTAACATCTTATACGCTCTGCAACAAGGTACTGACTGTTATCTAGTGGGAATATTTACATAATTCCACCCAGTCTCATTCCAGGGCACATCTATGCTACTGCTACACTGCTAATATGTTATGAGACTCAGCTTGTGTGTTAGGAGGTTTTGGTCCTCATACACTCACACTATCAACAACATACACACACTGATATAAACTCCCCTCTCACATACATATAAAAGCTAGTGCACACTTGCTGTCTCATTTATACGTGCATAGACTCCCTCTCTCTTACATACACACAGTCACACTCCCTCTCTCATACTCAAACACAGTGACACACGCTCTCTGTCTCATATATACATTTATTGACATATACTCCATGTCTTACACATACACATGCTGACAAACACTCCCCTCTCTCATACATACCAACAGTGACACACACTCCCTCTCTCATACACACACATTGGTGCACTGTCTCATGCACACAGATACATAGATACAAATACACTGACACACAAACCACTTCTTACAGAAATACTGACACACCCTCCATCTCTCATTACATACATACACACACTGGGTTGGGCATGGAATGCCAGCAGTCAGGATCCCAGTGGTCAGAATCCCAATGCTGGCTTCCTGACAGAGTTAGCATACTGACACTTGTTGTTCGATATGCTAACCCTTCCCCTCTCTCTACCCTAACCCTCCATCTTTGGTGCCTAACCCTAACTTACCCCCCTAGTACCTGAACCTAACCTCTCCCTTCCCTGCACCTTAAACTTAACCCTCCCCTTAGTGCCTAACCCTAATCTTCCCCCTAGAGCCTAACCCCTAAACCTAACCCTCACCCAAACCCCGCTACTTACCTTCAGTATCCTGGGGGTCGGGATGCCGGCTCTGTGATTCTGACCAATGACGGGACTCCGGCACCGGTAAAGTGTCGGCATCCCGACTGCCCTGATGCCGAATGTATCCCCGCACACTGACACACTCTTTCTGTCTCATACTGTAGATACACACTTGCGCACATTACCTGTTTTATACATTCACACACTGACACACACTCTCGTCTCACACACATTGACTTTCCCCCTGTCTCAAATATGCACATACTGACACACACTTCTCATACAAACCAACACTGACACACACTCCATCTCTAATACATATAGACAGTGCACAGTCTCATACAAGCACACAGATACATACTCCCACTCTCATAGCTACACACACTGACACACTCCCTCTCTCATACATACATTCTGTACATTCATATATATACACTGACACAGAAAACCTCTTTCATACATACAGAGAAACTGACACATATCTCTAATTATATACATACATACACACACTCATAACTCCCAACATTTGAGTTTCCTAGGTCGGGACTTCCGCGTGCCTTTGGTGTGCGCTCCCGAAAAGGGTGTGTGGCCTATCTGCAAAGGGGGTGCGGCCTAGTAACATGCCTCCATTTACATCACTAATTGGCATGTCCAGCATCTCCGAGATGCTGGCTGCCCATGGGCTTCCTCCCCGCACTGTGAATAGATGCAATGCGCATACGCACAGCATCTATTATTGCTCTGCTTACCTGCCCCCCCAACTTCACCCCAAATGCGGGACACTGCGGCCCGTGGGTGGGACAGCGGGACTGTCCCGCTGAATGCATTCCCTGTCTCCTAGATACACACTGACATACACTCCTCTCTCATTCATACACAACACACTGGCTTTCTCCCTCTCTCAAACATGTCCCTGTCTCAACACTTATTGACACACAATTCTTGTACATACCCACAATGACAGATTCCCTCTCTCATACATACAAATATTGATGCAAATTCCCTGTTTCATACAAACAGACACACATTCCCTCTCTCATACACAAACCATACTTACCGACATTGCCGGGCACATTTACAGGAGCAGCCAAAGGGGAGCTGCTGCTTTCATCTTTGGGGTCCTGGGCCAGACTATAATCGTCATTAGGCCCAGTCCCTTAAAAAACCTGCAATTTGCTGGTCCGTGAGGAGGGGGCAGGCCTAAATGAAACTATTTGTACCATATAGCCCCACCCCTTTCCTGCGGACCTCAAATTTCCACGTAAAATCTCCCCATCCTGCCCACTTCACTAGGAAGAGGGCGGGAAGTGGGAGATAATGCCTACTCTTCCAGGGGTGCAAGGGGTTACCCAAAAAATCGAGAGCCTCCCGCGACTCCCCGGAGAGTAGGCATGTATGACATAAACACACTGACAGACACTCCTCTCATATATACATTCATATATACATATATTGCTTCTCTCATACATGCACATACATTCACACTCTCTCTGTGTCATCCATACCTATATGTATTACTTACACATACTTCCTTCTCTCATGCATATTGGAAGGACTCAGCAAAGGGATGTCAGTCCACAAAAAAGATGGTTTAGCCAGATTGAAGGTTTGTAAACCATATGGAACATGTAGGGTTAACAAGATATGCAGTATATACAAGGTCAATTCACAGGGTATGCACTGTAGCATTTACATGTTATGTGCACTACACAGTAGCAGTAGCAGCATCTGTCCTGTGACAGCATCTGACATCCGGTGGCAGAGAGGTACACAGACTGGCACATAGGAGTTTACACATGCACAGTAGCTCATGCATAGAGGACAGGGGGCACACTGATGTCAGTGCGACAGACTGGAGGAAGTGGATGACAGTGCACAGAGGCCCTGATTCAGAGCCGGATGCTCTGACAGAGCGCTCGCTCTGAATCAGGGCCGTCCTTCTGAATTTTTAAAACGGCTTCCTGGCCGCTCATATAGCTGTGGGTGACCACCCACAGCTATAGCGAGTGGCCAGGAAGATGGTCGCAATGGTCAAGACCATCGCAACCATTGGGCTTGCAACGAGACCCTTGTGGTAGGGTCTCGTTGCCGCAAGCCCTGGAGTGCGTTCGGCTCTATCTATCTATCCCATGGGAATGCCTCCATCTGGCTAGCCATGCCCCCGGCACGCCCACCAAAGGGGGCGTTGTGTCACTCACCATCGACAGCACACCCCCTTTGTAGCGAGACCCATAGCGATGGCTTGCCCATCGCTATCCGGGTCTCTCGCATGCGCACGACGGGGCCGCCTCCGTCATGCGCATGCGCACTGGGCCAACATTGACCCACTTGCGAGCACTCAGCACTCGTGAGCGGGTCTGAATTAGGCCCAGAGTTCTCTCCCTTTGACACTCCCACACTCAAAGCTGTATCCACTGCAACAATAATAAACTTTAAGTTGTAATCAAAGACACAGGGTATTTTCAGTATCAAGTGAAAAAATAACACAGTATGCAAAGACATATTCAACATTTACATGTATGCTAGTCTATTTTCCTGCAATATAACATTAAAAATATGTGACATAAGTCCCTTTTTTTGTCACTACTAAAGTTCATGTTTTGTGTTTTTTTTTCAAAACACATACAACATGGGCAAGAAAAATATAATGGTTATGTGGACACATATATTTCCTAACATCAATAATTCACATATCTAGGAATGCACAAAACAATGTACATTCTTTGCAAAGTGGTATGGTGATTGAAAGATCACAGTAATCACATACATTACATGACAAAGGTAATCATTAGGGTATTACATAGAAACATAGAAATATAGAATTTGACGGCAGATTAGAACTACTTGGCCCATCTAATCTGCCCCATTTTTAAACATATTGTTACCTCAAACCTTATTGATCCTTACTTCTTCTGATGGATATCCTTATGTCTATCCCATGGATGTTTAAATTGCTCTACTGTCTTAGCCTCTACCACCTCTGATGGGAGGCTATTCCACTTGTCCACTGACCTTTCTGTGAAGTAATTTTTCCTCAAATTTCCCCTGAACCTACCACCCTTCAGTTCCAGAACATGTCCTCTTGTTCTAATACTTCTCTTTCTTTGAAGAATGTCTCCTTCCTTTACCTTGTTAAAACCCATTATATAATTGAACATTTCTATCATGTCCCCCCTTTCCCGTCTCTGCTCCAAACTATACATATTAAGATCTTTTAGTCTTTCCTGGTACGTTTTGTGGTGTAGACCTTGCACATTTTAGTTGCCCTTCTTTGTACAGTCTCTAATGTATTAATATTCTCTTGGAGATATGGCCTCCAGAACTTAACACAGTTTTCGAGATGAGGACTTACCAATGACCTTTACAGTGGTATTATCACTTATTTCTTTCAGCTACTGATTCCTCTCCCTATGCAACCAATTATCTGACTTGCCTTCCTCCTTGCTTTGTTACAATGTTTTGCTTGCCATTAAGTCACCTGAAATAGTGACTCCTAGATCCCTTTCCTCTTCAGTAGTTTCCATATAGTGCCATTGGATTTTTGAGTCCCAAGTGCATGATCTTGCTTTTTTTGGCATTAAACTGTAGTTGCCACACTCTTGACCATTCCTCTAGTCTACCTAGATCGTTAATCATTTATTTGACCCATCCTGGTGTGTCTACCCTGTTGCATACCTTTGTGTCATCTGCAAAAAGGCATAGTTTCCCTTCAAAACCATTTGCAATGTCACAAATAAAGATATTAAAAAGCATTGGTCCAAGTACAGATCCCTGAGGTACTCCACTAGTAACATTTCCCTGTTGAGACTGCACTCCGAGTGCTACAACTCTCTGTTTCCTACACTGCAACCATGATCTTATTGATTCAACTATCTCTGTATCCAATCCCATGCTTTCCAGGTTATTTAAGTCTGCGATGTGGAACAGTGTCAAAGGCCTTTCTAAAGTCTAGATAAGCTACATCTATGACCCCCCTTTATCTATTTCCTTAGTCACCCAGTCAAAAAAGTCAATAAGATTTGTTTGACATGATCTCCCCCCAGTAAATCCATGCTGTTTGGAGTCCTGCAATTTGCTGGATTTGAGATAATCTACTACTCTTTCTTTTAAGAGTGTTTCTATCAATTTCCTTACTACTGACGTAAGGCCAGGGCCGTACTGGGACTAAAAATAGGCCCTGGCATTTTAAAACACACAGGCCCACCTCAGTGACAGCATCTGGTTCCTTGCACAGACTCCTCCCTTTACTATTCCAGACTCCTCCCACTGCTTAGTCTATGCTCTTACACATATAAGTAATATTAGAACAACATAAAAGTGTACATCATTCTCTGCATTAAAATACACACAAAAGAGTGCATCCTGCAGGGGATTTAAACATGTGCCATAGTCAGACATTTGGTATTTGGTTGGCTCTGTTAGGTAAAGCTGGTACTTCATTGGTGTAGATCACACCCAAAGAAAAGGGAAGGCATTTTCCCAATTGACCAAGCACTAGCTTAGCAGTTGTAGAGTATTAGATAGTGATCACTGTAGTATTTTTTTAGGATAGGGGTGCTGAACACAGAGGACACATTTGTGCACACCAAAGCAGAGCTGTTACTACACATTTTGGTGCCCTGTTCACATAAAGAGCATTGGTGCCCCCCTTAACAATAGAAGCACGGTTGCTGCCCGCCGAAGATGAACGCTGAAAAGAACCCAGGTGTGGACTCGCTGGGAATGGGCATGACCACACAATAGCACCCCCATTCAAATTATGCCACACAGTAGTGCCCCTTCATCACATTACACCACACAGTAGTGCCCCTCATTCACGGTACATCACACAGAAATGCCCCTTACGCCATACTATGCCCCACACAGTAATGCCCCTGTTACATCCTAGGAACGCCACTGAAATGGCCTCTCTGCATGTCTAAATTCGTTCTCCCGGGACACATGTGCAGTGCATCTCTGATGCATACGCAGGCAGAAGATATCATCCATTTGTGTGCGGTATGGACATAGCACTCACCTGTGAATCAGACCCACTGACTTTTGGTTAATTCTGTCTCAGGAATATATACTAATAGTGGGAAAATACATTACATACAACAACAATGTGCTAATAATACAGACTATCTTATATATCTGACATAGTTAGAGCTACACTTATGGATTACTATACTGAAATTAAGGCAGAAAATAGACAAAGATGTACATCATAATGCTTTGAACAAAATATTTATTATATAATGTAACTAATGTCAGCCTACTAAAGGCACAGTAACCCCCTCCCTAGGTGGTGACAACTCACACTGATGGTGCCCCTGCAACTATGAGAACAATTCCTCTGGCTGTCCTCAGTCACCCACCACCCTACTTCCACTTACCCACAAACTCCTACTCCACACCAATTTTCTTAATAGGCCTGAATGGAGGCTCCTCCACAACACCAGCTTGTAATGTCACATAGAAAAAAAAGAAAAAAAAGCTGTGGCCGCACATCGGAATCCACATGGATTCTCTGCTCAGGTGACCAGGAAGAGATGGAAGGTATGGGAATGGAAAGGAGGAACACAGGGGGGAGAACAGGGGGAGATGGGAGGAACATAGATTTAAGAATAGAGTTATAAGGGAGGAAGACAGGGAAGAACAGGAAGAGATGGGAGAAAAACAGGTAGAGACATGAGGAAGATGGGGGTAACAGCATGAAAGATGGGGGAAAATGGGAGATTGGAGTACCATGGAGGGAGACAGGAGGAACACGGGAGGAACTCTGGGGAAAGAACAGGCCGAGATGGGAAGAATTGGAATAGAAAATGAAATTTTTCAAATATACTCAAAATAACTGTGCCAGAGAACACCAGTTGTGTGGAGCCCCTGTCCCTGCATGTGCCGGATGATGCATTCCAGCGATAGGATTGTATCTTGCAATGCGATCATGAACGGAAATGTCATGCCCAGATCACATTGCAATTGAGATAATAAATGGAACCCCAAATAATACCCCAGTCAAAAGTGGATCTGGAAATTAAAGTGGCAGAGGAAAAATTTCCTGAAGGTGCTCCATGTAGACAAGACAAAATCAACTGTAGGTGGGTTCCAACAAAAACGTTATTGGGACTAGCAAGTTGTTACCCTAGCAACATTACAAGATGTCAATCATCCCAACAATAGCTTTAATCTACATGTGGTCAAATACTTCAGATAATCAACAAAAACAACGTCTTAGATAAGTCACTAATGGCAATATATATATAACAGTAAGATAGTTCTCTAATACGCAAGCATCCAAAAATGATGAGTCCTAAAAGCCCTCTATGCCAAATATATCACATCCTTGCCACTATTAAGTACCCATTACAAGAGCACAGAAATAAAAATAAACACTCTAAACAATACACATCACATATCAATTAAAAATGTTCAAATAGAAGATTTATAAAATTTACACTTAATATATGATAACATACTTTATATCCAAAATGTCATTAGATTATTTATATTCTGGTAATATGCAAAACAAAGGGTGTAGGTAAAAGCCAGATCCATGCAAACTATATTGAAAAACCTGATCCATAGGAAGCATTGAAAAAGCTGTTTCCACACTAAGGGCCTGATTCAGACCCGGTCGCAAGCGCTTGCAAACAGGTCAATGGTGGCCCACAGCGCATGCGCGAGACCCGGCTAGCGATGGGCAATCCGTCACTCCGGGTCTCGCACCAAAGGGGGTGAGCTGTCGATGTTGAGTGACACCTCGCCCCCTTTGGTGGGCGGGCCGGGGGGGTGGCTGCCCAAACGGAGGTGTTCCCATGAGAACACCTACCTTCTGGGGGCGGTCCCACTGACATCACGAGTGATGTCAGTGGAGAGATTCCGGCTCAGTTAGAGCCGAAATCTCTCTGGGGCTTGCGGACACGAGACCCTACCACAAGGGTCTCGTCACAAGCCCGATGGTTGCGATGGTCTTGACCATCGCGACCATCATCATGGCCGCTTGCAATAGCTGTGGGTGGTCATCCACAGCTATGCGAGCGGCCAGGAGGCTGTTCTGAAAAAAAAAAGCCCAGCCCTGATTCAGAGCAAGCGTTCTGTTAGAGCGACCGGGTCTGAATCAGGGCCTAATTTCCCACACGTGCACACCCAGAAAACCTGGATCCATACTAAATATAAAGATGGTTCCATACTGAGTACCTGATTCTGAGCCACACACTATGCCGATAAGAATGCAAATGTTTTTTTCATGACCGCACACGTGTCCTGATTGTCTTCCCACAGAGACGTAGTATAGGTTTGTACACAGGGTGATAGAATTATATTAAGCATTATATTAAGTATTCATGTGCAGGGACTGGGAAATAACACGGGGTGTGGCAAATACAACACGGCAGATGTTGCGTCTTATAGGAGTGTCGCTGGAAGCGGCTACGTACAGAAACTCAGCAGCTTACATAGGAGGCCTTACTCAGATGAGCAGCTTACATAGGATGCCTTACTCAGATGAGCAGCTTACATAGTAGGCCTTATTCAGATGGAGAAACTGAACCTGCCATAGGTAATGTAGCAACTTCAGATGCTGCAAGTGGGCATCTCAGTCCTTGTAAATTTGGGCGCATGCTTGTACACCAGGAAAGAGATTTTTAGCAGCATAAAGATGAAGACATAAGTGCAGCAAATGATGCAAGAACACTCGCATCTGTGTCAGTTTCAGGGAATGAGACTGTTTAGCCGCCGGTTCAAATCCCGACAGCGGATGCCTGACAGGAGGAGATCCTGACTGGTGCAGGTAAGTATCCTAACTCTCCCTTGTCCTCCTCCTTAACCCTCCGTTAGTGGTGTCTAACCCTAACCCTCCCCCTAGTGCCTAACCCTAACCTCCCCCCCAGGGGTGCCTAAACCTAACCCCCCATCCCCACACCCTAAACCTAACCCTCCCAGGGGGGTGCCTAACCCTAACCCTCCGCCCTAGGGGTGCATAACCCTAATCTCCCAAACCCCAAACCTAACCCTAACCATGCTAGAATTCTAATCCTCCCCCCTGTGGCTAACGCTAAGGGGGCCCCAGACTTACCTTCGTTCGGGCTGGCGTCCTCTGCGTTCTGGCATCGGGAATAACATAGGCATCGGTATTTTGATGCCTCTCTTAAATCCCTTGATGGGATTCCGCTGTCAGGATTGAGACCGTTGGCCATGCGGCCGCCGATCTCATAACTACATCCCAGTTTCAGAATCAGGCCCTAAATATATAGAAAAAGATGGATCTATACTAAATTCATAGAAATTCCTCTGTTTCTCCTCCTCTATTTCCTATTCTAATTCCATCTCTTACTTACCATTCTCTCATCCCCATATCTCTCCCCATCACTATTTCTCTTTCTTCCTCTGATATTCCTCACCCTCTTTCTCTGATCCCGCTTCTTTGCCTCTTCTATCCCTTGTCTTGCTCTTTTCCCCCTCTCACTCTCCTGTCTTTCTATGTGTCTGTCTTTGTTCCCATCTTTCTTATTCGTTTTGTGTGATGGAGAAAACTGAGGGTGATTGTGTTACTTGCACTGGGCGTTTTGTGTGATGGAGAAAACTGATGGTGCTTGTGTTACTATACAATTATCTGACCGATCCACTCAATATCAACTGATCAGCCAGATAATTGTACAGTGTTTGCAAGCAACCGATCAATAAACACCAAGGGGGGTCACAGGGAGGGTGAGGGTGGGGACACTGCAGATTGCAGGGAGGCTGAGGTCGGGTACAATGAGGGGGGTTACAGGGATGTGAGGGTGGGGACACTGGGGGTTACATGGAGGCTGAGGACAGGGACACTAAGGGGAGTTACAGAGAGGCTGAGGATGGGGACACTGAGGGGTGGTTACACGGAGGCTGAGGATAGAGACACTGAGGAAAGTTACAGGGTAGCCGAGGACAGGGACACTGAGGGGGGTTACAGGGAGACTGAGGATGTGGACACTGAGGGGGTTACAGGGAGGCTGAGGACGGGGACACAGAGGGGTTACAGAGAAGCTGAGGATGGGGATACTAAGGGTGGTTTGAAGGAGGCTGAAGATGGAGACACTGATTGGGGGTTACAGGGCGGGTGAGGGTGGGGACACTGAGGGGAGTTACAGGGAGGGTGAGGGTGGGGACACTGATGGGGGTTACAGGGAGGGTGAGTGGGGACACTGATTGGGGGTTACAGGGAGGGTGAGAGCAGGGACACTGAGGAGGGTTACAGGGAGGGTGAGGGTGGGGACACTGATTGGGGATTACAGGGAGGGAGAGGGTGGGGACACTGGGGATTACAAGGAGGTGAGGGTGGGGACACTGGGGGTTACTGGGAGGCTGAGGACAGGGACTCTGAGGGGAGTTACAGAGAGGCTGAGGATGGGGACACTGTGTGGTGGTTACAGAGAGGCTGAGGATGGGCACACTGAGGGGTGTTACAAGGAGGTTGAGGGTGGGGACACTGATTGGGGGTTACAGGGATGGTGAGGGTGGGGACACTGATAGGGGATTACAGGGAACATGAGAGTGGGGACACTAATTGGGGGTTACAGGGTGGATGAGGGTGGGGACACTGATTAGAGGTTACAGGGAGTGTTAGGGCTGGGACACTGAGGGGGGTTACAGGGTGGGTGAGGGTGGGGACACTGATTGGGGATTACAGGGAGGGTGAGGGTGGGGACACTGGGGGTTATTGGGAGGCTGAGGATGGGGACACTGAGGGGAGATACAGAGAGGCTGAGGATGGGGACACTCACTGGGTCTCATTCAGACCCACTCGCGAGTGCAGGATGATTGCAAGTGGGTCGATGGTACCCAAATGCGCATGCACATGACAGAGGCTGCTCCGTCGTGTGCATGCGCGAGACCCGGCGAGCGATGGGGAAGCCATCGCTCGGGGTCTCGCACCAAAGGGGGCGTGCTGTCGATGGTGAGTGACAGCACGCCTCCTTTGGTGGGCGTGCTGGGGCGTGGCGGCCCAGACTAAGGCGTTCCCATGGGAATGCCTACTGTCTGGGTCCAGCCCCACTGACATCACCAGTGATGCCAGTGGGAGTGATTTTGGCTCTGATAGAGCCAAAATCACTCCAAGGCTTGCGGCAGCGAGACCCTATCGCAGGGTCTCGTTGCAAGCCCGATGGTCGCGATGGTCTTTTCCATTGTGACTATCATCATGGATGCTCGCAAAAGCTGTGGGTGGTAACCCACAGCTATGCAAGTGTCCAGGAGGACGCACCAAAAAAAAAACCAACCTGATTCAGAGCGGGCACTCGTTCAGAGCGTCCGGCTCTGAATCAGGCTGTTGGGGGTTACAGGGAGGATGAGTGCAGGGACACTGATTGGGGGTTACAGAGTGGGTGAGGGTGGGGACACTGATTGGAGGTTACAGGGAGTGTTAGGGCTGGGACACTGAAGGGGGTTACAGAGAGTGTGAGGGTGGGACACTGGTTGGGGTTACAGGGAGGGTGAGGGTGGGACACTGATTGGGGGTTACAGGGAGGGTGAGGGCTGGGACACTGAGGTGGAGATACAGTGATTTTATATATATAACTGACAGAGACCAGAACTCCCTGCACATATAAAGCTGTCAGGTAGATAGTAGCAGGTTTAATAAAAGAAAAAATGCACTCACTTACCTGACTTTTTGGTAGCTCTCTTTCTCCTCTTCAGAGTCCAGGACATGCAGCTATCGCATTGGGTCTCCTTCCCTGCTCCTGCACCAGCGCGCTGCTGCTCTTCCTCTGCACTTCTAGCTCTTCACACAAAGCCAGGGGGCGGGGCCTCGGTCTGGGGTCTGATATGGCCACTGTCAGCAGGCTGCTATAGCAGGAACATTTCCTGTATACCAGCAGCACAGATGATGGTAATCCTCTGCAGGGGGTGTGTCAGACCTCTGTTACTAGAGGTACCACTGGCCCTCTAGTGTCTGCTGGCAGAATATGGCCAGTGAACACATTCAGTTGTTAAAGTAAAACATTTGTCTTTCCTCAGGCAGCGGCCATTTTGGGAAATACATTTTCTATAGTATACATGCGAGCGTGCAGAGCAGACCGGCCCACCTGACCATCGGCCCTTCTGGCATATGCCAGAAGTGCCTGATGGCCAGTCCGGCCCTGTGTAAGGCTCACTGGTCAGTTGTTGCTTGCCTCTTCCTTGCTTCCACTTTTGTGTAGTGGGACAACGTTTGCTCTTTTTCAGTCCTCTGGAATTACTCCAGGTGGCTAGTAATCACTCTGTTTGGGCAGGGCATCTTTGTCATGGTCATGCAGAGCCTGAATCACCTCTTGATGTAGGGTTGATGGAGCACAATGCCTCTTCATATTCCAGCCACTCCTGCTGGAAGGGGGAGTCTGCCTCTGGTGTTTGGCATCTGTGGCCATTTTGTTTAGACCTACCGCTTGATGTCGCTGAACCACTTCTTGCAGACATCCATAGTGTGCTTTAGTGTGCTTGAGCAGTTGACCTCCTCCAAAATCTTCTGCCACATGAGGGATTTCTTGTGACCAATTATCCTTGAGGAGTAGCGGCCAAACAAATGATCATAATGCCTCATCACTCTTTTGACGAGGGCCACATTTTTCTCAAATCAAAACCACACATTGCTGCCACTCCTGGTCTTGCCCCTGACCACTGAGCCATCATCATCATCCTTCTCCATCTCTGGCTCCAGCAAAGGCTGCTGCACAGAAACCTCCTCCACAACAGACTCCATCTCCACAGCCCTCCTGCTACCACTCTGCTCCTCCATCACAACTCAAAACACTGAACAATGATAAATAAAAGGAAATAAAAAAGCATTCAACACCACCTCACACGCAGACTTCACAATTACACCACATGTACTCACAAATTATTACAAGACAAAAATAAATGACACTGGACAAAACAATGACAGACTTTACAACCTAACAAGACTACAGAAAAAGACAAGACAATTTATACAACCAACCAAGCAACAATAAATTTTAATCTCTAGGCAAAACTCTCCTCTCCAACCACTGTGTACACTCCAACTAACACAAACACCACAAATGCATATGCTCTTGGCTGTTTGGGGGCGTATTTATAACAAAATGGTGATACCACTATAGTATGTGTGAATTCTGACCAATCGGAATATGTTTGAGAATGTCATCGATTTGTTCCGATTTCACATGCAAATTTTGGTGATACAAGTTTCGTCATATCTGAGATTTGTTACTTCAGTTGCTATTTCAGTAGCAAAAAACACCCGAAATGACTAATATCACACATGCCATAACATGACTAGTTATACCATCGAATGAACAAATGAAAGCAAACATGAATATTTGCAAATATGCAATTTATGAAGCTAAATTTTCTGGCAATAAGGTGAGATAACAGTTCGCAGCCCAAGATGATTGTTAGTAAATCTCCCCCCTGGTCTTTATATTCTATTTAGTTATGTGTAAGTTAATTTTGGTCATCCTTAAGGCATTATGCCATTTAGGAGGTTTATGACTTTTTCACTAAGCACATAGGACGCTTAGCGCTCGCAACCTGGTCGATGTTTTGGTCCTGCACAAGCACAGGGGCCATACTGCGCGTGCGCAAGCCCCGAAGCGAGAGAGAAAAGGGCCGGCTGTTGATGTTGATTGTCAGCTTGGCCCATTTTGTAGGTGTGGCAGGGAGCTACACAAATGCTTGCCATTTTGTGGGCGGCTGCACTGACATCAGCAGTGATGTCAGTGGGAAGCTTCCTGCTCAATCAGAGCAGGAAGTTCCCTGGGGCTTGCGGTTGCCGAGAACCAACCTTAGGGTATTGTTGTAAGCCCTGATGGTTGAGATGGTCTTGACCATCGCTACCATCACCCTGGTTGGTCGTTAAGCTGTGGGTGGTAACCCACAGCTTAGCTAGCGACCAGGAGTCCGCACTAAAAAATAAAAGCTGCCGCCCTCTTTCAGAACGAGCACTCGCTTCTTACGAGCACCTCTGAATGAGGGCCATTTTCCTTCTGGGAACATATCACTATTATAATGCTCAGGAGGCTCCATATAGATCTTTTCTAATAATTCTCCATTTTAAGAATAATTGAATCAGTCTAATTGGTACAGTATCATGGTAATGTCTGAAGATATTTCTATAATTGATGCCAGATTTCTGGGTATATCCCTTGGCAACAAGCTGGACTTTGTAGGGATCATGGCCCTGATTCAGAGCCGGACGCTCTTTGTGAGCGCTCGATCTGAATCTGGGCGGCCGTTTTTTTTTTAAACCATCCCCCTGGCCGCTCGCTAAGCTGTGGGTGACCACCCACAGCTTTTGCGAGCGGCCAGGTGATGGTCGTGATGGTCGTGACCATCACGACCATCAGGCTTGCGATGAGACCCTTGTGGTAGGGTCTCTTTCCCACAAGCACCAGTGAGCTTCCTCCTCTAATAGAGCAGGAAGCTCACTACTGACATCCTTTGGAAACGCCTCCATTTAGCCAGCCACCCCCCTCCCCGCCTACAAAACAGGGTGAGCTGTCGATCAACATCAACAGCCAACCCATTTTGTTGTGAACCTCAGAGCAAGTGATTTCTTGCTCGCTCCAGGGCTCGCGCACTCTCAGTGCGAACGCGGCATGTGCACACTGCCTGGCCATTGATTGCTTGTGAGCGCATAGCGCTTGCGAGCTGGTCTGAATCAGGCCCCATGTGCGTTGAGTTTCCTATAGAAGACTCACTTGCTAACCACAGTCCACATGCCATGTCCATCTAATGCTGTTAACTCCTTGTAAATTGTATATTTCCACTCCTCCCATTTGCTTCTTGTCTTTAGTTTGTTCATATATTGAGGCTCGCAATATACAAAGTTCACAGATTCCTTGTAATGAGGAGGATTCTGAGAAAAGCAAAAAAAAAATAACTTTGCACCTAGACAAATCATGTTGTAATGCAAGAGGTGCACATTTTATTGTACATGCATGCAGTGTGAATACTGACTGCTTTTGCATGTGGTCAACATATGTTGGACACACTTCTCTAAAATCTAAATTTCTCTACACAAAATTTAAAATCTAAATTTCTCTGCACATTTTAAATCTGCCCCACCTGCAGTGCTACATGGTTTTGCCAAGGTACAAAATTTAGCACCAATATCTCCTTTGGGGTTTACCTTTGTCTTACTCAAAGAACATCTTTGTATTTGAGCATTCTCATCATGGACTGTAGTTGCAGTTTCACTATCACTCACACTTCTACTCTGCTGGTATATCTAGCATTACAAACTTTTGTGTTGGTACAACACTATATTTATTGAGAAAGATACTGTAGATAGACCTCTCTTAGCATACTCTCCACCATTAGCATAACTTAAGACTTTCAATTTTAGGCCTATTTGGGTCTCCTTGAAGTTCTGGTACTCAGCAATTTTAGTAACCACTTTACTTTTTTGTTTAATGAAATACATGTGTATAATTCATGCAGTGTCATTAATAAGTTTCATAAAATATCTGTAACCACTCATCGACTCCAACTTCATTAACCTACACATGTTCTAAGCGTAGTCATGTTTTAGTTCTGGTTGTTAACTTTGGAAATGAACAACATATTTGTTTTCCCATTACACAGCTTTCACAAACTGGTCTTTATGGATTATTTATGGACATTCCTGTCACCTTGCCATCTAGAAGTTTCTGGACATTGTTATATACAAGGTTACCTAGTTTTCTATTCATAGACTCCATAGACTAGTTTGAATCAGAGGCCACCATTGCACAATATTCCTCAGTGTCTAGGGCATACAGCTGTTGGCACTGGGTTGCAGTTGCTATTACAGTCCCTGTTTTATTCTGCGCTACACACCTTTGCAAATTGGACATTTTGAAACTTTTATCCAGTATGCTTATGGCTATAAGATTGGTTCCTAAATTTTCCAAATGCACATCATCCTCGATGTCAGTTACTAATGTCTCACCCTTAATTTTCAAACAGTGATTATCCTTCTGTGTCAGTTAGTATTTTATTCCTGATCCCTCTGAATGTTATAGGGTCACATGTTTGTAACTTAAACTAATCTATGTTACAGGTGAAGTGCTTCATAGCTCCGAAATTTATGTAACAGCAGTCCTTTATGTATCTGTCTGTGATATTTAGGGCATACACATTTCTTTTATAATTTTTCAATCAAGTACCACTTAGTCATCTTGGTCTGTTCAGGATTTTTGTCCCATCTTGTGACTTTTAAAACACTTGTACTCTACAGTATTTGGGTTTCTTTGGTTTTATAACTTTGTGAGCAAGGCAAAGCCCTGAAGATTTGTCTCAACAGGTCTGCCCTTTAGAAACTGGCCTGGACTATTTCTGTTCAAAGTTTGGTAGTACAATACTTCAAAGCAATACTAATAAGCCAATTCTAGTGTCAGAATCTGCAGCATCACCATTAGAACCTCTTCATCATCCACCTGAATTAAATTTTATGTTAAATGTAGACATATTTTTATCTATGTACTCATTCATGTCATTGCACATACTTACTTAGGTTCAGAACCCCTCAGGTTGATATTTCTCATCAGACCTTTGTCTTCATAATACGGCTACAAGGCTATCCACATCTTATGTGCTGTTGCCTTCCACTGGATGATGGAATATATGTACTGCACCACAGTTAAACCTATGGTTTCTATGACTCTACTCACATCATCTGAGATGGGGCTATCAACAGGACTGCTAGTGACCTTCCAAAGCTGCACCCATTTAAGCTCCATTTCCAAATCAAATTTCCATGTGGCATTGTTTTCTGAGCCTGCTAGATTTGTAAAACTGTACATGTTCCTTATGCTTATACATGAAGGACTTTTCTGTACTCAGTTTCCTTTGATTTATTTGCAGCTGCTCTCCTGTATTATTCTCTTCTTCATACCAAAGGAACTGGGACCATAACATATTGTCAGAGTATGCATGATGGATGTCATTCCACAAATGAGATGGCTTAACCAGATTTAAAGTTTATGTCAGGACTGGGGTTTCTCTGCTGGCAGATCTAAGGATTCTTCTTTACCTAAAGTGGAGGTTATAGTAGTAGCTGGTCTGGAGGTTATGTGATTAGGTGGTTTGATTATGTTCCTTCACATGGAGAAAGGAATGAGGTGAGAAGAGATTATCCCTGGAGATAAACTAGATGTGTACTAGGATAAGGTATCCAGACTGGGACTAGTATGGGGACCGGTAGCTGAGTTGGAACTGGTAAAGCAATTGATAACTTGACTGGGATTGATATAGCAATTGGAACTGGTAACTGGGCTTGGACTAGTATAACAACTGGTAACCAGGCTAGAACTGGTATAGCAACAGGTACTGTTAATAAGGCTGGGACCAGCATAGAAACTGGTAACAAGGCTGGAACTGGAATAGCAACTAGTAACCAGGCAGGAAACGGTATAACAAAAGGAACTGGTAACAAGGCTGGGACCAGTAAAGCAACTGGTAACCATACTGGGACCAGCGTGGCAACTGGTAACCAGGCTGGAACTGGAATAGCAACTGGTAACCAGGCTGCATCCGGTATAGCAACAGGAACTGGTAACCAGGCTGGAACCAGTATAGCAACTGGTAACCGGGCTGGGACCGGTATAGCAACAGTAACTGGTAACTGGGCTGAGACAGGTATAGCAACTGGTAACCAGGCTGGGACCAGCATAGCAACTGGTAACTGGGCTGGAACCAGAATAGCATCTTGGACCATCATAGCAACTGGTAACCATAATAGCAACTGGTAACCAGGTTGGGACCAGTATAGCAACTGGTAACTGGGCTGGAACCAGTATAGCAACAGGAACTGGTAACTGGGCTGAGACAGGTATAGCAACTGGCTACCAGGCTGGGACCAGCATAGCAACTGGTAACTGGGCTGGAACCAGAATAGCATCTTGGACCATCATAGCAACTGGTAACCATAATAGAAACTGGTAACCAGGTTGGGACCAGTATAGCAACAGGAAATGGTAACTGGGCTGGGAGCAATATAGCAACTTGTGACTGGGCTGGGACCAGCATATCAACTGGTAACTGGGCTAAAACCGGAATTGCATCTGGGACCATCATAGTATGTGGTAACCATCCTAGCAAATGGTAACTGGGCTGGGACTGGTATAGCAACTGGTAACTGGACTGGGACCATTATAGCAAATGGTAACCAGGCTGGAACTGGTATAGCAATATAAAGTGGTAACCAGTCTGGGACCATTATAGCAACTAATAACTGTGCTTGAACTGGTATAGCAACAGGAACGAGTAACTGGGCTGTGACCAGCATAGCAACTAATAACCAGGCTGGAATTGATATAGCAACAGGGACTGGTAACTTGGCTGGGACCAGCATAGCAACTGGGAACTGGGTGGGACCCAAAATAGCAACTGGTAACCAGGCTGTGACTAGTACAGTATAGCAATAGGTAGCCGGGCTGGGACCAGTAGTGCAATAGCAGAGACCAGAGGACCTCAGGATAGACTGGGAGAGACAGCAGAAAGGTAGCAAATAATAAGTGGGCTTGAACTGGTATAGCAACAGGAACTGGTAACTGGGCTGGGACCAGCATAAAAACTAATAACCTGGCTGGAACTGATATAGCAGCAGGAACTGGTAACTTGGCTGGGACCAGCATAGCAACTGGGAACTGGGCAGAGCCCAAAATAGCAACTGGTAACCAGGCTGGAACTAGTACAGTATAGCAATAGGTAACTGGGCTTGGACCAGTACTACAATAGCCGGGACCAAAGGACCTTAGGACAGACTGGCAGAGACAGCAGAAAGGTAGCAACTAATAAGTGTGCTTGAACTGGTATAGCAACAGGAACTGGTAACTGGTGTCAAAGCTGAATAATTGAGTGAGACAAGTTCAGTTTAAAATTTAATCGCAGCGACGCCATTTTGGAAATGAGATCACAAGACACCATTTTGTGTGGTCAGCATTAATTCAAGTTATAACCCATTAACTAAGAACAGATGGCAATGTTTTTGTTAACACCAAGGGCAACGGGAAAAACCAGCTTTCTAAGTAGATAAGGAGAGACAATGGGTATTTTTACATACAAATTGGGAATCCCGGGATGCAGATAAAGTATAGGTGTGGCAATTGTAATATAATATCTACACAATTGGATTTGCCTGAATACTAGACAAGATGTCTCCTAATCACATAGTTTGAGGTGATAATACATTTGCACTTCACACAAGTGTCTGTGAGAACAAAAGAGGTTTTGTTTTCCTTTGAACACAGCAGGTGGGGGCCTGCTGACAGAGGGCATGTCGAATTACAACCCTCAGCCATCCACACTGCTGGAGGTTCACTTCGTGTATGAGAGATTATGCACTTAAATCTCTCCCATTAATAACTAGCGTCCTTATATCAAACCCCAAATACCCACACACTACATATTCGCACATAAGGTTCCATAAGCATCAAAATGTATGATTCAAGTTGGTTAAGTTAGTTTAAATGCTAAGAAATAGAGGTTTTTGATATCTAAGGTATTATATATGATAAGCAAGGTATGTTTGATCTCGTTCTGATGCCTACGCTTTTTACAGAATCCCGGTGTTATCGGTGGAGAGATCGCATCATGCAAACTTAAGTTATGGATCGCAGAACTTATAAGCAACAAAATGTTTTAGTTGATGGAATGTTACAGGAGGCGTTACCAGAAAGACCCCGGCTGTTAGAGGCAGGAAAAGTCTATTTGAAACAACCTGTTAAATGTGTCGTTACATATGCTCCTCCTCTGGGAACCAATGAGATCAGCAGGAAGTTTCCCCTTTGTCCTGTTTCAGTCAGGGGGGGGAATAAATACATGTGTCCAAACACTGGTTTGGTAGTTCATGCTGAATTTTGGGTGAGCTGAGGATATCTTGTCAGAAGTCTATCTCTGGATCCAGAGGCGCAGCGTATGTATAACCGTACCTGGTCTGTATTATTTCCTTTTACGCCTAACTTGTGTATGTATAGATTGCGTGTAACTGACTGTACTTTTACCTGAATAATACTTGTGCGTTGGAAACACAGATTCCACTCCTGTCTTTATTTGCGGTTAAACTGCGTACGCAATTAGCGTTGTCTTAGAGGTTTTTAGGCAGGGTTTTGTCTTAGAGGTTTTTAGGCAGGGTTTTGTCTTAGAGGTTCTAGGCAGGTGAATCTTAGAGGTTTATAGGAAGGAATATATTAAAAGGTTTATTTTCAAATTTTACAGTGGGGGCTCGCATCGGTTTATCACACTATCTGATACACGATAACAATCGGTCAGTCCTCTCTCAGCAAAAGGGTGGAGGCGCCTTTTGAGAGACGCATTAGTCTCTCATTACCACAGTGTTGCTGAGAGCATACTGCCGGTTATTGTGTAGAGGAAGCGCTGATCAGAATCCAGGGACAAGAAAGGAAAAAGTTTATTTTTCCTTTGTTGATAGAACCTTATGTTTAGAGGGGTACAGCAGTATTGAGTATGCGTCTGAGACGCATTTTTGCATACGCAGTTAAAAAGTCATTATGCGCTTGTGTGGTAGTTGCATAATTGTGTATGCGGCCGGTCGCACAATAGCGTATACGCACTTCCGGTTCTGCTGCCACGTGTTTGAACAAAGCCATTGAGGTTTACATTTTTTTTTTTCCTATCTACCAATATCTGGGTAAACGTTTATTTTCTGCGCAAGGGTTAGCCTAGTCGCTCGGTAAGCAGCTTTACCGTTCTAAACACAGAGCAGGTGTATGGTTTGTTATTTTTGTTAGGGACCGGCTCTCAGTGTGACTGCAATGTTCAATAATATTTGAGCATTATAGTTGAGCCGCTCTAGGTGTGATTGTGAGCTGAGAGAGAACAGGTGAGTGAAAGCATCTAGAAATAACTTTCATAGGTGAGCGTGGCGCATCTAGAAATAACGTCCGTAGGTGAGCGTGGCGCATCTAGAAATAACGTCCGTAGGTGAGCGTGGCGCATCTAGAAATAACGTCCGTAGGTAAGTGAAAGTATCTTGATTGTCTTTCACCGGCTTAAATCTTTATTGAAAAGCGTAGGAGTTGTCTCAAAATGGGAGCCACGCAAACAGTAGAAATGTTAGGCAATGATGTGCTGCTAATGGAGGAATATGATGAGAAAGAATGTTAGACCGTTTCCCAGACTTGGTGGTTTTGATAAAAATGTGTTAGACAATGTCCAGGATCACATCAGTATGGTGCAATCCCGAGAGAAAAAGATTAAGTATTTTGTTTAAAACTGTGGTAGCATGAACGGGTTTGCGTGGCTTAACAATGTGCAAATGACACAAACTAGCGTCGTGAGCACATTACCATAGAATAAACCCGCAGCGCTGAATTGCAATGCGTGCGAGCTGCGAAATAGCGCGCACATGCAGCACGGTAGCGTTGTGGAAGGTAGTACAGATGGTTCACGCGCACCACCACCGTCATATGCGGATGGGGGTGTAGGTACAGTCAATGTAAAAACCCATAAAAATGTAAGAGATCCAGAGTGAGGTAGCTTAACTATTGTTTATTTTCTCCCTCCCATACCCCAACTACCAGTGCCCTCTTGCTTCCATATAAGGGAGAGGTACACTGCACATAGACACGAAAGCCTCAGGGTCCCAGGGACTAACCCAGTATTGTTTGTCAAAGCTTTATAGAACTGTTTAAAATCTTTTCAGCCCGTATGTTTAAATGATATTAAACTGTTGTGCTTTATCTCTCATATACAGGACGCAGGGCTGCCAAAGACATACGACAGCCATACCCGGCTAAGGTTAAATATTTGAAGTACTGCCCTACCCAGGGGACAAGGAAACAATAAAACCGTAGACATTTATAAAATAATTTTTTATTGCAGGAATTTTGTATCAATACAATATCCTTAGAATTAGTGATGGAAGGGATACTCATTTCACAAGTAATATCTTTTACAACATGTGTAAGGTGATAGGTACTAGTATCAAGATCATCCCAGACCACCTGTCTGTCTCCCGTTGAGATACTGTTTGCCAGGTAGCCTCATGTGAAAATATTATGAGGTTACTGTGCAGGTTCTCATGACAATGTGTAAGAACAACAGGAATTGAAGTGTTATTTACTAACATGCCTGAAGCAAACTGTAATGATGTTAAACCTGGAGAAAAATTCATGTGATCTAATAATTTCTTGTGTTCAGATTGCCTGATTGATCGGGGGATAGAACCATATCCGATGTGTTAACGAAATTCTACATCCTCAAAGGGTGGCCGACTAAGATGCCAGAGTCCATTCCACCAAATACAGGTAGGATTAATCTACCGGGGGAGATGCAAGGCGGAGACGAGGCCGATAGCATGGACCTGTCGATCGCGAGGTTGTGCCGGGAAGATTAAAAGGTGACAGTGAGCTATCTGAGCTAGTGAAATTGCAGATCAGTGTTGCAGCAATGGACCAGTCCGCTGTGTTCATTTATGTAATCTTTTTCAGAGTTTTCACCATCCTGGGTTGCTCGGGGATTCCTGGTTTCAGTGATGGGGTACTGATACAGACAATGGGAGCTGATGTCGGCATTGATGCAGAGGAGTCGAAAGGAGGAGTGCTATACCAAACCAGGGGAGTGCCGGTCCAATATGTAGTGTATAATAATGTAGCCTGAGTTTGAGTGGTCATGCATGGATATAACGTTTATGTTGTTTTAAGTCATCTTAGGTAATGCAGTTCCAACCATTCCAAGGCTCCCCTTATAGGATAGGTGCATCCCCACATCTTTCCCATGATCCCTTAAGGATCCGCGGTGTGCGTATAAGGGCAATTTTATGTCCCTCCCAGAGACGCATTATCTGAATGGTTCAAATGACCACACTGTGTCATACCATAATAACATTGAACGGTATATTCTCATGCATGGCTAAACAGATTCAGAACAGGTTGTGATAGCGCTTGATTGGCTATCAAAGGGTGGACTGTCAAAACCAGATAATTGGCGAAGACAGAATCTGTTTGCAATCAGACGCACAATGCAATTCAGTGCTGTTTTCCCCGCATACATACATTTAAAAGCAATGGTCCCGTAACGCAAAAAGGATAATTATTACTTGGTTTAAACGCAATGTCAGTATATAAAGAAATGAATGTTTGTTCTGTAACTATGGCTTAGTAAATGACAATTGGACTGTGTGTGGAACCGTACTGATCGACTTTGTTTCCACAGCGCTCCGGTGACATCAATATGAAGATCGCAACATGCATTCTCAATTTATGGACCGTAGAGAGCTAAAACACCAAAATGTACCTTGTAAAATGTTAGCAGTTTAGTTATGCATGCAGGGGGGAATAAGGAGACAACAAGCTTTTGGAGGCTGATCTGTGTCCATTTGAAGTGACCTGTTTAGCATTTGTATCACACTGTTGGGATAGGAGTTTCACAGGTGGGGGGAGGAGTAAGGCATTCTGAGGACACAAAGGCCGGCACACACTGGCAGATCTTTGGAGGAGAGAGAGGTTTCCTCTCTCACAAGACAACAGTATATGGATCTCAGTTCCCCTGGGTTATAGTTGAGTATAAAATGTGCAATATTTAGCCTATTTGGGTGTCTGTAGCTATGTTTGGTGTTAATCTGGTATTAGCTTAGCATGGTGTGTGGTTTGTAGTTTTCTAAGGATATTCATGAGTCTGTGTTAGCATACAGTGGATGATATGTTATCTAATCTGAACTCTTCATCTACACTGTAGGGTACAATAGTCTGTTGTTAGCATGCAGGAAAGGGATTGATTGTGGAATTGTTGTGATATTTGTGAATGATTGATGCTGGTTGATTGAGATCCTCTGATGTGTTCTGTGTAGGGGCCTGCTATGTGTTCTGTGTTGGGGCCCTGCCATGTGTTCTGTGTTGGGGCCCTGCCATGTGTTCTGTGTTTGCCTTCCAATTTGTGAATGATTGATGCTGGTTGGAGAGATGAGCTTTGTGTGTGCTGTATACTCATGAATGTGATCATAGGGTGGTGTCAGTGTTGTATCATGGAGGTTGAATTGATGGCAGCTTTGAATGGTCGTGGGTGGTTGCCGTGTGGTGTTGTGTGAGTCAGATGGGTATGTTGTCTGCGGTTTGTTGGAGATGGCTTGCCTCCATGTGGGGTGAACAAGGGAAATTGTGATTCTGCCCAGTTGTGGTGTTGTGTGGGTCAGATAGGTATATTGTCTTTGTTGTGGTTGTGGTCATTGATGGATGATTTGCGGAGTTGCAGCTTGGTGCAGGATGGAGTTTGCCTAGGGATCATGAGGCTTGCAAACAAAGGAAAAACATGTGCTTCGGCCCTTCCCCCTCCCCACGGTCTAGTGACTACTGGATGAGGTCTGTTGTAGGATGGTATTGTTGTATATTGGAATCAGCTTGTGTGGTACATGTTGGAATATTAAATGGTGCAGTGTTTGCCTGATGTGTTGGCATATGATATTCAGCTTGCATATTTAACTAACTATGGCATTATGGGAGATTTCAATGAGGTAGCTTCATAATGGAGTTTGTTTGTAGACCATGCGGTTTGGACAATAGGGCAGGAAGCAATCCCAACCCCCCCCTCACACACACACACTCCATCACCAGCCATCTTGAACATGTGCTCTCAGCAGACATTGATATACCTCTCATTGTATTTTAATGTGTGTCTCTCTCTCTCTCTCTCTCTCTCTCTGATATTGCTCATTGTATTTCGATCTTTAATAACCGTTTCATGTATTTTAACTGTACCTTATGACCTAATGTTTGTACAATTTATTTGCGCTCATTATTAGATCATAGCATTGTAACATCTGTACTTTTACCTGAATAATAATCTTTAGCGCTTCGGACCGCTATTCAACTGTCTTGGTATTTCATTAATGGTATAATCAAAATAGCAACATCTTGTGGTTTTAGAAGGTACAGGCAGGTTTTGTCTTAGAGGTTCTAGGCAGGTGAATCTTAGAGGTTTATAGGCAGGAATGTATTAAAAGGTTTATTTACGAATTTAACACTGGGCTGGGACCAGCATAACAACTAATAACCAGGCTGGAACTGATATAGCACCAGGAACTGGTAACTTGGCTGGGACCAGCATAGCAACTGGGAACTGGGTGGGACCCAAAATAGCAACTGGAAACCAGGCTGGGACTAGTACAGTATAGCAATGGGTAACTGGGGTGGGACCAGAATTGCAATAGCAGGGACCAGAGGACCTCAGGACAGGCTGGGAGAGACAGCAGAAAGGTATGTATTGGGGTTTACCTTCCTGGCTCTTGACAGGTAATTAACCAACTGGTATTGGAAATTATGTTTGTGCAGGTGTTGATGTTGTAGAGTTATGTAGGCACACACCAGCAGATGACTCAAACAATGAATAGTCCAGTTTCATTAACCAGAGGTGTTGGTTTATTGATAGATTGCAGGTACAGAAGTATTCACTGTTACATGTTTACTGATGATGAAGTGGAGTTTGTTTTCATTCAGCTCACCAGCCACAAGCCTATCAGTATATGCTGCTTGTGCGTAGTATTGCAGGATGCTGGAACAGCTTTGTTGCAGGTATTAACCAGGTTCTCTCTAAGTGAGGGGTGGGCAATAAGTGGCCCTCCAGCTGTTGTTGAACTAAAGATCCCAGCATGCCTTGTAACAGTTTAAGCATGGTCAATTAGCATAACTGTGGCAGGGCATGCTGGGATGTGTAGTTCTACAACAGTTGGGGGGACTTATTGTCCACCCCTACTCTAAGTACTAAGTAGGAGACTTCTGTCGCCTGACATTTCACTCTTAAACAGCAAAGAGTAGAGACAAGATGGACCCTGCACATCTTGGAACAGGGTAAGAAGCCTCCCTGGAAGTTCAGAAAGACTGTAGTCTGCACAGTAGCACACTATTTTTTCAACACTCCCTTTGCTACAAGCTTCTTCATGTTACACAAACTTTTAATTTTAGTATTTCTGTAGCAACCTGATAAATTGGGTAAACACATGAAAAGGCATAAATATAGCACCTGACTTCCAGTCCATATTTTCAAAGAAACATCATAAGTGTATGTAATGTTTCCCCTTTCAGTAGCATATCTGCAGTATTCTTCTTTGCCATAAATCCATGAATTAAGTGATGTTTTACCTTAATGCTGGCACTTTACTGACTTAAAGTTCAACTTTTATCTTTTCTCCTTTGGTATATGCACATAGACCATATTTCAAAAAGTTCTGAGATGTCTTATACTTGGTTTTCTCTTTGACCATGCTTTAGAAGGTGTTATTCCCTGTAGAGCAACTGTAGGAGAACAGTTTTTGAGATAAACTGCAGTGAAAAGGCTTCTGCCCAAAATTGCTTGTCTAGGCCTATGTCCTTTAACATGCATCTTGCTCTTTCAACTAGTGTATGGTTTGCTCGTTCACTGACACCATTTTGCTAAGAAGTATAGGCAATGGTTAATTTATGCTCTTTTCCATATTAGATCTCAGGGTCTTGAGTCTGTATACTGTTTGATTTTCTACAAGTATCTTGTAATCTGCAATCTTTTTAGCCTCTTCATATTTTTCTCTGATAAAACACAAGTGTCATCCTTGTGACATCATCTATAAACATCACAAAGTATCGGTATTTACTCACAGACTTCACTTTCATTGGACAACACACATCTGAATGTACTATTTATAAAATTATATAAAAAACTGTTTCCCCTGCTACCAAGAGTAATCTACGGCTAGATTAAGATTTATGTAGGCCTCAGGGCAATTAAGCTGTGCAGGCATACTGCAATAAAATTGACACCCTGCCACCACTGTGCCCCTTACCTTACATGACAATGCCTCTCTGTATGTCACACAGTGCCCCCCTGTTTGCTGCAAAATGCAACCCCCCATTGCCCCCAAGTACTCACCTCCTGTGGCATGGCCAGCTCCACTTAAATGCTTCTAGATCTGTGTTCTGAATGCACAGTGTATACAGAGCAGCATGGCTCCTGAGTCCTTTCATTAGCGGCACTGTTGCTGATTAGGGTACTCAGGAGCCACTCTGTGCTGCATGCACTGTGCATAAAGGACACAGAGCTGTGGTAACACTGTCAGACCGATCCTGTGTGTGGGCTCCCTGTTTGTGGGGGCTCCAGGGCAACTTTTCCTGTCCCTTCCTCCCCTTAATCTGACCATGTAAGAATCAACATTAACAGTCTGGCTTGGTTACAGAATTGTGACTGGGCAAAGAGTGTAGGGTTCCCTTGCAAAAGCAAGTACAAGGCTATAACAGGCATCGCTGATCACAGTGTAAAAGGGAAACCTACAAAGTGGAGTCCCTCTGTCATACTGTGATTTAGCCCTAGCCTGTTAAGCATGAACCTGAATTATTTAAAGAAGTCGGGCCCTCTACAAAAATCTTGCCCCATCCCATGAAATAAACGGTACTCCACCTAACTCCTGTGGGTATTCTAAGTTATCATTATTATATTATAATATTATATATAGGTAATACAGTATAAAACAATAAAAAATATATTTTTGTGGCCTTATTTGTCATAGCAAGTGCTCACAGACTTAAAATGCTTGGGTATGTTAGCACTTGTAGAAATATACTTACCACAATGACTTGTTACCCTCTGAAATCTGTACTGCCACATAAAAATCTGAATATATGTTTGTGGATCTCCATTGGGAAGGACAGGTGGCATTGTAAATAACTAACATACTGTAGAGCAACTTCACTCTCATTTGTCAGAGAGGATGAATGCAATGCTGCCTGGAGAGTAATGAATTAATGAGAAACTGCAAGGTTCCATGTGGAATTTAGCAGCAATGAACTTCATTAGTACTGTATCAGTGAGGTTTAGGGGTCTATTCATTATGTTAATTATTGGGGTCTCCAATAATTAACATTCCTATTCACGGGGAGCGCCAGAGCAATTCATCTTTTCTCTGACGTGGAGACAGCTGATCCAAAAATCAGCTTTCTCCCCGATTGTTTTGGATTTTTAGCTTTATGAGTATTATTGCCTAGCAAATAATAAACTAAATTAATTTAAGTGAGCATTTAGACTTATTTTTATTATGGATGAACAATTGCGCAGTCAAGGCATCCATACACCTAACATATTTTCAAATAAGCTTGTTTTCAGACTGATCTTTTCCACCAGGGTTAGGGCTGGTACAACTGTGCAAAGTGATAATGAAGATGGATATGAAAGTTTCTGGATAGGCATAGTCTGGCAACAGAGATTCATTCAACTTTGTATACAGGTAAATATCTGCATCCAGTTTGGTGCAAGCAGTTATGGCCGACTTGTGTTCTACTCTGCATTGGCCACAATGTGTTTATTTATAATATACCTATTTATAGAAAATACCAAACAATTATGTTTAAAAACACTTTACAAACAACACCCTGAGTATTGTTTGCATGGAAGTAATCTGTATGTACTGTCATAGCACACCAACAGAAGTCTTGGAAGAGGTTTATCTGTCCTTTACTCACAAGTGACCTTGAAAATGCTTTGATAAAGCTAGAGAGAAAAGCAATTACATTTTTGAAATTACACACCACTGTTCCCATTCATCTTGATAAGCACTTTTAAGGAATCCAAAAAAGAAAAGGTTAGAATATTGCTTTTCTAAGGACTATGGAGACCTTACTTGTGCAGAGTCAGTTTTCAAGCACTGTATATTTAGGTTTACAAAGATGCTTTCAGATTTTGTTCACATCACTAAATTGGCCACTTGACAAAAGGAACTAGAAGAAATGAACCAAATTCTATTTCTGCTTCCTGTCGTATTTACCTTGAAGGTACATTTAGTTCATCATTTAAAAAATCTGAAAATTATTATCTCTGTTGTCCTTTGGAAAATGATAAGCTTTGCATCAAAGTATCTATAGTGTATTAACAAAATAAGTTATAAATGACAGTGTATCTTGCTGCTGAAAGTAAAAATGTGAACAAATCTCTGACCTTAAAATTTAGAGTGAAAGTACTGTAGTTTTCTGTTTCATGAAGATGAGCCTCTAGGAAAACTATGTAACATCTAACAAAAAATAGATTTTATGCTTTATTGTTTGAATAAATTACTTAGTAAATTATTTTCCTATCCTGTGCTTTAAACAGTAAACATGCCTTTAACTTCACCATATTGCTAACGGGATGCAGTTAATATCCCTACGATCAGGATGCCGACTGCCAAAATCTTGGAGCCGGAATAACAATCACCGAGAGAACACTGGTGCCGGAATCCCGACAAGACTGGGGATGCCGATGTGGGAATCCTGGCAGCCGGCATCCCGATCATAAGGAGTCCGGAGCAAGGAAAGTATCAGCTGCAGGGGGGTTTGTTAGGTTTAGGCACCCCAGGGGTCATAGGGTTAGGTTGTGGGAAGGAGGAGGTTAGGGTTAGGCTCCAGGCAGGGGGGTTAGGTTCAGGCATCACCCCGGGGTAGTTAGGGTTAGGCACTAAGAGGGGAGGGATAGGGTTAGGCACTAAGGGGGGAAGGCTAGGGTGCGGGGTAGATAAGGTTAATGTAACGGTACAGAAAAAGAGGGTTAGGGGGAAAATAGAACAGGGTAACAGTATTCACCATTCCTCTGTTGGGATTACTACCATTGGGATGCTGCTGTCAGTGTACTGACAGCCATTATCTCCTCTGTCAGTATTTCATATCGATTCCATTGTTTACATTGGGAAAATTATTTATTCCTCATGTTTGGATATATTATTATTATAGTATGATATTATACAGGAGCGTAACTACCATGGGTGCAGGCAGTGTTGTTGCTATGGGGCCCGGAGCAGATTCAGAGCCCAGTTCCCCTGCCCCAAACACACGTCAGATGGAATTACAGAGAAATGGAAGTGACCAAAGAGGGCCACACAAAGCAATGCTTGTAGCCCTCCCCTGCCTGGTAACTTCTGTTAAAGATAGATATCTTGGATGCAGGCATTTACTTATATAGGTTACAAATTAATGATTAGTCAATCTGATTGTATGAGATCTGATTGTAAAAGATCTGATTGTATGCTATTGTGATTCATAATATTGCACCATTCCTTGGGCTTGTTCTGTTCTGTATTCCAATAGGATAACTTTGGTGACCCTGCAGAAATCATCACACCGTGCGGTTATGGAATATCATTAATATAAAATTCTTATTTTAAATATACTTTAAGTAAATTTATGTTACATAACTGTATATTGATGTTTACTCTTATTTTAATCAACAATTCATTTGTACTGTATTATAGGTAAATACTGCATCTCTGTTGTAAACATAAATGTAATATTATTTGTATAATGTTTTAGATCCCTTTTATTTGCAGTTAAGCAATGTAATGTGCTTCTCCTGAAACTCAAGCATTTCCCCCTCCCCCCTGATACTGTGAGACAGAAGAATTCATGAATGGGATAGTTTTCGGTGGGGCCCTCTGGCTAATGAAAATCCGGCTGCTCACACAAAGAAGAAGGAACTGACCTATCCGATGTCGAGTAAACACAGATCCCTGCCTATACCTAATGATTTAATTACCTAAGGACTATTTGAATGTGAACCTATAAATTGTATTGCTGTGACCATTGGAAGTCAGTGCACTCAGAACTGAAGCCTTGCTTTGTGCTAACCACGCATGCACAGTGTAAGGGGTGGTACTCTATTTCTTTGTGCAAATAAATATTTTGGACTTTGAAACTCCAAGCAAGCTGAGTGGACTTCACAATTATTTAACTCTATTATTTCTACTATGTCACCATCGGGAGGAGCTTCACAGGGGGTGGGGGTACATAGGGTGCTGCTGGGCACTACTATAGCAGCCTCATTTGGTGTCTGGGAGTGAGTGTGTGTGGTCAGGACAGCAGTTGCTGATGATCCTTCCTGTGAACTGCTTTTTAGTCACAGCCAGACATCTGCTTGTGACTATGAAGCAGTTTGCTGCTGGGATTATCAACACTGCAGGCACCCTATCTAATACTGTGATCAGTGGCAGCTGCAGAATCTTTTTTAGATAGGGGTATGGAAGTTGCACTCTCATAGGAGAGTCACAAGTATCCACGTCCACTACTTGCCTCTTTATTCTCATTCTTACCTTGCTTGCACAGTAATAGAGACACACAGAACTTTCTCAAACATGCCTCTGCACTTATCAGTCCACATGTGTGCCTCTGACCCCTTCTAGTGGGTATATGCCTCTCCCTAGTGTGCCTCTGATTCCCATCTCCTAGTGTGTCTCTGACCCTCTCCCATGGGCTCTGACCATTGCCTTTGCAGATGTGCCTCTGACCCTACCACTACTCTTATCCCCCTCTCTGCTGTATGTGTGTCTCTGATGATGTTTCCCATGTGTGCCTCTGACAACGTTTCCCATGTGTGCTTCTGACGATGTTTCCCATGTGTGCCTCTGACGATGGTTCCCATGTGTGCCTTGTAACTCCCCTCTCCATATGTTCTGCTCTCCACTCCCTCCCCATGTTCCACTCATCCACTCTCCCCACTTGTGCCTTTGAACTCCCCTCCTCATGTGTTCCCCTGACCATTGCTTCCTTCCATCCCTTCCACAAAGTATGGCTGCTGATCAGAAGTAGCGTGGACTAATGGAGACAAGATTGTGTTTAACACCACATAACAACCTAACAATGGCAGGTAAGCACATTATTGATTAGGGCTTTTCCTTTATTGTTATTGATAACCCCTGACAGCTAGGACTGCTTTTGTATGTGTAACTTTCACAAAAATGAAAACCTGAAAAGACAAAAAAAGTATTAATTGAAAACATTTGTGCGTGTGTTTATATTTGTTTGTGCATGTTCTTGAGCCACCCAATTTCTCCAATTAAGCAGGGAAACTGAATGTATAAGGGTTATTTTTTATAGAAAACACAAAAAGGGAGTTAATGGCTAACCCTTTTTATTCTGTGTATTTTATTCTAACCAATAGTCTGTGTAGTAGTGAATGTTTAAAAAAAAACAAATGCTAGAGAAGAATTGGGCACCACTTAAAGATTTGTTACGGACACACAAAGTTCTAGCTGTGCCTCAGAGTAGAGGCAATAATCTGCTAATTATAAAGAGCTTTATTATTATTATATTGATTGATGTTAAGATTAGGGCTGTTGGTGATCCCAGCAGCCATCTTGCTGGATTGTGGTTGTCCCTGGCCAGCTGTCCATTCCTTGCTAAGTACATGTGGTTACTTTATCTTATTGCCTTCATTTGTGGCAGCTGGTGAGTGATCCCTGGCATCCACATGAACTCATCATTATTCCACCAATCCCCTGCACCTCCGGCTGCACCCTACAGTCCCAGGTGTCTCCCACAATGCCACATCCACAGCACCTGGGCAGAAGCCTTAGCTACAACCGTTGCCACAGGAAGTAAGGTAGTGAGGCTCAGCCTAAAAGTAAAATCCTAGTAGAAAATAAAATATACTGTATATCCAACACACATCTCCCATAATGAAAAGTGGTGCACAATGGAATTGTCCTTGGACCATCTCACCCACTCTTATGTGTTATAATAAAAAACACATGTACAGTTTAACAAACAGTACTTCAGTGACAGGTACTGCCACTTTTGTGGCTAAAGTGCTTGGTTTGTTTGGGCCCCACAAGAGCAACATTTTAGTGGTTTGGTTGAACATAGCTAATGATGGGATTAAGGCTAACATTGTTAATCATTCTCAAAGTTCAATGTCATCATCCTCATCATCACCTTCATCACAGTTGTTAATGTCATCATCATCATCATCATCATCATCATCATCATCATCACACAATATTTGCTCATCCCCACTGGAATCTACAGTTATAGTCTCTGTTTTCTTCTTTTCTTTGTATTTGTAGTTCATTTTGTTGAACATTTTTTCCACATTTTTTAGAAGAAGCCTCCTACAGTGATTGCTCACAAGGTTCACGGTTGTGCTAAACACTCTTTCTGAATACACATTGAAGGGTGGGCGACTTAAGTACACCATAGCTAGTTTATACAAAGGGCTCCAAATTGCCTTTTTTTTCCTCCCAGTATTCAAGTGAAATATCTAACTTGCTAATTTGTGCATTATCATTAAAGAAATCCTCCACTAATCTATTGATGCTTACTGTATCAGATTGAGTCATGGTAGAGGTATCAATATATGTGGGCAATTATTTAAACCTGACCAGGTATCATAATATTTCTTTCTGGTGCTTTGAGTTGACTGTTCATCATCAGTGTTTTTTTGAAAAAGGTCAATGTTTTCCTTGCAGCATTTGCAGTTGAAACTGAAGCAGGAGTTGTTGTCATGTGTTACTTGAGCTGACAACTTGCTCACAAAAAGCTATTTGCATCTTTTAAGATTTATGTCAGTTAGTAAGACATTACATAGAACTTAAACCTAGGACCAATCACAGTTGTCAAAATGTAGTGATCCAATTGCAAGATGTTGCAAACTCTTTGGTCCTGGTGAAGCGAATAAACTACTTGATCTACAAGTTCAACATACTTAGTGGAATTACTCAGTTTCATATACTCTTTCAGCTTATCTACTGTCTTTTTTGTAAAAAAAGAGTCTTCATGATGTAATCCATTTCACAATCATATGCCTGAGTTTTTCCAACAGATTGACACTGGTATGCTTCGAAGTGAAGCCAGTGATACAGAGAGTAGCCTGCACATTGAGCTGGCATTGTGTGCTATGTATTGCTGCTGAAGGTGATACACCCACCTAGTGGGCTGTCACAGTCATTTAATCTTTAATTTGACCTATACTGCTTGTCCACATATTTATTGTTAAGTGGATAGTCATCACAATGTAACTTTTTGTATAATGTTCTGATACAGGTGAGGAATTTCCGTGTTGGTAAAATAGAATTGAGATGGAATTTGGTAATGTGGACACATGACCTCAAATAATCAGCCAGTGAGATGACAATACCAGATGCATTGATGTTGGATATTGGACTTAGATCTAATAGCTGTCAAGGTTTCAGTAATCCACTGTACAACAGGATGGCTGCTGTTATACTGGGTTCTTCCTGGAAATTATTGTTTCATAGACAATTGTTGTTTAAAACTACAAGTCTTCTTGGTCCTTCTGTGATAAAGATTCACTCCCAGATGCAGCAGACCTAGCACATGAGGATTCGTCTTGGGAATCCAGGATAGAGATGAAGTCAATTTGGTTTTGCATATTGGATTAAGAACTACCTCCAGTTGTTAATGAGGAGGTTGTTGATGAAGGTGTTGGTGGTGGAGATTGGATGTGCTGGTATTTATCCATGCTGCTTGTAGCTTATGATGGACTGATTGTTATTATATATGATTTTTTCCAGATTTTGATTAACAGCTTGAATAAACTCAATGTAAATGATTGGCCAAGGATGGGGTGCTTAAACATCCTTACCTCTAATTTGGCATTACAAATTCTACAGATAATTTGACAATGTGGCCAGGATTTGGGTAAAAATATTTCCACATGGAAGAGGTGGCTTTTTTGTTTTTTTGCCAGGGCATGACAATGCACTTCTTATCACTGGCATGAAGTGCTTCAACTTGTGGCTGACTTACTTTGACGCAAACTGCATTATCCTCTGAATTTTATCAACTTATTGTCTAACACATTCATCATCAACATCCTCAATAGTGTCAGATATATAATTATCCCCCTCATCCTGTTACACATTTACAACTTCCAAAGTAGCATCCTCAATTTCTATGTCTTAATCACCATTACTGTACTTTTACTACTACTCACCTTCACATTTGCAGATGATTCATAAATGCTGATAGGAAGCTCCTCTAGGATAACAGTGCCAAAATCAGAAATGTCAGACTCACGCATAGCACTCGTGGACATCCTTATACTCTCCAATGGAATCCGGGAAGTTTGTGAATGCACAATTTGTTATTCAGCATTAGTGTTATTTTACTGTACTTATTTGACTGTTTTAGAGGTGACACATGTAGAATCAGAGGGAGTGGTGCATGCAGTGTTACAGAAGATGCCTGACTGTGTTTGGCCCTGGCTTTCACAATAGGCACTCTAATACATAAAAGAGGTATCAGGACCATAACTGGCAAATGAAGGTCTAAGCCTTTCCTTGTCACTGCATGTGGTATATGGCATGTTGGCAATTTTATATTTTCAGCAGTAATGTTTCCCTTTATAGTTAGGTGATTTGCTTTCTTAAATATTGTCAAACATTGTTTAGATATGGAGTGCCCTTTCATACACCTTCTTACCCCTTGTCCTTTTTTAAAAGTAGATGCTGAAGATGTACTATGACTGTCAGCACTAGTACTGGATTGCTGCTGTTCTTTTATACACTGATTCATGATTGTTTTTAGAGTGTTTTACAGTAAAACTACTATACTTGAACTTGTAGCTGCCACCACACCAAGTCAACATACAATGAGAAAAGTAAATGAGGGATTGCTACTTTTACCAAGCAGTTTTATTAAAATGTATGTTGTGCACTTTTAGTATTTTGGGGTGCATCTGAATGGGAACAACACCCAACAAGTACAGTAATATATACTGCCTCTCAAAAACACATGATCTTCCCTTGAAATATCTATTTGAATGATAAAACTTTTAAGTTTGAAAAAAAAATGAAAAAAATTTTTTCTTTGTGGTGAAACTCAATCACTCACAGCACACTTCTTTTGGTCAGCTAAGCTTGCAATCACAGTACTGTCTCATACACAATAACTACCACAGTACTGTTTGGATAGATACCCTTGTGAAATACAATTGTAAGTAAGTTCAGCTCACAACAAGTTCAAACATACATGCAAGAAGAGCCTATATTGCAGATTACAATTGTTAGTGTCTGACAAACATACAGTAACATACATTAGAGCAGTGATTTTCAACTTTTTTCAAATCAAGGCACACCATCAGTCCCCCACTGGAAAGAGAACACACACACATTGGCTCCCACAGGTAAAGAAAATAAAAGATAAAACTCAATTATTGCCCCATCCCCCACAAAAGACTTACCGAACCTGATGGTAACAGAGATAGGAGCTCCAAGTTGTCCCTGCCTCAACCATGAGTGGGACCGGCACCCAACAGTATGTTGTGTGTATATAGCCTCAGTGACACTCAATCACATACTGTACACTGCAGAGACAGAGCAGTGAGTGTGGACAGGATAGTGATGGGACATGCTTTGAGGTCACACCACTGCGTCTCATGGGTCACAGCCTGGGCAGCGTCTGAGCTACCTGGAAGAGCCCAGCGCTGCCCGGGCTCAAAGTTAAACTGGCAGCAGCTGCTCACTGACAGGAATTTCCAGTGGCACACTTAAAGACTGCTCACGGCACACTAGATGAAAAATGCTGCACTAGAACCTTGCTATTGTCTGTCCCTCACAGACACACAGAGTAAAGATGCATTCTTTCTTTTCCACTATTCCCACCCACTCCAACAACCTACAACTCTCTCTAATGGTGGCTACTGCAGCACTGCTACAGCCCACATCCCTCTCCATGCAGTCTCCCATGTGAAATGACACCTGAAATGATGAGGAAAAGACTTATATGCAATTCAAACCATGCAAGATCCGAGATTTATGGGAAAATTTAATTTTCCCTAGTTTTAAGAACCAAATCTGACAAGAGGACTTGAGCCGGGATCCGGCTCTATACCAAATAAAAAATTAATTTATATCAGATTTCTCTGATCCTGATCTGCTCACTTCTAATATATATATATATATATATATATATATATATATATACAGTAAAAAAAAAGATAACATTTATAAGAAGTTAAAGATGGGAGTAAGATGTTTATCTTTCATGAGAGAGAGGTGCAGTCTGGGTAGGCCCAATGCATTTTCATATCAAGGGTGTTCTAGTGTGAGTGGGACAGACCTCATATTTATACCCAAATCAGTTTGTTAGGTAATTGTGACATCATGGTAAACATGTGAAATTAATTCTGTAAAAAAACTGGAAAAATGCAGGCAAAATTTGGATTACATGAATAAAGTGCTGATGAATAAAAATAAAGTGAATATTTGTATATGAGCATATAAGAGATGATTTCCTGTCCTCAATTGCAGGAAACTGTATATATATCATTCGGTCAGTGTGGCTGTAGTGGCAGCGGCCATTTTGGTTAAGTCCACAGTTGGAGACAACTTTTCTAAAGGTTCTTATCTTGCTGGTGGCCATCTTCGGGCAGCCCTCAGTATTGAAAGTGGGCTCCAAGCAATACTTCGGTTTACACTAAGCCAACTGATCGTAATTATTTTTTACACAAACAGAGCCATCATACTCCTAGCCTCATAAATTCTCTTCCATATTCTCAATTTATCCGTAGTTGTAGAATTAATAATAATTCAACTCAAGCAGAAGAGAATATTGATCAAATGATTTCCAAGTTTGTAAAAAGAGGTTATGATTTACAATTACTGTTAAAACATAAAAACAAAGCTCTATCAGTGAAGCGCAATTCATTATTAAATCCAACTAACAAAGTTGACAAAACTGAATGTATACCTTGGTCCAATTTAACACGGGCAGCCCTTTGGTTAAACAGCAGGTGCGTAAATTCTGGCCCATTATTTCCTCTGACACTGATCTTCCAGCTTTAGCTAGCAGCTCTATATTACATTGCCATACCCGTGGCAGAAACCTTAAAGACATAAGAGAAGTCTGACATTAGTCCAAAAAACCCACCTAAATCAGTTTTTTGTTTTAGACCTCCTAAACCTGGCTGCTTTAAATGCTCTAACTGCATGACTTGCAGATACATGCTTAGCGGAGACAGTTTTAATCATCCGCAGACCGGAAAAAAAGATATTATCCGACACCACGTTACCTGCACAAGCAAATTCGTGGTGTATATGATCACATGTATTTGTAGCAAATGCTACATTGGGAAAACGGAAAGGATGTTCAAAGAGCGCATGGCCCTTCACAGGAGTGCAATTAGGCTGGCACTAGAGAAGGGCCATGCTGAACAGCCTGTGGCCAAACACTTTTTAGAGACAAGACATAGTCTTGCCTCTTTAAAATATAGAATAATTGATTTCACACCTCCGCTGACTAGAGGAGGTGATAGAGCACTCCGTCTATTACAGACAGAATCACGTTGGATTCATAGGCTAGAAACTCTGGGCCTGATTCAGACCCGCTTGCGAGCGCTGCAAGCGGGATGATGGTGCCCTAGTGCGCATGCGCATGACGGAGGGAGCTCCGTCGTGTGCATGCACGAGACCCGGGGAGCGACGGGGAGGCCATCGCTCCAGGTCTCGCACCAAAGGGGGCATGCTGTCGATGTTGATTGACAGCATGCCCCCTTTGGTGGGTGTGCTGGGGGCGTGGCTGCCAGACGGAGGTGTTCCAATGGGAACGCCTACTGTCTGGGTCCGGCCCCACTGACATCACTAGTGATGTCAGTGTGAGTGATTTTGGCTCTGATAGAGCCAAAATCACTCCAGGGCTTGCGGTCACCGAGACCCTACTGCAGGGTCTCGTCACAAACCCGATGGTCGCGAGGGTCATGACCATCGCGACCATCATCATGGACGCTCGCATAAGCTGTGGGTGGTCACCCACAGCTATTCGAGCATCCAAGAGGCCGCTCCATGTTTAGGTAGGAGGGCCCTGATTCAGAGTGAGTGCTCTGGTCAGAGCATCCGGCTATGAATCAGGCCCTCTGGCCCCAAAAGGGCTCAATGAACATTTAGGGCTACATTGTTTTTTGTAATCGCTAACAGCACTTTGTACTTTAATGTATGCTGACACATTGTTTTTAAATTAGACTAATATATTCATATGCACAATTTTTTTGATAGGCTTAAGTCTGTTTAAACAATAGATGTATTTTCTAGACAATGTTGACTGATCAGACCAGTTCTTTGTTTATAACTATCCTTCTGTAAAGATTGGCTGTTATAGATTTCTTTCATTAAGTGAATAACTTCATGCCATGTATCATGTCTATTAGTGCAGCATCTTAGTTTCTGTGTAGTCCGTCTCATGCTAATTTGCTTTGCTTTTGTATGATTTTTTACCTTAACAGTCTCCCTTATCTGTAGTTCTCTGGTGGTGGGTGTTTCACTTTTCTGACATCATCGGACAGCCATACGCTCGGCGGGCTCCGGACGTTTGTGCACAGGATGATATTCTCTATAAAGGTAAGATGTGTTTTATTATGCTTTTGTATCCTGATGAAAATGCTATAGGCATTGAAACGTTTATTACTGAAACTACTATACAAGTCGTTTTGAGTGCCACCACTGCAATTGTCTATATATATATATATACATATATATATATATATATATAAACGTGGTTGGGTACTCTTGGAAACAAACAGTAACTTGCCAGGGTGCCTTCCTTAGGTAAAGCAATATCCAACAAAAACCCCACAGTAAAAGGATTACTCATGGAATAAAGCACTTTATATGTATTTGAAAGTTCTTTAGAGTGCCATCTGACCCTTCTGCTGTGGGATATTTGTTGGTTTTATATATATATATATATATATATATATATACACATTTGCAATCTTTTGTATTAATGGACATTGGATGATTATACCACACCTGAGATTAATTACAGATAATTGTTAAGACCTTGAAACATTTTTTAAAGATGTGCTTCACCATTACAAGGACACTGGGATACCATTAAAGTGTGTAGTTGAACATCCCATACGCCCATTGCAGCACTCATCTGGATCTTTTATTGGGAGCAACTGTGAGGAAGCCCAACTATTGTACCCAGCCTTCTCCTGGGCTGCTGAATTCAAAGATTCACCATTATGATATAGCTCCTTGTCTATTCACTACAAATTATTTATTTATTACCAGTTATTTATAGAGTGAACACATATTCTGCAAAGCTTTACACAGCATATTTGGCATTTCACATCAGTCCCTGTACCAGTGGAAATAACAATCTATATTCCCTACCACATATACACACAAATACACACTAGGGCTAATTTTTGTTGGGGGACAATGTCTCTACCAGTGTATTTTTGGAGTGTGGGAGAAAAGTGGAGTACCTGGAAGAAACCCACACAAGCACAAGAAGAATATACAAACTCCACACAGTTAGTTAAGGCGTTGGTGGCAGACATTCAACAGATGTCTATGGTAGAGCTCAGGGTCATACCTATCTACCTCCTTCAGCACTGTGAATCAGCTGAATTCCAGGACCCTGGCTGACTGGTTGAGCTCAGAGTCTGATCCACTTCATTACCTTCATCATACTGTAACCATGCTCTTTCTCTGCTGGCTGTGCCAACTGACTGGCTGATACAGGGTACTGACTCTATACTAGAGGTGTGCACCGGCCACTTTTCGTGTTTTGAATTTTGATTATGGATCTGGATCTTTCCTCGTGTTTTGGATCTGGATTGGTTTTGCCAAAACCACCCGTCTGTGTTTTTGGTTCTGAGTTTTGAGTTTTGGATCTGTATTTTTTTGGAAGAAAGCATAAAAACAGCTAAAATCACAGAATTTTTTATTTTTTTTGTTCCTATGCTATTATTAACCTCAATAACATTCATTTGCACTCATTTCCAGTCTATTCTGAACACCTAACACCTCATGTTTTTAGGCAAAAAGGTTGCACCGAGGTAGCTGGATGATTATGCTAAGTGACACTGCAGTGGCAGACAGGATGGCAGTTTGAAAAACTAGGCCCCAAAGAGTACATACTGCAAAGAAAAAAAAAGAGATGCAAGATAGAGTTGCCTTGGGCCCTCCCACCCACTTTTATGTTGTATAAACAGGACATACACACTTTAGCAAATCAATAATTTCAGCACCAGGGTCTACCACATGACTGTAACTGAAATGATTGGTTTGTTTGGGCCCCCACAAAACAAGCTGGCAATTAATCTGTCCCTGCACAAATTGGTTTTACTGAGGCAAGTTGTCGTCCTCATCCTCCTCATCCATTGATTCCTCACCCTCTTCAGTGTTGTCCTCATCCTCACAGGAATACACCACCATAGGTCCCTCTGTACTTTCTGGAGGCTGGTCTTCCTGGAAGAATTGATGATTAATTTTGATGAACATCATCTTCTCTACATTTTGTTGAAGCAACCTCCTACGCCTTTCGCTGACAAAGTTCCTGGCTGCACTAATCACTCTTTTCGGAGTACACACTGGAGGGGGGGGCAACTTAGGTAAAATAGATCCAGTTTGTACAGGGGCCTCCAAATTGCCTCTTTTTCCTGCCAGTACATGTACGGACTGTCTGACATGCCTACTAGGATGCTGTCACTGATGTAATCCTCCACCACTCTGTCAATGGTGACAGCATCATATGCAGTGACAGTAGACATGTCAGAAATTGTTGCCAGGTCCTTCAGTCCAGACCACATGTCCAAACTTGGTCCTGCCTGCCCTGCATCACCGCCAGTGGGTTGCTTAGGATACCTAAGTTTTTTTCTGGCAGCCCCAGTTGCGGGAGAAAATCAAGAATGAGCTGTTGACATGTCACGTTCTGCTTCAGCTGACAGTGTTTTCACCAGCAGGTCTCTGCACCTCTGCAGGCTTGTGTCCACCAGAAAGAGCGATACCACAGAGGCTTTAAACCTAGGATCGAGCACAGTGGCCAAAACATAGTGGTCGGATTCAACAGATTGACCACTTTCGAATGCTTGTTAAAGTGAATGAAGGGCTTCATCCACAAGTCCCACATACCGAGCAGAATTGCTCCATCTTAGCTTCTCCTTCGCTTTCTCTAGCTGCTTCTGCAAAAGCTTGATGAGGGGAATGACCTGACTCAAGCTGGCAGTGTCTGAACTGACTTCACGTGTGGAAAATTTGAAGGGCTGGAGATCCTTGCACAACATTGGGAAATCATTCTCCACTGTGCTTGAGTCAGGTGCATACCCCTTCCTTTGCCTATGTCATAGGTGGCTGTATAGGTTTGAAGGGCCTTTTGCTGCTCCTCCATCCTCTGAAGCATATAGAGGGTTGAGTTCCACTGCATCACAACCTCTTGCTTCAGGTGATAGCAGGGCAGGTTCAAGAGTGTTTGCTGGCGCTCGAGTCTTCGGCACGCTGTGGCTGAATGGCGAAAGTGGTCAGAAAGAGTTTCCTGCACATCCTTGTTGTTTTTCAGAAAATTCTGCACTACCAAATTTATTGTGTGAGCAAATAATGGGATGTGCTGGAATTTGCCCAGATGTAATGCCCGCACAATATTGGTGGCATTGTCAGATATCACAAATCCCCAGGAAAGTCTAATTGGGGTAAGCCATTGGGTGATGATTTCCCTCAGTTTCTCTAAGAGGTTGTTGGCAGTGTGCCTGTTTCTGAAACTGGTGGTACACAGCATAGCCTGCCTTGGATCGAGCTGGCATTTCTGAGATGCTGCTACTGGTGACGCTGCTGTTGTTGCTGTGTAAGGCGATACATCTACCCAGTGGGCTATCACAGTCATATAGTCCTTAGTCTGCCCTGTTCCACTTCTCCACATGTCCATGGTTAAGTGAACATTGGGTACAACCGCATTTTTTAGGATACTGAGAACACTATTTCTGACGTCTCTGTACATTCTCGGTATCGCCTGCCTAGTGAAGTGGAATCTAGATGGGATTTGGAACCGGGGACGCATTATCTCCATCAATTGTATAAATCCCACTGTACTAATGGCGGATACTGGATGCACTTCTAACACCAACATAGCAGTCAAGGCCCCAGTTATCCATTTTGCAACAGGATGACTGCTGTTGTACTTCATCCTCCTCGCTAAGGACTGTTGGAGGGTCAATTGCTTAGTAAAAGAAGTAGTAGTGTTTCTACTTCCTCTCTGGGATGATGAACAACTCCCAGCAGCAGCAGCAGTAGGCGTAGCAATGCAGGATCCTCCGGGTGACATGGCCTGCAAGACTACTTCTGATCCTAACTGAGGAGGAAATTGACGAAAAGGGAGTTGACGGTGTGGTTTGCAGGTGTTTGGATAAAACAGGACAAAGGGATTTAGCTGTCCCTGGACTGCTCACGGTCTTAGCCACAGTATCTGAACTTAACATTAACCTATGAATGCGCTGCAGGTGTCATATAAGGGAGGATGTTCTTAGGTGGTTAACGTCCGTACCCCTACTTTTTTCACCTTTACATAAGCTACATATGGCAAAACAGTAGTTGTCCGGATTTGGACTGAAATATTTCCAGACCAAAAAGGTGGAATGATTGGTTGTCTGCCCAGGCATGATGATGATGGGCTTTTTCATCCCACGGACAACAACTCTTTCCCTTGGTGCCTAATTTAAACAAACCACATCACCATCAGAATCCTCCTCGTCAACTTCCTCCTCAGCGCCAGCTACACCAGTATCCTCATCCTGTTGTACTTCAACAGTGACATCTTCAATTTGATTATATCAGAAACTGGACTGTGGGTGCTCCTTCCATGCACTTGCAGAGGGTGTGCAAATGGTGGAAGGAGACACCTCTTCCCATCCAGTGTGGGGAAGGTCAGGCATCGCAACCGCCACCACACTTGGACCCTCCTTGGGGATTTGTGATATCTTCTTAGAATTTGAACACACAGTTCTTTGCTGTGCTTATGCCAGCTTAACTCTTTTAATTTTTTTCTGGGAGGAGGAGGGCTTCCATTGTCATAGGAAGCTGAACCACTAGTCATGAACATAGGGTCGGACCTTAGCCTTTCCTTGCAACTCCGTGTTGTAAATGGCATATTGTCAAGTTTATGTTTTTCCTCAGACAATTTAAATTAATTTTTAAGGTCATTTTACTGAACTTTGGCTTTTTGGATTTTACATGCCCTCTACAATCCAAAATCTTTGGCTTTTTGGGTTTTACATGCCCTTTACATGCCTCCAGCTGCATCAGTCCCAGGGAAGAAGAAACAAGCAATGGAAGGTAGTGCTAGCTACATATCTGTGTTTACGACCAACTGAATAGGTCACAATAATTCTATATTTTTTCTGGACATATATTGCAATTACATACTGTATATGACATAGGGCCAACAGTGTGATCAAAAGACTTTTTCCAGACTTTTAAACATAATAAATTATTTTAAATAAAAATACAAATGAATACAATTGATTTCATCTTTTGGGAATACCAGGCCTCAGCTGACCAGTCTATGCCAATCAGAGGGTGAGGATTTCCAATACAGTAAAATAACATCAATAATACTTTTATTGAAGGCAATATGATGATATTAAAATAACTGGGTGCAAAAATAATTTTTAATTTGATTAAGAGAGCAACATTATGAATTAGTTATTTTTAAAGGGAAATATTCATGGCAGGGGGACCCCACCCAATGTATCTCCCTGATGTAGGGTCATAAGTCCTGGCTATTTCAGCCTAGTGCTGGTTACAGAAGAATAATAACAGTTTGCACCCATGTTTTTCACTACCAGCCTAGGCTTAAAGGCCTAGGGCTGGCTAACAATTTAAGGTGGGTAAGGAGACACACTTTTATTTTCTAGAGATCTGTGCAGTGCTTTCTATAAACATTGGTGATGGTGTTTTTATTTGTTTCGAATCATGCCACTTAGTTAAACTAGAGTTTCCATTATTCTGCTGGATTTGTGCTAGAGGCAAAACTAACAGAAACATGATAATTTAGAAAACACCATCCCAATTTTCCACTATTATAAAATTGTAACCTCCAGACTTATGAAGTGGCGGTTTTGAAAACCACAAAAAAGTGCCAAAAAAAAAACCTAACATAAAAGTAGTTGTGACTGGCAAGGGTACTCAAACAATATGCTGTTTGAGCTATGTGGCCAATCAGAAGGTGAAGACTCCCAATACACTTTTAATGAATACAATCATTATGTAATGATGAGGAAAAAACTAACATTATTAATACTTTAATTGGGGGCAATATTATTGTATTAATATCAGTGAGTGCAAAAATAATATTTAATTTGATTAAGACAGCAATTTAAATGAATGAATGAATGTTGCCCCTTTAATATAATTAATACATACCATTGCTATTTTAATCAAATTCAACTTTAATTATATTAATAAAAAAATATTGCCTCATACAAATATTCTTGATGCTATATTCCTCCTTCATCAATACATAATGATTGCCTTCATTAAGGTATATTGGGAGTACTCACCTCCTGGTTGGCTTTAGTTTTGTGGTGATTTTGCAGCAGGCTTTTCTGGTGGTTGGCGCAAACTGCCAATGATTTGTTCAAAAAAACATTTTTGATTTCAACACTGCCTGAGGAAGTGACCAGGTGCTGTGAAATGCAATGCAGCTTTAATTTGAGAATTACATTTTTCTTTTATATTTTATTTTAAAGCCTGATTTTTAACTTGCGATACAATGTTTTTGAATTAGTTTTTTAATTATTTGTATTTTAATTATTCTTCTAACCATTGTTGTTTATCAATTTTGTAATTTTTAAATGTAATTTATCCATGACAAAAGTGAGTTGTATTATGATGCCATTAATCTAACTAATAAATTATTTTATTATTATTATTATTATTATTATTATGACTATCAATTTTTTGTTAAGTCATCCCTTAATTGCCATTTGCAGCCCACATTTCATGTTTGGGTAAAAGGGTGTTTGACCACTTATATTTTAAGTTCTGACACTACTTTTAACAATCCTATATTGCCTGGCTCCCATTTATGGAGAGCATAGTGGATGTGTCACAATGAAGTTTTGACCTATAAAGTACCCTTCTCAGTGCCAGAGATACTGAACCTCATTCAGAGTCGGTCGAAGCGGCCGTACGGTCGTACGGGAAAAGGGGCCGGATATGCAAATGATTCCCTCGTAAGTTGCGTCCCTAAGTTCGGATTGGCAGCTGGCCGACCAAGGGGAGGAAGCGGCCAGAATAAAAAAAAATACGCCCCCTTCTCGTACGCATTGCATGTCATCTCTGGGCATATAAGGATTAATCGAAACCATCGGGAACCATCAGAACTGGTCGTAGAGCTTAAGGTTGACCATACCCTCTCTTAAGCTCTACGATCATGTCAGTGTAAAAACCTCCCATGTCACATGTGCCATGACGCTACTTTGTTAATTCTGCATTCCCATAAACCATATGCACTCCCATAAAATGCCGTTCTCATAATTAGGCACGCCTGTGTTCGGATCTCCACTCCCCCGTTTTCAAGCACCTTCCCCTGTTACCACCCACAAATGCCTCAATCTGTCACTCAAACTACCGACCTGGCTGTGTTCAAGGAGAGAGAAATGTCTGACTGTAGCGGCTAGTTTGCACACGCGCATTGCGAACTTTACGCATGCGCAGTATAGCGAACATTGGTGGCGTACGACCGTGCGGCCGCTTCGGCCGACTCTGAATGAGGTCCACTGTACTCTCCTGTTTTCAATTTTATTTCCTTTGGGTAAAGTTGGGAAAGCCATAAGTTGTCCTTAGGTTATAGAGATTGGATACCGATTGGCGCCATTCCTACATTCATTTTTAAATATGGCTTATATTATGCTTTTTTTGCATGAATTTTAGCACATTTTTTTTGTACATGAAACAGAGAGCTGTTTCTGATATATTAGAGATGTCTCTGAATTGTTTAGATGCCTAAAAGCAAATGTGTATTTTACAAGCAAAATTAATGGCTAAAAATTAAATATTTGTCTTGGTCAGCATACTGACAAAAATACACTATTTTACATGCATTTTATTTTAGCTTAATTATTACATTATGACCAACTCTTCATCACTCCCTAGGGTAATAACCAAAAATAGTATTTTTTTTAGTATATATTTAATTTTATCTTTACATTATTCAGTATTATTTTTATTTTCATTTGCCAGTTAGCAGTCTGCCAATAAATTACTTTAGAAATATCTGAACATAAGAATATAAATGTTCACTTCCAAACATGGTGCTGTAAGGAACGTTTACACCCAAGGGCACTATTCATTGAGGTTTACTTTTTTATACTTGAAAGCATCAAATTAAAAATGATATTTGTTTTACCTTAGATAACATCTCATAAATAATTATTATTGTGGTGATAGAATTTTGGAAATTGACAGTTTTATTGAAATATGTTGTCTATGTGCTATGACTGCCCCATAAAATTATATTAAATACAGCTTTTCTAGTCCATAAATCAGAATTTCTGGCTATACTTCAATTAGTGTAGTAAATAAACTTATCAACAAAGATCATGATTCCAATTCTGGCAAATTTAATCTATGCAATCATTTTGTTTTCCAAAATGTATCCTCCTCTAAATCTTATTGGGCTGATACTGTTTCTGGAATTACCTACTGAGTCAGATTTATTCCCAAAATGCTTCACAAATATTTTCTGTGTCAGTTGAAATATATAAGTTGTATATGTTGAAGACTATAAATGTTGCTTATCAGATACTGTACATGTAGAAATGTATCCTTATAAAAGGACCCAACCCTAGTGATTTGGTCTTTAAATGGTCTGTAATCATGATCTAATAACCTGTCCATTGTTAAAGAAAGGTTTATCTACAAAAGAGGCAATGGTATGTTAGCCTCTTTCGAAAGTGATAGATTTTTGTGATTATATACTAGTTAGTGTACTGAAAAGAAAATAATGGTACTAGCGCCTCCTGGCATTATGAAAAACAACCATGTCCTGTCAAGTTTTCATGGAATATCTGGGTTTCCTACCAATGTCAATGGAACCTAGAACCTTATATTTCTTGCCTAGTTACTCCATCCAACAATTTTTGTATAATGAGATACAATCTAAGAACTGTGCTATTTTTCAAAATAAACTGATTCTGAAACAATGTAAGTGGTCTGGTTTCCTTATTCATGTTGGTGCAGGGAACACATCCACCTCATTTTGGTACCAAGAACTCTTTTTTTAGTCCCACAAAGGTACATTGTTGATTAGAGATAGTTCATTTAAATTGGTAAATAAATAAACAATTGCATTCAATATCACATGTAAATTTATGTTAATATAACCCAACCAAAAGCTACAAATGTTATTCTGCTAACATGTTTCCCACAACTCATAGATTGTAAAATTTACCTTCAGTTTTATCAGTGCTGGGTTAAGAGCCACATGGGTATGATACTGAAAATGATCAAGGGTCTATTGTAAAAAGTGGGGAAGTAGAAATAGAAAAACAATTTTAATCCATATGATGTATGATCATCCATTTGCCCAACTGGGTGGCTGGCTATTATCATGCTGTTATGATGATTGACATTTTTATGTGGCAGTCCTGAGTTTTTTATATAATCCAACTTCCAGTGTATTGAAGAGGAATATGTTAAATGTTGATGTTTTAGAAGGCTAATAATAATAATAATAATAATAATAATAATAATAATAATAATAATAGTAGAATGAATACATTTTAATTAAGCTCATAAGGAACTTATGTCTATGTTCCTGCAGAGATGATCTGATTAACTAAATGCAATTACTTGAAAATTTAGAAAGGTAACGTTACCTAGCATGTTTCTGCTATGCAATAAATATTCTATTAAGGCAGAGTGCAATAAATTCTACAGTCAGCCAAACATACATGCTGTTGTACAGTATATAAAATAGCTACAAGTAATATTCAGTAATGGTATTAAAATTCTCAAAGCTAATCTACACCACTATCCATATCCCATAAATAAAATAGATAAATACACCTCATTATAATATTTCTATAATAAGTAAATTAATTCTTACTTTCAACTATTGGACAACCATCCAGAACCACTGACTTTCTAACATGTCACCAAATTCATCCTCCTAGTGATCTTTGCAGATTTCATCAATGTTGATCACCATTTTATCTTACTTGACAATTACTTTCTAGTTCACTTCCAAATCCATCTTTTAGTCTCTCTTTATCTCTGGCATATTCTGACCTCCATTTCAAATATCTATTGGGGTCCAATGAGGCTCTGTTCTTAGCACCTTCCTTTCCACATTGTATATGTCTTCTCTAGGTGAACTAATTTTCTCTTATGAACTTTACTCCACTATAAACTATTCTCCCCTGACCTGTCCACTTCTGTACTATCATTTTATCTAACTGTCCTCACCTCACATGGATATCCCGATACTAACTAAAGCTTAGCATGTACATAACAGAACTGATTACATTCACCTCTCCCAGAGTCTTCCGTTACGATTGATCAATAATACATATATTTCTTCAGTTTCTCAAGCCTGCTGCCTTGGTTTCACACATAATTATGCTCTCTGCCGTATTTCTCATATCCAGTCTTGTTTTACCTCTCTCTTTCCCCCCCCCATTTTCATTCACAAGATTCTACCAAAACTTGTATACATTCTCTCATCAGCTGCAACCTTGACTATTGTAACTGCTTCCAATATGGCATTCCTCACACCCATGTATCCCAGCTATAATCCATCTAAAGTGCTTTAACCACTGCACATCTGCCACAATGCTTTGCAAATCCTAATTGAATCCAATTACTTTCCCAATCTATATAGTTACCAACAACACTACCCCTTTATTCACATTAAATCTCAAAATACAGTACACTCCCTTTAACACTCATACATGTACCTCTGACCTGTACTTCACCTCATCCCAAGGAACCACCTCTCATTCCTACCTACTTTTCCTCTGCCACTAACCACCTATGGAAAAACCTACCACAAGGAATTTGTCCTTCCCACAACCTTCAAAATATACATACTCCATGAAAACAGATTTCTTCATTAGATCTTACCTTACACCTACCTTTATTACACACACTGTTGCAACCTCACAAAAGGACCAATCTCCACTATAAGCCTCATCTGCACCTCTTATATTAGCTAAGCCTTCTTCCATAAGATTGTAAGATCTTTCCAGAGCAGGAGCCTCTTTATCCTTTATGTGCAATTTTTTGTCAACCTATCATATCCCTGTTTAATATGTCTTTTGACTGTTATCCCCACAGTTTGTAGTTTGGGAGCTGGGGTGGAATGAGCCATGTACAACAGATGTTGGGAAGTTACACTGTATTCATACAATTCAACATTTGCTGGGGTTCTCATCCAATATTAGCTCTGCAGAAAGTAATCTTAATTTAAAGAACTCACCAGTCTTGAATGAATCATATTAGAATTTATTCACCAACATGTAGAGTCAACAATCTGGTCTACAGAAAGCTTTTTCAAGACAACTTTTGTTTAGAAACATACCCTTTGTATAGTTGCTAATGGATGGATGTCTTGAAACATGTTTCTTTGTAGACCATAACATCAACTTTCCATAATGGTGAATAAATTCAAAATTTATATGCTTTATTCTGGAAAGTGTCTCCCATTTATTTGCGTGATCAATAGGTTAAGTTCCATTGTGCTTCATATACAATAAACAAATCTTGCATATAAAATTAATATCAAATTAATCAGTAAAGTTTCCTTGTGCATCATAGTCACACTGCATTATGACTAAGACATATTTTCAGCAAAAGAGATGCACAATGCTAGAAGAGTGGTACGGGACCTAGTGGCTCACTCGCCTGGCGCATCTCACACCACATGACACATTGAGGCTAGATGAGGTAGGATACATCTGTATATACAGAATTGAATCATAGTAGAGAAACACTAACATTATATCATAAATGATATACAAGCATCTGGATGTAGTTAATAGACCGGCAGATGCAATGCTGCCAATATAAATCCCGACACAGGATTTATCGAAATACCGGCACCTATCTTAATCCTGATGCCGGAAGACTGACAGGATGCCATCCTGATCATCATGTGCTGGGTAAGTATAACACTTAGGCCGGGGATGGGGAGTAAAATTTAGGGACCCCCAGGGGGACTTAGCATTAGGCACCCCCTTGGGGAAGGTTAGAGTTAGGCTAGGGGAAGGGGGGTTAGGGTCAGGCACCACTGGGGGGGTTAGGGTTGGATATCCCCCCGGGACAGCTAGGTTTAGGGTGCAGGAAATGGGGGTTAAGTTTAGGCACCCCAGGGGGAGGTTAGGGTTAGGCACTAGGCGGGGAGGATAGAGTTAGGCACCCCTAAGGGAGGGTTAGGGGTGGAGAGGGGAGGCTTAGGATACCTACCACCGGGCATTGGGATCTCCTACTGTCGGCCTTCCACTGTCAGCATTTGAACCAGAAAGCTGTTGAGCCATCGGTATTTCAATCCCATTCCTCAAGTATCAGCTAAGTATACTTCTATTTGTTTTTAAAAAATATATTGCTTGGATTGATGATAAAGGCCCTATATACCCGATGGTTTGCATACATCTCCGATGATGGGGTGCCTGCGCATGTGCAGGACCCATTCTGTGAATGTGCAGAATGGGTCCTGAGTTATTGCAAGCAGTGCTGATTGACACTGATTGTTTAGTGGTGGGGCAGTGCCATCCTCTGTTCTGGAAAATGGGGGCATGTCACTCCATGCCAAGGCCAGGGTCTGTGTCATCACTGCCCCCACCCAGTCATGTCATCACTGCCCCACACCGCCATCACCATCATGTCATCACTACCCCACATGCTCCCACCATCATGTCATCACTGCCCTGCACCCCTCCTCCATCATCATGTTGTCCCTGCTTTATACCCCCACTGCCATCATGTCATCAATGTCCTGCACCCCTCCACTATCATATCTTTACTGTCCTGCACCAATCCACCATCATGTCATCACTGCCTTACCCCCCCTCCCTGCAGAATCCTGCCTTCACTACTCTGCTGCACTTCCTACCATCATGTTGTAACTGTTCTGCACCCCCCACCATCATCATGTCATCACTGCTCTGCACCCCCCACCACCATCATGTCATTAATGTCCTGCACCCCCCACTATAATGTATTCACTGCCCTGCACCACTCCACCATAATATCTTCACTGCCTTACCCCCCTCCCTGCAGCATCCTTTCATCACTGCTCTACTTCACTTCCCACCATCATGTAATTATTGACCTGCACCCCTCACTACCATCATGTCATCAATCCCGTGCACTCCTCACTACTACCATGTCGTCAATGCCCATCATGTCATCACTGGCCTGCATTCCTCACTACCATCATGTCATCAATACCCAGCACCCCTCACTAACATCATGTTGTCAGTGCCCTGCAAGTGATCACATTTCCACCATCCTTTGGTCATTTAGCTGCACCCCTCTATTGTCATCCTGCCATCACACCCCCATGCCCTGCAGTTGCTGCTCCACACCCACATGTACTTTTGTCAGCTAGAATGTCCTGATGACACTACCTTGCTTCCCTTCTACCATCCGGTCATCACTGCCTTGCATTCACATATCTTGTTAGCACTGACCTACATTCTCATATCCTGCCTTTCCAATAGCCACCCATGTCCTGTGGTTGCTGTGCTGCACCCCCCTTTTCCTGTGGTTGCTATGCTGCACCCTACATGCCATATGGTTGCTATGCTGCACCTGTCATGCCCTGTAGTTTATGTGCTGCTTCCCCCATGTCCTGTGGTCACTGTGCTGAACACTCCATTTCCTGTGGTTGCTGTGCTGCACCCCCGATGTACCCCATGTCTTTTCATCACTAAACTTCTTCCTCCCATGTCTTATCACTTCTCTCACCCTCACATGTCTTGTCATCATAGCGATACACCCCCATATCCTGAAATAACTGCCCTGCACTCTCATATCCTATCATTGCTTTTCTGCATTTCTATATTCTGTTATCTCTGCTGTAATTTCTCATATCCTTTCCGCACTGCCTTACACCTTGTTTTGACATTATTTCCTTACACTCCCATCCTCGGTGTTCACTGCTCTGTACCACCATAGCATTAAACAAAACTTGGTGGCAGTGGGTGTGGTGTAAGTAAAAAGCTGGTATGCAGGGACTGACAAGTGAATGAAAAACTGGTGTGTAGGGGATGGTGGGCTGCATGTGGTTTTGGAGGGAACAGCTGGTGGGCAGGTGGAGGCTTGTGATGGAACAGCTGGTGGGAAGGGTTAGGTTGTCAGGTAAAATCTGGTGTGCATGAGTGGTGGATGAGGGAAAAGCTGATGTACAGGGTAATTTGTGTGTGTGAACAGCTGGTGAACCAGGCGTTGCATGTCAAATTCTTTGTTTCTAAATTTGAAAGCATGAATATATTAACTTCAAAAAAAGCTTTGAAATTCCATAGACACACAGGCTATTTACACATAATTGGTAATTTCAGAAATTTTTTTGTATCTCTTCCACTCAAACTCCAAAAAGTAAAGAAATTCCCATAATTAAGGCTGATTCCTTAATGGACATGTTCCTTGCGCAATATAGATATTGTATGCCATCCTACCCTGTGGTTAACTTCAGATTCAGCACTCTCATAGAGTGATATTGCTCATAAAATGGTGGAGTAGCTAATTCACAGATTTGTGTGCTTACTGGAAAACACACATGCAGTCTATGCAACTGAAAGTCTAAGCAGTTATATGGCATACCAATCCCACTGGGACATGTGAAACGGTAAGGTTTTTTGTCTATGGAACACTTTAATATGCATTAGCTATTATGTTTACTTTGAAAATATTAAATTAAAATACATAAATTACCTGTTTAGTACTGCTGGATTATTTTATTTTATAAACCAAAATACAAACAAAAATACTAAATGAATGCAAAATAAATATTGGAAATAAAGGAAACAATAACAACTTGAGATATTAACTCAAAATCATCCAATCAAAAGTGACTATGCATATATATCTTTCTGTACCCAGCCTGCATTTGCCAGACCCTTTACTCCTTCCGTTCTTTTTCTCCATTTGTAAGGATGTGCAAGTGTGATGTACACACATAGGCGTACAGTATGCTTCTTTTGTGCTCATGCATTTAGGAAATAGCTTTTTTAACAATATCAAAACAGACACCCAAATTTGCCTTAGCTTACTTAAATTATTTAATTGTATGGAATTTTCTTTTACATGTTGTCAATCGTAAAATATGCATTTTTCATGTTGTATCATCTTAAATTGTAGGCTATATTTTAGGCTTTGTGACACTTTGTTCACTGAACAGCATTGGCCTTTCTTTTAAAAAAAATAGTAGATTACAGAAAAACAACACTTAAGCAAAAGCTCATGTTGCTCCCCAATGTGATAAGCATCACTTACTTTTGTTTACTGAAAACATGATTATTTTTCTAAGTAAAGGCACTTAATTGGTCTCATTCAATTATGTGGTGATTTTAGTCTGTTTAGAGCCAAACAGAATGACTGAGGCATTTTCTGCTCACTTACTCTCTGTGCTAATGACTGCAGCATGCTAGATTTAATAAATGTCAGCATCTGGGCACACATAGCATTGAGAGTCTGTGCAATACAGAATTCATTTTTTTCCATCAGTGATTGTGTTGGAAGAATTTGTTAGTAGCTTCTTACTATTATGAACTACTTCAGAAAATAAGGCTCACTTAAAGCTCTCATTAAACCTATATTTGAACCTATGGCTCTGATTCAGAGCCGCTCGCTCTGAATGTGGGAGGTTTTTTCTTTGGCCTCCACTCACTTGAAAAGCTGTGGGTGACCACCCACAGCTTGTGCGAGCGGGATGGAGACCGTTGTGATTATTGCGACCATCGGGCTTGCGCTGAGACCCTGGGTTAGGGTCTAGCTGCCTCATGCCTGAGTGGACTTCCTGCCCTAATAAAGCATGGAGTCCACTACTGACATCAGTAGTGATGTCAGTCTGCCCTCCTACAAACACCAGGCATTCCTAAGGGAACGCCTCCGTTTGTCCGGCCACCCCCCCCTTCCCGCCCACATAACGGGGCGAGCTGTCAATCAACATCGACAGCCGCCCCGTCTTGTTGTGAGCCCCGTAGCGACTGAACTTCAGTCGCTCAGCAGGGCTCGTGCACGCCGGACATGGCGCATTTGCAGTTGGCAACCATCGGGCTGCTTGAGAGCACACAGCGCTTGCGAGCGGCTCTGAATCGGGCCCTATGTGTTTATGTGTAAGCTGTCTCTCCTAATATGTCTATAAGCGTATGAGCATCTAAATGTGTGCAAGTGTGTCTGTCCTCTGTGTAAATATGTGCCAGGTTTTCTTGTTTTTCTTTATGTAAAGGCGTAGCATGTTTCTATGAATGGTAAATGGCGCTGATCCCAAAGCGTGGCAGATCAGTTCTTTAGGGACACAACTACTAAATCCACATTTATTGTATTTCAGGTGTAGCAAGGCAGGATTGTACAATGTGACAGGCACTTACTTACACCTTCCATCTAAAACTTATGTATGTGTGAACACTAACGTATGTATTACTGTCAATTTCTCTTCCCGTAAGTAAGTAGAAGATGCAAGTTAAATTAAAAATCCCATGTCATTGTTTATTAAACTTAGAAACAGAGTAAAATATTTTTTAAAATTCAACCTTTCAAAAATTCTAATTGCATTGATGATCTTGTTCATTTTGCTTTAGAATGGTTTATTTAGGTTTGTAATGTTGTGTAACATAGATAGATATTGGTGAACTTCATAGTTGTATTCATAATGGGTGCAGAATGTTTATAGAGACTACTGGGCTCATGCACCAACAAGAGATGAAGGGGCCTTTACGGTGACTGCACACAGACCCTTCTCTTGTACAGCCCCTGGTGAACAATATATATTTGTGATTTGCATGTAAATTGGTATTTGTCTGTAATACATTTATAGTATAATAGAAGGCCATTATGCAGTTCTGCCTGTACAGTATGTATGCAACTACTACGCTGTGGTTTTGTCACACTTCCGTTTTTCATCGAATGTTGGGCGATTTGTGTTCAGTGAAAAGCTGTATGTCAAACTGCATGATTTAAGACATAAAGCGTCAACTCATAATGTTGATTTTTGAGACCTGGTAAATATACAGTAGTGTAAATTGCCAGAAATTGACAAATATTTTAGATGTAGTTCTGATTTATGAGATTGCTGAAATTACATGCAGTTAGCATTATGCACATAAATGAGCATCATTTATCACAACCAGCATTTTTAATGTGACATTTACACCCCAACACACAGTACGCATGGGAATATTTTCATTTGCAATTAATATTATTGGGGCCCTGGGACAGTTTCTGAAAAATCCCTATCCTAGAGGAAGATTAACAGCAAACTGATAGCTACCGTTTAGAAACGGTGGGCTCACATTCTGGGAATGCTTACATTTTGCAATCCATTTGCAGGGGATTTCCCACAAAATTACTTTCATAAATATGCCACAAAAATGGCTAAAATATGTCTGATACTCTTTAATTACTTGCTGGGAATTGCATTCTATCAAAAAGTTTTTTGTACTGTATCTAACTTTACAGTCTTAAACCCTCCAATTTCTAAGTATGTACTCTTGTTCTAGAATTCTTCTTATTTGAAAATAATGCTTTCATGAACTCTATTATTACTAAAAAAATATATATCTGCTTTTATTTGTACATAATTCAGTCATTCGTACAGCAAAAATAAAGGAAAGGTATCTTTTTTATAAACAATCGCAAGTCTCTAGAAGTAGAGTTTCAAAAAAATCAATTCTGAAAACTATCACTAAAAATATTCTACAAAGAAAGAAAAAATACATTAACAACAGTAATAAAAAATGTAATGACTAGTATAATAAAACAATTTTCCATTTTAAAAAAGGATGAAGGTTTGGGGTCAACAGAGTATACTTTAAAATGTTATTAAAGCTTTGTAATGGCGATTCCTGTTCCTTATCTTGCACATACTTGCAATAAATCAATTATGCACTATTTTATATAGTATCTTGAGCAATATAAAAAATGCAATGAAAATGCATTTATAAAAAAGTAAAGTTAATAAAGAAATGTAGCATTTTAAAAGGAAACACATTTTACATTATTCATTTGTAATCTGAATGGTGAAGTTAAGAATAATTAATAAAATAATAAGCCTGATAAGCAAGTGCCATAAGCTTTGAATGCTGACATGACATAAACATGAATAGGTAAAACTCTATGAGGCATACTGTGAATAACAAAAAACCCTTTCTTTCTTTCTCACTTGAGTTTACCTGTTAGAAAATGTTGCAGTTTTCTTATCTAAACTTTTGATTGCCATTTTTGGAAACAATGAGACATTCTTGACAGGCTTGAAGTCATTAACACCTTTCTGGAATGCTCAGTGCTGTTTGTACCACTGTGCCATGTCTATACATGTCCAGGAAGCTATCATGTACTACTAATGCATTTGACTCAGTACTTTCTTGTATAACATGCACATGTAAATAAATGAAGTAAAAATGCTACATTTTGCTGTAGGCAGTACTGTATCTTGAGTTACACTAACACAATAAAAAAACAACATGTTTGATGTATTACAATAAAGTGTTTTATATTTGAGACAGGCTGGATTTGACAGTTTTTTTCCCAAACAAGTGGAAATTGAGTACATATTTTTGAAAATGGATATATCAGAAATTGGTAGCTAAAGCTGCATACACACACAACGATTTTGTTACCAACGATTTTATGAACGATTTTATGAACGATTTTATGAACGATTATCTGTCAGATTTTATAAAGTGTAATGACCGATTTTTGTGAACTACAAACAATTTTTGCATATTCCCTTGCTGAAAATCGCTCAGGTGACAAGTCTGACTGAACTACAAACTACAAACGTGAATGCGCATGAATGATAATCGTTCATCATTGACTCAGAAAGTGAATGATTTTTTCAAACGATAATCGTTCAAAAAATTGTTGTGTGTTTATGCAGCTTTAGTCCTAGACTGAGATATGCAAATAATGCCTCTATGCATGTGTGATCAGGTCATTTCTTACACTTATAACTTCCTGGGCTTAGAGAGAAGGAACTGGGATCATAAATCCAACTGAGCTAGACATGAGCATAGAAGCATTGTGTATTTGAATATATATTTAATTGTATCTTACATCAAAAATGTGACTTTGTAATAACATTTTGTCCAGACACTATCTTAATTTATGTATAAGACACTTGTCAGCCGATTTATTAATAATTGTGGAACTGCCACAATTATTAAGAATTAATTTTTACTGAGAATAACCCCGCTATGTAAAAAGAGGAACTCTCAGGAACTGCAGTTAAGGTAACCACTCTCCCTGTGAGTTGTATCCCTGCCATTTTGTTGAAGTCTTCATTTGTGAAAGACTTCTAAGAGAGAAGCTGACACTGCGAATGCACACAGTGACAGTGTCTGCCGCCAGCTGGAGGCTGCGGGAGAGAGATCGGAAGAGCTCTCTCCTGCTTGTAAGTTGCCATAGGCTTAAAGCCATTTACACCATGCCGGGGCCAAACCCAAAAAGCTTTTTGGAGTTTGGTACATATGGCTGAGATCATAGTCTCCATTGATAATAATGGGGACTGTGATCTACAGTGCTAATTAGCACTCTGGTGGAGATTTCTGTGAAATCTCCTGTTTGTACCATTAGTACATAGCAGTAATTCATAAAATTATGCAGAAAATGCAGTTTCTGCAGCCCCCCTTAGCACAACCCCCCAATACACTTATTTTCTGCCATCACATGAGTTGTTTCCCAGCACCCTCTTGTATCATAAGTGCCCCAAAAAGGAGGACATATGTGCACATTCATTTAAATCTCCATTTATGTAAAATGTACAAAGATCAGCATGCCATACAAGGGACTTGATCACATCACATCATGTACCACAGTCAGTTTCTAAGTCAGTCCCTGCTGTCCTCCCCTACTAGCCTGCAGCAGCACACTACATACAGTATGATAGATCTGCTTATCTACTGAGATCTATGCTAAGAATTACAGTTAGCTTACATTTAGGTCGAATTATAAGGCTTACTATGCTAGAGCAAAAAGCTCATGCGTTAGGTGGCAGACTGTGGTACATGAGGTTGTGGGTTCAAGTCCCCTGCATAACATGATAAGTATTGTATATTTTAAGTATGAGGGCAGGATTTAAATGAAAGTGAAAATCATTGAATTAAATGAAAATGATTGACTAGGAGAACATATCCTACATTATCACTGATAGCTCACAAGTTAAGTGTGTGAATATGATAAACATATTGGTGTTAGAATGTTGAATGGTGTTGGAATGTTTCAATACAGTGAATATTATCATTACCATAATGCAAATACATATTACCTAATTACAGATAGCTTTCCTGTTAAATATCTGACTATGGCACATAAGGGGCCCCATTTACAAATGAAGGGAAATACCAGTGACAATTTTCGTTTAGTATCACTGTGATACAAACGAAAATTCCACTGGTATTTAGTAATACTTACCCCTCCGGCGAGGTCCCGTGAAGTCCAGCGGAATCCTCGTCCTCAACGAGGTCCTCTGCTGGGCTGCTGGCAGCTTAACACTGCCAGCAACGGGGCTCCAGGGTCATGCGCATGCGCAACAGTCCATCTGCGCATGTGCATGACAGGGAGACCCAGCAGTGCCTGGAAGGCTTCGCTGAAGCTGGAAAGGCACCGCCGGGTCTCCATTGCCAGCAATGGGGCCCGCATCGCTCTCACCGTCTTTTAGATGGCGAGAACGATGCTGTACAAACATCGGTAATCTAAGATTACCACTGTTTACTAAATACAGCAAGATGGTATTACCCCTTTAGCGAGCACTAAAGGGGTTATATTTCGTTTGTAAATGGGGCCCATGGTCTGAAGTTTGGATCTCAATGAGCTGTTTTGTGTGCATTTTAATACATAGAATGATGTACACTTATTTTAATTTTAATATATTCTTATTGCACGAGTATAGATTAAGACTTGGGAGGAGTCAGGAATAGAAATTGGGAGGTGTCTATATTAAAGTCTAGATTCCATACAGGTCAGCAGTCAGGTGCTGAGTCATTCAGAGGCCTGGCTGAATGGCTGCCGCCCAGCTCTTTGCTTTACAATATGGATTTAAGAAACATTGGAATGTTTTGATGTCACATAGGGAGGCTACTTGAGGAGCCAAGAGGAGGACACTTGGAGCCAGAATATGTTTTAAATGCAATGGCTGATTTTTAGTCCTGCCCTGTATATGTGTCACAAAATGGCACCTAATTCCAACTTACTGAATCCGAAAACATAGTGCCTGGATCCAGTCTCCCTCTGTGTAGCAGGGTTACTGGATCTGATCTTTGCACCAATGTTGGTAGTCCTAAATCCAGCTTTCTTTCCCACTATCACAGGTATTTCCCAGCTGGGGTGAGCACATGTCCTCTTGAAAGGTTTAAAGACACAGGCATGTGTGAATCTGAAACAAGGCAATATGCAATATGTTGCAGAAATGGATACATCTTAAAATGCGTTTGACTCAATCAGCATACACACATCAATTACATTTAAATCCTGTGTTTTTTTTTTACATAGAATGCATCCAACTCTAGAAGTACCCCTATACGTTCATTGAAATATGCCAACTACAATAATGACATTTGGTAAAGGATATTTCTTTTGCACCAGTGACTGTTATGTAAAACAAATAGTCAATTTTATATAGTAATCATGTTGTATAATGATGTACTACTTATAAATAGCAAATGCCATTAACAGGAAGTGCAGTAAACTTGGGGTTTTATTGTTCTAGTTGTGTTATGAAGCAGCAAGTATTTTAACATACATGAGTAATAATAAGTAAAAAGCATTACATGTTTGACTTATTATTACAAAAGAAAATTACATAAAAAGTGTGTGTGTGTACTTGTGGGAAGATATTGGCCCTCATTCAGAGCCGTATGCTCTGAGCAGAGCGCACGCTCTGAATGAGGGCCGGCCTCCATAACTCTGGTGCGTCCTCCTGGATCCTCGTATAGCTGTGGGTCACCACCCACTGCCTATACGAGCGTGCAGTTTGATGGCCGCAATGGTTGTGACCATCGCGACCATCGAAACTGTGAGCCGGAGCCTGCGGTTGAGGTTTTCAACCGCAAGGCCCGGAGTGATTTTGGCTCTATCAGAGCCAAAATCACTCCCACTGACATCACTAGTGATGTCAGTGGGCCGGCTTCTGACGGGAGGCGTTCCCTTAGGAACGTCCCCGGCAGGGAGGCACGCCCCCGGCACGCCCACCAAAGGGGGCGTGCTGTCAATCAACATCGACAGCACGCCCCCTTTGATCAGACACAACGAGCGAAGGACTTTCCTTCGCTCGTCGCGTCTGGTGCATGCGCACGACGGAGCTCCCTCCGTCGTGCGCATGCTCAGTGCAGAACATCGACCCACTTGCGAGTGGACAGCCGCTTGCGTGTGGGTCTGAATCAGGCCCATAGATCATTTGTACAATGAAAAAACATACACAAATCAAATAGGACTTTGTCAGTCACTCCTAAGTCAGGTTACATACTAATATTATTTACCAAGCGGTCACATAACAGAAGTGGAGATGAAAATAAGAAGCGGCAGAGCCAGGCTATGGATAATTACTAGTTCATGTCACAAATCAGCAACATAGTATTTCTATTTTCTCCCAGAACAGTTCAGGAATGTTTGCCAGAGTTATATTTAAAGTCCTTAAATAAATTAATAGACATGTTACATTTGGTGATCCTTGCTGGTTTGCATTTTTTTCCCATGAACTATGATTGGTCAAATATTCTAATTAAATTGCAAATCCATTCTACCATTGCTTTTCAGTAATTTCAACTCCTCATGTACTTACCAAATAAAATACTGCTTGTGTTACCCGAAACTTACTTTAGTTACTTTTATGTTAATTCTATTTGTATTATGTAGAAATAAAGGTGTGGTCATTATCTATAAAATACAACTACCTAACAGTAACAGTTTTTTCTGAATAAGAATGAAAATATAAACTGTGTGTTTCCTTTATTTCCTAATAGAACTAGTAAATAATCCAGTCCCAAGGACATTTAGAACCAGTGAGCAACTGAGAGGCATTTACACAGCGGAGGTCAGAATTTGAGCTTCACAAGGTATTTTTTATTTTTAACCCCTTCAGTGTCAAGTATGAGTATCCTCAGCATATACATACCTCAAAATTGCTAAGGGTGAGTCACACAGTCCTCATGACGGGATGTAGTCAGCATCCTGGCTTCCTGACAGCATTGGGATCCAGAATCCCGACCCCCAGCATCCCGAAGGTACTGTAAGTATCGGGGGGAGGGTTAGGTTTAGGGTTAGGGGTTAGGGTTAGGCATTAGCAGGGGGATTAGGGTTAGGCACTAAGGGGGTTAGGGTTAGGCACCACCAGGGGAGGGTTAGGGGGGGAGAGGGGGAGGTTTAGGCTACTTACCGACCCCAGTCAGGATCCTAACCATTGGGATACCGATGTCGGTCTTCTGACTGCCGGCATCCCGACTGCCTGTCAATTGTATGTATTTCGTCTTAAGTTTGTGACTGCAGTGCAACTGGAGTCTATGTTGCTAGCCCAGGTGACTATGCAATGAATTTGTAGTTTTCAGTCTTCATGGTTATCTATTTGTGATTGCCTGTGATTGGTCATACTGTGACATATTATTAGTTTTATTCTGCAGGAAAATGGATACAATTCACAAATGAATTCCTCAATGTAAACCTGAGAATATATTCACATTTCTGAGTGAGTTGAATGGATGTGCTGATCTCTGATGACTAGAAAGGACATTCATTTATTAATGTATTATATTAAATGTGCATTACTTTTGAAATGTTTGCTAAAATATTTTCAACTGTTCATCTAGGTACCAATAGGATCAAGTCTCTTTGTTGCAGATATATACAACTTCCCTTCTGTAATTTGAACTAAAGCTGCTGTGATAATAAGGCACAGTGTGTACATTTGCTTTCTTTTTAACCTATTATTGAAATATAAGACCCCATATTCATTTCCCTCATTTTGATATATATTGTAGTAAGTAAAATACCTGTGACGCATTAATCTCTTGACCCCCTTGAGGCTCACTGAATGTCAATTACACTATACTGTTGCCCAGAGGTGAGATTTGTGAACTGAAGCTGATGACAGGCTTCTTGAGCTGAACATTGACATCTTACATGGAGATCATGAACAATCAATCTTCTTCAGGTTCTGAGGGCAGAACTGTTTCAGAAGGCCATCTGCAAGCTGAATGTTAGTGTATTTGAGGCTGAGGCTAACTTGTCTCTTGCTAAAGCCTTTGTAATCATCCCTGACCCTGCTATCTCAGCAATATGCCCCTACAAACCTTACTTATTAAACTGTAATACAAGGTATTTTAAGAAAGATGACTTTGTAACCATGTCAGTTGTGTTTTCTATTGCAGCTGACATTACAGACAAAAGAATAGTATTCCTTCTTTTAAACATAGAACCTGAGGTATGTCATTACGGAAAAACATGAAACAATCAGATCCAGTAAAAGTAAAGCAGGTACAATATATCATATATGTCAACCTTTCTACAGTATAAAAGTTGTTTTTAAAAAATTAATTAGCATATATTTAATTCTGGCTAAGTATCCTCTTACAGCTTTAAATTATTACAGAGTGTTGATTTTTATGTAAAGTATTTATAAGAGATCCATTGGTTTATTGCTAATTAAATAAAAAACATCTTATAATACTTAAATTAAACGAATAAAGACACAGACACATAATAGCTTGGCTAAAATGGTCACAGCTTTTATTTATAGTTGAAAGATTAACCTAACTGAGGTGGCCAGAAGATGCTGCAAACTCAGGGCCTAATTCAGACCCACTCATGAGCGCTCGCAAGCGGGTTGATGGTGCCCTAATGCGCATGCGCACAATGGAGGGAGCTCCGTCGTGCGCATGCGCGAGATCCGCATAGCGACAGCCAAGCTGTCGCTATGGGTCTCGCACCAAAGGGGGCATGCTGTCGATGGTGACTGACAGCACGCCCCTTTTGGTGGGCGTGCCGGGGGGGCTGCTGCCCAGACGGAGGCGTTCACATGGGAACACCTTCCGTCTGGAGCCGGCCCCACTGACATCACTAGTGATGTCAGTGGGAGTGCTTTTGGCTCTGATAGAGCCAAAAACACTCCTGGGCTTGCGGCAGCGAGACCCTACCACAGGGTCTCGTCGCAAGCCCGATGGTCACGATGGTCATGACCATCATGACCATCTTTTTGGACGCTCGCATAAGCTGTGGGTGGTCACCCACAGCTATGCAAGTGGCCAGGAGGCTGCTCCATTTTTAGGTAGGAGGGCCCTGATTCAGAGCGAGCACTCTGGTCAGAGCATCAGGCTCTGAATCAGGCCCTCAGTTCTAGACTTCTATCTCTGAAACACTCGGAAAATGACTTAAACGTCCCCACTATAGACACACTTACGATCAGTGGCGTAACTTCTTCCCAGGTGCCCGGAGGCAAGATAAATGTTGGTGCCTCCCTCCAAATTAAAATGTACCACCCCCCAGCACCTATGCCAGCCCCAGCTGCCACCCCCCTATGCAGTTCCCCCAGTAGTGGTCCCCCTGTGCAGTGCCCTCTGTAGAGGTCCCACTATGCAGTGCCGCCTATGTAGTGCACCCCAGTAATGGTCCCCCTATGCAGTACCTCCAGTAGTGGTCCCCTTTTGCAGTGCCCCAGTAGTAAGGGCCCCTGTAGTGCTCCCAGTAGTAACCCCCTGTAGTAAACCCCCAGTAGTAAACTCCCTGTAGTGCCCCCAGTAGTAAGCCCCCAGTAATGCCCCCTGTAGTGCCCCTTGTAGTACGCCTCGTAATGCCCCTTGTAGCAAGCCCCATAATGCCCCCTGTAGTAAGCCCCCAGTAATGCCCCCTGTAGAAAACCCCCTGTAGAAAGCCCCCAGTAATGCCCCCTGTAGTAAGCCCCCAGTAATGCCACAGTAATGCCCACTGTATCAAGCCCCCAGTAATGCCCCCTGTAGTAAGCCCCCTGTAGTGCCCTGTGTAGTACGCCTCGTAATGCCCCCTGTAGTAAGCCCCCAGTAATGCCCCCTGTAGTGAGCCCCCAGTAATGCCCCCTGTATTGAGCCCCCAGTAATGCCCCTTGTAGAAAACCCCCTGTAGAAAGCCCCCAGTAATGCCCCCTGTAGTAAGCCCCCAGTAATGACCCCTGTAGTAAGCCCCCAGTAATGCCCCCATAATGCCCCCTGTAAAGCCCCCTGTAGAAAGCCCCCAGTAATGCCCCCTGTAGTAAGCCCCCGTAATGCCCCCTGTAGTAAGCCCCCGTAATGCCCCCTGTAGTAAGCCCCCTGTAGTACGCCCCCATAATGCCCCCTGTAGTAAGCCCCCAGTAATGCCCCCTGTAGTGAGCCCCCAGTAATGCCCCCTGTAGTGAGCCCCCAACAATGCCCCCTGTAGTGATCCACCAATAATGCCCCCTGTAGTGAGCCCCCTACGAGCACACACATACAAAAAAAAACCTAATACTTACCTGAAACCCCACTCCAGTCCTGCAGCCTTCCGTCCCCGGTGCCCGCTCCTCGGAACTATGGGAGTGACGTCATGTTGTCACTCCCATAGTGCATTGTGGGACCCGGAAGCTGATCTCACACTGAGCTCCGTTCCTCCGGCTACCGCAGGGGGGAACGAAGGAGCCGGGCGCCCACTGGTAATACACTCATCGGGTGCCCGGCAAATAGGGGGTGCGACCGCACCCCCATATTGACGCCGCTGGAGGTGAAGCGCCGATCAGTGATGCTCCATCTCCATGGCAGTGCCCGGAACGGCCCGGGGGACAATGGAGCCAGGTGCCCCCTTAAGGGCTGGAGCAAATGACTCCATTGTCTCCGGGAGTGCCGCCACTGCTTACGATGGAAAGTACTCGCTTCCCCATGGGCACAGTCCAAGCGATCCACACGGGAAGCAATCGGGTCTCCCCGCACAGAAAAGACAAAGTCGCCATGTAAATAGAGGGCAAGCGCCCTCACAATGCTTCCTTGTGCCACAATAAAGCCACTGAGATGCAGCATTCTCCCACCAAAGTCAGTTCCTTAGAGGAAAAATGGCCTGCCACCCAAAACAAAGAACCTAATCCAGAAAAGAGAACAAATACTTAAGAAAAAGGCCCAAACCAAGGGCATTGAGGTGAACCGCATCTGGTCCAAAGCCATGTGCTTACGAGCACCTTGCCAAACCAAGCGTGGAACTATCTCCGACTATACGAAATGGACATTCAGCCACCATAAGTGAATCGCATCCAAGATTCCATGCAGTCTCACAATCAACTCCAAACCTTTCATCTGTACCAGGTCATTACCTCCGACATAAAACATCAGCCAATCAGGAATACCCGTAGAGGGGAGATGTGAGACCTGCGCTATAATATACAGTCAGGTCCATAAATATTGGGACATTGACAGAATTTTCATATTTTGGCCTCTATTCACCACCACAATGGCTTTGAAATGAAACAAACAAGATGTGCTTTAACTGCAGACTTTCAGATTTAATTTGAGGGTACTTACATCCAAATTAGGTGAACGGTGTAGGAATTACAACGGTTTCTATATGTGCCTCCCACTTTTTAAGGGACCAAAAGTAATGGGACAAACTAAACAATCCTAAATATAACTTTCACTTTTTAATACTTTGTTGCAAATCCTTTGCAGGCAATTACAGCCGGAAGTCTGGAACACATAGACATCACCAGATGCTGGGTTTTATCCCTGGTGATGCTCTGCCAGGCCTCTACTGCAAATGTCTTCAGTTCCTGCTTGTTTTTGGGGCATTTTCCCTTCAGTTTTGTCTTCATCAAGTGAAATGCATGCTCAATCAGATTCAGGTCAGGGGATTGACTTGGCCATTGCATAACATTCCACTTTTTAGCCTTAAAAACTCTTTGGTTGCTTTTGCAGTATGCTTTGGGTCATTGTCCATCTGTACTGTGAAGCGCCGTCCAATGAGTTCTGAAGCATTTGACTGCATATATGAGCAAATAATATTGCCTGAAACACTTACTTTTTGTCAGCAGTCACATCATCAATAAATACAAGGGAACCAGTTCCATTGGCAGCCATACATGCCCAAGCCATGACACTACCACCAGCATGCTTCACTGATGAGGTGGTATGTTTTGGATCATGAGCAGTTCCTTTCCTTCTCCATACTCTTCTCTTCCCATCACTCTGGTACAAGTTGATCTTTGTCTCATCTGTCCATAGGATGTTATTCCAGAACTATAATGGCTTTTTTAAATGTTGTTTGGCAAACTCTAATCTGGTCTTCCTGTTTTTGAGGCTCACCAATGGTTTACATCTTGTGGTGAACCCTCTATATCCACTCTTGTGAAGTCTTCTCTTGATTGTTGACTTTGACACATATACACCTACATCCCGGAGAGTGTTCTTGATTTGGCAAACTGTTGCGAAAGGGTTTTTCTTCACCAGGGAAATAATCCTTCTGTGTACCACCACAGTTGTTTTCCGTGGTCTTCCGGGTCTTTCAGTGTTGCTGAGCTCTCCGGTGTTCTTTCTTTTTAAGAATGTTCCAAACAGTTGATTTGGCCACACCTAATGTTTTTGCTATCGACAGCAACTGATTCCAAATGCAAATGTCACTCCTAGAATCAACTCCAGACCTTTTACCTGCTTAATTGATAATGAAATAATGAGGGAATAGTCCACCCCTGTCCATGAAATAGCTTTTGAGTTGATAGTCCCATTACTTTTGACTCCTTAAAAAGTGGGAGGCACATATAGAAACCGTTGTAATTCCTTCACCGTTCACCTGATTTGGATGTAATTACCCTCAAATTAATTCTGAAAGTCCGCAGTTAAAGCACATCTTGTTTGTTTTCCCTTCAAAGCCATTGTGGTGGTGAATAGAGGCCAAAATATGAAAATTCTGTCAATGTCCCAATATTTATGCACCTGACTGTATATGCTGCTGTGTTTGGTCAATGCTTGCTGCCGACCTTGTTTGGGAATACCCAACCCAAAAGAATTGAAGTACACAAATATAGTATGGTCGGCGCTACATATAGATATATGATGAACGTGCACAGTAGATAGTATATAAAAAAAGGTTCCTAATTTATTAGTAGATATATACCTGCATTTACCATTCTTTGACAAGGGGTACTTTTCTACTAATAAATTAGGAACCTTTTTTATATACTATCTACTGTGCACGTTCATCATATATCTATATGTAGCACTGACCTTATACTATATTTGTGTACTTCAATCAGGAATACCCCACTGAGCCACAGACAAAACCAAAAAATCCAACAAAGCATAACACCGCAAACCACGCACACCTATCCATCACACCTGTTGACCACCAAGAAGCAAACTAGCATGCCATGCAAAATTATGCTTCTTAGCCCAAAATATGTATGAGTGGCCAACAAGCTACACCTTGCTGTCTTTGGTATCTTCCGCTGTGAGGAAAAAACAGACCCTAAAAATTAGCACCGCACCAAAACCAAGCCACAACCAATACACAACATAAAAAACATAGCAACTAACTAGCAAGAAGGCAAGGGGGAAACAGGTAGCCTAAGTGAAGAAAAAAACTCAAAAACCTACGAGTGAACCAAATTGGGCCAGATAGAGGTCCCCTTGAGGAAAAATTTACAAAATCCCTTCACACCCCCAATTTTTGAATTCTAGCCATTCAAGAATTGGTGGGTTAGCAACACTTTTGGGTTGTTGCAAGAAGCACAACTAAATCTTATCACAATGAACATAAGACTTATAGGCAGAGCATTTCTAACACCCTAAACCTTGAATATCAGTTGGGGGAGGCCCCTGCAATTGCCACGATGGTAGTATCGCCAATGCAAAAGGAATGGGTCCCGTAACATGCACTATCTAAACCCAAATCAGCAAGTCCCCACTTAAGCATAGCTATAAACTGGAATTTGGAAAGGGGGGTTAAATTAGCATGCACCAGCCATTGGGCCTCACCAGACAGGTGAAGGCCCATGTAAACTGAGGCAAGACACCCAGGGCAAACTAAACCTGATGGGGCATCCATCTGCCCTTCCCTGACTGATCCGTCTTGGAAAACAGAGCTTGCCCAACACTGCTACATCCCTAAAAACTATGTCTTTCAATTGTAATCCAGAAAGAAGTGACGACTTGCTGGATGCAAAACGTTCACAAATTCAAAACGCCCAAAAAATGCCACAGCAAAAGGAAGATGGAAAAGAGAAGCTTCCATAAGATCAGAAGCAACTGTGTCCATAACCGCCAGCAAGTCTTTAAGCAGATGCAAATCAATAGGCCTGCGGGAATCAGCACTAACAGGAACCTTCTTAGCTCACCCTTTCAGAGCCTTGGAAAGGAAAATTACTTAGTGGGATCGTGAAGACCCTTCAACTTGGAGAAAAGTGAGATGCCTGCCAGTGCTGAGACCATGGAAGCCTTGCCAGTAATGTCCCCAAATGAACGCTAAAGCAAATCCTTGGAAGGCTTACCCTCCCAAGAGCATTCAATACTGTAAGCCGGCCAGTCTCGCCATGCAGCCGCATAGTATTTCAAAGTTGCTAGAGCCAGCAACCTCCGTGCTAGGCCCTCTATGCCGGCATGATAATTTGCCACACAAATGAAGGTCAAAGTAACCCCACTGCAGAAGCTGCTGGAGTCAGCTTCCAAAAGCGAGTGAAATTAAAGCTAGACAAAGCATCTGCAATCTCATTCAAAATGCCAGGAACATGACGTGCTCTAAAACAATTGTTAGACTCTAAACAACGCAAAACCAGATGCCTAAGCAGCCGCAAAGCTGGAGGAGAAGAAGCTCTCTAGTTATTAATAACATGAACCACTCCCAGATTGTCACACCAGAAGACCACATGCTGATTCTGCAACCAAACACAACAAAGTTCCGCTGCCATGACAGTAGGGAACAATTCCAATAACAATACAGTAAATTAGCTGTAACGCCCTCCACATGCCACACCACTGGCCAGGGAGCAGCACACCATTCCCCATTGAAAAAGCATCAAAACCGGACAAGCCGGCCGCATCAGTGAACAGCTGCAAAGTAGTATTCGCCACAGGAAGCAAAGGCCAAATGCACTCACTGTTAAAGTGCACCAGAAACCAGGCCTAAATGTGAAGGTCTTCCTTAATCTCAGAAGACAAACATACGTGATGATGCGGCAAGCATGCTCCAGCAGTTGCCATTTCCAATTTCATACAAAAAACTGTGCCCATGGGAATGATGCGACAAGCAAAATGAAACAAACTATTAAGGCCTGCACTGCATGCAGTTTGACCTTATTTAATGCCAAACAAGCATCTATCTGCTGAAGCAATTTCAAAACCTTCTCCCGTGTTAATCAACAGCAACCACAAACTGTCAATGTCAATGCCCAAATAAGAAAGGAAGATGGACCCTCCATTTTGTCATGAGCCACAGGAACACCTAGGACCTTAAACAATGCTTTAGCAGAAAAAAGGAGGTCCCCACAGACCATACTGCCACCCGGACCCACAAAGATAAAATCGTCAAAATTATGCATAACACCAGACTCACCAATGTAAAAAGGAACTGAATTTCTCAAAATAGGCACAGAAGAATCAACACCCAAATGAAAACCCATGTATTGCATGGTAGCAAACGGAAGGCCAATTCAATATTGATCTTAGCCTACAAAGCACCTGAACCAAAACCACGCACCAGCTCTAAGGCCTCATCAAAAGATTGATAAACCACCCTGCATGTGGACTCAGGCAGCGCATCATTCACTGAACTACCATGGGTGTAAGATACATTTTGGATAGGCGGTACTTACCAAGGACCCTTTTAGGGACCATTCCCAAAGGAGAAATGCAAAGATACTGAAGGGGTGGACAAAGGAAAGGCCCCTCCATCCTCCCCAACAAAACATCCGCATCCACCTTGGACTGTAAAACTTTGGGGAAATCACTTTGGAATGTAAATTATGGGAAGCCCTAACATTTAGAGGATTGGAAATGGGAGGTCTAAAGCCAGAAACAAAACCTTGTGACAAAAAGGCAGCATTCACTTTACAAGGGTACCATGCAAGCCATTTGGACAATTCTGCAACACAAACCGGGGACTTGTCCTTAAGTAGCGGCCATGGAAATGTCTTCTTTCTTGGGGGGCCTCTGCCAAAGCTTTGTCGGCAATCACTTGCAGGGTGTTCACCCCCAAAAATGTGACAGGAGTGATGAAAACGTCAGGTTTTGCCGCGGGTGCACCGAGAATCATTGAACGCAAAACACTTCCCCTTCGCCACTCCTGCCGCACCCATTCTAGTACCTGAGGGGCCCTTACAAGTCTGTATCAGAACCGAAACAGCCTTCCAATGCTGCAAAACCTCCAGTCAAACCTCAACATCCTTAAAACTGAAAGGCATCACAAGTTTACCATCCTGCTTTCTCTGGAACTGTGAATCATATTCTATCAAAGCAAAACCTTTAAAGCGTGTGTACATATCATGAACAAGATAAATGTACCAAAGAACATTTGCATGCTCCTCGGCATGGGTTTCCAGATAGCATGTCACAAATATAAGCATGCCTTTAAGCCAAAGGTTATAGCCACAATATACCTCTTCACCAACGCCACCTACTTTCTTAGCGTGTGCCAAACCCTTCTTCATCTCATCAGTGAGCAAGAAAAAGTCAACAAATTTACCCTTGTGGATCTTTTCTTGAATACTTCTGCGCAAATCTGAACTGACTTCCGCTTCTTTAGAGCCAGACCCTGTCACTGTGACACCTGTGGTACCGCCCTTCCTAGACAGTCGCTGAGGAATCAATCTAGCCAGCTTATGCGGGCGCTCAGGAGATCCCTATGAATGAGAACTGGTACTAAAGTCAAAAGAAGGCATATAATCAGGCACTGCATACTCACCAACCCCAGATGGTCCAGGAACCACCTAGACCTCTTCTTCACATAGAGGAGCCACCAGGCTGACATCTGAGGTCACCTCAATGCGCACTGGAATAGCAGCTGCACCAACCACAATAACGTCCTGCGAAATCCCAGGTGGAGGAGGAAAAACTGCAACTACAGGACAAAAGTGAGAAGGCAGGATGGGAACCAGAGACAGGGAAGGAGGCAGATGGGGAGAAGTGGTATGGGTGGAACCTACATGAAGTGGTGGGGGACCTGCTGAAACCCTGGAGATGAGGTCTGGGTCCAGGAGGGGAATCAGTGTGCCAGAAACAGAAGGCACTGAAGAAAGCATCTGAGAGGAGTGTTGGGGCAAACAAGTGGGGGTGAGGGAGGCAAAAAGGCCAGGGAGTAGGAGTGGAGTAGGGAGGGGCTGACCAAAAGGGGAAACTGTAATTTGATACAGCAGAAATGGTCAAAGAAGGGTAAGCAGGGGAGCAACTGATGCAGAGGGAAAAACAGGGGACACAATCCCAGAGGTCCAGGTGGGCTAGGGTGATGAAGGGAAGGGAAAGATGAAGCTTGTGAGGTTCACCAGGTGGAAATGAAGAAAGCTAATACATGGAGGAAGAAGGGGGGATTCAATGTTGGAGCACTGTAAGGAGAGGAAAGAAATTGTGAAAAAACAGCAGGGGGGCAATCTGCGCCGAGTGCCTGGATCCCACTGGGAGAGAAGGATCCAAAATGGTCACTATAGTTGAAATGGCTGCCGCAGTGGCAACACAGCTACATTGCTGCCACATATGACAGCGGAGAGAGGGGGCTGGCCTGCCATCCCTGCTGCATGAACAGGCACATACGACCATGGGACGATGGAGAGAAGGCCAGCTGAGTCTAAACCCGGTGGGTCCAAGAATGCTGCCAGAGGTGGGGCATGGCTAATGGTGATGGCAATGGCCGCACCACCGGGGGACACAGACAAGCCAGAAGAGGTCGCAGACTTGCACGACCCCACTTACAACATGGGAGAAGAAACAGGCACCAACCTGGGCAGGGTAGGAACCTTCACTATAACCGGGACAGGGGTGGCACTGGATGGGATACCACGAGACTGTGCCCATGATCTTCCACGGCCCATAGAGCATGAGCAAAATCAGCTAGCTTTCTGAGGGGCCCTCTACGAGGATGGGGCATAATGAAAGTACAGAGAAAGGAATGCACAGAAAAGATAATAAGGTGCATAATGAAGCCAAAAGACAGGATACTTATCCACCAAGGAATTCCAAATGGAAATTAGGCTGTCTCTACCCAGAACACCCTTATTATACCCTAATACCTAAACACTCCCCCGAGCAAAGCATTGGCCAACTTAAAACCAAGTGACTCCTAAATTAAACTAAACTGCCCAGCAACAAGGCTGTCATGTTAAAATCAGAAAAAACCTAGAATTTTTACCTGTTCTCAAGCCTAATCAGCTTTCGCCTATCATATTTTGAACTGAATATAATAAGCTGTCACAACAAAATACAGAGCATAAAAGCAAAATGAAAATTGATGACTGTTGCAGTACACTAGGGACGGACTAGACCAGGTGGTTAAGGTGCTATAAGTTCTCCAAGCCAGTACTCCATTATATTTGTTAGCAGTGTAGAATGATTACAGCAGGTAGTAGTAGCATAGTAAAGCTGTCACACGTGCATAGTGCAGTGTTTCTCAGACTCATTCCTCAGAGAGCACTACCAGTGTATGGTTTCCATGTTTCTTATTTGTTGCACAGATGTATTCATTACTGGTTGACCCATTTTAAAAGATCCACAGGAGGAGCTAATTATTTCATTTGAGAGCTTGGGAAGAGACCTGGAAAACATGCACTGTTAGTGCTTTCTGAAGAATAAGATTGGGAAATGCTGACAAAGTGGAATGTGCTTAGTGCAGATACATTTCAAAATAGAAAATACAGTAAACCCCGGTACACATATATTGGCCTAGGTACTGATAGCACTGTGTGTGTAATGCAGGTGTTGGTGCTGGTTGTGGTTAGTCCACATGTGGTATGCTTAATCAGTTCTTAGATTTATTGTAATCTTAGTACAGCAAGTAACAAATGACACTGGGAAATCACAGGTGTTTCAGTGGTAGGCAATCTGTGTGAAATATAGCAGCCTGGAGATTAGGGTAATTCTGGTTGTTGTAGTGCACTGAGTGGAAAATGGGCAACTACACTGATGGATGGTAGCCCTGGTATCCCTCTATCATACCTCCCAACATGACCCTTTCCAGGAGGGACAAAATACTCTGTTCCTGGACTTCCCTCTTAAATTATGATTGACATCACCTGTCTTAAACTATTTAATTGATAAGAAAGGTGTTTCAACTCAGGTGGCAATCATAATTTAAGGGGGAAATACAGGAACAGAAAATTGTATTGCTCCTCGAATGGGTCATGTTGGGAGGTATGTTCTATTGTTCTATATATCAGTGGTATTATAGGGTACTTGCAGTTATGTTTGGGTGCTGAAATGGCTCTGGATATGGTGAGAGTCTCATAGTCCATGCTGTCCTCATGGACGCATTGGAGTAAAGACGTGCGGAGACACCACGCCCATGCATTAGAGCATATCAAGATTAAACAAGATATTAGCTGGCCTCATTCTTGTAGCCCAACCTGTACCCCACTAGGGTATGGATGTAGGGGATACTCCAATTAAAAAACCCAGATAAATACTGTGGTTCCTACCTTACACCTCTGATGTTAGGTGAGGGTAGGACAGAATATTATCTCCTGCCTAGTGCAGGTTCTCTACTCATTCACCTCTGGTGCTATTTGTTGAGGAGGATGCTAAATTGTAAATCCTTGAGATGACCCTAAATGCCATCTGCAGAATTCTCCACATCCCCAAAAATTAAACACTCTGGCACCAGTAATTATATAATAGCTGGAAGCTGAAGCTTCACAAGTCTATGGTAAAGTTAAAAAATTCTTAATATTTATTAGACCCAAATGGCTCTAATTGAGTCAAAGCGGCATATTTACTAAATGGCTGCTTCAAAAGACACTGATTAATGGTGGTTTTAATTGCAGAATTTGAAATGGCACTCCTATTAAATGCTAGAGATGTGTGCAGACCTCCGTGTTTTGGTTTTGGATCTGTATCTCCTTGTGTTTTGGATCTGGATTTGGTTCCTACAGTATTATTATCCTCAACAACATTAATTTCCACCTCACAGCCCACAATATTGTTTTCATTCGGTTTAGGCCCAAAACTTGCACTAAGCTAGTTGGCGGACTAAGCTAAGTGGCAGCAGTGGGTGGCACAAACAAGTGGCAGTTCAACTTCCAACATGGCACATCAGGAAACAAATGTTTTTATTATTCAAGAGGCCTGAGGGAGTTGGGGAAGCATTTACAAAAAATATTTTTCTCATTCACATTAGTCATTGCCCCAGAAGAATCCTTGAGTGCTATGCCTGCTGCTGCTGTTAGTGGACTTTCATCCCAGAAGGGGACCAGGAAGACTACTAATAATGCTTTAAAAAACAATTGACTGTAATGGAACATACACATGGGACGATTGACAATGATAATGATATCATTGTTCGATCTTCCAAGTGTGTATTCAATATCTAACATCCAACACACCATGAACCCAAAAACAATAGCAAATGACCAGCGATTAATGATCGAGGTCCCTATAGTAACCTGGTCAATATCGATGTCCTGCATGCACGGGTGATGGATGATATCATTATCGTCCATATGAACCCACACATCACAGGTCGTTGGCCACCTATAAATGCATGATATGAACGAAAATGATATTATTGATATCATTATTGTTCATATCATCCATTTTAATCATACCGTGTGTAAGCACCATTAAACAATCCTTTGCAAATATTCCACTACACTAGAAAAGCATTTCCCAACCTGTACAGGGACATTAAAAAAAACTTAATAAGTCACCTCCAAAATGCCATTGTACCCACTGTCCACTTAACCACAGATATGTGGACAAGCCGAGCAGAGCAAATACAAGATTTAAGATTAAAGGTTTAAGGCTTACGTTGAGTCTTTCTTGAGAATCCTTGTGCGCTATGCCTGCTGCTGCTGGGAGAGGATTTTAATCCCAGAAGAAAACAAGGAAGACTACTAGTAGTGCTTTCAAAAAACAATTACTAGTAGTGCTTTCAAAAAACACATGATGCAGCTGTAGCTTCTCCTTCAGTTTCTCCAGCGCATGCATCTGCTGAGAAAAAACTACACTTTCCCCCAAAAAAACACTGGTGATGCAAATGAGTCAACACAACCAAGTTGTTTTGTCTTGTGCCCAGGCATGACAATGGGCTTTTCCTTATAATTGGCAACAACTTTTTCATTCACTGGTGCCTAATTTGCACAAACAACATCCTCATCAACAACATCATCTTAACATCCTCATCATCAACATCTTCATTAGCATCAGCTACACAAATATCCTGCTCATCCTGGTGCACTTCCACAGAAGCATACTTTCTATGTCAGTATGTTCACTTGTGCTTACATCATCATAAGAGGCAGAACCACCAGTCATAAATAAAGGCCAAGGCCTTAGTCTTTCCTTGCCACTTCATGTGGTGAAAGGCATATTGCCAATTGTATGTCTTTTTGCAGCTAACTTTCCCTTTGATGGTTTCTTCTTTACAACTGTAAAAGATTGATTCTTGATTTTAGATGTCCTGACTTAAGCCCTGTATGGACTTGGGCATCGGCTTTAGTAGATGATGTATATGGACTAGTATCTATTTGACTGGTGGCACTGGCAGCAGCTCTAGCACTAGTATGTGGTTCCTGCTCTCCTCTCAAGTCTCAACTGATCGTTCTCCATATCAACAAACACGAATGAAGTGGGGTACAGCTCACACATCAATTTGTGCCAATTTTAAATATTACACTGTTGTGTCAATGACCTATAGTATTTAAGAAAAGTATAACACACTGTGCTGCCACTTACAGTGTCTCAAGATTATTTATGAATAAGAATAACACACTGTGCTAACACTTAGTGTCACAAGATTAAATATTTATGAATAGAATAACACGCTGCGCTATCACAGTGTCACAAGATTAATTATTTATAAATAAGAATAACACACTGTGCTACCACTTACAATGTCACAAGATTCATTATTTATAAATAAGAATAACACACTGTGCTACCACTTACAGTGTCACAAGATTCATTATTTATGAATAAGAATAACACACTGCGCTTCGACTTATAGTGTCACAATACATGGATGATAAACTGCGGTCTGGCAGGCAGTGTCACCAAACAATAATAGCACAGCTAAGTTGCTAATGCACACACACAAAGAAAAAAATTAGTTTTATTTGTGGATTGATTGATTGGATTTAATTTCACTTTTATTTTTTCATACTGGGGAAGAGTACCCCTGAATAAGGCAGTAGCCACTTGATGAACAACACAGACAGCACCCCTTTTTGATGGACAACAAAGCACCCCTGCCGAGTGTGGACAGACCACCTGCAGAGTCACGAATACATGGACGATAAACTGCGGCAGTGTCACCATACAATAATAGCGCAGCTAAGTTGCTAACGCACACATACAAAATTATTATTTTTTTTTTTGTGGATTGATATTGATAATATTAATTTAATTTCACACTGGGGAAGACCACTCCTGAATGAGGCAGCAGCCCCTTGATGAACAGCACAGACAGCACCCCTTTTTGATGGACAAAAAAGCACCCTTGCCGAGTGTGGACAGACCACCTGCAGTGCAGAATCACAAATACTTGGACAATAAACTGTGGTCTGGCTGGCAGTGTCACCAAACAATGATACCGCAGCTAAGTTGCTAACGCACACACACACAAAAATAATTGGTTATTTTGTGGATTTATTTTCACTTTTATTTTTTGCACACTGTGGAAGAGCACCCCTGAATGAGGCAGTAGCCCCTTGATGAACAACATAGACAGCACCCCTTTTTGATGGACAACAAAGTACCCCTGCCGACTGCGGACAGACCACCTACAGAGTCACAAATACATGGACGATAAACTGTGGCAGTGTCACTGTACAATAAAAGCGCACCTAGGTTGCTAACGCACACATAGAAAAAAAATAGATATATTTTTTGTGGATTTATATAGATATTATTAATTTAATTTCACTTTTATTTTTTTCACACTGGGGAAGAGTACCCCTGAATGAGGCAGCAGCCCCTTGATGAACAACACAGACCGCACCCCTTTTTGATGGACAACAAAGCACCCCTGCCAAGTGCAGACAGGCCACCTGCAGTGCAGAGTCACAATTATGTGGCTGATAAACTGTGGCCTGGCCGGCAGTGTCACCAAACATTAATAGAGCAGCTAAGTTGCTAACGCACAAAAAAAAAACACTTTTATTTTTTTTTTTACACTGGGGAAGAGCACCCCTGATTGACAGAGCACCCCCCCTGGAAAACACAGCACTCCTTTATGGACAGCAGCCCTAGCCCCTTGATGGACAGTACAACAACAGAAGCCCTTATGTATAATAACACAGCAGCAGTCCCTTGATTGACAGGACAAGTGACACAGCAGCTGCAGCACCCACTGAAGCTCCCCTTTATATATTGCAGCCCCAGCTCCTTTAATGACAACACAGCAGCAGCCTTCAGCCCTAGAACCGGAAAGGACAAGGTGGTCAAAACACTGACAGACAGTGACAGCACCATGTCTGTTCAGTTCACCATCCAAATCCACAGTGAAAATGGCACCAATCACCGGGACCCTTATAGAATCCAAATCCCGCAAGATCCGAGTCATGCTGGAAAACCCGAGCCTAGCTTGCCTCTCGTCTCGGATATGGATGTTCGGGTGGGTTCGGTTCTCTGAGAACCGGACCCGCTCATCTCTATTAAATGCAAAACCAGGCATGTTTTGCATTTCATAGTATTACCATTTTAAATTCTATAACCAAAATTGCATATAAATTCCACTTACTAAGATATCAAATTATATATTTATAGATGTATTATATTTCCTCAATACTTTATAACTACCTAAATAAATCAGTGCATGCTAATACTGTATATTTATTTTCAGAAAACAGTTTTGAAAGTTGTAGACAAATCTCAATGCAGGTGTGTCTGAGAAGTTAAGAAATTCTGTAGTTGCTTTAAAAAAAATCACTCTTTGGTACAAACCTCATCTATTGTTGTCCTTCATTTGATATATAGTATCTTGTTGTGGTTAATGGCAATCAAAATACAGGTTGGAACAAGGCATTGGGTGTTGAAGGAAGCCTCAGGCAATTGTACTCAGAAATCATATAGAACAAAAAAGTTGTATAGAAAATGTAGATTTCACATTTAATAATTTCCAGCAATTAATATCTTAAAGGTTCAACTGACAAATTACATAATAAGCATAGCTGTCACAAAGACACACATAAAAGATTTTGTATATCTATAAAATTTTTACTACCATTATTTTACTGTATACAGTTATTAAAATTATCAGACATAAGCATACACCATGTCACTTACTCCTTACTGGCCATTACCCCAGTGCCCCCTTGCTATGCCCCTATCCACGCTGCTGCTATAGTAAGATGACCCAACATAATCACATTCCAGGTCACCTACTACTTACTGCCCACTGCCCCAGTGCTCCTTGCTCTGCTCCTACCCCCGCCACCACAATATATTTGTAAGGTTACTCGACATATGCATATGCCAGGTCAACTACGCTGACTACCCGCTGCCCCAGTGCTCCTTCGCACATACCCTACCCAAAATGCTGAGATGACTCAATGTTTGTGCAGTAGAAAGAGCTTTATGGAAACCACATTAAACCTGAGGAACCATGGAGAAGACTGGATCGCCAGAGCCCTGGTTTACAGATAGCATCACAGGAAGGGTAAGTATACATGAATTTCATTTTAACAAAGCTATATATTGCATCAAACATGTTCCTTGAAATCCTCTGAGTTAAATAGGCTATGAATCATCTTGCTATCATATTTATTGGCTACACACACACACCACACATAATGTATACACACACACCATATGCAGCTTCCAGTTTGTTTTGGTGGAGGTTTTTCCAATGTCTAAGAGAAAATATTTACATGGTCATGGCAGTGCTGCTGGAAAAAGGGTGTGTCCAACTTCCGTGATCACCAATTTTCACCTGAGCGGAGCTGGGTGCAGGATTTTTGCTTTATGGTTGTATGTATATATACTTTTGCTTTATGGTTCTATGTATGCATGTACTGTATGTATATTAAAATTCTGAAGGCTCAACTGACAAAATACACAATAAGCAGAGCTGTCACAAAGAAACACATTAAAGATTTTGTGTATCTATAACATTTTTACTACCATTATTTGACTGTATACAGTTATTAAAATTATCAAACACATGCATACACCATGTCACTTACTCCTTACTGCCTGCTGCCCCATTGTCCCCTTGCTCTGCCCCTATCCCCTCTGCCACTATAGTAAGGTGACCAGTGGTGGCTCCAGGGGCTGCAGTGCAGTCCAAAAATCAAATTGGGGAGCCACAACAACTGACAGTGAGTCCCAGCCATTTATGTTTGGCAGCATTTGAAATGGCAGTTAGTGTGGTTCCCCTATATTAAATCTGGACTGTGCTGCACCCCCACCTCTGGAGCCACCACTAAAGGTGACCAATATATGCACATGCAAGGTCACCTCCTCCTTACTGCCTGCTGCCTCAGTGCCCCCTCGCTCATCCCCTAACCCAGATGCTGAGATGACCCGATGCTTGCACAGTAGAAAGAGCTTTATGGAATCCATGGTAAACCTGAGGACCCATGGAGAAGACTGGATCGCCGAGCCCTGGTTTACAGATTGCATCACAGGAGGGGAAATATTAGAGATGAGTGGGTCTGGTTCCCTGAGAACCAAACCCACCCAAACTTGCAGATCTGAAGCGAGATCTGTTTCCTGCTCAGGTTTTCCCACCTAACTGGGATCTCAAAGCGAGGCAAAACGTCATCATCCCGCTGTGTCGGATTCTCGCGGGTTTTGGATTGTTTAAAAGTTCCTCCCCCACGGTGATCATTGCCATTTGCTTGCTGAGTCCTGGGATATCAGGGCTGTGCTTCATCCAAGAGGGGCTGCGGTGTCCATCCAGGCCGGGGCTGCAGTGTCCATCCAATGGCTGCTGTGTGTCTGCTGTGTCCATCCCAGCCAGGGCTGCTGTGTTCATCCAAGGGCAGCTGTGGGTCTGCTGTGTCTATCCAGGCCAGGGCTGCTGTGTCCATCCAAGGGCTGCTGTGTGTCTGCTGTGTCCATCTAGGCCAGGGCTGCTGTGTTCATCCAAGGGCTGCTGTGGGTCTGCTGTGTCCATCCAGGTCAGGGCTGCTGTGTCCATCCATGGGCTGCTGTGGATCTGCTGTGTCCAACCAGGGGTGCTCTATCCAACCAAGAGTGCCCAGTGTATAAAAAAATAAAAGATAAAAAATAATATAATTAATAAAAAAATAATATATTATATATATTTTTTGTGCTGTTCCCCAGTGTACTGTATTTATTTAATTTTTTTACTGTGACGCTGCCTGTCAGACCTGTAATATTCATACACGTATTGTTTGCAACACTGTAAGTGGTAACGCAGTGTATAAAAAATACTGTCACACTGTAAGTAGAAAACTCAGTGTATTCATAAAAAATATTGTCACACTGTCAGTGGAAATGCAATCTATTAATAAAAAATATTGTCACACTGTTAGTGTGTATTTGTAAAAAATATTGTCACACTGTCAGTGGAAACGGAATCTATTCATAAAATATATTGTCACACTGTTAGTGGAAACGCTGTGTATTCGTTAAAAATATTGTCACACTGTAAGTGGAAAATGCAGTGTATTCATAAAAAAATATTGTCACACTGTCAGTGGAAATGCAATCTAGTAATAAAAAATATTGTCACACTGTTAGTGGAAATGCTGTGTATTCGTAAAAAATATTGTCACACTGTAAGTGAAAACGCAGTGTATTCATAGAAAATATTGGCACACTGTTAGTGGAAACAGGGTGTATTTGTAAAAAATAATGTCACACTGTAAGTGAAAAACACAGTGTATTTGTAAAAAATATTGTCACACTGTTAGTGGAAATGCAGTGTGTTCATAAAAAATATTGTCACACTGTAAGTGGAAAACACAGTGTATTCATAAAAAATAACTTCACACTGTAAGTGGAAAATGCAGTGTATTTGTCAAAATTATTGTCACACTGTAGGTCATTGTTACCGCAATGTAATATTTAAAATTGGTACAAATTAACGTGTGTGCTGTACCCCACTTCATTCATGTTTGTTATGGAGAATGAGCAGTTGAGACTGCAGGAACCATATACTAGTGGTGGAGCTGCTGCCAGTGCAACCAGCCATGATGATACTAGTCCATCTACATAATCTACTAAAGCCAATGCCCAAGGGCATACAGGACTTAAGTCAAGGCATCTAAAATCAAGGAAGCAATGTTTTACAGTGTTAAAGAAAAAAAATTAAAAGCTTAGTTAGCTGCAGAGAAAAAAAAATTGGCAATATGTAATTTACTACACAAAGTGGCAAGGAAAGGATAAGGCCTTGGCCTTTATTTATGACTGGTGGTTCTGCATCTTATGATGATGTAAGCCCTTCTAGAAGTGTTAAAAAACATGTAAATTGCTAAGGCACATGAACCAACTGTGTGCTCAGAAAAATAACAGATCCCCGAGAAGAGTCCAAGTATATCCATGGTTGCCATGTGTGAGCCTGACTTTTCTAATACTGTGCTTGAAGAGGATCCTCCTTCCACCATCTGTGTGCCCTCTGCAAATGTGGGTATGAGCAGCACAAGTCAACATGCTGATGTAGAAATTGAGGATGCTCCTCTGGAATTACACCAGGAGGATGAGGAGGATATTTCTGTAGTTGGTGCTAACAAGGATGATGAGGATGTTGATGATGATGAAGATGTTGATGCCGAGGGTGTTTGTGTAAAAACTGTAAATCAGGCAACAGTTGTTGCCCATGGTGGGAAAAATCCCATTGTTGTCATGCCTGGGCAAAGGACCAAAAAATCCACTTCTCATGTGTAGAAATATTTCCACCCAAATCTGGACAACAGTTGTCAAGCCATCTGTAACCATTGCCAAGTAACAACAGTGAGTAATGGTAAGGACCTTAAACATCTAGGAACCTCCTTCTTGTGATGTCACTTGCAGTGCATTCATCAAATTGAAAAGGGCTATTGATATTCAGAAACTTTGGCTAAAAAAAGTAACAAAATTAAGTCCATTGTCACCTAGCTGCTCCCTTCTCTCTGGATCCAAGTTTCGGCACTCTCCTCCACCAACATCTGCATCATCATCAACATCCTCAATCATGATCGGAAGTAGTCCTGCATCCAATTTCATTAGAATAACTGACACCTCTCCTATCTGTGGTTCCCCAGAAGGATCCTTCAGTGGTACACCTGTTGCTGCTGCTGTTGTGAGTGGATCTTCATCCCAGAGGGGACCAGGAAGAAGACTACTTTTAGTTTATCCAAACAATTGACTGTCAAACAATCCTTTGCAATGGGGAACAAGGATGACAGCAGACACCCAGTTGCACAGCAGATTACTGACTCCATAACAGCTATGCTGGTATTAGATGTGCATCCTGTATCCACCAGTAATGCTGTGGGTTTTAGACAGTTAATTGAGGTCCTGTGTTCCCACTACCATGTCCCTTCTAGATTCCACTTCTCTAGAATAGCAATTCCCAATCTGTACAAGAACATTAAAAAAAACCTTATTAATGTCCTTCAAAATGCTGTTGTGCCCACTGTCCACTTAACTACAGATATGTGAACAAGTGGGATAGGGCAAACTAAAGATTACATAACTTTGCCAGTAGCTGTATTGCCTCCAACAGTGCAAACAGCAGTAGCATCTAGCAAATGACAACTCATTCAGAGGCAAGCTACTCTGTGTATCACCGGATTCACTAAGAGGCATACCGCTAAGAACCTCTTCGAAAAACTCAGGGACATCATTGCAAAATGGCTAACCTCACTTGGACTCTCCTCGGGATTTGTGATTTCTGACAATCCCAGCAATATTGTGTGAGCATTACATGTATGTGAATTTGAATACATCCTATATTTTGCTCACACAATTTATCTGGTGGTGCAACAAAAAATTACAGGGTCATGCAGGAGATGCTCTCAGTGGCCCAAAAGATTTCGGGAAATTTTCGATATTCAGCAACTGTGTGTCAAAGATTGCAACACTAACAAATACTGTTGAATTTGCCCTGCCAACAGCTGAAGCAAGAGGTAGTAACTAGATGGAATTCTACCCTTTATATGCTTCAGCAGATGGAGGAACAGCAAAAGGCCATCCAAGGCGACACTAAAGCCTATGACATAGGTAAAGGAGCGGGAATGCACCTTTGTCAAGTGCAGTGGAGAATAATTTCCGTGTTTGCAAAGCTATCAAACCTTTTGAACTTGCCACATGTGAAGTTAGTTTGGACTTTTGCAAAAGCAGCAAGAGAAACTGAAGGAGGAGCTGAAACGGTTGATTCTGCTAAGTATGTCGGACAGGTAGAGCAAGCCTTTCTTTTGCTTTGCCAGGATACAAGGACCATCAATCTCTTGAAATCAGATAACTACTATTTGGCGACCATACTTGATCCTAGCTTTAAGTCATACCTTGTTCCTTTCTTTCCAATGGACATAAATCTAAAAAGATGCAAAGAGCTGTTGGTGAAAAAATTGTCAGCTCAAGCGGCATGTGACACAGCAGCATCTCCTGCCAGGAAAAAACTAAATTTTCCTAAGAGACCCACTGCTGGTGGGGATGCAGATCAATCAGCAAAACCTAATGACATCTGATTGGGTCTGACAGAACTGTCTACAATGAGTGACATGTCTACCGTGACTTTGTCTGATATGGTCACCATTTAGAGAATGGTGGATGCTTATTTTAGGGATAGCATCCAAATAGGCATGTCAGACAATCTAAAGAAAAAGATAGGGTAAAGTACCTTGCGCCCCCTAACTGCAGCTCAATACCAACTCAACAAGGACACCAAACCTTTTAAACAGACAAATACAAAAATGGAGTGGTTCACAAGCACTGTTAGACTCGAATTAATATATAGAACACTGGATTTATTTCGTAGTAATTTTCTACTGTTATAACAAATTAGAAAACAAACAAGGATTTATCAAAAACAAAAAACTTTGAAAAACCGACCGATTGTAATTCCTTTATTAACAACTCGAGCAATCACCATAAAAATTGGTTACGTAGTATACCTATCAGCCAGTTCCAATGAATTAGAAGGAACTGTACTGATTTGGAAACCTATAATGAGCAGGCATCTATATTGGAGAGTCAATTTCTTACAAAGGGATACAATAATGAAGAAGTTAGGGAGGCCCTGAGAAAAGGTTCTGAATTAGACATGGTGTTGGCATTAAATAATGTAAAAGGGAAAAAGACTAATGAGATAGATAGGAATATCCCATTTATCGCTAGGTTTACGTGCCAGTATAAACAGGTGGAAGGAATTATAAAGAAACATTGGGAAGTGTTAAAAAAGGACCCCCTATTAAGATCATATGTATCTAAAACACCTAGGTTTGTTTATAGAAAAGCACAGAATATTAAGGAAAAGGTGATGCGTAGTGTTGTATCCATACCGAAAACTCCAGCTATGGTTTTGTCACAGGGATTTTACCGATGCCAGGGATTTTACCGATGCGGCACATGTTTGATGTGTCGCACCTGTAAAAGTAAAGAAAATAAAATAGTGGAATATAAATCGTGTCAGACGAATAAAACATATAGGATCAGAGATTTTGTTTCCTGTAATACGAAATACTGTGTATATCTCTTAGTGTGTTCCTGTAAAGCCCAGTATGTGGGGAAAACTACCTGCACGCTTAAAGTAAGATTGGCAGAACATGTGAGGAATGTGAAAAAAGGATTGGAGACCAATAACGTATCACTACACTTTAGTAAATACCATCAGTGCAATATTGAGAATTTGATTAGTTTTTGTGGGATTAAAAGCATTGCCTCAAGTTGGAGAAGGAATGATAGGGAAGAAAAATTAGCGATTACAGAGATGAAGACTATGGCCCTCATTCAGAGCCGCTCGCTATTTGCGGTCGTTTGTTTTCTAAAAAGGGGTGGCTATTCAAATGAACCGTTCGCACTTTGCGGTGTGTTCACGCCTCTAAGTCTGAACGAGCGAGCAAAACATGCGAACGTAAATTTGAAAAATACGCCCCCTGGCCGCTCGCACCATACGTCATGCCCGCTATTTATTAGATTAATCGAGTACATCGACCAGCGTATGAACTGCTCGCTATTCTTGTGGTTGGTTTTTTCAACCACTATTTTGCGAGCAGTTCTGAGTTAAAAAAAACCAAGTGACGTGGTCAATGACGCTGCTGGATTAATTATGCACTCCCTTAAAACGCCCATTTTGACCTTTAAGCACGCCTGCGATCGGATTTCCACTCCCCATTTTCAAGCACCTTCCCCTGTTACCACCCACATACGCCTCATTCTGTCACTCAAATTAGCAGGCATTCGCTATTTTGCGAGCACATGAATTTCGACCTCACTGACTGATTCGCGCATGCGTATAACGATCCGTACGCATGCACAGTTGGGCAAACATCGCTCGGAGCGAATGAGCTGCCGCTTATGAGTGGCTCTGAATCAGGCCCTATATACGAATTAAGAACTCTTGTACCCAAGGGACTTAACGTAGAATTTGAGATGAAGTGGTTTTTATGAAATATGAAACCCCTTTTTTTATATCTGTGTGTTTGCCCTTATATCTTTGTAGGATGACGTCTCCTATTTTGTTCGTCCCGGAGTATTCTTGAATATCTGGTTTGATGAAAAAATAAATATGTTTTTAATGAAGGACGTTTTTATTTAGGTGCTATTAATTGTCCATTTATTTATTTATTTATTTATGTATCAAGATATCTTTTATCGATTTATGTTCATACAATCTTTCTATATTAAATCCCACACATTTAGAGTGTTTGTAGAATAGGATGATGTCTATGAATAACTGTAGTGCAATATTAATGCATTTTTTTAATTACATGTGGAATTCCGGATCACTAATTAAATTGGCAATGCATTCCACAATATCCACGTCCATTTCCTGCTTGCAGGTCAACTACCAGAAGGAACGAAAGTGATGACTTCCAGAGGTTAGAGACGGAGTGTATTGATGTTCCACGTGGACCTCCTGTCTGTTTGCGGGTCCTCCACCGGAAGTTTGCGGGTCATCTACCGGAAGTAGTCGGAGTTGGGACTTCTGGATAGTGATAACCACGAGAGAGGTGACTGTGTTGCCGATTAACTTGGCACCTTTCCCTGCAAATCAGGAGACATTTAACAACTGGAACTTTAAGAGGAGTTCTTGGATTGGAGAATCGGACCGGCATAATGGTTGTTGGTCAATAATGGACTGGATGTGTTAATGTGGATTTTAACCATAGAAATATATATGTGTGTCCGGAGGCACCTGATCCGGATTATGCCCCATGATTTCCTTATGGACAATTTGTATGTAATTATGGTTTTTTACGTATATTGGTACATTTTTTTTATTTAGTATAGACCTGTAGCTTAGGTTTATATAATAATGAAGGACATGATATATTTTGTAGTTTTTAATGCTCCCCGCAATATACTGTTTGGAGGGAGAGTTGTTGGATTGGAGGAAGGGTCACATGGTTCGGGTTAGGGTATAAATAGGGAGTAAGGATTGTTCACCTCCACACCCTGAGGAAGGAAAACATATTCCGAAATGCGTTGGGGAGCTGGAGGATCCCCCCATTTTTTTGGACTAACTCCCCCCTCGAATTGGCTATAATTCGACCAGAAAGAACGGTTCCATATCCCATTCCTTTGTCCGGGATATGAGTGGTGAGAGAAATATGTTCTTAGTCCAATTGAAGTAGAGGAGAACAAACCCAGTTTTATGGGGGGACATTGTATATTGTTCGTATTTTTTGTATATATCAGAATAAAAAAATTTTGGATTTTAAAAGGGAAGTCCTTTTCTATTTGGACATTTGTGGTTGTTCTGGACTTTATGTAGGATCTATGGATGACCTACCTACTCAGATATAAGTAAAAAAAACCCTTTATGTGGATGTAACAGCCGATCAATTGGTGAGTGTCAGACCACTGGGGAAATATATGATACCTGGTATACATAGAGAAGATCAAAGATACCATTTGATGCATGCATTTTTACTAAGTGATGGTGAGTCTGGATATGCAGACGAACACACAAGAGAAGAGAAGAAACAGTGTTTGATAAATCCTTGTTTTTTTTCTAATTTGTTATAACAGTAGAAAATTACTATGAAAGAAATCCAGTGTTCTATATATTAATTCGAGTCTAACAGCGCTTGTGAACCACTCCATTTTTGTATATGTCAGACAATCTATTTCACTACTGACAGGAAAAAGATGCAATTTGGAGTTCCTTACACAAATTGTCTTTGCTTTACTTAAGTTGCCCACCCTCCAGTGTGTACTCTGAATTATTTTTCAGTGCAGCCGGGAACGTAGTCAGTGATCGACGTAGGAGGTTACATCCCCAAAATGTGGAAAAGTTGAAGTTCATCAAAATTAATTACAAATTCCACAAGGAAGACCTTTACCAACAATTAAGTAAAAAAAATACAGAAGCGTCTGTATTGGTGGATTCCAGCGGGGACATTAATTGTGTGAAGAAGAGGATGTAAACACTGATGGGGATGATGACGATGACGACATCTGATCTTACCTATCTTGTAAAGCCAATTTGTGTATGGGATCATTGCCATCAATGTCCATTGCACATTGGCAGCTTGTTTTATGGTGGGTCCAAACAAACCAATAATTTAAGGCAAAAGAACCAGTCCCTGTCGTTGAAGTGATTGGTTTGTTAAACTGTGAATGTCCTGTTTCATATATACAACATAAGGGTGGGTGGGAGGGCCCAAGGACAATTCCATCTTGCACCTCTTTTCTTTGTATTATGTGCTGTTTGGGGCATTGCTGCCTGACATTTTTAATTTTATGGCTTATGAATGTCTTGAAGTTGTAATGGCCACAGACAGCATCTCCTGTATGCCCCTTTCAGTTTTTTAAAGAAAATTCTGAATCACCAAATTGATGGTGTGGGCAAATATGAGCATCAGCAGCAGCACATAGCATCTTGCTGCCACGATGTGTGCAATAAAGTGCACTGCAAATATGTTTAATACAAAAATTAGTTGTGTATATTGTTTACATACAAATATATTGACATGGTACATACAGTGCGTAAAGCAGGCTGAGGTAACCTGAAGCACGCCACCTGTTGTTGACAAATAACTCTCAGTAGGCCCAGCAAACATCACAGATGCTGGGAGTTCTAATTCAGCCGGAGAACTATAGGCTGCTTTAATCTGATGTAAACAGCAAGTCTTGGTCCCATTATCCCTAACAACCTCCCTGAGTACAAACTAGTAAATGTCTGTTTACAGTATGTTCTAGAAGCACCTCTACAAGCAAGGCCACCTCAGTTTTTTAATTAGATCATAATGTATAAAAAATTTTACAACCACCTCCAGATCAAAGATGTCTTTTAGGAACTGAAGAACTTGTACCTAGATTGATCTTCCCTCATAATTTGTTTTAAGAATCAAAATATTACATTAAATAAATAAAAAACTAATCAATCGTTCCATCCTTTCACTGTCTTCAGTCCATAAATATTGCAACTCCGTCGGGCCTCTGACCTATTTAAGGAAATCTTTCTTGGTTTTTAAAATTCCTAGGGGTCGTATAGTTTATTAAACTGTCATCCTGTCTACCACTGCAATGCAGGGGTGTATCTAGGGGTCTGAGCGCCCCTGGCAAAATAAGGATCTAATGCCTGCCCCCCAGTTATATTACATTATTCATGCACAACCCAATATAATGTATAAAGTGTCATATAGCCCACAAGGAAAAATAATGCCTTCCCATTGCTATTAATAACACAAATTCTAAAGACAGTCATGGTTACAGAGAGTTTTCTGGCCTGCAGTTGTGTGGTATTACTGGAAATCGCAAGCAGCCAGCAGCAGCTCCTACCCTCTTACCTGAGGGGGGCTGCCACTGCTGCTGGTCTGGCTGGCCAGGTCCTGACACCTGCACAATGGATCTGGCAGGCACCAGGACCAATGCATGTGCATGAGCGGCTGTGACACTGCGCATGCACATAACACCAGCTTCTGGGAACTACATTGACTGCAGCCCCTAGAAGCTGTGTAGAGCAGCCCAAAAGGCAGAGCAGTGGCTTCCACTGGCTCCCCCTTGGGCTGCCTGTCCTTTGCATAACTGGCAGTTGGCACTTTCAATGGGAAGCCACATCCAGTCACAGTGTAGCCAGTGCAGTCACAGACTTCAGCTGGCTCACTGAAGTGGCAGATTTTACTGGGAGGGCTGAAGCCCCTAGGTAAAATTCACCACTGCACGCAGCGCAGGTGCATTGTCAGGACTTGGGACAGTCAGCTCAAAGTCCCAGCAGTGCATGCGATCATGGTGTGCAGTCCTCACTCCTCAGTCATTTCACATGCCACATTCTGGGATCAACATAATCACTAGTGATCATATGTCCCCAATCCCCAATAAGTTAATAAGCACTCCATCCCATAAAGCTCATAATTAGCATACACTCATCCCCACCTTAAATTAATATACATTGACAAGATACCACTATTATATTAAATATATCTCTTAATTAAATGAATAGTTCCCATCCACTGTTAAATAATTTACCCCACTACACCAATAGATAGCCCACCCACATTACATTGCATTATTAACCCTCACCACACTAATAAACAGCCAAGTCCTCCATCCAATTACATTAAATTACTAATCCACAGGATAATAAATTAATAGCTCAGTCCCCTCCACTATTACATTATATGGTTCACCCCCACTACAGTGCATTAATAAATCAATTGACAAACTCCATTCCTTCAGTAGCTTTTCCCTCCCTGTCCCCTCCACACTTACTTTATTTAATCCTGTTCAAGCTTTACAGTGACATCATTATGTCAGCAGGGGGGCCTGGCTGTTCCTGGCTGCAGCCTCCACAGAGATCCAGGGATGGAGTCAACATAGATATCCAGGGGCGGAGTCTGATGGCATGTGTGGGGAGGAGCAGCAGGGTGCCAGCGTCTGTCCTACTTGATGACAGACAGCTAAGGATGGCTGGCTGCTGCAGTGGATGACTGACTGGCAGTGCTACTGTCATTACACACCAATGGTGCTGCCATTGGTAAAAATACAACAGCCACGAGCAGGGAGCACTTATGTGCAGTCAGGAGTGTATCTATCCCTGTATCTATCTATACTGCCGGGCAGCACCCCCCACCTCAGCTGGCACCCCTGGCGAGTGCCATCCTGGCCAAGCAGTAGATATGCCCCTGCTGCATTGCCACTCTGTTCCATGTTGGATGCTGAACTGCCACATGTTAGTGCTGCCCACTGCTGGCGCTTAGCTTAGTCAACCAGCTAGCTGGATGCAACCTTTTGGCCCTTAACTAACTAGATGAAAAAATCAATTTTGTGAGCTACGGTATGAGGTGGTCAAAATTGACTGGAAATGAGTGGAAATAAATGTTATTGAGCTTAGTAATACTGTATGAACAAAAACTGGCCCAAATGATGCTGTTTTTATGATTTTTTTCGAAAAAATACAGACCCAAAACCAAAACACTGAAGGGTGGTTTTGTCAAAACCAATACAGATCCAAAACAAGAGGAGATATAGATCCAAAACCAAAACACGGGTGTCAGCGCTCATCTCTAGTAAGTATATATGAATTTCATATTAACAAAGCTATATATCGCATCAAAAATGTTCCTTAAGATCTTCTTCCTTTTTCTTGCACATGTCAGGTGGGGGTATAAAGGTAAGTGCTTGTTATTTTACATGTATATTGAATGTTCCTGATGACGGGACTAGTAGAGCCTTGAAACATTGAACTAGTTAGTAAAGATTTACTTCATTAATCCCAGAATGAAGTGTGGTGCTTTTGCTGTGTACCAGCGGCTACGACGCCTATGCTGTTGGAATTTCCACAAGAGCACTCAAGTGCTTGCTAATAGAGGAGCAAAGAGTGCTGGACCATGGAGAAAAATGAATGAAAGATTATGTTTGTCCATCAAAAATGATGTTTTGCCTCTTTCTGAGACCCAAAATTTGGCTGGAAAAATCTGAATTTAGCGGGAAAATCTGAACTAATCTAAGCCAGCACATCTCTAGAAAGAAGTGGTTGAATTCAAGTCCATAGAGTGTACCATTCTTGGATATTGACATCATAGCAAAGGCTACCATATTTGGGACTTTAACAATAGAAGGCTCATACTGTCAGAGGATCTTCATGAGACAACCTCAGTTAGTGTTAACAGGAATATTGTACAGCCAAAGGGACTTGTGTTGCTGAAACCATGTCTGGAAGAAGAGAAATAACAAAATTAAACAACTATTTGAGGAACAGGTGTTCCATGAGGAGCAACAAGGGGAAATCTCCAACAAAGTCTAGTGAGGAGTTTGCTGCACTTGTTAGCTGTCTACCTCAGAGATCCTAAACCAACCTAAGATTGGCAAGAATAGAAGTTTACTATTGATCCTGATTTCCAAAATAAGTGCCTAAAAAGCATGAAAGTATCAAGTGTTGTGTATCCAACTGTGAGGGAATGGAGTGGAAGAACCCCTGTAGGTGCTATTATTGTTTCTGTGACTAAATGTAATTTAAATTTGTGTAGTTCAGAGAGGGTAATCAACATTGCTACTGAAGATCACTTTTTCAGGTTTATGTTTGCAGTGTAATGTTGAGCAACTGTCTGATTGATCATGCTCAATGTTTTCTTTTGCAAGAATGTGGACTGTAACATACAGTATTCAAAAAGTTGGTGTTTTCTTTTGCCAAATGCCTTTGCCTAAACCCTCCATGTCATCCACTCTAGGAAAGATATACGTCAAATGTGATATGATACTCATGTTGTGTCCTGCGATGGATGGAAGTCATGAGTGCTGGGGGGTGTTCAAAGGGTTGCGCTGTCTCTCTCCAACATCTGACAGGTAGGACTGAGCTGTCAATCACTATGAACTGTCGGAGCTCAGCTAGAGAAGTCTGTTCCAACTGCGTATGTGCAAGATCTCTTTACTTATTGTATCTTTACTCCCTGGTGTTCTGCATGGATAGTTGGATCGAGGAGACTCTCACCACTTTGGAGCCTAGCAGTGCTTCTATAGTAGCTGTAAGTACACTATACCACCACCGTTGTACACTAGACCACCAGTGCTATTATCCATAGATGCCAGTTCCATGATCAAGCCCCTGGCACTATAATGCCCAGTGATGCCCTGAGCTCTAGGCTGCCACAATCCATATGTTATACAGTACCCACTGTATGGCTGTTACACCTGTGATATTCTGTTTGTCATATGGTACCTGTTGTTCTGCCTGGTATATAAAATACGAATAACTGGTTAAGTATACTGTGTATGGAATAACCATATCTAGCACCAACTACAGCGCTATACACCTTTTTAATACCACTCACAATGTGGCTAGATACATTATAATATGGTGTACCAACTTGTCTGTAGAACTGCTGCATCCAGGGTCTGATTCAAATTCATACCCTATTCCAATGTTTTTTGCTGTTGAGTGATTGTTGGCCATCTGCATGTGCTTGAGTCTCACTGCACATGCATCAAAGTACCTTACTGTAGCCACCCACAGCGACTATTTATTTGTAGTGTGATTTACAGTCAGAGAGCATTTGGGAGAGGTAATGGGCTGCAAAGAATGCTGGTGTGTTGCAACCATTTTGACGGTGTGTCCCACTCTGTAAATGCCTCTTCCCAAGAGCTCCAGCATTCCACGCCCATTCTTCAGTAACATAGACTCAGGACTGCAATTATCTAACAATCCTGCATATTTGTACGCTGGGACATTTTATGAAGATGCTTGGATTTGCCAAGCTGCAGGTGGGCATCTGAATACATCTCCCAGCGAATGTGACATGTGCAGATTTTTGCATCACAGCTACGTATACAGAAGCAGCAGCGGCGGCATTAATGTACAACTCTGAATATGGACCCCAGCACAATCTTCTTCGCACTTCATATTAACATCACACAGGTACTATAACTGATCACTGTGCCGATGCTCTGCTAATAGTTTAAGCACTCATATGGGTATATTAGCTAAAGGTTGATTTTAATCGATTTTTATTTATTTCAAATCAATTAAATTTGATCAAATTGAGCAACATTGATGTTGTGTTTCTGGGTCTGTTAGTAAATGTGTAATAATGCACCAGAAACACAACATCGATGTCGATTGAGTTTCATCGATTTTAAATTGATCAAACTCGACCTTTTCGTCTGCTAATAAGCCACGTGCAAGAGTTTATATTATGACAGGAGGATACCTATTATGGTGTCATCAGTCCAGCCTCTCAGTCTGGTGATGGTAGTGGATTTTTGGGGACACAATATGGATTGTTCTGTAAATTAATTAACCTAGTAATATTAACTGGATTACATAAATATATTAAAAAAATCCTTGATTCTACCTCCAAAAAATTTCTACATGGTTCAGTGATGATTAAATGTGAACTGCCTACTACACCAAAGCAGTTAAAGATAGGTACACACTCAGGGGCATATTAAGAGAGGTGGGGGCCCATGTGCATTCCCCGTCCCTGGTGGCCACCAGCAGACTGATGGCTGACCACCAGCGGCCACAGTCATTGTGACCTAGATTGCGCCATTTACACTGCAGGGTGAAACGGGAATGACCTGTGGCCAACCCTGTAACGTACCTGAGTTGGATCTCCAGGTCCCTGGACCCAGGTGGATCCATTTACACCAACAAAAATCCCAGGTTGATCCGCATCATCCCAGGATTTTTAGGTCGGTGTAAAAGGGGTTTAAGTGTTCCCTGAGGAATGAGTTTGGGAAACACTAGTCTAAAGGATCACATTGATAATATGTGTGTGGATTAGCAGGAAAGGGAGATGTAGTTCATGATTAGTTCTTCTGTTTGCTGAGGTGCAGCTGATGATAATGTGGCTGTCATTTTTAGCATAATTAGCAACTATAGGACTTAAAAATCTAGTATGCTTGATCATAAGTAATTATAAAACCTGCTAATCTGGTGATTGTATATAATGGAAAAACGGGTAAAGGCAAGAGTCAATGACAGTTGTGTTTCTGTAGTGTTTTGTGCTTAGACAGGTTAGCCCTTCAAATTCTCATCTCATTGTTCTTTGTTACCTCACCTTGCTCTTGCAGCCAAACATGCCAAATAAAATATCTCTTATGCTTCAGGCTATATGTGTTCAGTGCCAGTGGTTTAAAAAGCAGCTGCATAATGTTTCCTTGTCATATATACACTGAAACAGTGGCCAGAAAAGGAGACATTGTTGAAATATCACCATGCGGCATGTGGTAAACCCCTACAGTTTTCTTCTGGCTCTGTCAATTATTTGAGACTCTAACACACAGGAATCTATTAAAAGTAGATACTTATAGAATTGATATGTTCCAGCAGGTAAATTCTGATGTAGACTATCAATGAAAATTTCACTCAACTTGTAAGCAAGATAGTTACTTTCAGGAGGTGAGCAGAATACCCCAAATCTTGAGGATTTGATCTGGCAGCTGTGAAAGAATAAACAGTGCAAGGTGCCACTAGTACAACATTAGATCAATGGGATAACTTGCAATATATTGCTCATAACAGCACTAGGAATACTACCTGTCTCAGAATTTTACAACTACAGCTTGTGGGTGGTGCATGTTAGGAGAAAAGGAAAACCTAAATATTGATACTATGAGGGAAGGAATGACAATGGGACTTAAAGTTGAGAGGCATTGTGGACCATTGTGTCTCCAGCACTGTTAACCACAAGTTTTCTGGGATGCGATGATATTTTTAACAATTTGCCCAATTCTGACGGATCGGAATGACTAATCATGCAAATCATCAAGTGTGTATGTACTATACTCGTTCCCACGTTGTCCGTCGCATATTCAGCACTACATGCTGCTTAATCTGAAGATGTGACTGTTGATGCCACGCATGTGGATGCGACAAAGGAACAACATATTATTTGGTCGTTCACCAAATCGTGTGGTGTGTAGAGACTGCATGAAATGTCATCCGTCGCATCTGCTGTTGGCTGGGTACACAGGTCGTCTAGTGTGTACCCAGCTAAATACTTAACATTTTTGGAGAATCTCACTGGAAAGTCTGGGGAAATTCTCCAAGAACACAAAGCCTTTTCTCCCTTCCAGCCCCTATATGGATTCTGTTTAAGTGGACCACACTTCCTGACTTCTAGTATCCCTCCTCTGGGTGGGGGCAGTAAGGTGGGTGGCATGGTACAATGGAAATGGGCAGTGCAGGGGGTATAACATTGTTATCACGTCATCGTGACCTTACCACCGGTATTTAATGAAGTGTTTACCATCATTTGAAAGCCGTGTGGGGACAATAATGATGCGATTAAGTATTAACTGTGTCATCTGCTGCCTGGACCACCCACTGCACTCAAGAGGTGGGCAGCATCGGGCAGCCACAGGCAGCCTCCTGTAGTCATAACTACTCTATGAGTGTGCAGAATGGGTCCTGCGTAATCGCACACAGTCCCTTCAATGCCTCTGCCTGATTGAAAGCTCCAACTGCATTTGCATATTTGCAAGGACAGAATTGCAAAGTTGTCTGTGTGCAGCTTTGCAATTTTGTCCAATGCTGAATCACACCCAGAGTTCCTTTTGTCCATTGAATGGTGGTCCAAAATCCATGGGATGCCTGCAGGTCCCTAGGACTACTTTCTCGGGACCACCTGCTCACTTCTCCACAGGACTTCCAGCGGGCACTGGGACAGTTCAGGTGGGAATGACACACCTTGAATTAAGCTCACCTCCTGGAATATGCTGAAATATTAGTATACAGTGCAGCTGAGAGCTGCAGGTAGGCAAGACACAGTGGGAGGGATCTGAAAATATTTATTTTCCATACAAGCCATCATATAAACAGCAGTTTGTGAAGATGTCTGGGGGCTGTTCGCCATCTCAGGATGACGTACAATTTCACACACAAGTTATGAAAAAAAATGATTTTTTTTGAATGGGTCCATTACTAGGGTATTAAAATTTGAGATGATAAGTAGGTAAAAAAACTGTTAAGTGATTATGAATATGCCCCTATGAAAGGTTAATAGCAAAATTATGAATCTATGCTAGTATAATAATGGAGACAGCCTAATCTAGAGTAAGAATCATTTGCACACTGAGGGCCAAATGTAATAGGGTGAGAGTTTAGAAAATGTGAGAGTTTTGCAGTAATCTCTCACATTGGTTGAGTTTTATCTTCAAAATGGTAAAACATCTGAATGAGATTTTAAATCGTGAGAGTTTTTTAAATCTAAAAAAAACATGCAAGTTCACTCTGTTACTTTGTTTTTGGACTCTATTACGTTAGCAAAGTTTAAAAAGTGTCAGAAACTCTCACTTTTCTAAACTGTCACCCTATTACATTTGGCCCGGAATGTGCATAGAAAAAGACATACTGTATGCAAAAAAAGCGTTGTTATACATGTACAGTATGTTGAGTTGGACAAATCTAAAGATACAACCAATACAAAAACAGATTGTTAGTATCAGCTGTACATCAGGCATTCAAGTGTGCATCTTTATGCAAAACAATAGTTGCTGCTTGACAGGCTTATGCTGGGTACACACTGACAGATACATTGGCCGATCAATTGATCGGCTAATGTATCTGCTGCACGTCAGCCAGTGTGTGCCCGCGATATGTTGGTCAACGTCGTTGTTCACTGGCATATCGCACTGGTTGTGCTGCTCTGTAGACAAATCTGTCCATCTGCAGGTGTGTACCATAGGTAGTATCCCAAAAATGGAAAAGATGAAGGTTTGTAGTATAAAAAACTTTTTAATCAATGACAACAGGAAAAATAAAATATATGGAAGGACCCTACCAAAAAGGGGAAATGTTCTGTAGTCAGATGGTATTCAGGATACTATACAGCAAAACACAATCCTCCCTCTGTTCAGTCAGTCCATACAATAGCAATGTCCTCCACCTAACTGCAGAACATTTCCTCTTTTTGGTAGTGTCCTTCCATATATTTATTTTTTCCTGTTGTCATTGATTAAAAGGTTTTTTTATACTACAAACCTTTATCTTTTCCATATTTTGGATACTACCTATGGTGGAGCCTGTTTATTGGAATGAACTGAGCTGACAATAGGATACAAGCACCTACTATATGAATGAATTTCTTCTTTTACTATTGAGTGGAATAGTGTGGGGGTAACCCCGATATCTGTCTACATTGCTTTTTGGTGATGGAATATAACAAATAAATAAAGCTAATTCATCAAGAATATTATCCTTCTGATATGCACCTGATTTAATTTAAAGTATGAGTTGTATGCAAGGGGACTCCCCAAAAACACACAATACCATGATTGGGACATTTATGTTTTAAATATCCATATGTAAAAGCTTTTACATTGGATTACACTATGTTGTGTTTTGTTTTCTCCTTTTCTTTATATGTATGACATCTGATCCAGGGGTGAACCTGGAATCATATACAAAAGGGGCGTATACTCTCAATCTTTTACTATATCAAGCGCCCAAAATCACATTGTTATTTTTAGATGTCATGAGGTATTGTGGTGAAGCCTCAATTTTTTTGGTGTATTTAGGCTGCATGATTTATGCGTATCTAGAGGATATCTATTATTGTTAAAAGTGCAAGAGTGACTTCATCTCTGAATTCAAGCTGTGATAAAGGCTAGTTGTTGTCACTTTTTGCAACCAAAACCTGTAATTTCAAAGCATTCACCAACATGTTTGAAAGAGTATTGGTGAAAAGTGGCCACCACCACCACCTCCTTGAACGAATAGCTATTTTGGAATTGCCAAAAACATTATTGTGAGGGTCAATGCCTCCCATGTTGGTATTACAATCCTTTATCAGCAATGGAACATTGATGGTGACATGTTTTTTTTGCCTTTGGTCATGAAGTCTGGCTGTGGCTAGTGGTTCAACAGTTGGATGATTTGTCAACACCATAACATTTGCGTTATCTTTCCATCTGACTAAAACAAGCTCCTTTACACTGTTGTACAATGTAAGGTAATCACCTTTCTTCATTTTCTCAGGTAACTGAGCACCATCAACTCAATTTGCATGAGCAGTACCCAAAATAATAAATATAATTGTGATTTCATTACCTGTCTTTTTTTTGCAATGGACTGTGATATATTTATAATCTTTTTGACTGTGATATATTTTACCTGTAGTGAAGAAACATTTCTCAGTCAGGATACACATTAGATGATAAGATGTGAAGATATTATGGAAATAAACAGGGTGACATGATGGCAGATTTCCATTTTGAAGCAAAGTGAGAACATTATCAGCTAATGGTTTTGTCATGTGGTGTAGAAGCACCGCCATACAATGGTTTGGTACAAGCAGGGATGTAGCATGTAGCCATGGCACCTGGAGCATGTGTGTGCTACTGCACCCCCACCCCCAAAGTGTTCCAGATAGGGGGCATGTCAAGCATGTATGGGTAAATTAAAGGGAAATAAAAATAAAAGTTAGGGGCAGTATCAAATTGGGTCATGGAGGCCTAGATATATTCAAGCCCACTAAAGTAATTCCACCAATTAAAAATAAGCCACACAGTAGTGCCCACAATTCATGTTATGCCACACAGTAGTGCCCCTTATTCACATTAAGCCACACAGTAGTGTATTATATTTATATTACACCACAGTAGTGTCCCTTATTCACATTATGTTACACAATAATGGCCACAATGCACGTTATGCCACAGATTAGTGCCCAATAATTTGCGTTATGCCACAGTTTTGGCTATTTTTTCACATTATGCTACACAGTATTCCCCACTGTTCATATTATGCAACAGTAATGTCCATAGTTCACATTATGCCACAGTAGTGCCCTTTACTCAAATTATTCCTAACAATAGTGCCCCTTATTTACATTATGCCACAGTAGTGTCCCTTTAACACATTATGCCACAGTAGTGCCCCTTATATACATACGATAGTAGCTCCCCTTATTGGCATTTTGCATCAGAGCAGTCAGGCATGACCTCACCAGACTCACCTCTCAGGCTTCTCCTAGTCATTGGTGCCATGACCCAGGCTTTCAGCATCAGCACCCGGCTCAGGCCTCCCTTCAGCAGCAGGGACACAGCTGCCATGTTCTCTGTTTCATGCAAACCGGGCCGGCTGTCTTCTGGGTCAGGGTGATAGATGGGACCCACCACAGAGGTGGAAAAGAGGAGAAGTCAGGGGTGATGATGGTAGGGGACCGCCTCCTCCTACCTCTTTGTTATTATGCGTGGAGCCACCCTTCCTCTTCTATTCGCTCCCAGAGTCGGATTAAGATCCCAGTGTGTCCTATGCAAAATACCACCTCTGGGCTCCATATTTAATGTATATATAAATACATAAAGTGTATAAATTTCTCACACAGCTCTACCCACTTACTCAGATCTTCTTCCTTCTCACACATATCTCCTCCTGTCAAAGGCACACAACAATCCACCCTCATTCAGACCCAACCACAGCTCTCCCCCTTACACAGTTCACCTCCCCTTATACAGCTCTCCCCCCTCACTCAGCCAACCCTGAGTCCTCTCACACTCACAGTGCTTCCCCCTCACTCAGATCTTCTAACACAGATCCCCCCTTCACACTAGGGATGTGCGCCAGACAATTTTTGCTGGATTTGGATTTGGCTCTGATTCATTGTCCAGCTTTGGATTTAGATTTGGATTTGCCAAACCTGCCGTGACTGGTTTTGGATATGGATTTTTTTACAAAAATTACCCAAAAAAAAGTTAAAATCACATAATTTGGGCTTTTTTGTTCCTTGAGTATTATTAATCTCAATAACATTAATTTCCAGTAATTTACAATCAATTTAGACCACCCCACAGCTTACAATAATGGTTCCACCATTATTGGCCAAAGGCTGCAGTGAGCTAGCTGGTTACTAAGCGACAGAACAGCGGCACATACATCCATACATCACAGTTTAAAGCACATTTATGAAACATTGCCACACAGCAGTGGAAGAAATGAAGAGCCACAGTGCTTGTATACACAGAGGGCTAAGGCCCAAGGAGTCACGGTGCTTGTGTACACAGAGTGGTAAGGCCCAAGGAGTCACGATGCTTTTAATTTATACACAGAGGACTACTGCCCAAGGAGTCACAGTGATTGTATACACAGAGGGCTAAGGCCCAAGGAGTCATGGTGCTTGTATACACAGAGGACTAAGGCCCAAAGAGTTACAGTGCTTGTATACACAAAGGGCTAAGGCCCAAAGAGTCATGGTGCTTGTATACACAGAAGGTTAAGACCCAAGGCGTTATGGTACTTGTATATACAAAGCGCTAAGGCCCAAGGAGTCACAGTGCTTTTATTCACAGAGGGCTAAGGCCCAAAGAGTCACAGTGCATGTATACACAGAGGGTTACTGCCCAATGAGTCACAGTGCTTTTATACACAGAGAGCTACTGCCCAATGAGTCACAGTGCTTTTCATTTATACACAGGGGGCTATTTCCCAAGGAGTCATGGTGCTTTTCATTTATACACAGCCCAAGGAGTCATGGTGCTTGTATACACAGAGGGCTAAGGCACAAGGAGTCATGGTGCTTGTATACACAGAGGGCTAAGGCCCAAAGAGTGACGGTGCTTGTATACACAGAGGGCTAAGGCCCAAGGAGTCACAGTACTTGTATACACAGAGGGCTACTGCCCAAGGATTCACGGTGCATTTATACACAGAGGGCTAAGGCCCAAGTAGTCACGGTGCCTGTATACACAGTGGGGTACTACACAAAAAAATATGTTTCTTATTTTTTTCATTTTTTAAACTTTTAACTTTCTTGAAAGTTTTTTTACATTTTTATTTTACACACAGCCACTTGTGAGTCTTGACACTTTAATCAGCAGAGTACAGCATAGCGCAGCATTCATCAGCATGCAGTGTGCCCCCTATACAGTCACTTTACCAGCACAGGCACTTGTGAGTCTCTGAACACAGCCACTTAATCAGCATAGTATAGTGCAGCATATAATAGAGTGCAGTGTGCCCCCTATACACAGTCACTATACCAGCACAGCCACTTGTAAGTCTGGACACAGCCACTTAATCATCAGAGTATAGCGCAGCATACATCAGCATGCAGTGTGCCCCCTTACACAGTCACTTTGCCAGCACAGCCACTTGTGACTCTCTGTACACAGGCACTTTCAGCAGAGCAGTGCGCAGCGTGTGAAGCATGGTAGTGAAATGGTGCCGAGTCCCGGTTTCGTCGCCTTATGTAGAGGCAAACTCTCGCAAGGATCCAATGTCAGGAGGATGATGTTCTGCCTCACAGTGGGATCCATGTCAGGTGGATACGGGAGGCAGGTCGCGGCTCGGGTGGTCTTGGATCCCTCCTGTTCAGAGTAGTTCAGATTCCACAAAATCTGAACCGCTCATCCCTACTTCACTCACACACAGTTCTCCCCCTCACAAAAATCTCCCCTCCTCACACAGACCAAACCCCACACACATTCATACACACACAGCTCTTCCACTTAACAAAGCTCCCTTCACACACACAGATATTTCCCCTTTTACTCAGATCTTCTCCCTCCCTCCTTACTGTTGCAGGGCGCAGGAGAGCAGATATTTGACTGTGGGGGAGGAGAGAGGGGGGTGGGAATCACCTGCTGATGAGCTGAGCCTGAAGCACATAAAAAGATCAGTGCACCCATACGTTTTAACGGTGCTGCTGGTCGTTGCATCTAAAGTTGCACAAAGTACCGTAGGCATCCCAGTCCGTGCACAATTGTATGCAGCAATTGTACACCAGGAGATGTAAGTGGTGTAAGTAGGTGGGTGTCGAGCAGGGTACATGCCCTGGGCGCTATTGGACTGGCAGCGTGGGGGGGAGGGGTGCGCCGCCAGCCATGGTCCAGGACATTGGTTTCAAGTCAGTGTAGTACAGACTATATGGAGTGCAGTCCGCACTACACAGTAACAAACATACCGCAGCCGACTTTGGGTAGTATAGACTCCCATTGGCTGCTGCACTCACAGCCAGAGCCAGGCTGGAGCTCACTCATGAGCTCCGCCTTCTGACTCCCTCAGTGGGTGATGGGAGAGATGTCGTGACATCTCTCCCATACTACTGCCGAGCAGGAGGATGGAGGAGTGGACGGCGGAAGACGCAGGAGCAGGGATTCAGGTAAGTGTTGTGGGTTTTTTTTGTGTGTCTTTGTTCTATATATGTAAGGAGTACTGCAAAGGGGGGACCACTACTGGGGGCACTGCATAGGGGGGGGCACTACTGGGGCCCTGTATAAAGGGCACTACTGGGGGCACTGCATAGGGGGGGCCACTACTGGAGGACTGTATAAGGGGCACTACTGGGAGAACTGCATAGGGGGGACCACTGTATAAGAGGGACCACTAATGGGGGGCACTGCATAGGGGGACCACTACTGTGAGCACTGTATAAGTGGCACTATTGGGGCACTGTATAAGGGGCACTACTGGGGACACAGTATAAGGGGCACTACACAAGGGACACTGTATAAGTGGCACTACTGGGGACACTGCATAAGGGGCACTACTGGAAGCACTATATATGGGTGCACTACTCAGAGCACTGTGTAAGGGTGCACTACTGGGGGCACTGTATAATGGGTACTGAATAAAGGGTACTACTGGGGCACTGTATAAGGGGCACTACTACAGGGGGTCACTGCATAAGGGGCACTGTTACTGGGGACATTGCATAAGGGGCACTACTACAGTGGGCATTGTAAGAGGAGCACTACTATGTGGGGCATTAAGGTGCATATGGAATGGAAAGGAATGTTCCCAGAGTGACAACAAACAAAAAATGGCAGCTGCTCAATCAATCTAACAGTACTTTTCAGGTGCATGAAAGGGAGGAGTCATACCAAGGGTTAACCCCCTATTGTTCCTCAGCACACTGAATTATACTTGCAACAATATATGAAGACTATATGGTAATAGAAATTCTGAGAAATTAGTTGCATGCATTTGCAAATGCATGGGAGGCTGCTAGGCCATGTCACAGCTTCTCGGTCACTAGCAGTCCCTAACACTAAGGGGTTCACGTCCAGGGTGCAGAGCACCCAAAAAAAACATCCAGCCCAGGACCCCATCAGGGCATCACACGAAAAATGGAAAAAAAGTGACAGTGCAGTGTAAAGTATAGATGTGTGTGAGTAGTTAATAAGTGTTGAAAAAGGGGTTAAAATATATGTGGAAAAATTACATGAATAAAAAACAAACATAAAAGGTGATGTGAAAAGTGCCTTGTCACATCCGTCCAACATCACACACCAGCGTATCTCCTTCATAGCATGAGTACTATCTGTGTGTCAAGAGAGACGCTGTGTTTGAGACAGTTCAGACTTGCTGCATGGCTGTCCGATCTGTATTAATTTGATCAATGTTTACGCTGTTGTACGTCATCGGACAGATCTGAGAAGGCAGCAGTGGGCGTCCGTATACTCAGGTAACCATTAGAAATATTAGTATATTTTCACAGCTCTGTTTCATGTGAGATTGGGCCTGATTCAGAGATGGATTCTAATGTGATTTTCACGCAGATCGAGTGATTGTTTGCCATTGCGCATGCGTATAAGCAGAGATCACACTGAGATTACAGACACACATAGAAATCCATCGCAAAGTGAGTGACAGTCTGTCAGCATTTGGGGTTGGTAACAGGGAGTGATCAGTAAAACACGCATGCCTGTCCGTTAAAATGCCATACATGAGCATGCATATATTAGCTACTGCGAGTGCATACATAATATGAGAGCCCTCTGCGTGAGAGAAGAGTTCCCGAATCTGTGGCTAGTCAGACCTGTCGAAAGGCAAGATGGCGGATGATGTGCATTGATGGTACCGATATTTACGCAGGTATGTGTCATCGCATGGCTGTAAGAAGGCAGTAGTGGGTGTCGTTATGCTCAGATGATCTTTGCAAATATTAGCATAATTTCCTAGCTGCATTGCATACAAAAACGCAGTTGCAATCGCATTAGTGTATATCTTTGAATCAGTCCCTATGTTCCAAACAAGCCTACCAGAAAATTAAAGAAAATTAGTCTGTAGTATAAAATCTTTCCACGTGGGAGCCTGGATCTTACCACAAATCCACAGGTCCTTCCTCCAAAATAGGGTAATGTGTAGGTAATGTGTAGGTCCTCCCCACTTAATGCATTTTGACTATGCTAGACTTTTTCAAAAGCGTTCTGAATGTTTACAATTAAGCTCTTATATTCCAGTGTTCTACCAACCCCTTCTTGATGTGATATAGGAGCTCATTCAGAGTCAGTTGTGAGCGCTGAGTGCTCACAACCGACTCGATGTTGCCCCACAGCGCATGCGCAGGACAGAGCCAGCTCCATCATGTGCATGTGTGAGACACAGCTAATGACAGGTGCTCCGCCGTTAGGGGTCTCGTAGCAGATGGGACGAGCTGTCGATGTTGAGTGACAGCTTGCCCCATTTGCTGGGTGGGCTGGGGGCGTGCATGGCCAAACGGAGGCGTGCCAGACAGAACGCTTGCCGTTTGGGGGCGGCCCCACTGACATCATTGCTGGTGTCAGTGGGGAACTTCCTGATTGAACAGAGCAGGAAGCTCCCTGGGGCTTACGAGTGCCTAGACCCTACCCTAGGGTCTGGTCATAAGCCCTGATGGTCGCGATGGTCTTGACCATTGCAACCATCACCCATGTTGGTTGTTAGTGCTGTGGGTGTTAACCCACAGTTTAGCGATCGACAAGGAGGCGGCTGTTCAGGACGAAAACGGATGCCCTGATTCAGAGCGACCGCTTGCATCTAACGACTACCTCTGAATGAGGTCCCTAGTCCCATTGGTCTTTCAGACAGAAAGAGACCATGGCACATGATGTGAAGTTGTACTGTAATCCTGAAAATACACTCTACATTATATCCTTTTTACTCTGGTCAGGAAATGCTTATGTTTCAAACATGGGAAGTTTGCTCTTCATTTGCAGGAAGATGTCACAATGCATATCATGATTGAAGCATACCTCAATTTTGTATCTCAGAAATACATGTGTTCCATATATTAAAAATAGACATGTTTGCATAATATGCTCATAAAATACATATTATAAAACAAATAGAAAACATGGACAAATAATATTGATGAAACACATAGGATCAGGTAAGAAACAAGTATATCTTGATATTGAGATTGAGCTCTTTTGGAGAAAACAGTGGTGTAACTATAGAGGGTGCGAGGGGTGCGCTTGCTATGGGGCCCGCAGGCCCAGCAAGCAACCCCCTGCACCCATAGGTCGAAACTACAGTGGTGGTCCAGGTGTGCACTGGACTACAAGCCCCGTGGACACCGTAGTGCTTGGTGTTGTCTGGCTACAGGATGCCCAGATTGCATGTGAATTATAGGGTCGGAGTGACGCCAGCAGTGAGCGTCCCTCCGTCTGTGTAGTGTGGTTCCGGCATCTACATGGAGGCATACCTCCAAACTGTATCGCATTCAGCGGGAAAGTCCCATTTTCTGTGTCCCACTGTAGGGGGGAAGTTGGGGGGAGCACATACCGCTGCTCTGCATACACATGAGGCTTGCTACCTCATAGACAAACAGCAGGGTCCACTTTTAAACTACATACAGGTTTTCTATTGCAACAATATGGAATTTATATTCTTCATCTAGACCTACAAATAGCTGGCCATCATTTCATTCAGTACATTGGATTCCTCCTTGCCTGTAACTCTTCTTCAGTTCACCATCAGAAGTAATGAACCAGTAAAAATAAGATTTGAGTACAAGGATAATCTACATCATTCACAAAGTAAAATTCTTAGTTGTGAGCTTAGGACCTGATTCAGCACGTATCGCAAGTCTGGAATTGCATGCACACGGCCGCTGCGTAAATATGCAAATGAATGTGATTGCCCACCAGCTTATAAAACCGCCCACTTCCCACTACATACATCCGCAAGTCAGCGAAAACATTTGTAACATCGAGTAACATCGGACCCATACGCAGAGTTGTGGTTGAGCTTGACATGGCTCACAACCTGCGAGGCTTCCTGTCGCCATGTAGAGCTATGGCTACGTATGCTGTTGCTGGGGCTTAAGTATGCACGCACCTGTAATGGCGTTCAAATGCACAGGCACACCAGCGTTCCTTCGACCACTCCCCCTCTCCATCCCCAAACTACACTTGCTGTCAGTCATTTCTCTGTGCCACTGCATATCTGCTGCATTCAATTTGCGATCACAGTGGCCAGTTCACGTACACGCACTGCGGTGCATAAGCTTGCTCAGAATGCAAATATGGACCGGTTGCATGTGACTGCAAACCTGCGATCCAAGCTGAATGAGGCCCTTAATGCAAGCACATGCAAGGCCCTTAATGCAAGCACATAAGCACATAGATCGCCAATACCAACTTAGGGCCTGATTCAGACCCGCTCGCGAGTGCTATGCGCTCGTAAGTGGGTCAATGGTGGCCCAGTGCGCATGCACACAATGGAGCCGGCCCTGTCGTGCGCATGCGCTAGACACGGATAGCAATGGGCAAACAGTTGCTCTGGGTCTTGTACCAAAGGGGGCGTGCTGTTGATGTTGATTGACAGCAAGCCCCCTTTGGTAGGCGGGCCGGGGGAGTGGCTGCCCAAACGGAAGTGATGTCAGTGGGAGAGATTTCGGCTCTGTGAGAGCCGAAATCTCTCTGGGGCTTGCGGCAACGAGACCCTACCACAAGGGTCTCGTCGCAAACCCGATGGTCGCGATGGTCTAGACCATCGTGACCATCTTCCTGGCCGCTCGCTATAGCTGTGGGTGGTCACCCACAGCTATGCGAGCGGCCAGGAGGTCGCTCTAAAAAACAAGTAGACCGGCCCTGATTCCGACCGAGCACTCTGTCAGAGTGTCCAGCTCTGAATCAGGCCCTTAGATAGATAGTATGGTAGATCCCTCCTTTCCAGACTATAAGAACCAACATAAAGCCCACCCCTCCTATATCCTGACAGGTTACCATGCAGTCCCCAAGCCTGTAAAGGGAATTTCCTAACCTCAATCCTTAATAGCCTAACAACTGTATCCTGGCCCCCAAACCCATGCTCTTTTATGCTCCCAAGCTTACTTTAAGCACTCAGAGCCTGATTCATCGAAGGATTGCAACTGCAACAGTGTACACAGATTAGCCGATGGTGCATACTGCGCATGCGTATGGACAACAGTGCACATGTGCCGACCAGTGTTGCAATTGCATTGCATTCACCTATGCAGATACAAAGCCATCTCAGAGTGAGTGACGGGACGTCTGCACGTGACGGGGAAATGGTCAGAGAAATGTAGGTGTGCCTATCCATTTGAATGCCGTTTCATGGGTTGGGCGTGCATAAATTAGCCACTGCGACGACATTCACAGCTTAAGTACTTACTGTGTGCGACAAGAGTAGCAATTTCTGAGACAGGTCAGAGCTGCTGTATATCTGCGTGAGGGTATGATGTTATTCGATGTTACCGATGCATACGCAGGATTGCGAGGGTTTACGGATATGAGAAAGTGGCAGTGGGCGTCTCTATGCCAGGTGAGCAGTTGCAAACATTAGCATATTTTCATAGAAGAACAGTGTGCGTAATCACAGCTGCAATCGCAATGCCAATCCCTGGTGAATCTGGCCCTCAGTCTCCTCATTATTAATCTTGAAAAAAATGACATTGACATAGGATAAAATATTGTACATCCTTATAGTGCAATGGAAAGCATCAGAAATGTATCCTGTGTTCTCTGTTAGAATTCTAGTGACATTTGTAATGAATATACAATTCATTGATCGCTGTCTCTTTCTTTAGCTAAAGCTGTAGTTAAACAGCCAAGCTTATCAATTTACCATTACTCAGGATGATAAAATACAGAAGTCTTTTTCACAAGGCAAGTATAAGAGGGGTGTGTGTGGTTATCATGGGATAATCACACCCTTGGGGATCTAATATACAGCTGCTTAAAGCTTGTAACGCCCCAGAGATGTGATTATGTGCTGACATGATTTCATTCTTAATTAAAATAAAAGATGCCCATGAAACAGGATGCGGAGGAGGATTATAGGCAGACCCTATGATTTGAAAGGGTAAAACTTCATAGCATTGTTTAAATGTGGACATCTGAGTTAGTTCAGAAAATGAAACACTCTATACTACATCCAATAAGTATGTTTTAAAAAAACATTATGAAATCAATAGCATATATCCGTACAAATGAATAGGATATACATATGCAATGCTCTTCTTCTGGTGGTACTGAGGGGTACACAGAACTGATATAATTTTTTTTTGTGTCATAGTTAATCCTTAGAACTGATTCTGGAAATAGTGAAAATCAATTCAGAGATAAATAATATAAATATATGAGCACTCATACAGAATGTCCAAGCTACTATAACTACTATAAATCTTATGTCAACTTTAAGAGTGCACCTTTTTTTGATTAATAGGACCATTTCTCTTCGGAAAAGAAACAAATTATCTATCTATCTATCTATTTATCTATCTATAGGAGAGAGGGGTGGAGACAGGAAAAATGAGGAAGATCTATATATGTGTGTGTGTGTGTGTGTGTAGTGTAGTGTACTATACAGTATACACATACCATCTATGTGTTTTTGTCTTTCTAGGAACTGGAAGAAGACATGAATCCAGGTCAAAGGTCAGGAAAAAAGGAGACAGTATTGTGTAGGAACTGTCACGCATCGCCACCTATTTTGACATGCACAGGGCCGTTTGTTGTCTGTCGAACATGCAAATTAAGTGCCTGCTGTCATAGCTAGGCGATATCAGAAAGTGGAAAATGAGACCACCTGTAACCAGTGAATAGAGTGATGGACAAGCATTCAGTGCTCGTCATTTCCTATGCCATTCATACCAACTTCGAATTGCATATGACATGTAAAAATCTTTTCTTAATATTCACAACCTGGGAAGTTTGGGAAATTATGGAAGCTTCAACTGCTGCATCTAATGGGTTCTCCAAGCAGACAGCTGTGAGCTGGCCTGATAATTAGGTGTCCAGGAAGATTTTATGCTATGAATCAGTTAAAAAGGAGGGTGGGGGAAGCAAACAAAAATAATGACAAGCAGAGGTTGCAGAAATAGAAATTCTCTTTCCACCTTTAGGACAGTCAACTGACATACACAAGTCTGAGGTAGTACAAATTAATAGGGACTCAGATATTGAAATTTAGTTCACCGTTTCTAATGGACAGCACTCACATTTCAATTTATACTGTCGTTATAGTTTATGAAATGCCTGAATGTATTTTGAAATATTATCACTTAATTTTATTATCTGTCCAATAATGTCATATAGTTGTAATTTTTGCAAAGGCTATGTCATTTTTTTTACTTTATTTTGTGTAAAAAAGCATACAGTATGGTAGATGGATTATTATATTTCTTACAACAAAAGTTTGATACATACAATTTAGGGTTATGTTTGTTAGTTTCGCAGAATTGTTTGTTAGCAGCAAAACCTCCAGCGAAGATGTAAGTGTTAAAATTATAAGTATAGAAACAATCGTCCATACATACTGTACATCTACAGTATAATAAACAACATATGTAAATACATATTTCATGTACCCCACATTTGTATATGCAGTTTGATATGTAATGAACAGTTGATATATATATATATATATACAGTATATATATATATATATATATATATACACCAAGAGCAAATTTTAATTTACAGTGATAGTCTTTTTTAATTGAGGTCTTATGAGATTGCCTTGTAGATGACATTAGTCATTTTTCCACATGGCTTCAACACAAAAAGAATTAGTTTTCACGTGACATGAAAAGGGTCATGTAATGTTGTCCATGAGAAAAAAAGTCTCCACTTAGGTCAACTCCAGCCACATTAAGTGTCTGTCTCTGTGCTTTATTTATTGTCATGCCAAAGCAGACTCTTACCTGGAATTGTACTTGTTTGAAATTATAGAATCATTTTTCACATAATTGAAATAGGAACGGTAATAAAGGGAAAATACTGAAATTTTGTATCAGTAAACAAGCTTATATCAATTTTTCTGGAGAAACCAGATAATACGTATCAATCTCTACATGGTATAAAATAAAGGCCATAGTTGTGATTTATCTTTAACGGTTTAGGCATCGTAAGCCAAGAAAGTGCTCGGTCGTCCATTTTTTCATTGACTTGCTTTATTAAAATTGCCACTGCTTGGCTCCCATTTGTGACTAATGTATCATACACTTAAACCTTCCTCGACAAATGCTCGATAAAAAAGTGAAAACTGCATCAAAATCTGTCCAGATGCCTAATAGGGACTTTATTTTATAATATACTCGTATATATGTATATATGTATAATTATTATTTTTATTTTCACTTGGCTCAGATAGAGACTTAAACAAAATCTTTGTGAAAGCAAGACATGCACATGACTACCCCACTGGGTGTTGTTTAGAAGTACAGGCCATTTGCTTAAGTGTGTAGCATATGTCATCATAGTCAATCAAGTTAACTGAAGGGCAAAAGTTTTCTATTGTCTATATTGATCAAGTCTTCAAATGGAAGTTTTATGATGGCAGTTTAAAGTTCCCTACATGCCCTACAATGCAACTTCTGAATAAGCCAATGACAGCTGCACAATTAGTTAAGGTCAGACACTGCAAATGCAGGACATTCACTACATGTCAACAGAAAATGTGAAGAGAAAGACACATTCTCCGGATGCAACAATGGTTCATTAAATTCATTCAGCTTTAACCAAAATGATTCCTTTTTTCTCTGTATTCATTTTAAAGGGAAGGCCCTGTTAGCAAATTCAAAACTAGAAAAATAGTCAAAAAAACCTGAAGATAAAGAACAATTTTGTTTTAATATGTAAAAGCATATGCTCATGGACATTATCTTATGTGCTTAACCTGTTGAATTTTACATTTGCAACAAAAAGAAAGAATGATTTAAATAAAATGAATTACTATTTCAAAGTAATAAATGTACTATGCATAATTGTTATTCAAAGAAAATAATAAATAAATATCTGATATTCCAACTAAAGGCGTTTGCATCTATTTTTAAGATTTTTATTTATTTTTGGCAAGAAATACTGGAATTGTTATACAGTAGGCATTAAACGAACATTTTTACACATCACAACTTCATTCACTCATTGACTTTTTTTTCTCTACCAGCAATAAAGCATATCCTAACATTATCCTTTACTTCTCTGCTTGCATGCATATTTTTAGGAATACTTCTGTATTACACAGTAATGCCCATGCTATTGGAAATGCATTTATTCTGTTTTTGTACATAATTAAGATGCCTGCTGCATATCCATCATCCATGTACAGTAAAGTGTAAATTCATTTATAATTATTCAGTGGGTCACCATAAGGATACCAACTTTTTCCATGGGCACCACAATAATGTCCAGCATTTGTCTCTTCTCTATGGACACTTTAAAAACACAATTTGATCAATCACAAATCTGCATTACTTTTTATGCCCCACAGTGTGAGCCCTTTTTTCCAATACAATATGTTATTTTGTATAATATGTTTTTACACTAAAGGGGGTTGTAACAAGTGGAAAGGTGCACAGTCTCCCATGGTTTTGTTTTGTTTTTGGCAAACCACAGTCAAATGTTTTGGTTTTGAACTTCTTTAAAACTTGATAAAAACAACTAAAATCATGTAATATGGACCTGTATTTGTGCCTACACCATAATTTGTTAGAGAGGAGTTCATGCCAGCGCTATCTCCTATCCTACATTGAAGCTGGCTGGCCATCTTTACCAAGATGGCTTCCAGGACATGTTACTGCACATGTGCGATCTCACAGACACTTAGAGTGTATGATGAGTACTGCATGGAGGTGCAGCACAAATTCCTCTGGTGTGTGAGAACAGCTGTTACCACAGCTATGATCACCACTTTCTCTTCTTACATATACCACTTACCAGTGGCGGCTCAAGAGGTGGGGCTGCAGCACAGATGAAAATTCAAATAGGGGAGCCACACCAACTGCTAGGGAGTCCCAGACAGCGATGTTTGGCAGCATTTAGAGTGACCGTTGGTGTGGCACCCCTATTTGAAATTTGGACTGTGCTTCAGCCCCACCACTGGAACCTCCACTGCGACTTACACTGTGTATTGCCGCTCTTCGCGCTGACACCATTGTTATATCTGTTACCGCTGTTATCCTTAATACAGCTGCATGCCTAGTTAAGGACAAACTGTCTGATCTAAACTCAATTTCACAATTTCGCTGATGCCTGTTATTTAGCTCACAGTAGGACATATTAACATTCTTAACATCAATTACATTCATTTTGACCACCTCACAGCTTAAAATATTGTTTTCACCCATATTGGCCAATGTTAAACTAAGCAACAGAACAGTGGCATAAACACATAACCGTTTAAATAAATATAGCACGTCTATGAAATATAGTGGCTCAGCAGTGGCAGACAGGGTGGCAGTTTAATAAAATATACAACCCTATAGAATGTTTTCATTAATAAGGAAAGACTAAAAATCCTAGTAGAAAATAAAAAATATTATATATTTCTGAATCACAGGCCCCCATGCCAAAAAAAATTGCTATTTATAGAAAGTATTAATTAAGGTAATAACAAACTTGTCTAACCAGCAAAACACGGGCCTCAGGCCTATAAAAACTGTTAATTGTAGAATATAGAAATTGATAATTAATAAGTTAATAAAAAACTTTTCCAATGAGCAAATCACAGGCCCAATCAAATCAAAACAAATTGAATCACAACCCTAATCAAATCAAAGGAGTATCATTTTCATTAGGTACCTATTAGTATTTCCATAAATTCAGTTTTGCTAAAATAATCTGCCGACTTCTTTATTTTCCATAATAGTTTACACATATTCATACTGTTACTATCACTATTCACATTCATTGTACAGGAGCATAGGGGTGATAATCATGTGGAGACTTGTTATGCAGCCAGAATTTTGCTTTGTATTAATATGTTTGTATCAGTAAAGCAAAGTACAGAAAAACATGCTACCTCTCAAACAAACACAATAAAGGATAATAAGGAGGTTGATACTTTGAATCTGTGGCGAAGCTGCAGAAAATGGGGCCTATATGCCTTCATGATAAGCTGGTGAATTATGGTCTTGCAAAATACCAAGCATAAGACCTGTGACAAGTAGCTGTCCAGAACAAAATAGTATGCTGCTGCCATGATCTCCAGAAGAGAGTTGAGAAGCTGGAGCTGATACATCAACACCTATTGAAAAAGAAAAAGCTGAAATGTGCAACATGGATAATCTATACTTATCATAGTAATTAAGGGTAATATAAAAAAGAGTCTCATTACCAAAGGGCACCTATTAGTATTTGTATAAAATGTTTGGCTGAGATAATCCTCTGACTTCTTTATTTTCCATAATAGTTTACATATATTCATACTGTCACCATTACTATTAACATTAATTGAATATGATCAAAGTGATGATAATCATGTGGAGATTTATATCTTTGTCTTCATGGGGTCAGAATTTTGTTTTGTACACTATTGATGTAATTTAGAATTGGGCCAAACCCCCCAGTAAAAGTACAGTAACATATGCTGCCTCTCAAACACACAATCTTGGAAATGCCCATAATGAAAATTGGTGCATAACAATATTGTCCTTGGGCCTTTCCACCCACCCACCCTTATGTTGTATATTAAAAAGGATATGCACAGCTTAACAAACCAAGCACTTCAGCAACAGGGATTAATACCTTTGTGGCTGAAGTGCTTGGTTTGTTTGGGCCCACACAAAAGAAAATATCTTGGTGGCTTGGTTAAACCAAGCTATCACAGGTCTTAAGGCCAGGCCGACAACAGTAATCTCAGGGCCCAGTACACTGATATCTCTGGGGGCCCCACCTTCTCACCACCAGCCCCGACCTCACACCCACACATTACTCCCCTGCATATGTGATATGTGAAGAATGATAATATTAACTGAACGATATGCCAGCCTTTAAATAAAGTAAAAATACACTATGACTTACCACACTGTCACTGATGATGGTCTTCATCACAGTGCTGTAGATGCCTCAGCAGTAGGAGGGGTGGTTTCTCTTGCCAGCCCATCCTCAGTCCTCAGCCCCTCAACACCATTCTCAGCCCAAAAGCCCCTTATCACCTTCCTCTGCCTCACACCCTCATCTCCATCATCATACCACCATCACCTTTCTTAGCCCACAACCACCTTCACCTTCCTCAGCCCTTAGTCCCATCACCTTCACTAGCCCCAGGCCCCTTCACCTTTCCCAGCCCTCAGTCCCCTTCACCTTCCCGAGCTCTCAGTCCCTTTCACCTTCCCCAGCCCTCAGCCACCTTCACCTTCCCCAGCCCTCAGCCACCTTCACCTTATTCAACTGCTGCCTCAAGCCATGCCCCCTTTCTCCACACCCAGCCCTTCACCACCGCATTACAGTGACAGTCCACTGTGTGCCTGGAAGACAGAGATGATGTGCGGTGGCATAACATTGCTTACTGGAGAGGTCATGTCCATCCCAGGTCAGGTCTGAGCTACAGGCAAGTTGAGCCCAGCACTGCCCAGGCCAGTCTACAAAAGAGCTTGGTGGCAGATATGGATGCCAGCTGCCGTGGCTGGAGCACTGAGTCTGCCATCCGTGACCCCGCTTTGTGCCCCTCTGGGCCACGGGGCCCCTCTGGACCTTGGGGCTTGGTACAGGTGTACCCTTAGTCCCCCCCTGTCACTGGGCCTGCTTAAGGCTAACAGTGTTAATCATAATGCTCCCAGTTGGAAGATGTCATCATCTTCATCATCACTCTAATCACAGTTGTTAATATTATCATCACACAATAGTAACTAATCCCTATCGGAATTCTCCATTGCAGTCCCTGTTTGTTGTAAATGGTGGCAAAGGCCATCCCCATAGTAGTTGTAGTTCAATTTTGAGGAACATCAGTTTTTCCGCATTTTTTGATGTAGCCTCCTATGCAGATTGTTCCCAAAATTCCTGGCTGTGCTAAAAACTCTTTCTGAGTGCACACGGGAAGATGTACAGCTTAAGTGCACCATAGCTACTTTGTACAAGGGGATCCAAATTGCCATTTTTTTACTCCCAGTATTCAAAGGAACTGTTTGAGATGGTAATCTGTATATTATCATGTAAGACATTCTCTACCATTCTATTGATGATTACTACATCAGATGGGGGTCACAGTAGAGGTGTCAATATATGTGGGCATTGCCTTTAAGCGTGACCAAATGTCAGAATGTTTCACTCTTTTGTGTTGAGTAGACTCATCATCATCACCAGTGGGCATCTTGAAAAAGGTAATTTTTTCCAGGCAGCAGCAATTGCAGGAAATACTGGAGCAGTAGACATCGTCGTGTCAAAGATCTGACAACTTGGTCTCATGGTGCTCTTTGTATCTTTTAAGATCTGTATCAGTTGTAAAGAAAGACATTTCTTATTACTTAAACCTGCAAACAAGCATGTTTGTCAAAATGTAATGATCCAATTTTAATTAGGGGTATGACCTGACTATGATTGTTTGTGCCTGAACACACTTAATTGGTTACCATTTCAAATGGTACAGTGTGCTGCAGTAAAGTAACATGTCCCCGCTCTCCCTATTTCATGGCTTGATGTTTACATTTGGATGGCTTGTTGCTGCTCCAAAAGTCGCTTAAGCATATAAAGGGTGGAATTCCACTCATTACTACCTTTTGCTTCAGTTGGTGGTAAGGCAAATGGAACTGTTCTTGCAGCTACTGCAATCTTCTACATGCAGTTAATGAATGCCAAAATGCTAAGAAATTTTATGGACCACAACCATCATCTCTTGCATGTACCTGTCATTTTTGAAAAAAAATTGAACCACCAAGTTTATTGTGTGCACAAAACAGTTGTAATGTTAGTACAATGTTATTATTTATCATTATCTGATAATGATAAATTCTGATGAGAGTATTAGCGGGGAAAGTCATTGATATCCTTGAGATTTTCAAACAGATTGACACCAGCATACCACTACTAATCAGCTAAAATCAGATGCATTCATGTTCGATATTGGATGCAGATCTATTGCTAACATAGCAGTCATGGCATCAGTTATCCACTGTGCAACAGGATGGTGGCTGTCATACTTGGTTCCACTTGCCAATGATTTTTCATTGACAATTGATGTGTGAAACTACTAGTCTTCTTCTTGTTCACATTCAGTGATGAAAATTCACCCACAAAAGCAGCAGTCCAACCATGCAGGGATACTTTGTGGGTCAGTTTACCTTTGCAAATTGGATACAAGACTACTTCCGATTATTAATGATTGCATGTGCTATTATCTATCCATGCTTCTGGTAGCTGATGCTGGATATTTTATTATTAATTTGTATGATTTTCCATATTTTGATAAATAATTTGCATGCACTCGCTGCAAATGAAGTAACAAGGAAAAGGTGATTAGATGGTTAACATCCCTACATTTATTTACATTGGTGCTACAATTGCCAGAAATGCCTTTATGAATGTCAGGATTTGGGTAAAGAAAAGGGAAGAGTTGGAACTTCTGGTCTTTTACCCTGGCATGGCAATGTGCTTCTGCTTATCAATGGCAAGAACTGATGTAACTGGTTGCTGATCTACTTGGATACAGACAACAGCATACTTTATTTTATCAACTTGTTCTTGTCCAACACATTCATCATCAACATCCTCATTAGTGTCAGATACATAATTATCCCCCTCATCCTGTTGCACTTCCCAGGTAACATCCTCAATTTCTATGTCTAAACAATCATCATAATTACTTTTACTAGTACTCATACTCACATTTGCAGACAGTTTATAAATAGTCAAAGGAGGCTTCACTATTATTACAGTGTCAGAGTCAGAAATGTTAGTCTCACCTGTAGAACTTGAGGTCACCGTAAGACACTCCTCAGTAATTTGTAATAATATGTTTACTAAAGTGCGGGTTTTTAGAAGTGGAGATGTTGCCCACAGAAACCAATCAGATTCTAGCTATTCACTTCTAGAAGGTACTAGGAAAATGCTAATTAGAACCTCATTTCTAAAAACCTGCACTTTAGTAAATATATCCCTTAGCGTGAGAAGGTGAGCGTATGTGAGGTTTAAGAAGTTGCCTGATTGTGTTTGGCCCTGGATTTCACAATAGGCATTCCAGTGCATGAAAGAGCATTGCAGGACCACCACTCTCATAAAAAAACCATGGTCTGATCCTTTCCTTGCCACTGCGTGTGGCTGAATACATCCCATGTTGCCAATTTAAAATTTTTCAGCAGAAACTTTTCCTTTCATATGTTGGAGGTGATGTTTTTTTTCTTAAAGATTATCAAACATTGTGTAGATTTGGAGTGCCCTTTCTTATGCCTTTTTCTTACACCTTGACCATTTTGAAAATTAGATTTTGAAATACTATGATTGCCAGCACTAGTACTGGGTTTCTCATGTTCTTCAATAGACTGATTCATGATTGATTTAACATAGTACAGGAGTAAAGCTACTGTAGTTGAATTTATCTGCCACTACACCAAGTAAATATACAATGAGATAGGGAAATGATGGACTGTCAACTTTAAATTGCAGTTTTATTAAAACATTTGAGATTGTTTTGACAAAACGACGGGAAAGCTGACCAAGCTAACTGCGCATCGGCGTTTGCCGTGTGCTGCTCTTCTAATGTGATATATTGTAATAGATATCCATCATTTACCCGTCGTTTGTGCATGCGCAGTGCAGGGACAATGGCCGCCGTGGCCATTTTCCTGGTGACCTGTGCATACACTATAGACTTTAGGCACACTCTGGTGCCCAGAGTCTATAACTCTGGTGCTGGCCACGCACAGCTCAGTGCACTGCCGGCTGCCCGGCAGAGAGGAGGGGGCCTGTGTCGGAGACTGCACACCTTTCCCCCTCCTCTCTACAGGAGTCCACATCTCTAGTTTACATTTTGGTGAGATCTCTGTTTGGCTGCTTGAAGTTGATGTACCTGCTTGTGGTAAATGTTATGTTTGACTTTGTTGAAGAATTGCCATTGCAGCACAAATTTGGAAACTATTTAATTCTTGATTTATGCTTTGCTGTTATGAATAGCTTTTGTGAGATTAAAACTGTTGGCCTATTTGTTTAAAAATCTTGGTCAGTCTTGTTATGATGGACTATGCTGCTGTAATGGCTTATGTCAGTTTGCATATAAGTGTTGTTATGCACTTAAATTGTTTTCTTTGCTAGTGTATAAAGCCAAACTGCATTTTTTTTTGCAAATGTCATCAAAAGTCATCAAAAGTCCTGTACATACTGGCTATCAATGGTTCTTGCTCTTGTGGATGAGGAGTAGCCTGTTTTCCCTCTGTGGCCTCATTTGTTTCTCTTGTGGTCTCCAATATAGGCTATTTTTTCAACTACTACTGTAAGTGAGTAAGATGTCCTACTGTTCCCCTTAAGGCTCTATTGGTTCTGGCCATGTTGGAATGGCATGTGATAAAGCTGACAATATATGCAAGTATATAAGTATTACACTGCCCAATGTAACATTTATGTGTGTAAGTAGATAATACAAAGCCTGGTTTCCAGTAATACTGGTATGGCATTTTTCTTTGATTTGTCATCATAAACATGTAAGGTTTTTAAGTTTTTGTTTAAAAAAAACATTTTGTTAATTTTAATTTTTATTACTTTAAAAAAATATTTTGAAGAAGCTTAAAGCTAATCCTAAAAATACAAACATGTAATTGGACATTATTATAAGGAATATCTCCAAGAAAACAATGGACTCAAAAGCACTTATGTCCCTAGCTTTCTTTATATTTAAACTTTAGTTTGTTGAAGGGTATGAGTTTATTAAATTAAATAATTAATTTTTTGCCAACAACTGGTCAAGGTTGTGATCATGTAGACGAGGCCTTGTACCTTAGTGGTGGAGCTGTGAAAAGAAGACAATCATTATTAAAACAAAAATTTTGTACTTTTAAGAATGAAAATTCAGGACTGGACAGCATATCAAAAAACAGCCATTAAAAGTGTTTTGGGATGAGTTCATCAGTTTTGTTTAATGGATCTTGCTAAAAAACAAACTCAATAAATATTCATTGCACTGTTTTTTTTATTATTAATATTTTTTTAATATAGATAGTGTATACCAGCAACTGAATCATTTAAAAAAAATATAATGTATTCATTTATATTGTTGTTTGCAAAATACAAAATAAAAATATAAAAACATTTTAGTTACTCACCAGGTTGGGACTGAGAAAGTGGCCTATCAGACCTATAGACCAGGAATGATCTCTATTGGGAATAACTGGGGCAGCTCCTACTCATAAGAGCAGAACACTATTCAGAGAAGTACACCCCTGACAGTCCCCCACTGTTGCTCAGCAGCAGCCCGACAGGAGCAGAGTGCGACGCAACGGAAGCCCGACAGCGCTGGAAATCCCGATCATGGATAGGTAAGTATCAACTAACCTAACCCCCCTAACCCTAACCCTCCTTAGGGGTGCCTAACCCTAACTTTCCCCCCAAGTGCCTAACCCTAATCACCCCTCTAAGTGCCTAACCCTAACCACCCCCTTCCCCGCTACCTAAACCTAAGTCCCCCGGGGGGGTGCCTAACCTTAAGTCCCCCCCGGGGCTGCCTAACCCTAACCCTCCCTCCCCCTAGCCTAACCCTAACCCTCCTGGGGGGGTGCCTAACCCTAAGTCCCCCCCGGGAGCTCTAAACCTAACCCTCTCCCCCGCGGCTGTCCGCTTGCGGCACCCGGCATCACTACGATTGTGATGCCGGGCGCCGGTCTCCCGGCATCGGGGAAATGCGGGCATCTACATCTAGACGCCCGGCATTTCACCCTTGCCAGGATAAGACAGTCGGGAAGCCGGCTGCCGGTATATAGGCAGTTGGCTTCCCGATTGCTTCCCGCTCTACATCCTATGCCAGCTTCTCCTTTAATTTGAGCTTAATGTCAGAGAAAAGCTGTTCTTCACATTCCGCAGGACATGGCCAACTGTATTAGTGGAATCACAGACAGATGCCCACAATATTTCTACTTAGTAGGGACCTTCTGTGTGCCAGAATGTCCAGGTCATAGACTGGCACAATTTTGCTAGCAATTGAATTTAACATTGCAACATGACTTTGTTTTGCAAGGTGCACAATAACTTCCTCCCTCATCCTCACCATCTGCCTCTCCCATCCAAGAATTAACACACACACATAAAACAGTATAAACAGAAACTGGCACACAGCACTCTAACAAAAAGAAAACAGGATACCTGTAGATTAACAGATATAAAAGACAAGGACAAAAAAATTTGAAATCAAACAAAATAACTAAAACCCAAATGCACAACGACAAATCAAGTATTAATCAATTAATCACAAAGATAACTCACCAAATACTGTACAGTATATCAAACAGCAAACTCTCTACAACACTAAAATCAGGGGCATAACATGGGCAGAGCTGGTAGAGCTCATGCTACAGGTGTCAGGGCCAACTGGGGGTGAAATCGGATTAAATATAGTAATCACTTTTATGCAGGTAGCTGGTGTTAGAGTCAGTATGCACTAGAATGCAGGACACTGGAAGCTGTGTCAAATGCAGATTAACTTTGTTAGAGCAGGACACTGGAAGCTGAGTCGAAAGCAGATACTGGAACAGGGCTTTAAGCAACGGCAGCCAGTAGACAGGAAACTGTTCTCAGGAAGAAGAAAGTTGTTCTGTCAATGAGCTAGACATAAGAGGTAGTTTAAATAGTGCACTCACATTGGTTAAGCAGGTCATGCGAGCAAAACTGTTGGAATCTGGTTGGTAGATAGTGAACAAATCCAAGATGGCTGCATCCATGCTCTGCCTGTCAGGAACTGATTGGAGGGTATATCCTGGCCATACAGCAGTAGTGCCAGTGCAGGTCTCAGGGTTGTTTGGAGCAACAAAAATGGCAAGGAGGGCAATGGGGTGACACCACCAGAACCACTAAATGCTTCTAAGACCCTGATTTATGAAATATACTAGATGGCATCATAACACATGAATGAAGCAATTCAATGAAATTGCTTTGCAGTAAATGTTATTATTACACTAGCAGCATCTGCACACTTCTGGTTAGAGATGGGTGCTGTAGTAACATCATCATGGTTCATAAATATTGGCATAACCAATGCACTTTCTCATAACACCAATAGTTTTAAATTAAGGTGTCTGTTTATGAAAGGACACCCTATATATCAGGTTGCTGCTGCTCACAATAGTTCTGCTAGATTCACTAGGTCTCACTGTAATCCTTCACAGGATGACAATAACAGAAACAAATTAATGGGAAAATGCTATATTATTTTTTACAAATCTTTTTGGAAATAATTTTAAATATTATTACAAATAACATCTATTTGTGTAAATTGTAATCCTGCATTCATTGTAGCAGTTGGTCCATTTAATATAGTGTTCTTTTCAAACTTCTAAACACAATTCCCTTTTATTACCTTTCCTCGTGAAATAATTAACTTGAAAGTAAATGATAGAACAAGGGTTCTCAAATTAGATATGTGTGCGGACCTCCGTGTATTGCTTATTTTCTGTTTTGGATATCTTTAAAATTTATAAAAACATCTAAAATCATCTCATTTGGACCTGTTTACCTGCAATCCAAAACCTAAGATTAATTTTTTAAAACGGAGGGCCTAATTCAGAGTTGGGAATAGAGAGAGAGATATCACTTAACCGTGTACCTGGATAAACCATGTTTCAATGCAAGGTGTGTAAATACTAGAGATGTGCGCCGACCCCCGTGTTTTGTTTTTGTTTTTGGATCTGGATCTACCCTGGTTTTGGATCTGGATTGGTTTTGCCAAAACCTCACCTCTGTGTTTTATTTTTCATGTTTTGGTTTTGGATCTGGATTTTTTCTTAAAAAATCATAAAAACAGCTAAAATCACATAAAACTAGGGGTGTGCACCGGCCACTTTTCGTGTTTTGTGTTTTGGTTTTGGATCTGGATCTTTCTTCGTGTTTTGGATCTGGATTGGTTTTGCCAAAACCACCCTTCCGTGTTTTGGGTTCTGGGTTTTGTGTTTTGGATCTGTATTTTTTTTAAAAAAAGCATAAAAACAGCTAAAATCACAGAATTTGTAGGTTTTTCTGCTCCTATGCTATTATTAACCTCAATAACCTTAATTTCCACTCATTTCCAGTCTATTCTGAACACCTCACACCTCACAACAGTGTTTTTATGTCCAAAAGGTTGCACCGAGGTAGCTGGATGACTATGCTAAGCGACACGAGTGGGCGGCACAAACACGTGACCCAACTAGGCGTGAAACTGCAGTGGCAGACAGGATGGCAGTTTGAAAAACTAGGCCCCAAACAGTACATAATGCAAAGAAAAAAAAGAGGTGCAAGATGGAATTGTCCTTGGGCCCTCCCACCCACCCTTATGTTGTATAAACAGGACATGCACACTTTAACAAACCAATCATTTCAGCGCCAGGGTCTGCAACACGACTGCCCCTGAAATGATTGGTTCGTTTGGGCCCCCACAAAACAAGCTGGCAATTAATCTGTCCCTGCACAAACTGGCTCTACGGAGGCAAGATGTCATCCTCATCCTCCTCATCCACCGATTCCTCACCCTCTTCAGTGTGTACATCCTCATCCTCACAGAGTATTAATTCGTCCCCGCTGGAATCCACAACCACAGGTCCCTCTGTACGTTCTGGAGGCTGGTCTCCCTGGAAGAGTTGATAATTCATTTTATGAACATCATCTTCTCCACATTTTGTGGAAGCAACCTCCTATGCCTTTCGCTGACAAGGTTCCCGGCTGCACTAAACACTCTTTCGGAGTATCCACTGGAGGGGGGCAACTCAGGTAAAATAGAGCCAGTTTGTACAGGGACCTCCAAATTGCTTCTTTTTCCTGCCAGTACAGGTACGGACTGTCTGACATGCCTACTTGGATGCTGTCACCGATGTAATCCTTTAACAGACAGACGCACGCTTGTCGCTGCTGCTTTGAGGATGCAAGTGCGGCTACAGCCCACACAATTCACAAAGACAGAAAAAAAAAGAAGAATATTTTTATTGTTTGTGGAGCGCACTTTGAGGGTTACACCACCCTTTAACAGACAGACGCACGCTTGTCGCTGCTGCTTTGAGGATGCAAGTGCGGCTACAGCCCACACAATTCACAAAGACAGAAAAAAGAAGTAGAATAATTTTATTGTTTGTGTAGCACACTTTGAGGGTGTCACCACCCTTTAACTGACAGACGCACGCTTGTCGCTGCTGCTTTGAAGATGCAAGTGCGGCTACATCGCACACAAGTCACAAACACATTAAAAAAATAGTTTTTTATTTTTTGGAGCACTTTGAGAGTTAAACCACCCTTTAACAGACAGATGCATGCTTGTCGCTGTTGCTTTGAGGATGCAAGTGCGGCTACAGCCCACACAATTCACAAAGACAGAAAAAAAGAACAATATTTTTATTGTTTGTGTAGCACACTTTGAGGGTGTCACCACCCTTTAACAGACAGATGCACGCTTGTCACTGCTGCTTTGAAGATGCAAGTGCGGCTACATCGCACACAAGTCACAAACACATTAAAAAAATAGTTTTTATTTTTTGGAGCACTTTGAGAGTTACACCACCCTTTAATAGACAGACGCACGCATGTTGCTGCTGCTTTGAGGATGCAAGTGCGGCTACAGCCCACACAATTCACAAAGACAGAAAAAAAAGAACAATATTTTTATTGTTTGTGTAGCACACTTTGAGGGTGTCACCACCCTTTAACAGACAAACGCACGCTTGTCGCTGCTGCTTTGAGGACAGTATCATATGCAGTGACAGTAGACTTGTCAGAAATTGTTGGCACATCCTTCATTCCGGACCATATGTCCAAACCAGCCCTTGACTTATGACACAGGCGCACGCTTGGCGCTGCTACTATGTTGATGCACGAGCGGCTACATCGAACACAAGTCACAAACACATTAAAAAATAGTTTTTTATTTTTTGGAGCACTTTGAGAATTACACCACCCTTTAACAGACAGACGCATGCTTGTCACTGCTGCTTTAAGGATGCAGGTGCGGCTACAGCCCACACATTTCACAAAGACAGAAAAAAAAAGAACAATATTTTTATTGTTTGTGTAGCACACTATGAGGGTGTCACCACCCTTTAACAGACAGACGCACGCTTGTCGCTGCTGCTTTGAGGATGCAAGTGCGGCTACAGCCCACGCAATTCACAAAGACAGAAAAAAAAAGAAGAATATTTTTATTGTTTGTGGAGCGCACTTTGAGGGTTACACCACCCTTTAACAGACAGACGCACGCTTGTCGCTGCTGCTTTGAGGATGCTGGTGAAATCTAGATGGGATTTGGAACCGGGGACACACTACCTCCATCAATTGTCTAAATCCCACTGCACTAATGGCAGATACCGGACGCACGTCTAACACCAACATTGCAGTCAAGGCCTCAGTTATACGTTTTGCTTCAGGATGACTGCTGTCGTACTTCATCCTCATCGCTAGGGACTGTTGGAGGGTCAATTGTTTAGTAAAAGTAGTGATGTTCCTACTTCCTCTCTGGGATGATGAACAACTCCCAGCAGCAGTAACAGCACTAGGAGGAAGTGGTTCTTGATCTTTCCCTATTTTATTTTTTTCGGAGAAAGTTTGGTCCTCCATTTATGTTATATTGATATATACATACGGCTAAAGTGCACACAAACACAGAAAATATTTTTTTATTTTTGCTGGAGAGTAGTGCACTTTGTGGGTTACACCACCCTTTAAGAAATGAGCCAGCCGGCTCTTTACTTATGGGACACAGGCGCACGCTTGGCGCTGCTCCTTTGTTGATGCACGTGCAGCCACAGTGCACACAAGTCACAAACACAGAAAATATATATTTTTTTGGTTTGGACTGGAGTGTACTTTGGGGGTTACAGCACCCTTTAATGGTCAAGCCAGCCGGCCCTTTACTTATGACACAGGCGCACGCTTGGCACTACTTTGTTGATGCACGTGCGGCTACTGCGCACACAATTCACAAACACAGAAAATAATTTATTTTTTGGTTTGGACTGGTGTACTTTGGGGGTTACAGCACCCTTTAACGGTCAAGCCAGCCGGCCCTTTACTTATGACACAGGCGCACGCTTTGCACTACTTTGTCGATGCACGTGCGGCTACTGCGCACACAATTCACAAACACAGAAAATATTTTTTTTTTTGGTTTGAACTGGAGTGTACTTTGGGGGTTATAGCACCCTTTAATGGTCAAGCCAGCTGGCCCTTTACTTATGACACATGCGCACGCTTGGCGCTACTTTGTTGATGCACGTGTGGCTACTGCGCACACAATTCACAAACACAGAAAATATATATATTTTTGGTTTGGACTGGAGTGTACTTTGGGGGTTACAGCACCCTTTAACGGTCAAGCCAGCTGGCCCTTTACTTATGACACAGGCGCACGCTTGGCACTACTTTGTTGATGCACGTGCGGCTACTGCGCACACAATTCACAAACACAGAAAATAATTTTTTTTTTGGTTTGGACTGGAGTGTACTTTGGGGGTTACAGCACCCTTTAACGGTCAAGCCAGCCGGCCCTTTACTTATGACACAGGCGCACGCTTTGCACTACTTTGTCGATGCACGTGCGGCTACTGCGCACACAATTCACAAACACAGAAAATATTTTTTTTTTTGGTTTGGACTGGAGTGTACTTTGGGGGTTACAGCACCCTTTAATGGTCAAGCCAGCCGGCCCTTTACTTATGACACAAGCGCACGCTTGGCGCTACTTTGTTGATGCACGTGTGGCTACTGCGCACACAATTCACAAACACAGAAAATATATATATATTTTTGGTTTGGACTGGAGTGTACTTTGGGGGTTACAGCACCCTTTAACGGTCAAGCCAGCTGGCCCTTTACTTATGACACAGGCGCACGCTTGGCACTACTTTGTTGATGCACGTGCGGCTACTGGGCACACAATTCACAAACACAGAAAATAATTTTTTTTTTGGTTTGGACTGGAGTGTACTTTGGGGGTTACAGCACCCTTTAACGGTCAAGCCAGCCGGCCCTTTACTTATGACACAGGTGCATGCTTGGCACTACTTTGTTGATGCACGTGTGGCTACTGCGCACACAATTCACAAACACAGAAAATATATTATTTTTTTAGCACTTGGGGGGAGCACCCCTGATGGACAGAGCACCCCCTGGACAACATTACAGCACCCCATTAGGACTGGGACACTGCACAGGACTTTGGAGTGGACACAGCCCCTATGGAGAACTGACTGCACAACACAGTCCAGCCAGCCCCTATGGACTTTGAAGTAGTGGACACAGCCCCTATTAACAACAGCAGCACAGCACAACACAGCCAGCCCCTATGGACTTTGAAGTAGTGGACAACAGCAGCACTACACTACACTACACTACACTACACAGCCCAGCCAGCCCTAACTCCCACCCTCCCTCTTCACTGTCCACAGCCGAGTGAGAAAATGGTGCCGACATGGGTACCTTATATAGGATCCAAAACCCGCGAGACTCGAAAGGCGGGATGATGACATTTTGCCTCGATTTCAGATCCGAGTCAGGCGGGAAAAGTCGAGCCTGACTCGGATCGGACTCGGATCGGGGGGGCTCGGGGGGGTTCGGATTTCAGAAATCCGAACCCGCTCACCCCTACATAAAACGGGCCTGTTTTTGTTCCTACAGTATAATTAACCTCAATAACATTTATTTCCAGTACTTTCAAATCAATTTTGACCACCTCATAATATTATTTGCTAGTTAAGGCCAAAAGGTTGCATCCAGCTAGCTGGCGGAGTAAGCTAAGTGACATAGTGGGCGGCACTAACATGTGGCAGTTCAGTTTCTAATTTCCAAGCATGTTATACAGTGTGGGTTGAATACACCAATAGTGCACTTACTGTGACAGCAGTGTCGGCAGAGCAAGGTTGCTGATGGTGTCCTCAGTACATGGAATGGCAGTACTGCGGTACTGGCAGTGCCGTCTGTGAAAGGTACCAGTGATGTCGGCAGTGCAGGGGTGCCAGCGGTGTCTTTAGTGCAGGTTTGCTGGCTGTGTTGGCAGTGCAATCGTGCAGCGGTGTTAGTGCAGGTGTGCTGGCTATGTCGGCAGTGCGGGGGTGCCAGCGGTGTCTTAAGTGCAGGTTTGCTGGCAGTGTGGGGGTGCCAGCGGTGTCTTAGTACAGGTTTGCTGGCTGTTTTGGCAGTGCATGGGTGCCAGAGGGGTCTTTAATGCAGGTTTGTTGGCTGTCGGCAGTTCAGGGGTTGCTGGCAGTGTCCTCAGTACATGGAATGGAAGTGCTGGCATTGTTCTCAATGAAGGGTACCGGTGGTATTGCCAGAGTGGGAGTGCCAGCGGTGCCCTCATTGCAGGTTTGCTGACTGCGTCGGCAGTGCAGGGTTGTTCTCAATGCAAGGTGCCCATGGTGTCAGCAGAGCGGGGGTGCCAGCGGTGTCCTCAGTGCAGGTTTGCTGACTATGGGCCTGATTCAGAGCCGGACGCAATTAGCGCTCGCTCGTCCAGAAAATAGGGGTGTCTATTCAAATCAACCGTTCGCTCTTTGCGGTTTGTTCACGCCTCTAGGTCTGAACGAGCAAACAAAACTTGCGGTAGTTTTTTTTTAAAATATGCCCCCTGGCCGCTCGCATCCTACGTCATGTCCGCTATTTATTAGATTAATCGAGTACATCGACCAGGGCATGAACTGCCCGCTATTCTTGGGGTTGGTTTTTGCTACCACAATTTTGCGAGCAGTTCTTGCTATAAAATAACCCAGTGACTTGGGTCAATGATGCTGCTGTTTTAATTATGCACACCCTTTAAATGCCCGTTTTGACCTTTAAGCATGTCTGCGTTCGGATCTCCACTCCCCGTTTTCAAGCACCTTCCCCCATTACCACCCACATACGCCTCCTCCTGTCACTCAAATTATCAGGCATTCGCTATTTTGCGAGCACATGAATTTCGACAGCACTGACTGGTTCGCGCATGCATATAATGATCCAGAGGCAGGCTACTCTTTGTATACTGGTTTCACTAAGAGGCATACCACTGAGAACCTCTTAGAAAAACTCAGGGAAATCATTGCTAAATGGCTTACCCCACTTGGACTCTCCTCGGGATTTGTGATTTCTAACAATGCCACCAATATTGTTAGAGCATTACATGTGGGCAAATTCCAACAAGTCCCATGTTTTGCTCACACAATTAATTTGGTGGTCCAACATTTTTTAAAAAGTGATACAGTCATGCAGGAGTTGCTCTCGGTGGTCCGCAAAATATCCAGACATTTTAGACATTCGGCATCCGTTTGACCAGCAGATACTGTTAAATTTGCCCTTCCATCAGCTGAAGCAAGAAGTAGTAACTCAGTGGAATTCTACCGTTGATATGCTTCAGCGGATGGAGGAACAGCAAAAGTCCATCCAGGCCTATACATTGGATAATGACATAGGCCATGGAGCGGGAATGCACCTTACTCCAGCACAGTGGAGAATAATTTCCGTGTTGTGCAAGGTTCTCAAACCCTTTGAACTTGCCACACATGAAGTTAGTTCAGACACTGCCAGCTTGAGTCAGGTCATTCCCCTCATCAGACTTTTGCAAAAACAGCTGGAGAAACTGAAGGAGGAGCTGAAACGGAGCGATTGCGCAAAGTATGTTGGACTTGTGGATCAAGCCCTTAATTCACTTCACCAAGATCCAAGAGTCGTCAATCTTTTGAAATCTGAAAAATATATTTTGCCCACCATTCTGGATCCTAGGTTTACTAGGTCCTACCTTGTGAGTTTTTTTCCAACAGACCAAAATCTAAAACTATGCAAAGAGCTGTTAGTAAAAAAATTGTCAGCTGCAGCCACATGTGAAAAGCCATCATCTCCTCCTTCAGTTTCAACAGCTGCCAGGAAAAACCTCAATTTTCTTTACAGAATGCCTTCTGGTCATGAAGATCATTCACCAAAAAATTACATTTGGTCAGGCCTGAGAGAACTGCCTACTAGTGACATGTCTTCTACCGTGACTATGTGTGATACGGTTTCCATTCACAGAATGGTGGAGGACTATTTCAGAGATAACATCCTAATAGACATGTCAGACAGTCCCTTTCAGTACTGGCAGGAAAAAGAGGCAATTTGGTGTCCCATACACAAACTGGCTTTGCATTATTTAAGTTGCCCACCCTCCAGTGTGTACTCCAGAAGAGTTTTCAGTGCAGCTGGCAACCTTGTCAGTGATCGGCGTAGGAGGTTACTTCCTCAAAATGTGGAAAAGATGATGTTCATTAAAATTAATTACAAATTAAATGAGGAAGACCTCTACCAACAATTACTTAAAAAAATTACAGAGGCGCCTATGGTGGATTTGCGGGAATGAATTTATATTGTGTGAAGGAGAGGATGTACACACTGATGGGGATTAGGATGAGGACAACTTGTAATATAAAGTCAGTTTGTGTATGGATCATTTTAATTTCCATGTCCAATGCACATTGGCAGCTTATTTTATGGGGGTCCAAACAAACCACTGCCACAATTGGCAGTCCTTGTTGCTGAAATGATTGGTTTGTTAAGCTGTCCTGTTTCGTATACAACATAAGGGTGGGTGGGAGGGCCCAAGGACTATTCCATCTTGCACCTTCTTCCTTTCCATTATGTGCTGGATGGGGCATTGCTGCCTGACATTTTAAATTAATGTTATAGTTGGTTTAGGAACCAATGATTTATTTTTAATTCATTTATGATCAATTTAACAGCCAGGGGCTGTACCCAATGATTTGTTTTTAAATTAATTTATGATCAATTTAACAGCCAGGGGCTGTAACCAATGAATTGTTTTTAAATGAATTTGTGATCAATTTAACAGCCAGGGGCTGCACCCAATGAATTGTTTTTTAATTAATTAATTATTAATGTTACACCTGGCTGTCACTGTCATTGGCAAAGCTGTGCAGGGGTGCTGTGATCCTGTCTGTCAAGGGGCTGCTGCCCAAAAAAATAAACAATTTTTTTGTGTGCATGTCAGCCACACCTGTCATTGGCATAGCTGTTGCTCTGCTGCTGTCTGTCAAGGGGCTGCATGAATATTGCAATGAAAACTTTTTTTTAAGTTATTGGGTTACAAAAAGTTTTTTTTAATCTTAAACATAGCAGAAATGTTATCCTAACAGCTTATAAAGTTATATGCTCTAAAAAACTAAAGCCTATATTTGTAAAAACTAAAGCCTAATTCTGCCAAAAGAGAGACTGACACCATGGCTAAACATAAGAGTCACCTTCTGGATGTGAATTGTCTCATTTGCATGGGGAAAACCCAACCCTCAGATGAGATGGATCTCAGCCAGTGGACAACATTGAAATCACCATTAAAAGTCACAATGGAAGACTACCGTGTGGAGAATCTTTCTTCACAGTCAGGAGAGGCCTCAGAGAACATGAAAAAAGATGCTCTAGGTGCTGAACTTCAAGGGATTTTTCCATCATGTTCTGCAATGTGGAAAGGTTTCATTCACATGTTTTCTATAAAGCAGTTCAAAGTTACAGCCTTCAAAGTGTCTGGCTATAACACCCACCTTTGCCAGGAATTACCAAAGATTATTACAACAAAGGATTCATCTGTCCAGAATCTGCCTGGGAATTCATGGATCGTATTTGGCTTGAATGCACTAAGACATCCAGTGATTCTGTCACTGTGTTCTGTAGCCAACTTTATTCCTACCTGAATCGCAAACTGAAATACGAAATAGTAAGCACAGACAACATGGAGGCCTTTGTTAATCCGCTGCCTACATGCCAAACAATACCTCCCAGACTACACCCACTGGGGGGACCAGGCCTTGATAATGACCATCCCCATCTGTTGCTAGGCCTTCTTCTTCCAAACCATCCATACTGGACTTCCTGTCCAAAAAGGGTAAGCAGGGTACAGAAAGAGGAGCTATATGTCCCCAATTACATTTTTTTTCTTCTATCATAGATGATGTGGAGAGATAAGAGCTTCAGATGTTGGAACAGGGGCTCCCACCTATTTGGCTTCCCTCCAGAGAACAGAGCTCTGTTCCTCAGGAAGTGTCTATTCCTGAGCTGATAGGTAGTCTCTGTCTGTTGGTGAACACCCTTCAGGAGATGCAACCCAAAATAACAACAACTATAATAAACTAATATGTCCACTGATGATTACCAGCTTGATCCCTTAACAGCAACATACTCCATATGGCCAACTCATAACATGACACCCAGTTTGCAGCCTCCTCTTCCTTATGACACTAATCCAGTCGCCATGGTTGATCAATCAGCCATGTGTGGTCCACCCAGTTTTTGGCCATCTACTTTCTATTCAAACATTCACATATCTAAGAGAAGTGGACAGTGTGAGCAATGGCAATTTGAAGGCCACTAACTAACTCTGTTTTTTTAATGTCCCTGTACAGGTTGGGAAATTCCATTACAGAACAGAAGGTTTGCAAAGGATTATTTAAGTCAATTGTCTATTTATTTTTGGAAAGCACGCTTCCTGGTCCCCTTCTGGGATGAGTAAAATCAACTCCCAGCAAGCAGGCATGGCGCTCCAGAAAGAATTCCTAAGAAAGACACAACGTAATACTTAAACCTTAGGTCTGAAATTTTGTATTTGCTGCTCTGTTCCGCAATATATCTCATATGGTTAAATGCACAGCGGGAACAATGGCAGTTTGAAGGGCACTAAATAACTATGTTTTTTATGTCCCTGTAAAGGTTGGGAAATGCCTTTATAGAAAATTTGCAAAGCATTATTTAAGTGAATTGTTTATTTATTTTTGGAAAGCACGCTTCCTGGTCCCCTTGCGATCTGTGAGGTGGTCAAAATTGACTGGAAATGACAGGAAATAAATGTTATTGAGGTAATTAATACTGTAGGAACAAAAAATGCCAATTTTATGTGATTTTAGCAGTTTGGTTTTTTTTAAGAAAAATCCAAATCCAAAACCAAAACATGAAAACAAAACACGGAGGTGAAGTTTTGGCAAAACCAATCCAGATCCAAAACCAAAACCCAAGGGTCAGTGCACATCTCTAGTTATAACTGAGAGAGCTTTTGGACCCACTGCCAGGTACATTAATACTGGCCACAACATAATTGGAAATCTTGTAACCTCTAAAACAGCTTCATCAGGTACCAGAGTGGGTATATCATTGAGATCTATATGGGACTAATTTTACATAGTATCACTACAATGGGCTTATTAACAAGCAACTATTGGGCATCGTATTTCCTTTGCTTACTATTGTGGAGATGATTCTAAGATCAATTTGATATAGTTTGATCTATTTTATTTAAACTCAGTGTGGTGGTATTAAAAGTCATTAACTTTGTTATTATATGTTATTATGTGTAATTTGTATGCTTAAATGTGTATGGCTATACACCAGTGTCCTTGATTTGTCATGCCATACATATTAATTAGAGATGTGCAGTTTGGTTCTCCAGAAATCCGAATCCACCCGAATTTCGTGAATCCAGGTAATTCCGAATCGCGGTTCTAATCTCCTGAGGAGATCCGGGTAAATCCGTGTCGCGGTTCTGATCTTTTTTGCAGTTTGGGATTCGGATTTGGATTGCATAAATTACATGATTTTAGCTGGTTTTAAACCTTATCTATTTTTTATTTAAAAAATCCAAAACCAAAACAAAAGCACTTAAGGGTGGTTTGCAAAACCAAACCCAGATCCAAAACCCTGAAGGAGATAAGGATTCAAAACCAAAACACGAGAGTCGGTGCAAATCCCTAATATTAATACATATTTTATACACCAGTGCAGTAAATAAAAATCATTTCCCAAGCTTCTATAGCTAACATATTAAACTAAATGCTGATTCCCATTGGTACATACTGTATCTATTCATATAAATTGCGACAGTATTAAATCTTTATAGTTTGCCAACATATTTATATGCTATGTATAGACATATTCTTCTAGTACTATATACAGCATACAGTATATAGCCAATATTTTGTTCTTGAAAAAAATCTATAAATCATCATGTGAAGCTAATACATGTGATTTCCCAGTGCTTGAAATAGACAGACAGGGGAATCTGGGCTATGTACTAAACTACCACACTCCAATAGCAAATCCTTTATTTCAGCAAACATAAAATCATGAAGAGCATTCAGGACAAATGTGCACAACCCCACCACCACTAACAGCTACTTTATGTGAATCAACAATGATTTCACAAAGTAAATGGGGATTGGATTTGAGTCATTCACACTAGTGGGGCTAATTACAGTAAGCAGTATATTTACTAAAGTGCAGGTTTTTAGAAGTGAAGATGTTGCCCATAGCAACCAATCAGATTCTACTTAACATTTATCTAACACTTTCTAGAAGATAATAGCTAGAATTGCTACAGGCAACATCCCCACTTCCAAAATCCCACACTTTAGTAAATATACCCATAAGAGTACTACAGATCAAACTACATATCAGATTGCACCACTTCAGTGCAGCTAAACTAATGGGTGGTACACACCTAAGCAATATATCTGCAGATCAAGTGATCTACAGATATATCTGCAGATGATGGTCGTTCATACACACTGAACAACCATCAACTGCATGCCACTGCAGGTCCCGGCGGCTGGGGGATGGGACAGGGATGTGCTCCAGTGCACAAGGGCCATGTCCCTACCCCCTCCCCGTGGCTGCCGCTATGTGTGTACGGGCGGTTTGTAGACTGCCCGTACACACTTGCCGATGGACAGATATGTCTGCAGACATATCTGTTCATCGGCTGTGCAGCGCAGCCAATGCGATATGTCTGTGAACTATGCCGTTCACAGGCATATCGCTGGTACACACTGGCCGACGTGCAGCAGATATATTGGCCGATCAATTGATCGGCCAATATATCTGTCAGTGTGTACCCAGCATTAGTCTACTGGACTGTACTTCATTATTGTAGTTAAACATAAACGTGACTCATCTTATCAAAAAAATAACAGTAGGCTGAGTCTAAGCTTAGCGTTTAAGCCTCAAAGCTGTGGCAGATTAGATTAGATGGTGGGCTTGGCTTTGTTTGACAGGGTTGTTATTCTTTGGTATTTAATAGTTGATGGTGTTATGGTGAGTGAGGTCACTGGTTTGCTTGCAAATTTGTCAGCTTTGCTGTTAGGTTGTTGTTTTATGGCTGGAAAGAATTAGAGCACAGTGGCCATATTTCTGTAGTTTTTTGTTGATGTGCACACTCCTTCAATGTATGGTTTGAACTGATTTTACCCTACTGGGGTCAGTGGCACCACTATGCCACGTGGATTAAGCATGTGTCATTGGACTTTGAATTGGATATTTGGTTTTCTTTGTTTAATGTTACTGGGTAGTTGGCCCCCAACTAATGCTTTGGTCATGTAGTAACACTGATAAGTGGCTGTTCTTTTTTATTTTCTACCATACTGGCTAATTTATAAATATGATTTGTTGCCAATCATATGTCTCATGTGTCTTTATTTCAAGTGTTAAGGTTATTACAATAGTCTAGTTTTTCTAGGTTCAGGTCACAATCTATCATCATGCTCCTAGGGCATGTAACAATGGATTGTGCCGATGAACCAAAGGAATGTTACTTATTTTGAATATTTGAAAAGGATTTACAACACCCTTGTAGAAAAATGTTTGTTGTTTGCCACAAATGATCAATCTATTTATCCTTTAAGAAATACATTTGGGGTTAGGCTCATTATTTAGAGCTGCCTACTCACTGAATACACACCTTGGTCTCAGATGCAGTGAGCATTATCTAGGAAGTATATACAATTTTGCTGCAGATACAATCACATTATTGTTATAGGCCCCACAGAAGTAACCCCACCAGTCGCCACTTGCTGCAGTCCTATATGCCTTCATAGGTAGAGGTCATCGTCACTTTGGAAACAATGGCCTCAGGAGATATCTATGTACAATAAGAACAATGAGGCTTTCTATTTGCAGACATCCATGTACATGAAACAGGTAAGTGAGTGGTTGTCAGGGAGAGGCAGTGACCCATGCAACGTGGTATATCTTATTCTAGTCAAGAGTGACATAAAATGGAGCAGTGTTTGTTTACTGACACTAATTACAATGTTACCTTATATGTATGCATAACATCTGTGCAGTGCTATGTGACTATATTTATGATGTTACCTTGTAATTATGGTTTTAAATTATTTAGGATCTGTAAAGAATCACAGGGAGGTTATTATTTACCTTTTTACTTTCTTTTGGATGGTAAAAATATTTTCGTATAATACAGAATTTATTATCTTTTACTTTATGGGTCCAATCATAGTTCACCTGTCCCCATGACCCCTTACCTCCACTTGTAGTTTCAATATAGCTGGAGAGCCACAGGTTACACTGGTACAGCCAGCCACATAATACAGTTAAAGTGGAACTTCCATCATACGGTATTAATGGAACCTACAATCACCTTACAAAAGGGACATCTGCTTTCTCTCTATCTTTGGTTGTTGGCCACACCCCTTCTAATGACTGTCCAAGCCCCTTAGTGGGCCCCTATGGTTGCATTCCACTGGTGGGCCCTTAATATCTCAGACTGACATTGCATACAACCCACTACTCTCATTAAGAAAATAAATTAATAAAAAGTCAAAACTTAAGGACACAGCATTTCTATCAGGGGCAGAACTACAGGTAGTGCAGCAGTTGCACTGCACCAGGGACCATATGGACTAAGGGGCCCACTGGCTCCAGACTGGTCCCCTTTTGTACCTGATGTAGCCACATAAGAGTGACTGGGGGCATCATCTTCTGTCTGTCTGAGTACCCCAGCTACCAGTCAGCAAGGTTCATACATGCATGCAGCATCAGTTGGTGCTTTAAGTGCTGAATGATCTGGAGCTATCCACAAATCACAATGCATGTAGCTCAGAAGAGAGAAGGTGAGGGAATTACTGAAGAAATGCTGTTGTAGATGGATGAGCAATTTGTGTTTAGTAAGGGGTGAATGGGGAATTATTTCAAGTAACAAAATGGGGGGGGCATTTTTGGGGTGTAGTTTTCATTAAGGATAGATAGTACAGTCCTAATAATGGTGAAAGTGGAATATACCATAGGTGTTTCTTCCACAATATTAACAATTGTGTGCTGGTAATACATCCACAGATGACACCAAGAAACATGGAAAAGTATCCACTGGTCACTGAAAGGGATAAAGTGTAATGATGTCCAAAATCCAATGTGATGTGGTCCTCCAGGGAGTTTACAAGCTTAACATGTTTTACTGTGTAAGGACACAGGACCTCATTCAGAGTCGATCGTTGCTGCAAGCGATCGCTCTGAATGAGGGCGGCTGCTTACTTTTTTAAGTGCCACCTCCTGGTCGATTGCTAGGCTGTGGATTACCACCCACAGCTCTTGCGATCAACCAGGGTAATGGTCGCAATGGTCAAGACCATTGCAACCATCGGGGCTTGCGACGAGACCCTAAGATTGGGTCTCGTCAACCGCAAGCCCCAGGAAGCTTCCTGCTCTGCTCAAGCAGGAAGCTCCCCATTGACATCATTGCTGATGTCAGTGGGGCCGCCCCCAAATGGCAAGCGTTCCATCGGGAACGCCTCCGTTTGGCCAGCCACACCCCCTGCCCCTATCCAAAATGGGGCGATCTGTCACTCACCATCGACAGCTCGCCCCCTTTGGTGCGAGACCTGTAGTGACTGAGCGGCCGGCTCCGACGTGCGCATGCCCAGTGGGGAAACATCGACCCGGTTGCGAGCGCTCATCTCTTGCGACCAGGTCTGAATGACCCCCACAGCTTCTTCAGAAGCATGTAATGAAGATCCTGTCCTGCATGGTCTTTATATACCAAAGTATTAAGTAGGTAAATGATGGCAGCTGATATAATACATATATAATTATACTACTTAAATAAAAGATCCGCACATAAACTATCTTAATATCATCATAGGCAATCCCATCATGAGCTAGTAGCAATCCATCCTCCATAAATAATAAAAATTAAAAAGATACCTTAAAATGTCAGAGATCGGATAAATTAAGTCTATGTAGCTACGAGACATAAATAAAACTATCATGTGTTCCTCACCAACTAATCACTGAGTCTAAAGGAGGAATTCCGATTGGTGTAGGGGGATCACATGATACATCACATTTTATTAGGTTTACAGTTTCCCCTACACTGTTTAATTTGTCTAATCCACTGACACATACTAACTGGTTCATTGTAAACTCTAGTAATAAAACCTGCAGCGATAATATTGACTCATGATATTATATTGCGTGATTTAAATAAATACATGATTTTGTTTGTCCAATCCATGGACACATACTAATTCATTATAACAAATAATAATAGCTACCATAATATCTAGCAGCCAATAATTTAAAAATATATTAAATATAAATTAGAGTTAATTGAATTCCAAAAATATTGTTAAATATATAATTTCTAATATGAAATTAATTAATTTAATTTATCCTTCACATTCACCTATGACAAGAATCACAATGATTTCCTGGACTTGAATCTTGAGACCACTTCACATTTCAAATTGTAAAAGAGAAGTTAGTACAAATTCATATTTGCACTAAAAGAACACCCACAACTATACCTGGAAGTATAATATTTACAAGGGACAGTTGATGCATAACGTATTCACATAAACTACTCACATTTAAGGTGCGTACACACTGGGCGATATTACTGAGCGACTGCACGATTACGACATCGTAATCGTGCAATCGCTCAGTAATCATGCACAAATCGTGCACTTTTATGTCAGAAACGACCAGCGATGCGCGCTCCCGCTGGTCGTTTCCGACATTGTCCATCGCCTGAACATGCAGCACAATCTGCCGATAACGACAGATTGGCATTTTCAGGAATGATGGATAGTGCCTGCACTGAACAACTGATCGTTCAGTGCAGACACTACAGGGGATCAGGAATGACGGTACGATTACGATGTCGTAATCGTGCTGTCTTTCCTGATCGCCTAGTGTGTACGCACCTTTAGAGGAATTTGGATCCCAAACACATTATCCTTAATGTCCTTACGGAGTTAAAATGCATTAAATCCCTTAAACTAATTGGAGAACCACATCTCAATGGATTTTGGACATCATTATACTCCATCCTAACTATCCACCAGTGGATGTGTTTTCATGTTTCTTCGAATCTTGCGTGGATTGCCAACATCACGGAAAGAAACCCTATGGTTAACATTTTCACCAATACCTGATACCTCCAATTGACTATTTCTATCTACAGTAGATACTGTTAGACATATTTTTATATCCATTACATTCTGGATACTATAATTTCATATTAATTTAATACACATTTCTAAATCCATTTCATGTGATGCACTATTTATGAATTGGTTTGTCATTTGTGTAAATATTTTTTTTCTTTTTCATGAGAATCATTTTCTAGTAGCATCACATTATTAAAACCAAATGATGTTCTTATCAGGTTATTAATTCTGTCCCATTTCGCAGAAGCTTTACAGTGCACCTTTATGTATTCTTCAGCTATTTTCCCTTTCTTACAAAGAAAATTAACTTTTCTACAGCATTCCCTTTTCTATTTAAGCATTGAAAGCCATGTCTTGGTAGTCAGTATTAGTAATATAATACAACAAGAGCATAACTTAGTGAAGTTTGTTGAACCTCATATGTGGTCTGTGGGATGTCATGGGCAATTTTTAAATACATTTTTGCAAAGTAGGACATTTAGAAAAAGTAATATAATTTCTTTAGTGGAATTTTGATAGTTATACAAGTGATCACAAAAGAAGATATGTAAGCGATTTTCATTACAGGCTTTGTATTGAAAACACCATTTAACAAATACATTTTGTTAATGATTGACAACAGGGGTAAATGCGGTATTTGGAGAGGGGAATTTCCCAATGCTTTATTTTGGAACAATGCACAAAAAGAAAAAAGTGGCAGAGTAAAAAAAAAAGTTTATACAGTATATCCATATGAATGTGGCATTATGTAATATATAATTAGGATACATAACCATACCCTACAGTAGCGTAATTACTTACCATATTATAAACTATAACCTAAAGTGTCATCATAGCTTTTATTATCTAAAGGAACTGAGTAATCAGGCACACAGATACATCCATTTGTTCTATTCTTAGAACACTCATTTTTAATTTATTATTTCTAATTAAATCTGTAATATATTATTTTGGATAAATAAGCATTTAAATAAATGTATACAAACAATATCATTATATGGGTACAATACACTTAGGGTATGATTCAAAGGTGCACCCAGATGCAGCTACGGCTTTGTCTTTTACTGCATCAGCATCTGTGTCTTTATGCTAATGCAAAGAATGAATCTGTTCCTACAGAGACACCCACTGCCAGCAACGCTAATCCATCTCGGTGCATCTTTAGACTAGGGGTGAGCGGGTTCGGATTTCTGAAATCAGAACCCCACCGAGCCCCCCCGACCCGAGTCAGATCCGAGTCAGGCTCGACTTTTCCCGCCTGACTCGGATCTGAAATCGAGGCAAAAAGTCATCATTCCGCCTTCCGGGTCTCGCGGGTTTTGGATCCTATATAAGGTACCCGCGTCGGCGCCATTTTCTCACTCGGCTGTGGACATGTGAAGAGGGAAAGTGGGAGTTAGGGCTGGCTGGGCTGTGTAGTGTAGTGTAGTGTAGTGCAGAGTAGTGTTGTGCTGTGCTGTGCTGCTGTTGTCCACTACTTCAAAGTCCATAGGGGCTGGCTGGACTGTGTTGTGCAGTCAGTTCTCCATAGGGGCTGTGTCCACTCCAAAGTCCTGTGCAGTGTCCCAGTCCTAAAGGGGTGCTGTAGTGTTGTCCAGGGGGTGCTCTGTCCATCAGGGGTGCTCCCCCCAAGTGCTAAAAAATTAATATTTTTTCTGTGTTTGTGAATTGTGTGCGCAGTAGCCGCACGTGCATCAACAAAGTAGTGCCAAGCGTGCGCCTGTGTCATAAGTAAAGGGCCGGCTGGCTTGACCGTTAATGGGTGCTGTAACCCCCAAAGTACACTCCAGTCCAAACCCCCCAAAAATATATTTTCTATGTTTGTGAATTGTGTGCGCAGTAGCCGTACGTGCATCAACAAAGTAGTACCAAGCGTGCGCCTGTGTCATAAGTAAAGGGCCGGCTGGCTTGACCGTTAAAGGGTGCTGTAACCCCCAAAGTACACTCCAGTCCAAACCCAAAAAAAAAATATTTTCTGTGTTTGTGAATTGTGTGAGCAGTAGCCGCACGTGCATCAACGAAGTAGTGCCAAGCGTGCGCCTGTGTCATAAGTAAAGGGCCGGCTGGCTTGACCGCTAAAGGGTTCTGTAACCCCCAAAGTACACTCCAAACCAAATAACAAAATATTTTTTCTGTGTTTGTGAATTGTGGGCGCAGTAGCCGCACGTGCATCAATAAAGTAGTGCCAAGCGTGCGCCTGTGTCATAAGTAAAGGGCCGGCTGGCTTGACCGTTAAAGGGTGCTGTAACCCCCAAAGTACACTCTAAACCAAATAACAAAATATTTTCTGTGTTTCTGAATTTTGTGCGCAGTATCCGCACGTGCATCAACAAAGTAGTGCCAAGCGTGCGCCTGTGTCATAAGTAAAGGGCCGGCTGGCTTGACCGTTAAAGGGTGCTGTAACCCCCAAAGTACACTCCAGTCCAAACCCAAAAAAAAAATATTTTCTGTGTTTGTGAATTGTGTGAGCAGTAGCCGCACGTGCATCAACGAAGTAGTGCCAAGCGTGCGCCTGTGTCATAAGTAAAGGGCCGGCTGGCTTGACCGCTAAAGGGTTCTGTAACCCCCAAAGTACACTCCAAACCAAATAACAAAATATTTTTTCTGTGTTTGTGAATTGTGGGCGCAGTAGCCGCACGTGCATCAATAAAGTAGTGCCATGCGTGCGCCTGTGTCATAAGTAAAGGGCCGGCTGGCTTGACCGTTAAAGGGTGCTGTAACCCCCAAAGTACACTCTAAACCAAATAACAAAATATTTTCTGTGTTTCTGAATTTTGTGCGCAGTATCCGCACGTGCATCAACAAAGTAGTGCCAAGCGTGCGCCTGTGTCATAAGTAAAGGGCCGGCTGGCTTGACCGTTAAAGGGTGCTGTAACCCCCAAAGTACACTCCAGTCCAAACCAAATAAAAAAATATTTTCTGTGTTTGTGAATTGTGGGCGCAGTAGCCGCACGTGCATCAACAAAGTAGTGCCAAGCATGCACCTGTGTCATAAGTAAAGGGCCAGCTGGCTTGACCGTTAAAGGGTGCTGTAACCCCCAAAGTACACTCCAAACCAAATAAAAAAATATTTTCTGTGTTTGTGAATTGTGTGCGCAGTAGCCGCACGTGCATCAACAAAGTAGTGCCAAGCGTGCGCCTGTGTCATAAGTAAAGGGCCGGCTGGCTTGACCATTAAAGGGTGCTGTAACCCCCAAAGTACACTCCAGTCCAAACCAAATAAAAAAATATATATTTTCTGTGTTTGTGACTTGTGTGCACTGTGGCTGCACGTGCATCAACAAAGGAGCAGCGCCAAGCGTGCGCCTGTGTCCCATAAGTAAAGAGCCGGCTGGCTCATTTCTTAAAGGGTGGTGTAACCCACAAAGTGCACTACTCTCCAGCAAAAATAAAAAAATATTTTCTGTGTTTGTGTGCGCTTTAGCCACACGTATATATCAATAGAACATAAAAGGAGGACCAAACTTTCTCTGATAAAAATAAAATAGGGAAAGATCAAGAACCACTTCCTCCTAGTGCTGTTGCTGCTGCTGGGAGTTGTTCATCATCCCAGAGAGGAAGTAGGAACACCACCACTTTTACTAAACAATTGACCCTCCAACAGTCCCTAGCGATGAGGATGAAGTACGACAGCAGTCATCCTGAAGCAAAACATATAACTGAGGCCTTGACTGCTATGTTGGTGTTAGACGTGGGTCCGGTATCCGCCATTAGTGCAGTGGGATTTAGACAATTGATGGAGGTAGTGTGTCCCCGGATACAAATCCCATCTAGATTCCACCTGCATCCTCAAAGCAGCAGCGACAAGCGTGCATCTGTCTGTTAAAGGGTGGTGTAACCCTCAAAGTGCGCTCCACAAACAATAAAAAAATTAATTTTTTTTTTCTGTCTTTGTGAAATGTGTGGGCTGTAGCTGCACCTGCATCCTCAAAGCAGCAGTGACAAGCGTGCGTCTGTCTGTTAAAGGGTGGTGTAACCCTCAAAGTGCGCTACACAAACAATAAAAAAATTCTTATTTTTTTTCTATCTTTGTGAAATGTGTGGGCTGTAGCCACACCTGCATCCTTAAAGCAGCAGCGACAAGCATGCGTCTGTCTGTTAAAGGGTGGTGTAATCCTCAAAGTGCGCTCCACAAACAATAAAAATATTCTTTTTTTTCTGTCTTTGTGAATTGTTTGGGCTGTAGCCGCACTTGCATCCTCAAAGCAGCAGCGACAAGCGTGCGTCTGTCTGTTAAAGGGTGGTGTAACCCTCAAAGTGTGCTCCACAAACAATAAAAATAGTCTTCTTTTTTTTTCTGTCTTTGTGAAATGTGTGGGCTGTAGCCGCACCTGCATCCTTAAAGCAGCAGCGACAAGCGTGCGTCTGTCTGTTAAAGGGTGGTGTAACCCTCAAAGTGCGCTCCACAAACAATAAAAATATTCTTCTATTTTTTTCTGTCTTTGTGAATTGTGTGGGCTGTAGCCGCTCTTGCATCCTCAAAGCAGCAGTGACAAGCGTGCGTCTGTCTGTTAAAGGGTGGTCTAACCCTCAAAGTGCTCCAAAAAATAAAAAATATTTTTTTTATGTGTTTGTGACTTGAGTGCGATGTAGCCGCACGTGCAGAAACACAGTAGCAGCGCCAAGCATGCGCCTGTGTTATAAGTCAAAGGCCGGTTTGGACATCTGGGCTGGACTGAAGGACGTGCCAACAATTTCTGACAAGTCTACGGTCACTGCATATGATACTGTCCTCAAAGCAGCAGTGACAAGCATGCATCTGTCTGTTAAAGGGTGGTGTAACCCTCAAAGTGCGCTCCACAAACAATTAAAAAATTCGTATTTTTTTTCTGTCTTTGTGAAATGTGTGGGCTGTAGCCGCACCCGCATCCTTAAAGCAGCAGCGACAAGCGTGCGTCTGTCTGTTAAAGAGTGGTGTAACCCTCAAAGTGCGCTCCACAAACAATAAAAATATTCTTTTTTTTTCTGTCTTTGTGAATTGTGTGGGCCGTAGCCACACCTGCAACCTCAAAGCAGCAGCGACAAGCGTGCGTCTGTCTGTTAAAGGGTGGTGTAACCATCAAAGTGCGCTCCACAAACAATTAAAAAATTTTTTTTTTTTTCTGTCTTTGTGAAATGTGTGGGCTGTAGCCACACCTGCATCCTTAAAGCAGTAGCAACAAGCATGCGTCTGTCTGTTATAGGGTAGTGTAACCCTCAAAGTGCGCTCCACAAACAATTAAAAAATTCTTATTTTTTTTTCTGTCTTTGTGAAATGTGTGGGCTGTAGCCGCACCTTCATCCTTAAAGCAGCAGCGACAAGCGTGTGTCTGTCTGTTAAAGGGTGGTGTAACCCTCAAAGTGCGCTCCACAAACAATAAAAAAATTCTTCTTTTTTTTTCTGTCTTTGTGAAATGTGTGGGCTGTAGCCGCACCTGCATCCTTAAAGCAGCAGCGACAAGCGTGCGTCTGTCTGTTAAAGGGTGGTGTAACCCTCAAAGTGCGCTCCACAAACAATAAAAATATTCTTCTTTTTTTTTCTGTCTTTGTGAAATGTGTGGGCTGTAGCCACACCTGCATCCTTAAAGCAGCAGCGACAAGCGTGCGTCTGTCTGTTAAAGGATTACATCGGTGACAGCATCCAAGTAGGCATGTCACACAGTCCGTACCTGTACTGGCAGGAAAAAGAAGCAATTTGGAGGTCCCTGTACAAACTGGCTCTATTTTACCTGAGTTGCCCCCCCTCCAGTGTGTACTCCGAAATAGTGTTTAGTGCAGCCGGGAACCTTCTCAGCAAAAGGCGTAGGAGGTTGCTTCCACAAAATGTGGAGAAGATGATGTTCATAAAATGAATTATCAACTCTTCCAGGGAGTCCAGCCTCCAGAACGTACAGAGGGACCTGTGGTTGTATATTCCAGCGGGGACAAATTAATACTCTGTGAGGATGAGGATGTACACAACACTGAAGAGGGTGAGGAGTCGGAGGATGAGGATGACATCTTGCCTCCGTAGAGCCAGTTTGTGCAGGGACAGATTAATTGCCAGCTTGTTTTGTGGGGGCCCAAACAAACCAATAATTTCAGCCACAGTCGTGTGGCAGACCCTGGCGCTGAAATGTTTGGTTTGTTAAAGTGTGCATGTCCTGTTTATACAACATAAGGGTGGGTGGGAGGATAATTCCATCTTGCACCTCTTTTTTTTCTTTGAATTATGTACTGTTTGGGGCCTAGTTTTTCAAACTGCCATCCTGTCTGCCACTGCAGTGTCACTCCTAGATGGACCACGTGTTTGTGCCGCCCTTTCGTATCTCTTAGCATAGTCATCCAGCTACCTCGGTGCAACCTTTTGGATATAAAAACACTATTGTGAGGTGTGAGGTGTTCAGAATAGACTGAAAATGAGTGGAAATTAAGGTTATTGAGGTTAATAATAGCATAGGAGCAGAAAAACACACAAATTCTGTGATTTTAGCTGTTTTTATGCTTTTTTAAAAAAAAATACAGATCCAAAACACAAAACCCAGAACCCAAGACACGGAAGGGTGGTTTTGGCAAAACCAATCCAGATCCAAAACACGAAGAAAGATCCAGATCCAAAACCAAAACACAAAACACGAAAAGTGGCCGGTGCACACCCCTACTTTAGACGCAACATCTGTGCACCATCGGTCGCAACATCAAAGCTTGCAACAGCTCTATGGCAGGTGCAATTTCTCACTTTGAACATGGGGGTCTATTCATAAAGCATGGAAAAGCCATGTTTTGCTGTAAACAGGAATTTTCTCTGCTTGGTGCTATACACAGAGTGGGTTACTGTGAAGAAGTTCATTACTTTTCCAGGGGCACCACCACTCCGTGGCTGAATCGCATCTTCATACTTTAGTATGGTGAGTGCGATTCATAAAAGAACAGAAAGCTCTGCTTTCCATTCCACGGATGTGTAGAGATTCACCATCTCAGGATGGTGTAATCTGTACTACAATGCGAAAAGAGAAGGAAGGTTGCTTACTTCCCTGTCTTCTGCTTGTGCCCCTTTCAACTCCACCCCTTGATATCCCAGCAGCCTCCCATGAGCTCAGCCACCAGCACATGTGTGGAAAGGACCTTCCTTTGCCACAACTTTTCACAGAGAGAACCGCAGTTGAAGACAGAACCGCCGGATCCCTGGATACTGGATCGCATCACCGGAAAGGTAAGTATGCATGAATTGCTACTTAACAAAGCTATATATCACATCAGACTGATGTGATATATAATGAAAAGTAACAATTAATTTCTGCAAATCTACATAATTAGACCCCAAGGTGTTTTGTGCCAGCGCTACTGTGTGTTTAGAAATAGTCGCTGGCAGTGACACACTGCAACAAACCTATGTCTGCCTAACAATCCCCGTAATACCTTCCAGGAATGATCCATGAAATCCTCGACTCTTGTGCCAAATTAATTCTGCATCTCCCGGCGGTAACCGTTGTGCAACTTGGACACATGCGCAGTACTTTCAACATTGACCAACTTTGTGCATATCAGCATTGCATGCATTTAGCGTGTACCTCTGATTCAGGACCTTATTGAGGGAACATATAATGGGAATTCCATCTAAGGGGGAAATGTAATAGCCTGCGAGTTGCAGGCATTGGCACATTCCCAGCAAGTATGACCCATGTTAAAAGGGACAATCAATGAAAAGGCAAAACCAACCTGATTTTGCCTTTTAAATTACTTCCCCTTTGAAACATAAATAACAATTTTAAAAACTTGAAAATCCCTGCTGATCAATTCAAACCTGTGGAAAGAAAGCATATAAACCTTCTATCGGATGAGGTGTGTCATGTGTGCAAACCACTTGCCCTACTAAAATAAATAAAGACACTGAGACATGGATTTGCAAGATAACTTGATGGTGATTTATTGGAGCAATAATTATTTATTATTTATTTATTATTTATTTAAGGATGTATGGTGGCAAAGAAAGGATGGCCAGAAATCAGCCAAATCTGCAATGCCCACACACAAACAACAACAAGCATAGCAGGCGTAGATTGCCCAGAGTGTATAAACATAACAATATAAACCATGTAATCAACAAAAAAGTAACGCTCACCTTGACAACCCACCCATTTAGGTGATAATACTGCCCCCCCGTTAGGTTGGTACAGCCAACTACCAGTCAACGAAGGGAGCGCCCTCAATAAAATAATTGCACCCGGACTGGTGACCTGCCGTTCTTTCCCGCCACAATAAAACCAAATCCACAACAGCATGGACAAAATTTAAAGGGGAGGGAGGGTGTGGAATCTTGAAACAAAGAGGCTTTGGCACTCACTTCTAGCCCCTTATATAATGTCCCTATTAAAAACGCGCCACCTACAACTAGTGATTTGCATACATGCCAGTCCCCATCCTAGAGGTTTAAAACACCTCTTTTCTTATGCAATCATTCGGTTTCTCTAAACCTTCTATCGGATGAGGTGTGTCATGTGTGTAAACCACTTGGCATATAACTTGAAGGCGATTTATTGGAGCAATAATTACTTATTATGTATTTATTATTTATTTAAGGATGTATGGTGGCAAAGAAAGGATGGCCAGAAATCAGCCAAATCTGCAATGCCCACACACAAACAACAACAGGCATAGCAGGCTTAGATTGCCTAGAGTGCATAAACATACAAATATAAACTATGTAATCAACAAAAAGGTAACGCTCACCCTCTACCTTGACTAGCCACCCATTTAGGTGATGATACTGCCCCCTGTTAGGTTGGTACAGCCAACCTAATGAAGGGAAGGGAGCGCACTCAATGAAATAATTGCACCCAGACTGGTGACCTGCCGTTCTTTCCCACCACAGCAAGGTTCTGCTTATAGAACGCCGCACCACCACCATACAAAGGACTACCCCAATAATGCCAACTCCCTAAATAGATCCTCAACAAACAATGACAAACCCTCCTCTGTTAAATGGACCCCATCAGCCCTATACAGATAACTGAAACAAAATTGAATACCCTTATGGGGAATGACATGACCATAATTGGCCATCACAAATTTAGCTACTGCAAAATTAAGTTTCTTCTGAGCTAAGTCTATAGCAGGAAAATTCCTAACCCCACGCCAAACTTGCCAAGTACCATGCAAGACCAAATTAAATATAATGAGGGCCAGGCCGACAACACCCTCGGCAAATCATTGATAATATCAACTCGCAATTCTACAGTGGCCTCTGCCCAAAATCGTTGCCTCCTAAATGGGCCACCAAAATATGTGGCATCCCAAAACGCCTTGCATACTCCAACAGTCTAGGACAATAGGAATGCCACCTCATACCTCTGAAACCTATCCAATGGACCCTAGCTGAATGCTCAAAGACTGGAGCTTGATCTCAACCCATAAACCTAGCAGCCCAGAAAATATATGAGTGACCTATAACCCAAATGTCTTGTATGTCAAAGAGCAACCCTAAAAGTGGAGGAAAAACAATAAAGAAAAAACATTACTAAATGTCATGAAAACAATAACATTTATGGTGCATTAGTGAGGATCTGATAGAACATTAGTGAGTATTTGCCAAAAAAGAAAAATTTTCTATTGGTCGCCAACTACTAGTCAAAGTGGCTAAGACAAACAAAAGACACAAAGGGAAAGAATGGGTTGAGGGAATTGGGAAAAAACAGGTGAACTCTGCAAGAGGTAAAATAAAAACCTGCTGAGGGATAGACTATGACCTAATTAATGATTGAGAATAGCCGAATTAGTCCATCAATTCAGGCAAATATTGTAAAATCCCTCAAGACTCCCATTGCCAGCAATGTGAGTAGCTAATCCCGAGTAGGATGGACAAAGATAACATACAAAACAAGACAGGATGAGACGTGAGACAAGACAAAACAAGACAAGCCATAAGATAAAAACAGCACAGTGAACCATAAACATAACGATGTCATACTGCGACATGGCCTTAAACAAGTGCCCTTAAACTACTAGGCCAAATGTAACTTTTATAACTATCTGATTTCCAATGTCCCAGGGACTTAATTTCTGATGCTGAGAAACCTGCATCTGCCTCTGAAGTTGCAGCGCCGATCCTAAAAGAGTGCATTCCAAAATCCTGAGATGAGAGGCCTAAACCTGAAACACACTGCTTCAAAAAGCAACCAGACTGGTATTTTGTAAGCGGAGTCCTGTCCATATGCATGAGCCATGAACCAGGAACATCCGGCCACAATAAAACATAATGCGTAGGGCAGATCCGTACATCCTTAAACGGACCCAACGAGATCCATCTACCCTTACCAGCCTGGTCAGTCTTCAACCGCCATATCCTACAGAGCACAGACCTCTCACTCACCATGACATCCAAGCAGAGCATGGTGGCATCAGCCCATTTGGAAAATGCCACAAGCTCTGATACCGTGAAATGCTACTGAAAATGCCACTTAAGTCAGAACCACCTTGTACGCAGTAAAAGCCACTCCTTGAACTGTCCCTAATACTGCTGGAAGCAGATGATCGTCTACAGGTCTCCTACGGTCAGCTACTGGCTGGGAGACCCCTGTCCAACACTTTAAAGCCTTCATAATCAGAAAACTTTTAGTAAAGTTAGTAAAATGCAATGCCCACCAAAGAGCGCACAACAGAAGCCCTGGATCTGCCAGACAAATGGAGACTCCAAATAAAAGAAAGCATATGCTTGCAACATGGAGGGGGCTAGAGACTGTTCTGCCAAGCCCTCCATGCTGGCTCGATCACCTGCCAAACATAAGAGGGGCAAAGCACAGCGTCAGCACCAGGAGCCAAAGATCGAAATCTAGCCCACTGGAAATGTGATAATGTACCGGCTATCTCATTCTCCACCCCTGGCATGTGTCTTGCTTTAAACATGATGTTACAGTGCAAACATGTCAGCACCAGCTGTGCTAGCAAGCACAAAACCAGCAGGGAAGCTGCACGTTGGAAGTTGATCACATACACCATGCCAAAGTTGTCACACCTAATCACAATGCTGCGATTACGTAACCATTCCCCCCAGATTTCCAAGGAAACCATTATGGGAGAGAGTTTGAGAAGGAGCAAGTCCTTAGTCAAAACCTTTCTCACTCATTCCTCTGGCCAACGACCAATACAATAGGAGCCATCAAGGTAACATCCGAACCCTGTGGCACCTGCTGTGTCGGTGAATAGCTGCAGTTACAAATTGTCAGCGGCTGGAGACATCCACAACCAAACGCCATTAAAATCCTGAAGAAACAAGACCCAGACAGAGAGTCTCGCTTAATCTCTGAGGATAAACATAGCAAATGTTTCGGTTTAGTGACTCCAGCCGTGGCCCTTTCCAACTTACTTGAAAAAACTCTGCCCTTTGGTATGACCTTACAGGCAAAGTTTAACAGGCCCAGGAGGGATTGCGCCTGCTGCAGGGTAATTCTACTGGAAGCTGTGCACTCCACTATGGCATTATGCAACTTGTCGACCTTATCTAGAGGAAAGTGACAAGAACCTGCCAAGGTATCGATCTCGATACCTAGGAATGACAAGCAAGAGGATGGGCCCTCAGTTTTGTACCCAGCAACCGGAACTCCAAAAACAGTGCTTGGAAAGAAAACAACAGATAACTACATCTGTCTGAACCGGAAGGCCAACACACAGAAAGTAATCGAGATAGTGAGCTATGCCATGACCACCGCAAGAAAATTTCACGCACCAATGTAGGAAGGTGTTAAATCGCTCAAAAAATTCAAATGACACAGAACATCCCATAGGCAAGCATTTGTCTATGTAATGTCCATTGTCCAAGCAAAAACCCATAAACTGGAATGACTCTGGGTGTAAAGGAAGTAGATGAAAAGCTGACTCAAAATCTATCTTAGACATCAGTGCCCCCGGACCATAACACCTAATCACGTCCAAAGCATTGTCAAAACACTGGTACACCACCATGGAAACCTCAACTGGTATGGCATCATTTACTGATGAGCCTTAAGGATATTGAATTTAAACCTCTACATGCTCCTGCCTATAACCTCTACAGAATCCTGCCTATAAACTTTCAAGGTTTTGACGCTATTTGCGTATGCAGTCATACAGTAAATAAATGCATTCAGACCTTGATCATGTGTTTCCAAAGCACAAAGTATTATTCAAGTAAAGTACAGTTAGTTACACACTGTGATCTAAGTACAATTTAGCGCAAAGAAATTATACAGACCCAAGATACAGTTATACATATGCACGCGCACTGGGACCAGTTACCAGCATCCATAAGAAACCTCCATCAAGAGCATCAGCATGAAGACTCCAGGTTGAGGTCAGAACCCACATATATATACCCTTACAGAAATAGACAATACAATAGAAAAGTTTGGCATGGTTTCATTGGTTCCCAGTGCGGGTGCATCTGTTACAGGATATTTAACAGGTTGATTCAAATGGACACAGACCAGCCTCCAACAGCCTTCGTCTCCATTTTCCCCCTGCATGCAAATCTAGGCTGTTAATTTTACAACGTACATTTTGGTGCTTTAACTTTCTATGGTCCATAAGTTGAGAATGCATGTTGCGATCTTCAAACCGATGATACCGGAAAGCTGTTGAGAAAGTGCAGATCAGTATAACATCAAACACGGTTTACTTATCATGTATTAAGCCTAAGATACCAAATAACCTTTGTTCACAGCATTTGTAACAAATAAATAAAACTTGAATCTTATGCTTTAAAGCTATGGAACCTTTTATGTGAATGTCCAGTGTGTAAGTATTCAGGGTTTTAGTAAAGACGCTAGTTAACTTGGGGCAGATGCGTGCGCACTAAGCTAATAAACAGCGTTTTCATACAGGATCTTATGCATTCGCTAATGTGCGTTATGTTAACAGTGCAACTGTGCGTAATGTGCGGTGTTTATGCATGTGATTCTATTTATGATGGATTTAATATATATATATATATATACATATATATTTACACATATATATATATATATCATTCCTTACTAACATTTTAAAACTGCAATGCAATGTGTTATTAGTAATGAGATTCACTCTCAAACAGGGTGGAGACCCCCAGCCGATTGCTGGTGCCATATTGTCTGACAGTGAGTTTAAACTGTTCTTTTCATGCAGATTTCTTACCATTGTTCATTCAGTCAAATTCAAGTGTCTGGGCCATATTACAATTGCCACAGCTACACCTGTCCACATGTGGGGTCTCTCCACAGTTCCTGGTGTATTGTCTTTTCTAATTACTTTTCTCAGGAAGCTGTTTTTCTAGTTGTTTTGGTATTTTTTCTATGCAAGGTTGTCCCCAGTACCAAAGACATTGCCTTCTGTACTTAGCTCATGAGTTGTAATTTAAAATGGCGCTGGGAGATCAGTCACAAAATGGCATCTTGCAGATTCTTATTTTTAAGATGGAGTCTGGTTGCCATTCGAAGATGGCGTCGCTCCAAGCTAATTTTACACTGATTCTGTCTCAGCCACTAAACCAGCTTTGACAGCCTGGTGGATAAGATAGATGTTGAATGAGCCTGTGTTTTCCTGGAATTTTCTTGGGAACCACACCCACCGGGGAAACAACAAGATCCCTAATGGGGGGTTCTGCAAAAGGCCCTGCCATGCGCTCGACGCTAACCTCACCAGCCACTATTTCCCTAAGAATGTGAGGCAACTCAAATGCAGACTTCAAATTTCTAGGAGAACCTGTGTGTCGACATCCCTGCAAATAGGTAAACCAAAACCAAAACAGAAACCCTTTCACAAACATTCTGTGTCCTGCAGAACCGGGTACCAACTTAACCATTTTGCTATCGCTGTGACATGGACAGGGGATGGAGCTTTACTTAGCACTAGTGCCTTTTGCTGGCTGAGCAGGCTGCTGCTGGGCACCAACCTTGAAATACTTGGCAACTGGGTGGTTGCCACTACATCGCAAGAACAGGTAACGAAAATTACATTTTCATCCCTGCATACAGGTGGAATTATTAAATGCAAAGCATCTTCCCCCAGATGAATGCTGTTGGCCCTGACGATCCGAACTAGATGGTTTGCTCGTGTTGTACCCCTCATACGCAGGACGCGAAGTCTGTGTGACCTCCAGCCACACCTCCATGTCCATCCACCCTAGATCCATTACCTGTCTGACATCTTGCTTGCAACAAAATTCTTCATCGTAAGCGCACCAAGCTATGCCCCTGGAGGATAACTGCATGCTGTGAATTAAATGTAGATACCTAATGATGTTCAGGTGCTCCTCCGGACGAGTCTCCAATTTACAAGCTGAGAAAACGCAAAAAATGGCCAACCAATTATTGTAAGATTTGAATGCTTCCAAACCTATACTACCTTTTGCCCTAGCTGCTTTAAACGCCTTCTTAGCTGTGTCCGTAAGAGCAAAAATGTCCACTTAGTCTCCCTTGCGGATCTCAGTGTGGCAAGTCACCTTTAAACCTCGCAATACAGCAGTGTTGTCACAGTGTACCCCTGCAGAACCTTCCAACCCTTTCTCTATTGGCTTACACATAGGGGTGCGATGCCTACGCCTCGAGCATCATCTTGCTTCCAATTTTGCATATTTCGCTGCTCGCTTACGCACTCTGCCAGCGCTGTCTGCATTAGATATAGAGGAAGCGAAAGAAGATGTCAAAGAACTAGAGTCGGAGAGAGACCCACCTGAACCCTCCGGTGTCATGGTATCAGAGGAAAATCTGGATGGCCCTTCACCGATGTTTTCATCAACAAGCTTCTTTTTCCTCGATATCGTCATTGGAAAAAGAAGTAAAGACACCTGCTGCTGCCTCTGTGGCAAGCAACCTAACATCTGCACTGCCCTGACTAGTGCCCTCACTCAGCGGAAGGGAGGGTGTCACTAAACTTTGCTGGACCAAACTAGAGGCAATAGCTCTCAATGCTTGCACCAACTGATCTACATCTGACCCTTGTGGAATTAACATTAGCAGGCACGACAGTCTGGTTAGGTAAAGAGCCTGCTGGCAGAGCTGCTAAAAATGGGGCACACACAGCAGCCAGAGTTGATAAGGCAGACACTATAGCTGAAGGTTCTGGCTGCACAGCAATGGGGGGAGGGGCAGAAATACCCAAAAATGCTGGGGCTGACTGGTCTTGCACCAGCCTATTAGTACTAGTGTCCAATGAATCCATGCCCCCAGACATGTGAACAGGAGTTTGGTGCAAACTGGCTGCAAAATGGCTGACCCCCCAGACTAAGCCCCGACCCCTGCACACTAACATGGCAGGGAACGGGAAGGCCCCCAGGTAAGGCTGACCCGCCAGGTACCCTGTATGCTGCCCTATATCCCCGCCAAGACCTCCTCCTTTTACCAGAGGCTGTGTCCCAATTGTTGGATGGGAGATCACACCCGCGTGCAGCTGATGCGGCGTGCTCCTGCCAGCGACCAACTGTTCCAGCAGTGAGAGCCACGACCAGGCCCATGCTCAGCAGAGCCAGGCGCCGGCACAAACTCTGCTCCCCAACAGCTGTGGCGTCGGAAGCACCAATCGCCGGAAACCGAATCTGCCGCATCCTCGGCAGAGGCCCTTACACCACGCTGGCGTGGGCCCCGTGTCTTAGCTATTACGGTGCCAGGAGCAGCATCTGCCGTGTCCGGAGAAAGGGCCACTCCACGACGCCGGCGTGGGCTCTGCTCAGCCTCAGGGTGAACAAAGCAGGCAGGAGGGGGCACACAGCGGCGGGGACGAGGCATGATAAAAGTTAAGAGGGACATGGCCAGCAACAGGGGCAAACTTTAATGCAAAATTGACAGGCCAGGAAAGTGAGGGAAAAGTAAAGAATGTGTGAAGAAAGAAATATGACAGAAGAATAGGGAGAGAGATACCAGTAAGTAGGGAGAGAGATATGCAACAAGAAGTAAATCAAGAAATATTGGGAGGATATTTCAACCTTCTAAAGTCAGGGACACTACTCATTCCATTTGTACTGGTCACGGCCCGGATTCCATTTCCATCGGTCCCAGTCCGGATTCTGTTTTCCCCAATACGGGACTCCAGTCAGTAGCCCCAGGAGGGGACTCAACTTCCTTACCCCAAGTGGAGGTCCCAAGTCTCGCACCCCAGGAGGGGGTCCCAAGTCTGGCACCCCAGGAGGGGTCCCAAGTCTCGCACCCCAGGAGGGTGTCCCAAGTCTCGCACCCCTGGAGGGGGTACCAAGTCTTGCACCCCAGGAGGGGGTCCCAAGTCTTGCACCCCAAGAGGGGGTCTCAAGTTCCACACCCCAGAAGGGGGCCTTCATTTCAAGTTTCATGCTAAAGGAGGGGGTTTCAAATCTCCCACCCCAGAAGGGGGTTACAAGTGTTGTACTCCAAGAGGGGGCTTTCATTTCAAGTTTCACGCCCCAGGGAGGGGTCTTCATTTCGAGTTTCACGCCCCAGGAGAGGGCCTTCATTTCAAGTTTCATTCCTCAAGGGGAGGCCTTCATTTCGAGTGTTATGCCCCTGTAGCGGACCGTAATTTCAAGTGTTACTCCCCAAGAAAGGGTCTCAAGTTCCATACCTCAAGAGGGGGTTCTGAGCCACTCACCCCAGGAGGAAGTCTGTGTTCTTGCATCCCAAAAGGGGGTTTCATATTGCGTACCCCAAAAGGAAAAGCCAAGTCAGCTTCCCCAGAAGGGGGTTTTAGGTCACATACGCCAACAGGGAGTGTCAAGTTCTGTACTCCAGAAGGGGGCCTTGAGTCTCTCACCCCATAAGAAGGTTTCAAATCTTGTTTCCCAGGAAGGGGCCTCAAATGCTATCCCCCAGGAGGGTGTTTCTAGTGTTATACCCCAAGAAGGGATTTCAATTGTCACGCCCCAAGAGGAAATCCTCATTTCAAGTTCTTTACCCCAGGAGGGGGTTTCAAGCCTCTTACCCAGAGAGAGGGTTCCTAGTGTCCTTCCCCTAGAGGGGACTTCAAGTGTCTCACCCCAGGATGCGGTTCCAAGTGTAATACCCCAGGAGGGGATTTTCAGTGTTACGTTTCAAGAGAAAGTTCTTGTTTCAAGTTCTTCACCCCAGGACAAGGGTCCAAGTATCCTACCCCAGGATGGGGTTTCCAGTGTTATACCCCAGGAGGGGATTTCAAATGTTACGTTTCAAGAGAAAGTCCTTATTTCAAGTTCTTCACCCCAGGAGGGGGTTTCAAGCCTCGCACCCCAAGAGAGGGCTTCAGTTTCCTCACCCCAGGAGGGGATTTCAAGTGTCTCACCCCAGGATGGGGTTCCAAGTGTTGCACCTCAAGATGGGATTCCCAGTGTAATGCCCCAAGATGGGGTTTGTGGTGCTATTCCCCTGGAGGGACTTCAAGTGTCTCACCCCAGGATGGGATTCCTAGTGCCATCCCCCAGGGGGGGATTTCGAGTATTACATTTCCGAAGAAGAGTTCAAGTGTCTTACCCCAGGAGGGGGTCTCAAGTCTTGTACCCCAAGAACAAGGGTTTCCAAGTGTTACTCCCCAAGATGGGGGGTCAAGCATCATACCTCCAGAGGAGGTTTCTAGTTATGTACCCTGGCAGGGGGTATCAAGTCTCATAGTCCAGGGGAAAGTCTCAAGTTTTGCATCTCAAAAAGGGATTTCAAAATCTGTATCCCAAGGAAAGATCTCCGGTTCTTTACTCAAGGAAGAATCTTCTAGTGTTGTGTCAAAGTCAAATGTTTTAGTGCCCCATCAGTTAAGAGGTTCACAAAATGACACTACCACTATATCTATGGGTATCCCTCAGGATCCATCTGATGTTTCTATGCCCATTCTTTTTGATGGAGATATAACGCAGTATTATGCCTTGGTGGATCATTTCATCGCTATTATGAAATCCTCGCCATGGTCTGAAATCAGGCCTACTAATGTAGTAAAATTTACAATTTCATCTTTCCGAGGTAAAGCTTGGGACTGGGTTGAGCCTATTTATGATTCAAAGGATCCGATGCTGTCAGATTTAGTAGCCTTTACTGCTGCAGTCATTAAAGAATTTGGTCCAACTAATCCTTACAGTTCTCTCGAGGCTACTCATCTCAACAAAGTCTCCAGTTCTGGGGTACCACCCTCTGCTATTAAGCTCAGATGCATTTCTTTGAGTCCTTCTCAAAAAGATCAAGTACAAAAACAACCTGTCCAGAAGGATAAGACTCAAGGAGGCATAAGGATGATGAATTATAACACAGATTCTGACTATGATCCTGAGTACGATGAAAAAACAATTTCGGTAGTTCCCATGAAAGACACTTTGCAACTTAAGTCTTCTTCTTCTTCAAGTGGTTAGAAAAAGTCTCAGAAAAAGAAGAAGAATCGATGACTTCCTGGTGACCAACCTTTCTTGGACCAAGTTGACTATTTCGTCCAATTATTAGTCTCAGAATCCATCTGGTATTGGGAACCTTGTTCTTCAAAATTTTCTAGTTCTTATTGTATCTTTTTCAAGATTTTCAAGTTTCCTGTGTTTTTTACAAATATATTTTTTGTGTCTTTCTGAGGAGTTCCAGTTGAGCCTTTATGGGTGTTCGGTGCCCACCCTAAAAGAAGGGGGTACTGTCAGGGTTCAGCCTAGGATCGGCCTCTCTCACCTCTTTGCCGGCTTCCCCTGACTTCCTTGTGGTCAGACGTCTAGTGCAGTGATGAATGTAATCTGAGTATTCTGCCTTAGGTGCTTTTTGCGAGCTTCCATGGTCGGCTGTGTGTGCTGGGGATCGGAGTTCCCATCATGGGCACCGCCATTACAGTTCCTCTCAAGTGACAGTACTCCTAACCTATGGTAGCATGATTTCAGTCAGCTGATGCTGTGCTCCAGTAATCTGCTACCCCTGGGTATAAATCCGCCTCCAGAACTCCAGGAAGACGCTGTTCAACTTCATTATTCCAAGTGCCTGTGTTACTCCCACTGTTGCTTCAGCCTGCTTACAGTTTCCCAGTTTCCTGTATTAGCTTCCATGCTAAACCTTACTCTGAGACTTTAGCTTTCTCACAAGTACTTCAGTGTTTCATGTCCCTTCCCTGTGTGTCTTTGTATATGTGCTTCTAGTTCTATTGCAGCTTTCCTGTGGCTATTACCCTGTATCACTGAAGTGTCAGATTACCTGCTGGTATTAATTAGCTCACAGCTGGTCCTCCCAGCACATGTCTGTGTCAATCTGCTCTGTGTCTTGTCAGTGCAAATCTGCACTTGCAGTTTGCACTCTCCTAGTGTATGCCTATCTTCTCTATATGTCTTGTCTGTGCAATCTGCACCTGCATATTTAATTATTCCCAGTATTTTGCCCAGTACCAGCATTTCTAGCTCTCCCAGTATTTGGCCTTTGTCCAGTACCACATTTCTAGCATTCTCAATATATTCCTTGAGTCCACTCTACTCTTGTATGTGCAATCCCCAGTATATGTTAGTGCTTTCCTGCATATTTAGCAAACTCCAGTACCTGCCTGTGTCCACATCTCCCTGAGCTGCTGAGCTAGTCAGCTCCTGGATTTCTTAGTGATTCTCAGTACTTTCTCAGTAATCTCATGCAAGCCGGTGATCAGGATTTCTAATTGTATTCCAGTGTATCTCCAGTGTTCTAGCAATAACTTAATATAGTTTCCTGTCTTCTGCCATTCCCAGGTACCTGTCCAGAGGGCCGTGACCTGCTCACTTGGTGCAGCGGAAAACCAAACCCCAATTGGAGGGGTCACTGGAGAAAACCACCAAGTGAGTTAGACTCCGCGCCTCTGAGCAGGTCTAGCCAAACCTGGGTTCGGCCGCAAATAGGAGACCTAGCCTCAGTCACTCCGATAGTCACCTGATCCCCCCTGCTCACCATCCTCTACAGAGGATCACTTTCACCGGATTGTGACAATATTGCTGGAGAATGACAGACTGTCCACCTCTGTTCTGGCACTAATAGTCTCATAACTGATATGTTATTTGTTTACATTTGTACTGCACTACAGGTGGACATGTTCTAGTGATACTATAGGTTGAATGCCTCCCTGAAAATGGAACACATGAAGGCGAATGGAGCAGTTATACAGCTGTCTGTGCACATCAGTGTTTTTGTTTCACTAGGATACAGACTTCCATTCTTCCAAGTCATTAAAAGCTGCTTGCTATGTGCAGACAGTTAGCAGACGGAGCTAACAGCCATTATTCCTGCCTATTTACTCAGCTCAGTAACCCATGCCAGTCTGAATTTACCTATAGTGAGAAAATGTCCCCAGTTTGTAATGCATGTACTATAGTAGTTATTTTTAGAAGCCCAATTAAATGTATCTCTTTTAACATGGCACCATGAAACTGACTCCTTTTGTATGCTGGAGATAGGGTGGAAAGTATTTATTATGACATCTGAAAACATGTAATCAAGTCTCATGGCACATGGCTAGGTAGTGGCTTGTTAGCACTGTTTTCTGACTTCTATGATATTTTTGCAATTAAAGTAAATTGAACATGGGGGGAGATCCTGGGCATTGTGGACAGACACCCCCCACCCTCCCAATGCATTGCCTGGAGAACATATTTTTCATGCTTACCAGACTGGATCAAATTTTCTGTGACACAACTGAGTCCAACACTTTAGACCTGGTGTAATGGTGCATATGCAACACCTACTGTATAAGACCAGAGCCGCAGGTGCATATCTATAATGGGTGCAGGGCAGGCCCCGCACCGCACACCATGCACCCATATTATTTAAAACTCGCCGGCGTGGCCATTTTTCAGGTGTTCAACGCATGCGCAGTAGACTCTGGGCACACTCTAGTGCCCAGAGTCTACTGTTTCTGCGGTGGCCAGCCAGCCATGTCAGTCGGCCGCCGGGGAGAGAGGAGGGGGCCCTGCACAGGGAATGCACACGGGCCCACTCCTCTCTTAACACGCCCCTCAATAATACCAGTAAACTTATAATGCAAGTTGCATAACATAAATTACCTATTAATAGCATTCATAAACAAGTGACAGCACCTATGACAATTTATACTCCATTTACATTTGCATACAGGCTATTTTTCTCTGTTATCAGCACTTTAAAAGGTGAAAATAGCCCTGCTCATTTGCTGAATGATGATTTGTGTCATTGCATAGTGTTGGGGGGCAGGGGTGAAATGATGATGCTTATCATATGGAGAGCATGTCCAACAGCTCTCTCCCAGGTGCAGAAAATATTCTGAAATTAGGCATAATTACACACCTGCACAACTCTGCATAGCCAACAATATTGTCATCACACCCTCTCTGAATGTCCTGTTAACACTGAGTTTTGTCCCTCCAACTGCAAGAGGAGATGCAACTGATTTGCTTATGAACACCATCCATATCTGAATATGCTTGTATGCATGCACAGTGTGATAACTATGGTACCTTGTATTCAATTGCGGGGACCGGGATCTTTTGCTAAATGAAGTGTAATAATCTATAGAAATGATGCAGTGAGTATGTTGTAATTTTAGTCGACTTGGTAATTCATGAATGATTTTAAATTTAAATAGCTTATATAACAGCAGGTTCTGAAACGTAATATTTACTTAAGCTTTAATTATAGTGCCTGATGTAGAGACACATGATTATATGTTTGCATAAAATACATGTATTCATACTGTGAATGTTCACAAAAATTCTTATGCTTCCATTTGGATACAGATTCCATAGCGTATTGCTCTTACACTCGTTCTAATTTGTAACAAGGGAGGAAGTGTGCAAGTTGACGAAACTGCAATTTAGCCAGACCACAACACAGACACATATGCAAAATGTGTGTGTATGTATGTATGTATGTACAATATATATATATATATATATATATAATATATATTTTTTAATATTTATTATGATTCCAATAGTATATAACCATATAAAATCCTTTATTTAAGGTCTGAATAGGTCAATTCTATCAGTATTATGTTCTGTATTGTGCTGCCTTCTTCTCCTCATCTGTGTATCCAGTAATACTCAACCCGCCCTTCCCTCATCTGTATGCTCCTTATTGGGATCACCCCATCTGTATGTCTAGTTATGTGCTCTACCCATTCCCTCATCTGTATTTCCATCACAATGCACCCACCTCAGTATAACCAGTAGCGATCTTCCCCTTCCCTATAGTATAGCTTGTAATGTGCCTCTCCCCCCAATAGCATAGTTTGTAATGTACCTGCTCTCCATAATATAGCATGTAATGTTTGCCAACCTCAATACGGTATAGAATGTAATGTGAAACCCGTCCCATAGGATAGCATGTAACATGCCTTCCATCCCTTACAATTTAATAGCATGTAACATGCCCCCCCATAGTATAGTATGAAATATGTGTCCCCCCTTACCCGTAGTATAGAATAATTAGGTACAGAAATATCCGCACAGGAACTTTTATTATTTATAAATCTATTCCCCTAAATTACACAATCTTTAAATATAATTCAATATTTTGGGGAGGTGCACCAGAGAATAAGCATAACATGACTCAAACCAAATAAAGAAAAAAGTATTCTCATAACGGGCACACACAGATTATTATAATCTGTGTGTGCCCGTTATGAGAATACTTTTTTCTTTATTTGGTTTGAGCTGTAGTATAGAATGTAACATGCCTTCCTCCTCCCCATAGTATAGCACAAAATATGCATACCCTCTCCCTAGTTTATTGAATGTAATGAGCCTTCCTCCTCCCCATTATATAGAATGTAACAAGCCTTCTTTCCCTCCTCATAGTATAGACTGTAATGAGCTCTGCCTCATCAATGTATAGAAAATAAGGAGACAGTCCAGGCATTCCGACACGTTGCAATGGTTCACATCACATGTGCGACATTTCCAGGAATATCAGGGGCTGGAGTCTTCTGGTGTGCCCCTCCAAGCAGCCAGGACTGGTGCCACAAGGGACACCATCCTAGTTATGGCCATGCTTGGGACCTTAAGCGAAATACTGGTTTATGGCCTTCTTTTAAAAAAAATAAAAATAAATATATATATATAATATATATATATATTTATATATATATATATATAAATAAATAAATATATATGCAAAGACCCTGTGTGTTGTCATTGTCAATTAGAGATGAGTGCCTGTGTTGCATTCCATAAGTGTTGTGTTCACATTTCTTGCAACTGTCTGTGACGGTCATCTGTACTTGTTGATCAACATCAGGATCCTTGGGTCTAGCTGAATCAAGAGTAGAGCTGAAGCTAGGGACTTTGATGAGACCTCTGTTCATTTAATGAATTCTGGAGACAAAGTAGCACTGGCAGGAGGGCCAGAATCCAAAACCAGGAACTGGGTCAGATTACGGAACTGGAACCTGCAGCTATAGGACCCTGGAAACAATTGTGGAGAACTCAGACCTGGAACCCTCTACTAGGAATTCAGAGAGATACAACCAGCAGAGACTCAAAACTGAAACAAGCTAAAACTGGAATCAAGAACTCAGCACTGAAACCAGAATTTAAGAACTCTGGCCTACCAGCTGACAGACCTGGAATCTACACACTGATACACAGAACTGGATATGGAACCTGAGACTCAGCACTAGTCCAGGCAACAAAACATTCAGACAAGACATTAATAACACAGACACCAGTTATCTGCCATCGAGGGTACTTTATGCTAGCAGATAGACTGGTTACTTGTGCCACTTACAGAGAGACAGGCACTAATTATAAGTGGAGCACTTGCTGAGAGAGGGGCACTTTTGAGAATGAGTTCTTTCTTAAAAATAGGCACTAAGTGTATATGAAGCACTTGCTGAGAAACAGGCACTTAGTGTAAACAGAGCTCTTCCTGAGAACACAGGAACTTGGAGAGTGCTGAGTTCTTGCTGAGTAAACAGGCACTCAATGAGAAACAGGCACTTAGTGTAAACAGAGCACTTCCTGAGAACACAGGAACTTGGAGAGCGCAGAGTTCTTCCTTAGTAAACAGGCACTCAATGAGAAACAGGCACTTAGTGTAAACAGAGCACTTCCTGAGAACACAGGAACTTGGAGAGTGCAGAGTTCTTGCTGAGTAAACAGGCACTCAATGAGAAACAGGCACTTAGTGTAAACAAAGCTCTTGATAAACAGGAACCGAGCATAAAGCAAGAAGTAATCCTCTTCCATTAAAGTGAGTTGTTCTGACAATGAGCTGGTCTCTAGAGCTAGTTTAAAAAGGCACTTTCAGTGTCAATTGCATAAATAGATCATGTGAGTACAGCTTCGGGAAACCGGTTGAATTGGAAGAATTACATGACAGAATCCAACATGACCACTTCTAGACTGCTTCAGGGGCTGTGCCCTTCCCCTGACTGTGCCAGCCTAGCCATTTCCCTTTCTTTGTCAGCCTTAGCTGATCCCCTTTATGTACCAACCTTTGCTCTTCGGTCTACACCAGTCTCTCTGCCTTTCCTATATGTGCCTGTCTCTCTGCTGTTTACCTGTCTGTGCTAGGCTTTTTGCTGTTCTCCTGTCTGTTCCAGCCTTTCCTGTCTCTTTTTTATCACTCTCTCCTTTATGTGTCAGCCTTTTTAAGGTTTTGATGCCTATGCCAGCCTTTCTGCCATTTACAGTATCTGCCTGTCCAAAGTCTGTGCTACACTTTCTGTACTTCTCTAGTCTGCGGCACCCTCTCTACCTTATGCTGTTAGCACCAGCTTCTCTGCATTTATATCAACATTACCAAAACTACTAATGATAAACAAGAAAAGTTTGTTCAATGAACAGAATAATGTAATGATCATCACATAGCAATAATACATATTACTTAAATACAGACGATTTAGTGCATATGTGTTTCATACTTCATGAGGAAAGTTGTTATAGTACCTCCAGTTCACATTTCGCCACACTGAACCACCAGTATACATTATTCCAAACTGTATTACCACCAGTTCATATTATGCCACAATATCCTGCTCAAGTTCACATTATGACACACAGTGATAACAGTACACATGATGGCACACAATGCCCCATATATGTTCTCATACACCTAGCCTTAATAAGCCATACATCTTGAAATGCCTTGTCCCAAGCAACTCTGCTTGCTTTGAGAGTCTTATTTGCATATTTTTCACCAGAAAATGCATCTTAATCGCAATGTGATGCGACTAAGAAGCACCTGGAGACAGCAATGATTAATTTAATATTGTATACCTTTGTACGATGGAGTCTGTAAATGAAGCACATCAGAACTTGGCATAAAAAAAGCACTTCGTATACAGATTCAGACTGAATCACACACACATATAAAGTGTTGCACGTAGTATTAAATTAATCAGTGCAGTCTCCTGGTGCATCTTAGTCACATGACATTGAAACTAAGACATATTTTGGGGCAAAAAAGACACTTGGAGCAAGCAGAGTCACATGGGACCTGGCATGCCGAGAGGGTCTTTATGCCTTGACTGCAGCAATAGTGTATGAGGATACAGTAGATTTGTAGTTAACATTATAGATTAGATTATAATGAAAAATACATGGCATACTATATTGTCCTTGTGTGTGTGCCCATATATGTACTGTATATGCTATCCTGCACATTATCTGCAGTAAATTACAATTGCTGTCTGCTGCTGTTTAAGGTGAGTACCTTTTTCTTCCTGCCATACTGAGCTGCTAGATGGAGTACCCCAAAACTTTATTTACAGGGAGGTATCCCAGCTTATCTGTGCGGTGATGCAAGGAGGAGGTGGCACTGGACCTATCCTAGAGCATACCCACTGACCACTATGCACCCAAGCTTCATCCACCAGTCTAGAAAATGCAGTAACATTCTGAGATGTAATGGGATGGATGGATGGAGATCTGTTTCTATAGGTTCCCCTTCTGCCCTCATCCACCTCCCAGTATCCTATAATTATAAGCACACAAAAGGCCTTATTGAGAGATGCACACATTGCCCAATGTCCCTGTGATCCTGTATACAGTAGACTTGAATAAATATGATAATGACTCAGCTGCCATCTTGTGCACAGAGACATCCACTGGAGGCATGTAGATCTGCTGCTTATGTACAAAAGGGAAAACATGGGAAACATAGGTCCCACATCGCACCTCTGAGCAAGCCCATGCTGTCTCCAAATGTGTATCCCATCTAAGATGCGGGGGCCTCTCCAGCTGTATATGAATTCCCAGATGCTCACTAGGGCAAGCCAAGAAAATAGTCCTGACACACCTGCTTTTTTCTAGCCACTTCCCATTACCTCCTCCAAGCACTGACTACCTGCCAATTATTATGTGAATAAATCCTCTCTGCGACTGCCTTTGCTAACCAATCACTGCACACAAGTAGTGAGAGTTGATGCATTCTCAGTAGCCAAAATTCGCTCCACTGCATCTGATATGAACACTGCATACATCTCTGAATTAGGCGCAAAGGGCCTGATTCAGAGCCGGACGCTCTTTAAGAGCGCTTGCTCAGAATCAGGGCGTTTTTCTTTTGTTGTTACAGCCTCCTGGCCGCTGAGCTGTGGGTGACCACCCACAGCTTTTGCGGGCAGCAAGGTGATGGTTGCGATGGTCGCAACCATTATGACTAACGGGGCTTGCGACGATACCCTTGTGGTAGGGTCTCGTCAGTCGCAAGCCCCCGAGAGCTTCCTGCTCTAACAGAGCAGGAAGCTCTCCACTGACATTTCCTTTGGGAATGCCTTTGTTTGTATAGCCACCCCCCCGCCCCGCCTACAAAACGGGGTGAGCTGTCCATCAACATCGACAGCCGCCCCTTTTGAAATGAGTCCTGGAGCGAGAGAATTTCTCTCCCACTCCGGTGCTTGCGCATGCGCGCGGTGCACATTACCCCACCATCGACCCGCTTGCGAGTGCTATGCACTCATGAGCGGGTCTGAATCAGGCCCAAAGTGCCTAGTCACTAGTGTCCCAGTACTGGGGTTGCACTGACATCACAGTCACGACAGACACCCTTCTCAGACTCATTCTATACATAAGATGACAGTTACAGAAACAGTCAGACAGGCCTGCAGTAATGGAGTTAGCTAAAAAAAGATTTCCTTTCTGACATGGTCTCACATGTCATACATATGTGGTCCATGACCACATCAAGTCTTTCCAGGTCATTGGATACTGGCCCAAACATGTTACAAAGGGTTCCATCCCGGGGAACACATGCCTCACTACCCCCTAGCTTAGGCTGTGCCTGCACAGACTGTACAGTTTGCTACTGTTTTATCCTGCATAAACCTGCTACACATACTACTGTTTTCTCCTGAAAACCTGGCGCATATGCTATTATTGCAGAACTGAATGCATCTTGAGATTTATCTTGAGAATTGCATCTTATTTTGCATAAAATGCATCTTTTTTGTCTGCATTTTACACTTGCATTTTTAACGAAAAATAAGTCCAAATTAGGATAAGCCTCATATTTTGTAATGCTAAAATTTTTAAGAAAATATGACCTGTCTAAGAAATGACACAAGTATTCTCAAAAACTGTTAACATGCATTCATTGAAGATAAAATAAATCTGTTAGTTTTTGTGTTAGTTTGTTAAATCAGCGGTGACAAAACTAAATCTCAGATTTACATTCTTTTGATGTTGCTATTTGAAATTCTCCTAATAAATAACATTTCAAATCTGTTGTCGGCCATACCAGTATTAGGAATAAATGCTAAGCCTTAAACACCTGACATGATTTCAATATACAAATCTGCAGCTTTCCCTCCTTTTTCTAAGCAGAAATATCCTAGTGCTGCTTAAAAGGTGTCAGTGTGAGCCTTTGTGTGCAAGTTGATGGAGAGCATACTATTTAATTGTTCAAAGGGTCATTTTAAAATGCCAACATAAAAATACACTAATTAAAAGTGCCAATTTCTTAAAAAATATAGGAAACTGAAACCTGTCATTGAAACTTCTGGAAATGATAAAGTGTTGCATGTAGTATTAAATTAATCAGTGCAGTATCCTGGTGCATCTTAGTCGCATCACACTGAAACTAAGACATATTTTTGGGCAAAAAAGACACTTGGAGCAAGCAGAGTCACATGGGACCTGGCATGCCGAGAGGGTCTTTATGCCTTATGTGAATAAATCCTCTCTGCGACTGCCTTTGCTAACCAATCACTGCACACAAGTAGTGAGAGTTGATGCATTCTCAGTAGCCAAAATTCGCTCCACTGCATCTGATATGAACACTGCATACATCTCTGAATTAGGCGCAAAGGGCCTGATTCAGAGCCGGACGCTCTTTAAGAGCGCTTGCTCAGAATCAGGGCGTTTTTCTTTTGTTGTTACAGCCTCCTGGCCGCTGAGCTGTGGGTGACCACCCACAGCTTTTGCGGGCAGCAAGGTGATGGTCGCGATGGTCGCAACCATTATGACTAACGGGGCTTGCGACGAGACCCTTGTGGTAGGGTCTCGTCAGTCGCAAGCCCCCAAGAGCTTCCTGCTCTAACAGAGCAGGAAGCTCTCCACTGACATTTCCTTTGGGAATGCCTTTGTTTGTATAGCCACCCCCCCGCCCCGCCTACAAAACGGGGTGAGCTGTCCATCAACATCGACAGCCGGCCCTTTTGAAATGAGTCCCGGAGCGAGAGAATTTCTCTCCCACTCCGGTGCTTGCGCATGCGCGCGGTGCACATTACCCCACCATCGACCCGCTTGCGAGTGCTATGCACTCGTGAGCGGGTCTGAATCAGGCCCAAAGTGCCTAGTCACTAGTGTCCCAGTACTGGGGTTGCACTGACATCACAGTCACGACAGACACCCTTCTCAGACTCATTCTATACATAAGATGACAGTTACAGAAACAGTCAGACAGGCCTGCAGTAATGGAGTTAGCTAAAAAAAGATTTCCTTTCTGACATGGTCTCACATGTCATACATATGTGGTCCATGACCACATCAAGTCTTTCCAGGTCATTGGATACTGGCCCAAACATGTTACAAAGGGTTCCATCCCGGGGAACACATGCCTCACTACCCCCTAGCTTAGGCTGTGCCTGCACAGACTGTACAGTTTGCTACTGTTTTATCCTGCATAAACCTGCTACACATACTACTGTTTTCTCCTGAAAACCTGGCGCATATGCTATTATTGCAGAACTGAATGCATCTTGAGATTTATCTTGAGAATTGCATCTTATTTTGCATAAAATGCCTCTTTTTTGTCTGCATTTTACACTTGCATTTTTAACGAAAAATAAGTCCAAATTAGGATAAGCCTCATATTTTGTAATGCTAAAATTTTTAAGAAAATATGACCTGTCTAAGAAATGACACAAGTATTCTCAAAAACTGTTAACATGCATTCATTGAAGATAAAATAAATCTGTTAGTTTTTGTGTTAGTTTGTTAAATCAGCGGTGACAAAACTAAATCTCAGATTTACATTCTTTTGATGTTGCTATTTGAAATTCTCCTAATAAATAACATTTCAAATCTGTTGTCGGCCATACCAGTATTAGGAATAAATGCTAAGCCTTAAACACCTGACATGATTTCAATATACAAATCTGCAGCTTTCCCTCCTTTTTCTAAGCAGAAATATCCTAGTGCTGCTTAAAAGGTGTCAGTGTGAGCCTTTGTGTGCAAGTTGATGGAGAGCATACTATTTAATTGTTCAAAGGGTCATTTTAAAATGCCAACATAAAAATACACTAATTAAAAGTGCCAATTTCTTAAAAAATATAGGAAACTGAAACCTGTCATTGAAACTTCTGGAAATGATAAAGTGTTGCATGTAGTATTAAATTAATCAGTGCAGTATCCTGGTGCATCTTAGTCGCATCACACTGAAACTAAGACATATTTTTGGGCAAAAAAGACACTTGGAGCAAGCAGAGTCACATGGGACCTGGCATGCCGAGAGGGTCTTTATGCCTTATGTGAATAAATCCTCTCTGCGACTGCCTTTGCTAACCAATCACTGCACACAAGTAGTGAGAGTTGATGCATTCTCAGTAGCCAAAATTCGCTCCACTGCATCTGATATGAACACTGCATACATCTCTGAATTAGGCGCAAAGGGCCTGATTCAGAGCCGGACGCTCTTTAAGAGCGCTTGCTCAGAATCAGGGCGTTTTTCTTTTGTTGTTACAGCCTCCTGGCCGCTGAGCTGTGGGTGACCACCCACAGCTTTTGCGGGCAGTAAGGTGATGGTCGCGATGGTCGCAACCATTATGACTAACGGGGCTTGCGACGAGACCCTTGTGGTAGGGTCTCGTCAGTCGCAAGCCCCCGAGAGCTTCCTGCTCTAACAGAGCAGGAAGCTCTCCACTGACATTTCCTTTGGGAATGCCTTTGTTTGTATAGCCACCCCCCCGCCCCGCCTACAAAACGGGGTGAGCTGTCCATCAACATCGACAGCCGCCCCTTTTGAAATGAGTCCCGGAGCGAGAGAATTTCTCTCCCACTCCGGTGCTTGCGCATGCGCGCGGTGCACATTACCCCACCATCGACCCGCTTGCGAGTGCTATGCACTCGTGAGCGGGTCTGAATCAGGCCCAAAGTGCCTAGTCACTAGTGTCCCAGTACTGGGGTTGCACTGACATCACAGTCACGACAGACACCCTTCTCAGACTCATTCTATACATAAGATGACAGTTACAGAAACAGTCAGACAGGCCTGCAGTAATGGAGTTAGCTAAAAAAAGATTTCCTTTCTGACATGGTCTCACATGTCATACATATGTGGTCCATGACCACATCAAGTCTTTCCAGGTCATTGGATACTGGCCCAAACATGTTACAAAGGGTTCCATCCCGGGGAACACATGCCTCACTACCCCCTAGCTTAGGCTGTGCCTGCACAGACTGTACAGTTTGCTACTGTTTTATCCTGCATAAACCTGCTACACATACTACTGTTTTCTCCTGAAAACCTGGCGCATATGCTATTATTGCAGAACTGAATGCATCTTGAGATTTATCTTGAGAATTGCATCTTATTTTGCATAAAATGCATCTTTTTTGTCTGCATTTTACACTTGCATTTTTAACGAAAAATAAGTCCAAATTAGGATAAGCCTCATATTTTGTAATGCTAAAATTTTTAAGAAAATATGACCTGTCTAAGAAATGACACAAGTATTCTCAAAAACTGTTAACATGCATTCATTGAAGATAAAATAAATCTGTTAGTTTTTGTGTTAGTTTGTTAAATCAGCGGTGACAAAACTAAATCTCAGATTTACATTCTTTTGATGTTGCTATTTGAAATTCTCCTAATAAATAACATTTCAAATCTGTTGTCGGCCATATCAGTATTAGGAATAAATGCTAAGCCTTAAACACCTGACATGATTTCAATATACAAATCTGCAGCTTTCCCTCCTTTTTCTAAGCAGAAATATCCTAGTGCTGCTTAAAAGGTGTCAGTGTGAGCCTTTGTGTGCAAGTTGATGGAGAGCATACTATTTAATTGTTCAAAGGGTCATTTTAAAATGCCAACATAAAAATACACTAATTAAAAGTGCCAATTTCTTAAAAAATATAGGAAACTGAAACCTGTCATTGAAACTTCTGGAAATGATAAAGTGTTGCATGTAGTATTAAATTAATCAGTGCAGTATCCTGGTGCATCTTAGTCGCATCACACTGAAATTAAGACATATTTTTGGGCAAAAAAGACACTTGGAGCAAGCAGAGTCACATGGGACCTGGCATGCCGAGAGGGTCTTTATGCCTTATGTGAATAAATCCTCTCTGCGACTGCCTTTGCTAACCAATCACTGCACACAAGTAGTGAGAGTTGATGCATTCTCAGTAGCCAAAATTCGCTCCACTGCATCTGATATGAACACTGCATACATCTCTGAATTAGGCGCAAAGGGCCTGATTCAGAGCCGGACGCTCTTTAAGAGCGCTTGCTCAGAATCAGGGCGTTTTTCTTTTGTTGTTACAGCCTCCTGGCCGCTGAGCTGTGGGTGACCACCCACAGCTTTTGCGGGCAGCAAGGTGATGGTCGCGATGGTCGCAACCATTATGACTAACGGGGCTTGCGACGAGACCCTTGTGGTAGGGTCTCGTCAGTCGCAAGCCCCCAAGAGCTTCCTGCTCTAACAGAGCAGGAAGCTCTCCACTGACATTTCCTTTGGGAATGCCTTTGTTTGTATAGCCACCCCCCCGCCCCGCCTACAAAACGGGGTGAGCTGTCCATCAACATCGACAGCCGGCCCTTTTGAAATGAGTCCCGGAGCGAGAGAATTTCTCTCCCACTCCGGTGCTTGCGCATGCGCGCGGTGCACATTACCCCACCATCGACCCGCTTGCGAGTGCTATGCACTCGTGAGCGGGTCTGAATCAGGCCCAAAGTGCCTAGTCACTAGTGTCCCAGTACTGGGGTTGCACTGACATCACAGTCACGACAGACACCCTTCTCAGACTCATTCTATACATAAGATGACAGTTACAGAAACAGTCAGACAGGCCTGCAGTAATGGAGTTAGCTAAAAAAAGATTTCCTTTCTGACATGGTCTCACATGTCATACATATGTGGTCCATGACCACATCAAGTCTTTCCAGGTCATTGGATACTGGCCCAAACATGTTACAAAGGGTTCCATCCCGGGGAACACATGCCTCACTACCCCCTAGCTTAGGCTGTGCCTGCACAGACTGTACAGTTTGCTACTGTTTTATCCTGCATAAACCTGCTACACATACTACTGTTTTCTCCTGAAAACCTGGCGCATATGCTATTATTGCAGAACTGAATGCATCTTGAGATTTATCTTGAGAATTGCATCTTATTTTGCATAAAATGCATCTTTTTTGTCTGCATTTTACACTTGCATTTTTAACGAAAAATAAGTCCAAATTAGGATAAGCCTCATATTTTGTAATGCTAAAATTTTTAAGAAAATATGACCTGTCTAAGAAATGACACAAGTATTCTCAAAAACTGTTAACATGCATTCATTGAAGATAAAATAAATCTGTTAGTTTTTGTGTTAGTTTGTTAAATCAGCGGTGACAAAACTAAATCTCAGATTTACATTCTTTTGATGTTGCTATTTGAAATTCTCCTAATAAATAACATTTCAAATCTGTTGTCGGCCATACCAGTATTAGGAATAAATGCTAAGCCTTAAACACCTGACATGATTTCAATATACAAATCTGCAGCTTTCCCTCCTTTTTCTAAGCAGAAATATCCTAGTGCTGCTTAAAAGGTGTCAGTGTGAGCCTTTGTGTGCAAGTTGATGGAGAGCATACTATTTAATTGTTCAAAGGGTCATTTTAAAATGCCAACATAAAAATACACTAATTAAAAGTGCCAATTTCTTAAAAAATATAGGAAACTGAAACCTGTCATTGAAACTTCTGGAAATGATAAAGTGTTGCATGTAGTATTAAATTAATCAGTGCAGTATCCTGGTGCATCTTAGTCGCATCACACTGAAACTAAGACATATTTTTGGGCAAAAAAGACACTTGGAGCAAGCAGAGTCACATGGGACCTGGCATGCCGAGAGGGTCTTTATGCCTTATGTGAATAAATCCTCTCTGCGACTGCCTTTGCTAACCAATCACTGCACACAAGTAGTGAGAGTTGATGCATTCTCAGTAGCCAAAATTCGCTCCACTGCATCTGATATGAACACTGCATACATCTCTGAATTAGGCGCAAAGGGCCTGATTCAGAGCCGGACGCTCTTTAAGAGCGCTTGCTCAGAATCAGGGCGTTTTTCTTTTGTTGTTACAGCCTCCTGGCCGCTGAGCTGTGGGTGACCACCCACAGCTTTTGCGGGCAGCAAGGTGATGGTCGCGATGGTCGCAACCATTATGACTAACGGGGCTTGCGACGAGACCCTTGTGGTAGGGTCTCGTCAGTCGCAAGCCCCCGAGAGCTTCCTGCTCTAACAGAGCAGGAAGCTCTCCACTGACATTTCCTTTGGGAATGCCTTTGTTTGTATAGCCACCCCCCCGCCCCGCCTACAAAACGGGGTGAGCTGTCCATCAACATCGACAGCCGGCCCTTTTGAAATGAGTCCCGGAGCGAGAGAATTTCTCTCCCACTCCGGTGCTTGCGCATGCGCGCGGTGCACATTACCCCACCATCGACCCGCTTGCGAGTGCTATGCACTCGTGAGCGGGTCTGAATCAGGCCCAAAGTGCCTAGTCACTAGTGTCCCAGTACTGGGGTTGCACTGACATCACAGTCACGACAGACACCCTTCTCAGACTCATTCTATACATAAGATGACAGTTACAGAAACAGTCAGACAGGCCTGCAGTAATGGAGTTAGCTAAAAAAAGATTTCCTTTCTGACATGGTCTCACATGTCATACATATGTGGTCCATGACCACATCAAGTCTTTCCAGGTCATTGGATACTGGCCCAAACATGTTACAAAGGGTTCCATCCCGGGGAACACATGCCTCACTACCCCCTAGCTTAGGCTGTGCCTGCACAGACTGTACAGTTTGCTACTGTTTTATCCTGCATAAACCTGCTACACATACTACTGTTTTCTCCTGAAAACCTGGCGCATATGCTATTATTGCAGAACTGAATGCATCTTGAGATTTATCTTGAGAATTGCATCTTATTTTGCATAAAATGCATCTTTTTTGTCTGCATTTTACACTTGCATTTTTAACGAAAAATAAGTCCAAATTAGGATAAGCCTCATATTTTGTAATGCTAAAATTTTAAGAAAATATGACCTGTCTAAGAAATGACACAAGTATTCTCAAAAACTGTTAACATGCATTCATTGAAGATAAAATAAATCTGTTAGTTTTTGTGTTAGTTTGTTAAATCAGCGGTGACAAAACTAAATCTCAGATTTACATTCTTTTGATGTTGCTATTTGAAATTCTCCTAATAAATAACATTTCAAATCTGTTGTTGGCCATACCAGTATTAGGAATAAATGCTAAGCCTTAAACACCTGACATGATTTCAATATACAAATCTGCAGCTTTCCCTCCTTTTTCTAAGCAGAAATATCCTAGTGCTGCTTAAAAGGTGTCAGTGTGAGCCTTTGTGTGCAAGTTGATGGAGAGCATACTATTTAATTGTTCAAAGGGTCATTTTAAAATGCCAACATAAAAATACACTAATTAAAAGTGCCAATTTCTTAAAAAATATAGGAAACTGAAACCTGTCATTGAAACTTCTGGAAATGATAAAGTGTTGCATGTAGTATTAAATTAATCAGTGCAGTATCCTGGTGCATCTTAGTCGCATCACACTGAAACTAAGACATATTTTTGGGCAAAAAAGACACTTGGAGCAAGCAGAGTCACATGGGACCTGGCATGCCGAGAGGGTCTTTATGCCTTGACTGCAGCAATAGTGTATGAGGATACAGTAGATTTGTAGTTAACATTATAGATTAGATTATAATGAAAAATACATGGCATACTATATTGTCCTTGTGTGTGTGCCCATATATGTACTGTATATGCTATCCTGCACATTATCTGTAGTAAATTACAATTGCTGTCTGCTGCTGTTTAAGGTGAGTACCTTTTTCTTCCTGCCATATTGAGCTGCAAGATGGAGTACCCCAAAACTTTATTTACAGTGAGGTATCCCAGCTCATCTGTGCGTTGATGCAAGGAGGAGGCGGCACTGGACCTATCCTAGAGCACACCCACTGACCACTATGCACCCAAGCTTCATCCACCAGTCTAGAAAATGCAGTAACATTCTGAGATGTAATGTGATGGATGGATGGAGATCTGTTTCTATAGGTTCCCCTTCTGCCCTCATCCACCTCCCAGTATCCTATAATTATAAGCACACAAGAGGCCTTATTGAGAGATGCACACATTGTCCAAAGCCCCTGTGATCCTGTATACAGTAGACTTGAATAAATATGATAATGACTCAGCTGCCATCTTGTGCACAGAGACATCCACTGGAGGCATGTAGATCTGCTGCTTATGTACAAAAGGGAAAACATGGGAAACATAGGTCCCGCATCGCACCTCTGAGCAAACCCATGCTGTCTCCAAAAAACTTCTGTTTTTTTATCATCTTACTTGATAGTTGTGGCAATAAGTAGCAAATTATTATATAATTGTAAAATAGCACATAGTCTGTTCAACTTGTCATGAATGATATAAAGAGAACAAATGTTTTTACTCAACTATACACTCAAAGAGATCAGAAACTAAATTGTTTCATTGGTACATTATTCATACCCATAAAATACTTAGAGATGTGCGCAGATCCCATGTTTTTGTTTTGGTTATAAATCACTGTTGTGTTTTGGTTTTGTTTTGGGCAAAACCACCCTCAAGTGTTTTGGATCAGTTTTGGTTTTGGATTTCTATAAAGAATTTATAAAAACAGCTAAAATCATGTAACTTGGGCCTATTTTTGTTCATATAGTATTAAAACATAATTAACAGTAATTTCCAGTAAATTTTAACCACCTCACAGCACCTGTAATCATGAGGGAGGGACTTAAGTACAATCCAAAATATGCAAGATCCATTTTCTAGATTCAAGTTCTGAACTTGGTGAGAAAACCAGAGTCAGGACTCAGTTCTCCTCAGAACCCTGACGTGATCCAAGGTGGTACTTGGTCGATTTGGAACCCCAAAGTTCGGGTGTGTTTGGTTTTCAGCAAAATCAAACTGCTCATCTCTAAAAATAATTGTTTGCTAATTTGATTATAGTAATGAAAGTATTTTTGGGTATTCAGTGGATATTATGCATCTCCTGATGGGCAAGGTTTTCTCTTTAACTAGTCTTTGTTGCCTCCAAGAATGTACCCTCTTCATGAAATGGAGGAGAGATCATCATCTCTAGATTCCAAATAATTTGTTTGGGCATTTGGTGAAAAGATAACATGGGACAGGTACAAACAGGGTAGTTGTTTTGTTACTATTACCGGAGTCACAGATCTAGTAACACATTTAAAAAATTGTGTTTGGATGAAGAGGATTTCATAGGAAAAGTGAAGTGTGTGAAATGTGATAGTGAATAAAAGGGCATGCAGTTATTATGTCAACATTAATAATGTCGACATCAGAATGTCAATTTGGTCTGAATGACCACTGTAGAACGTTGACATAGACACAATGTTGACATTTTCATAATGTCAGAATTCAGATTGTCAACAGGCAGAATGTTGATGGTTCATTTTAGAGTTAGGATTAGGCTGTGGTTAGGGCTAAAATCAGCTATGTTGACATGCTGACTGTCATCATTATCAATGTTGGCATTCTTGCAATGTCAACATTATGGGCAAGAAGGCTTGGACTGCACACCCTATTTTTAAACATAATAAGACATGCTAATATGCTGAGACTTGTAGTACAATATAAGAAAAAGAAAATGCAAGTGCACAATCTATGTGCAATAAAAATAATGATAGTAAAAATTATTTTGATAAACTCTACAAATAACATGAAGTATAAGTGCGGATCTTACTACATGTTTGGCTAAAAACATTATTCCATCCACCACCTCAAGGTGAACCCCATCAGATGGCCAAACATGCACTAAGAACCTCACTTATACTCCATGTTAATTGTAGAGTTTTTCAAATTTATTTTGATTATAATTATTCTTAATGCTTTAAGTGGAAAAGATCAGTTTTTTCTGGCAATAGCATTTGCAGGAGAAACTGAAGCAGGAGATGTGTCACTTGAACTGACAACTTACTAGCAAAGAACTCTCTTCATCTCTTGAGTTTTGTGTAATTTGGAAAGAAAAACATTACATGGGACTTAAATCTAGGATCAAATGTATTTCCCAAAAGGTAGTGATCCAAATGCAAGATGTTGCAAAACCTTTAGTCCTGCAAAAGTAATAAAGAACTTGATCTACAATTTGAATATACTTTGCAGAATTATTTATGTTAATCTTTTTCAGCTCTCCATACTAATGTCTAGATAGGCACCAGGGGTCAAATATACCAGGGTGAGAGTTTAGAAAATGTGAGAGTTTAGAAGTAAAGTCTCACACTCTTTAAACTCTCATCCAGATGTTTTCCCATTTTGAAGATAGAACTTGACCAATGTGAGAGTTTACTGCTAAACTCTCAATTTTTAAAAAATCTCATCCTATTACATTTGGCCCCAGGTGTTAGACAGGCAAAAGGACAACAGGGACAAAAGGTTGACATGCAAAAAGTCGACATTGGAGATAGTCAAAAGGTACAAATGGTCGACATAACCAAAAGGTTGACACTAAAATGGCCGACACACAAATGGCTGACATTTATTTTCTTAGGGTTAGGCACTTACCTCGTTGGTTAGGGTCAGGCACTTACTGGAGGGTAATGATTAGGCACTAGAAGGGACAGTTAGGGTTAAGCAACTACCCAACAGTTACAGTTTAGGCACCAGGATAGAGGGTTAGAGTTAGGCACCAAGGAAAGGGATAGGGTGAAGTTTAGAGTTAGAAAACAAAAAAAATATGTCATCCAATTGTGTGTTGACCAGTTTTGCACCAACCTTTTGACCCCGCTGACCATTTGTACCTGTCAACCTTCTTCCATGTCAACCTTTAGTGCGTAGATCTTTTGTCCATGTTGACCTTTTGTCCTTGTCAACATATTGCCTGTCTAACATCTGATGTCTATCTAGACATTGTCGACCTTTTAACTGTCTGTCTTTTATACCACACCTGGCAGTGTCTGAACACACTTGATAGGTTACAATTTCAAATGGTTTAAGTAGCTTGCATAAAACAAAGAGTATTCGACATTGTGCTGCAGTAAGGTAACATGTCCCCTCTCTCCTTAACTCATGGCTTGACGTATACTTCTTGATGACATGCTGCTTTTATTCCAGTTGCTGAATCATATAAATGGTGGAATTAAATCTGCTTCAGTTGTTTACATGGCAAATTTTACTTATCTTGCAGCTGCTACAATTTTCTACATGTTGTTGCTGAATGCCAAAAATGTCCAGAAATGTTATGGGCCACAGCCTACACCTCCTGCATGGCACTGTTACCTTTACCATGCAGTTTTACTGTAGATAAATACCTTTGTAAAATTAATTGTAAGTGCAGCTCACTTTCAAACATACACAGTAGGAGCCTATATGGCAGATTTCTTGCTAGTGTCTTACCCTCACACACACCCAGATGAAAAATGCCTTCTTCCACCCTTCCCACTCACTCCAACCACTTACAACTCTCTCCAGTCACCAATGTTGCAGAACAGCTACAGCCAACAACCCTCTCTATGCACTCTCCTATGTAAAATGGCACCTGTAATCATGAGGGAGGGACTTATATGCAATCCAAAACAAGGAAAAATTATGTTTTGCCTTGTTTTGAGAAACAAATTTGGTGGGAGAAGCTGAGCTATGACTCAGTACCCTAAAATTTGTTTATTTCATATTTCTTCAAATAAGAATAACTCATCTCTAATAAAAATAAACAATTTTTTAACATTATTATGCACAAAATAGAATGCATGGAACACGTTAATAGTAAAGGTAAAGGTACAAGTGCTTGAAATATCTCAGTTCCAGACAAGATAATATAATTATATTTTACATGACAGGATAAACCACCTTTAAATGAGAAAAATTGCAAGTTATTTAGAGATGAGAATTTTTAATAGGTAAAATCATTGCAAGTTGCTCTAGGTCCATTCAAAACCATATTGTTATTTTTATTATTCAAAATATTATTTATATTATTCAAGATAGCAACCAAAGGACAATAGCTACCCCAAATACTCTTCTAAAATTAATTATATTGATGCACAGTAAATCATTGACCCCTTAAAGTTGGATGGAATATATCTGACAAAGATACATTACAGTAATAATATACCTTGTTACCACAGTATAATTTTAATGAAAGGCATTGTACAGACAATAACATGTTACAATATCACATCCAGAAATTGATCCATACTTTAAATTATAGCATGCTATAGAAATGTCCATGTATGAATAAAACAAACGATACCAAAGAATGTTACTCTTTTAGGAACTTCACTAACGTATCACAAATACAGATTAATATAAAATGACTTCATATAAGATCATATGCCTGAATAAGTACCTAAGCTTGAAATCCAGTGGAACTCTCATTTAACCTATGTAATGCAAGGTTATATTTGTAGCTGTGTCCTGTCTAAGAGTAGAGCTGGTGATTTATGGTTTCTACCAAAGCTTCATCATCATTGTCCTCACCTTTGTTTCCATCATAGTTAATTAAAGGGAAGGTCATTGTCACCTTATGTTATAAGCCTTCTTAACATAATGTATCACTTGGCTACACTTTAATAAGGGTGTTGTGAAGAAATAATGTAATAAAAAAAAACTTTACTGCATAATCCATCCTGTTAACAATTACACTTCAGCTATTGCACATAATGAAAGTTAATAAGCAGACAGAAATAAAGACCACATATCTCTAATCATTTGAAATTTGATTAATTGGCACGTGCATTAATGAAACTAATGCATAGCTTGTGTTCCTCAATCACAGTCTAAATGATCTCTATAATGATCAAAGAAAACAATTACATAATATTTAAAGTAAAAAAAAATCTAATAAAATTATTTAAAAACATCGCTTATACAACATTAAATCTTGCCAACATATATCTGAATCTACTGGAAAGTAGCACTGCGTGAAGCACGACCGTTATTTAAGACTTCTCAAATGCACAAAATAAGTAACACACAAACTAAGTATATATATAAATAATATAAATATATATATATATATATAATGCGGTCAGATTGGCACTCCCCACCCCCACTCTGGTGCAATGGTGTTGTCAGGTGGAGGGTGTCCCAAAACATTGATACTGCATATGTATATCGTGTGAATACACTGTTTAAAACTGAGAAAGTATCTGAGTGCCGCTGCTTGTTTGTGCTGCTTTTCTATATATACTGTATAGATTTTTTGGAACCATGTACAGGTATGTGATAACTACTGTACTCTACACAATAGTAAAAGACTGAGTTGATTTGAGTTGATCTTCTCAGATATACAGTATATTTCACAAGTAATCTAGTGACCCTTATTCCACGGATCATTGATTCTTAAAGGAATTTTTTTAAATCTACATCTTCTGTAAAAATGTTCCTTTTGCTGTATGTCATTTTTTTTTGTACCAAGGAATTATAAAACTATATAAAGCAGTTATATATAAAGCAGTTCACCGAAATCAAAACTAAAATTGAGAAATCAGCTATTTGTTTTGGGGAAAGTTACACTTTCTGCAATATTAATATAAATTAAAAAGATTTGTTTTTTAAAAGGAAAGTAATTTATAGTCACAAATAGGTTTCAGTCTAATAAAACTCTTTTGACCCACAAACTTTGGTATTTATCTTAGTAAAAAAGATAATTTTGTGTCACCATTAGAAATAAATATACTAAAAACATTTGAACAACAGCTACTGTAGGATTTATTTGGGTAAAACTATTAATTTTTAGGGAGATCATTTTGGGGATATTTAGTATAAGTTATATATGGATTATTTAAACAATATCTACAGTTACATTGGTTTAAGTGAACAAAATGTTTCAAAGTCTGGGTAATCAGAAGATATAAAAAATCTGTATAAAATCCACATATATTGTGAAGGTTAGTGCATTTACACTTGTCAGGTACATACTTAATAATGCTGGTATGTAACTAGAATTGTGATTAAAATCCCAAAGGATAGCTTTTTCAAAAAGATCTGTACTTTGCAATGAAAGTACTTTTAAGAGACCTTCTGAGCATGCATATGACTACCACGCTGGGGACATTGGAAGGGATACAGTTGGATCCATCTTTGAAGTTCAATGAAAAAAGAAGCCCATTGGCTATCGGGCAACACCAGAGAAGGCGTTGCCCACCTGGTCCAAGCTCCAGAAAGTAATACATTCCAGAGATTGGTACATATGGGAAATGCAGGAAAAACTCAGAAAACTACAACTTTCAGATTTTTTCCCACATGTACCTTTTAGTACATCCCACCCCCTGAATATTTACAAATTACTGTGTCCAATGCAGCTGTGACACATGTAGATCATATCAGTGTGTGTTTTGTCTCACAATTTAAAATAATGGTGTTTATCCCTATCTTCCATTCAGGATAATATACCTGTCATCTTCAAATGTTATGCTGACTTCCTTAGCCACCATGCATTTCACAGAAATGGCATTGCTACATTGGTGATGATGTCTTTTTTATCTGGAGAGAGAACCAAGGTTTACTCAATCTATTTCTGGAATAAATTAAGACAGACGAGAATAATAATTTGTCATATACTTTGTTCTGCAGCAAATAAAAGGTTGTTTCTGTTTCTCTATATTTGGAGTTTTATATTGAGACATATTTAAAAAAAAATGTTGATACCAACAAATATATTCTTCCAAAAAGTTTCCATGATTCAAGTTGGATTAAGAATATTCTGATAGGACAATTTAGTAAACAAATTTGAACAGATGCTATTTTTATGAGTAATAGATTTCTCAAAATAAAAAAAGACTACAACCAAAAATACTTTGAATAATGCTACAAGGCGGTGAGGAACTAATAATGTCAAAATAACATCAATTGTAATACTGAGCAATAATATGTCGTGTATAGCACTTTCTGAAAAATTAAGTTTTTTATTTGTTTTATTGAACAAGTTACTAAACAATAGAGGGCTTTAATCAGTGATATGCAATGCAGGAGGTTGACCTGAGTCTGTGATGGGAGTATCTTAGAAACTGAAGGTACCCAGCCCATTACTACAAAATTGGAGAGGGTAGGATCTTAGTGCTTCACCTTTAGGATAATGTTGTGGGTGTCCGTGAATGAGAGTCCTAAAAATATATAATTATTATTAAACTTAACTATAAACAAACAATATGTTGCATATGTTATTTACAACAAGGTAGACAGAAAAATTTGTATACATCTATTGGGAAACTACAGTTGTTAAAAAACAATATAACATTGTGCTTGTAACAATATTGCTTATACCCCTTTTGAAAAAGTAACCCAATATATTGCTGGGTCGGCCCGGGTCGAGGTGCAGTGTGAACGCATCAACAGAAAAATTGTTGGGTCCGGTGACTCTGCATTTCTAACCTGCAATCGACCGGAGTTGAACTCGGGAACAAGCTGGGTTGATGTGCAGTGTGAACAGGACCAACCCGGGTTATCCAACCCAGGACTCAGAAAACACCACTGATTGGATGTTCCTGGGTCTGACTTGATGATGTCAGCAGCCAAGCACACAGACAGCACACTGCAGACACCAGCAGAGGCAGTATTCTGGCAGCCTGGAGGGGGTTAATACCACTACTGTCATTACAGTGAAGGCTAATTGGAGTGAAGTGAAATGTACACTGTGCTGTCAGAAGCTGCATCATGCTCTCACTGAATCAAACAGCAGTAAAGCACAAACACTCATAAACTCAGGGCTACATAGTGATAATCCATCAGCCATGATTCCTGCAATGCTGTGAGCAGTCCCCACCCTCACTTTTGTTCCCTTTTGTGATCTTATCTTTGTGAGCCTGAAAAAGTAAATTTTTATTGACATCCATAGGGGCTGACCCGGGTTTAGTGTGAACAGGCCAACCTGGGAATAGCCCGGGTCGAAGGTGCAGTGTGAAAGGGGTCTAACCCGGGTAGCAGCTGGGTTGGACCCATGTTCATAATCCTGGGTCAGAGCTGAGTTTGCAATGTGAAAGGGGTATAATAAGTCTAAACTCAAGTACTTGAAAATAGCATGATTATGTTATACTACATCAACCTGCCTCTTGGGCTCAAAAAGGGTATAAAAATGTATAATGAAATACATTGAATCTATGAACTCAATAATTCATCTCCTAAAGGGCTTACTTTATGCATAGATCTAACAGCCACCTTAAATTCATATGATGTTCATAATTATTTTCATATCTATCTAGTTATTATTATTAAACTGTATTCTTTATTAACTGAATTGCCTAGTGTTGCTTAGTTCTTATTTGTTTATTTTTTCATATTCTTTCTACCCAGCTCTCTCCTTTTCCTATGCATCGTCATAACCCTCTGACACTTTCTCGCCAACCCTCATTCTCCCATCCCCATTATCTTTATCTATCACAGCCCCCTCACTCTCTCTTATGTATCACTTACAAGTGGGAGGGGTCAGGGTTCAGATCCCATTCCAATGTGATTACATTGTTTTTATCAGCTGTTAATATTATTATATAAATTATATTTGTTGTTAATACAGTATTTGCTATTTGTAATTATTCATATTATGAGTCTTCTCTTATTATTTTTATTGTTTTTAATTATTTTTAATTATTTTTTGTATTATTGGTTTATAATTTTTAATTTCCAATTTGTTATTTTTCATCATTTCATTATTTTCTGTTTCATTCAATTTTATTTTTGCTACTCTTCTTTAAGTATATCTTCATATTTGTTCTGATCTGAGCTCTATTTTTAATATTCATTGTGTGCAAGATCAACTACATATTTAGAAAGAGCTACATTGTGTTTGGGAATACTGTTTGTTTTTGTGAAGTTTTCACAATGTTTTATTACATTTAGAATATGTGCTATTTATTTACTTCTTTATGAACATGAATGATTTCTCTTACAATTTGTCTGATGATTGCATTGGCATATAGCAGTAATTAAAAAAATAACTAAATTTATGAGTGAAGTTCATGTGACATTGGATCGTATGTTAATGAAGAACTCGCAACAACTTGGCCACCTGGCAATATTATATTCTGAAGTTCCTCTTTATCCATTGAAAGAACACTATTATCTTACCACAATCATACTTCCCAATTATTCTGTATTTTAAGTTATACTGTTATTTATGTCAAATGTGTGTGTTTTGGTTCTAAATCATCATCATGTTTTAGTTTTGGTAAAATCACACTCATGTGTTTTTGTTTGGTATTTGCTTTGGATTTCTTAAAAAATCATAAAACAACTAAAATAGTGTAACTTGGACTTGTTTTTGTTATTAACATCAATAACATTAATTTCAAGTACTTTCCAGTCTATTTTGTCTACCTCACAGCACCTGAAATTGCAAGGAAGGAATGTAAATGCAATCCAAAATACACAAAATCCGATTTTCAGATCTGATTTCCAAACTTGGCGAGAGGACCTGAGTCAGGACTTGGGTCTACTTGGAACCCCAAAGTGATTTGAGCTGGGACTCAGTTCGACTCGGAACTGCAAAGTTTGGGTGTGTTTGGTTTTCAGCAAAACTGAACTACTCATTTCTAGAGAAATACGATTATTGATAGAAACTGGCACCTATCATGGACACTTCTCTTACAGAAAAGAGTTTTCACCTAGTTTCTGCAGCTTTTTACAGAATAAAATACAAAGTAACGTTTAAACTCAACATATCATAGCAACAGAAATTGTGGAAACTGAAACCAAATAGCAAATCACAGACTTGAGTTTCCTCCTGGAAGACCTATTGAGGCTGAAACAGAATACTGTACATCACCTCTAATTTGTCCCATTTATTGGATTATTTATTACAACATTTTTAAAGTATTCATTAGCTATCATAAAAATCTTGGACGGTATATGGAAACCAGACTATGTATTGGTAAGCTACTGATGTTATCTCCTTATATACTATTATAAATCATAAACAAGGATTAGAAGCTACAGAATATTCGGTTTTTTTTAGGATAGGGGGGATTCATTACAGACCTCAAGAGTTTTGTGTTAAAAAGTATAGAATTTATTTTTATGAAAAACCTTTTGTGGTTTGATGATACATACAGTATTATCTTCAACTCAATGGTACATCTATGCCCAAAGTTATGCTAACCATTTCATGGCACATTGGAAAAACACCTCCATCTTTGAAGGTCATGACTTTGGGGTGAATCTGGTGTCATGGACATGATACATCGACAATGTCATGTTTGTGTACAGAGTGGAATCGTCTACTCAATGTTGTTCATATTTAAATAAAAATTACAGAAACAGCAATTTAACATTTCAAAGTAGCTCCAAATCAGTTAATTTTTTAGACCTTAACATTTTTATATCTGTTAATAAAATTCAAAAAGATATTATATGAAACCTACAGATTGTAATCATATTAAAAAAACCTTAAAAACTACAACATTGGAAGAATATTCTGTGCAAGGTTCCCAATTGAAAAAACAATTTGTATAGAAAGACAATGAACCAGAGTCAGTGGGAAAATGCTTTCATAAATATTCTCTATATGATATATAAAAAATGTTGAATCCGGAACCCACTAACAAAGTTAAGATAACTAAAAGGATGTAGTTTATATCCTGGCTGTTGGGATGCCAGCGATCAGAATGTCAGCGTCAGAATCCCAACACCAGTAAGAATCCCAGCACCAGCATCCTGATGGTAAGTATTGGGGTTAGGGGGAGTGTTAGCTTTAGGCTGCATGGGGGAGGATTAGATTTAGGCTGCAGGATGGGAGTGTTAAGTTTAGAGGTAGGGTTAGGATATTTAGCTGTATGTGTTGGAATTCTAACCCTGTTGGGATGCCACCACCAGGATTCTGACCACCAGGATCCTGAGTGCCAGCAACCCATACCCAACCCTAAATAAAGATAATGACCTGGGGATAACTTTCATTATGAAATGTCATAGTCAACACAAACAGTTATAAAATATTATTAGCAAACATTGGGAAAGAAGTTTGTGAATGGGATTAGGTAAAAGCCTTTCCACAGCTTTTCCTTGAACATCTATAAAAGACAGTGGACTAAACTTCATGTCCATTCTGGGACTTTAAGACAAGTCACATTATTTTTAGTGTAGGAGGCTCCTATCCTCTACCTTGTGGGATATATACAATTTGTTGGTATACATTTCTTTTTAAATGAAGATGATATACCAATCACTTTCTTCACTGTGTACACAAGTAAAATTTGGAAGATACAGATGTCAAAATTATTTTTAAGACTGGTTTTAGCCATGAAACGGGTGAGTGCAATAGTATATATCCTAATTTCTTTTTCAGTAGCAAAATGTTCTGTGCATTGTATATGGGGACTGATAAGGTCATTAGATGTTAATATTAAGGAGTCTAATAATTTTTTCCTTTTTCCTTTTTTTGTCCTTTTGTTCCAATTTTTGTATTGTCCAATTATTTTAATTTTTGTGAGCACAAGTTGTTCAGGAACCACTTTTTATTGTTTGTACTGGTTTCATGGTGTTGGGTGAAACCTTATGTTCCCTGTTTATGCTATCTGCTCTATAGGATGTGCACTAGTGGAATCTTCCATATATCTTTTGTAGGGGAGAAGTCAGTTAGCCTTTGAAAATTGTAAGCAGGAGGACTATCTCTAATCATTAATGAGGAGTTTAATGATGAAGGTGTTGGCAGTGGAGATAGAATGTGATGGGATCTATCCATGCTGCTGGTAGTTGATGCTGCACTACTTGTTATTATTTTACATGATTATTCAGATTTTGATAAATAATTTGCATAAACTCGCTTCAAATGTCATAACAGGGAGGAGATGCCTAGATTATTAATGTCCCTACCTTTACTTACTGTGGCCTCACAAATGGTACACATGGCTTGACAAATGTTATCAGGATTTGGGAAATATAATTCCACAAGAAAGATGTGGCTTTTTTGGTCACATGCCAAGGCATGACAATGTCCTTCTTATCATTTTTACTGTCAAGAACTGCTACCACTGGTGACTGACTTTGATATAAAAAAAATCTCCTTCATATGGATTATATAAATTTTTCTTGTCCATAGAATTCATCAACATCCTTATTATCGCCAGATACACAAATATCCCTATAATCCTGTAGCACTTCCACAGTAGCAGCCTCAATTTCTATTTCATCATCATCATTACTTTTACCACTACTCATCCTTACATTTGCAGAGGGTTCAGAATTGGTGTCAGTAGATTTATCTAGGATTACAGTGTCATTAATGTCAGATTCACACATAGCACTCATGGACACCCTTACTGGCATATCCAATTTGGTGCAAGGTTTAGTGAGGTAAAAATCCTTGCACCCCTTGTGCCCAATTTTAGATTACCGCAGGTATGCGAGTTTCCTAGATACCCATGGTATCTAATAAAAAAAGTTGTCACAGGGTTTTCACAGCTGAAAACCTCGCGGCACATGAAAAAAAAGATACTTAGATGTACGGGGTCTCTGATGGTCTCCATGGCTCTTGGTGGCCTCTCCTACATCTTGTCACTAAGTAGGGGGTTGCTGGGAGCCCTGGGGGCTGCTGTGAGGCAACAGAGGTTCTGGGAGGTGCTAGGGCTGCTGGGAGATGTATTTCTCCCAGCACCCATTACATGGGTTATACACTTACATGGGGGGTCACACATGGGGGGGTCACTCACACACACACACTCATGCACACAAATACTCACTCATACACACTTCCAAACACTCACATACTCACCCTGGTGCAGAAGACCCTGCTCCCAACCCTGGATGGAGAAGACTCTGCTTTGGAAGTTGAGTAATTAAGGACTAATTAGTCTAATTGGAAACTTCCAATAGCTTAACTAATCCTCTGGGGTGGTGCCAACGTGGTCTTAGAACATGTCCCACTGATTTCTCCTAAATTTAACGATATTAGGAAAAAATTAGACTTGTTCTGGATGTGTGAGAAAAAAGACTCAGGGATTTCTATAGAAATCACTGTGTCCCATTTTCAGACACCTTATTCAATAGCAAAATGCTGTGGCTGCACGAAAAACCCAGTTCTGCAGGGTTTTTTAAAAAGCCCGCCCACAATTGAATATGTCCCTTAGCCTCTAACTCAGACTCAGGGATCTGTGAAGTTTGTGAACACACAGTTTATTCTTTAGTATTAGTGTTCTTTTTGTGCACTGATTTGTTTCAAAGGTGACACATCTAGACTAGCGAGAATATGTACCATGAGGTAACAGAAGATGCCTGACTGAGTTTGGTCCCGGCTTTTGCAATAGTCATTCTAGTGCATGAAAAAGAAAAAGAAGGACAAACCACTCATAAAGGAAGGTCATAGTCTGAGCCATTTCTTGCCATCACATGTGGTGTATGGCATGTTGGCAATTTTACGCTTTTTTGGTAGTTAATTTTCTCTTCATAGTTAGAGGTGATGTTTTCTTTATGATTGTGGAAATACTGTTTAGATTTGAGGTGCCATTTACACCTCCTTCCCCCTTGACCTCCTTTAGTAGATGTTGAAGAAGTAAAGGCAGCACTAGTGGTGCTCCAGCTCTTCGATCAACTAATCCATGATTGGTTTTATTTTTTACACCAGGGCAGGAGTAAAGCTACTGTAGATGAGCTTAACTGCCACCACACCAGTGAACGTACAATAGGGAAAGAAGAGACTATTACCTTTACCATGCAGCTTTTTTAAAAGACTTCAGATTTTTTTTTATACCAGCAAAGCAAAAAAAAATGTTTTTCCACTTACGATTTTTGTTGTGCAGCTGATGGGGACATGATAACACTCACTAAGCACAGTAATATACCCTGTGTCTCAAAAACACACTTTACAATTTTTTAAATTTGTTTATAAAAGGCTGGCATTTTTTTAACATACCAGGATAAGAAAATGCCTACTTTGCAGTAATTATTTTTGGGTAAAGATGATGAACTAACCACCACACACAGGAGGAACAGTATAATATGCTGCATCTCAAAATCATTATACAACTTTTTTAATTAGATTATAAAAGACTGGCAATTTCTTTTACACAGCAGGATAAGAAAATTGCTTCTTTGCAATAAATATTTTGGGGTAAAGATGATGGACCACTTCTCACTTCGGCCTTCAAAACTTTTTCAGTGCTTCTATCCATTTATGAAAATCTCTACCACACCCAATCACACTTTTCCAGAGCCTTCATATCTTTAAATGCATTCAATTAGAGCTTATCTTACATCTACCTATGGTATACTACCCACACTAACTGTAAAGTGGTCTGTGTACAAATCACCAGAGGACTCTACATAGCTGCAGACATGGGGCCTCATTCAGACCCGCTCGCAAGTGCTATGCGCTTGCAAGCGGGTCGATGGTGGGGCACTGTGCACGTGCGGCATGCGCAATGCATGTGAGCGAGCCCCGGAGCGAGTGAGAAATTCACTCGCTCCGGGGCTCGCTACAAACGGGGCGGCTGTCGATGTTGATCAACAGCTCGCCCTGTTTTGTAGGCGGGTCGGGAGGGGGTGGCTGGCCAAATGGAGACATTCTTGAAGGAACGCCTGCCATTTGGGGGCGGCCCTACTGACATCACTCGTGATGTCAGTAGTGAGCTTCCGGCTCTATTAGAGCAGGAAGCTCAGTGGGGCTTGTGACAGATGAGACCCTACCTGAAGAGTTTTGTCGCAAGCCTGATGGTTGTGACCATCACCTGGCCGCTCGCAAAAGCTGTGGGTAGTCACCCACAGCTTAGCGAGCAGCCAGGAGGCCGTTTTTAAACAAAGAAAGTGGCCGCCCTGATAAAGAGCTTTACTAGCAGCAGACATGCTGAAAAATGGCTGCAGAGGCACCTCCTGAATAACAAGTGGATGGCAGTGGTGCAACTTCCACCATCCACATTACAGCAAACAGGATATATCTACACCCCCATTTTGAAACATAAACTAACAGGTGTCTAAGTGTCAGGCAGTCTAACAGTTGTTGGGTGAAGGGGCAGTATGCAACAAAAAACAAACATAAACTGCACAATAGAATATTAAGCAACAAGGTCCTGGAACTTTGTATTAGGCCTGCAATTTCTCCCAGACCTACTGACAAAAAAAAGTGGCTTGTTGCATGGCCGGTGTCTGAATTAGCTCACTATTGAGTAGGGGCATGGGACTGTCCAGCAACCCAAAAAGTGCTTTTTTAGGGGGCTCATTGTCCATGAGGACAGGTGGTCAGATACCCTAAAACTATGTCAGTTGAGGTGAAGGTGTTTGCTCCCACACCCCTAGGAGGTAGTGCCTGGTGAGCTTATACAAGGTACTATCAGATTGCACCATATAGCTGTTGGGCATATTGAAAGATCCCTGCACAGTTCCAACCTTGTCATAGCTGACAGGGGTCTAGAAACAAATGGTCTGTCCAGAGGACATAGGTCTTCAGTGATAGGATGTTTTTCATGATTGGCTTTGAGTCATGGCCTGAAGTTCTGTGGAGCATCTTGTGTGTTGTTCTCAACTTGTGGTGTAAGCTTAAACTTGGTGGTGGGAATGATGTTGCAGGTGCACTTGGAAGAAGGCATTGAGCATGAGAGGGAAGTGTATCTATCTGAGTATTTCTCAAATTGTGGAGCACCATAAGCACATCAGCAATATCGAAATAACATTTGCTTAACAGGTACTTTGCAAAACATACTGCCCTTTCTACTAGTCCATTGGACTGTGGACATTGAGGACTTCTGGTGACATGTGAAATGTCCTATTCATTGGTGAAAGTCTTGAACTAACCACTCATGACCTGCTAGTGTCAGTAGCCACCGTTGCATCTTGTCTGACAATGGTGCTCCGGGTGATCTTTTCAGGTCCGTTACTAGGAGACAAGAACACTGGGATGCCACTCCATGAGTTCTTCCTACCTGACTGTTCTGTCTCCACCTTCCTGTGGTGATTGGATCTCCTCCCTTTATCAACCCCGCAGGTTCTCTGCTATGACACCGGCTATAGCGTTTTACTATTTGCTTCTGGTTCTAGTGAGAAGTATCCTCCTGTGTGCTTCAGCTATTTGTGTCCAGCATATGTGTCACTCCCTGCAGATAATATCAAGCAGTGGCTTTCACTTCCCAGTGTCTGTGTGGATTTCACGGCAAGTACACCACAAGCAGAGCCTGCCATACGTCAGCATCTGTGTAACTACATGCAGGTAACATATAAGCAGTTGTTGCCACTTCGCAGCATCTGTGTGAACTCCCTGCAAGTAACACCAGAGCAGTGCCTGCCATGCCTCAGCATCTTGCAATTAACTTCTAGCAGCGGCTGCCGTTTCCCCATGTTTGTGTGGATTCCCCGCATGTACATCTTAGCTGTGCCTGCCACTCCTGAGTACTGTGCGATCTTGTTTATTCATTTCAGCAGCCTCAGTCACTCCTCTGTGCATGTGTGGTTATTCAGCTAATAAACACTCAGCTGCCTTCACTGCCATTTTATGTTTGTGTACACTATCTGTTATTTACAACTCATCACTCTCAGTAGCAGTTCTACATCTGTGTATACAAACAGCAATTGAAATTTACAGCAGTATCTGATATACTAGCCCTCAAGGCTTCAACCAGTCAAGTGCATTCCAGCACTCAAGGCTGCAACCAGCCAAGTGCATTGAAACCTTCAAGGCTGCAACCAGCCAAGAGCATATCTGCCCTCAAGGCTACAACCAGCCAAGTGCATACCAGTCCTCAAGGTTGCAACCAGCCAAGTGCATACCATCCCTCAAGGCTGCAACCAGTCAAGTGGCTACCAGTATTTAAGGTTGCATCTTGCCAAGTACATATCAGCCCACAATAAAGCTTTCCAGTCAAGAACCACACAATATTCATAACTATTTTTTAATAGACTCTGTGACCGGACGCCTTTTGCCTAGGCCGGCCCTGGTCACAGGTTAGCGCTTTTGGACTCCCACTCACTGTCAGTGACCGCCTGTTACTGACTCCGCCCACTATGCCATGGGCATGTAATGATCCACCACCAAACTCTACCATCGGCATTTGGAACCACTTTTTACGTTACCCTCAGGCTCCTCCCTTGGCACCTGGAACCGCTTCTGCTGCGTATGCATTTGACTAACTGTGGCCACACCCCCTGATTGGTGTCGGCTGAATCCTCCTGATCCCTCACAATGGACAAGGTCTTCACGGTAGCTTGGCAGAGGGCTTGAACTTGGAGACACGGAGCTCTTACCCAGAACAGGCGGAGAACGGAATAGTGTTTGGCGCAATTCTTTTGGTCGCAGGTTCGAGGCAAATGAAGTAAAGGCAAACGGTGTTTTATTGCTCAATGTCATAAAGAAGAATCAACCTTTCGAATGAAGGGGTACATTACATTGCATACAGGAATCTTATCAGCAGCTCTTCTCCTCAAAGAAGTTACAGGGTTGTACACCTACAGGACTCACAGGCCCCCTTTTTGTCATTCTTACACACAACATCACTGGGGGGGCAAATCCACCCTGTGTTCCTTATAGCCAATCAGGCTATCTCAGAAAACATAAATTAACAACATATTACATTTCAAAGGAGTCACTCAATATCCTCCTTCCTAATCCACCACCCAAACTTTAAACACAAACTGATTTATCATACATTATACTGTCTCCTAAAATATTGATATAACATTTCACAGGAAATGGTAAATGACATTCATCCTTATCAATCAGTTTGGCATTTCCAACCTTAACACATTCAGTGACATCCAAAAGGTTCTTAAAAACAGATTGTCTTTTCAAAAGGAAGTTCTGTACATGAAGGGTTTGTCTATATGACACCATTCACACCTTTACACAGAGAACTTCCAGTCAAGCCTTTCTATTCATCAGACCTCCCGCTAAGGGAATGACAATTAGCATCTAGTTTCCTGCACCACAGAGACTGCTAATGTCATATACAAAAAGTGCATGTAAAACCAGTTTACATTTAAACCATATAGTGCATAGCCTATTAAATATACGTTGCTTCATGCACTAATGCATTGCAGATCAGCTGCAGTGCATTACAGCAATACATATATACTTTAATACAGTTTATTATAAACCAAGTGCAATGTGCTTTTACACTGTCCTTTTAAAAATGGCGCAACGGCATGAGGGTTAATCCCCTCAATGCCTTGACAGCCATTTTAATCACGTGTGGTCGGCCTCCTGCCACAGACTCCTCAAAAGAATATTTTATTAATTGACTTAGAGATTCTTTATCAATCGACTTAATTAAATTGACTCTCAAACTCCATAATCAATTCATTCACTTTATATAAGGAGCTTAATTTTCTTGGTATTGTTCAACTGTGAATCTTCCCTTAGATTCATAACAGCATGTACTTGTCAGTAAGTAGCTTTTGTGGTATGCCATGTGCAGAAAAGAGGATGTAGTCGGCATCCCGGCGTGCGGAATGCAGATGGTCTGAATACTTGTGTTGAACTCCTGACAGGTCAGGATCCCGGCACCAGTATCATGACCGCTGGCATCCCAAAGGTAAGTATTGGGGTTAGGGGGAGGTTAGGGTTAGGTAGCTGGGTAGGCATTAGGGGGAGGGTTAGGGTTAGGCACCGGGTAGGGAGTGTTAGGTTTAGGGTGTGGGGATGGGAAGGTTAGGTTTAGGCTCTAGGTGGAGGTTAGGTTTAGGCATTGGGGAGGGGGTGTTAGGTTTAGGGTGCGGGGTGGGGGAGGTTAGGGTTAGGCACCGGGAGGGGTGGGTAAGGGTTACGGTAGGGGTAAGGGTATGGGTTTAAAAAATACCTACGTTACTTCCTATGGGTGTCGGGATTCTGCTGTCGGGATTCTGCTGTCGGTATTTCATACCCAACCCTCAGAAAAGTGTATTTTCATTTTGTTAATAATGACTGTGGTACTTGTCAGTTTGGGTAGATAATATATCTGGAACCAAATGGAATATGAATCCACTAACACAAGGTTCTCTTTCCCCCTCCATTCAAAGAGATATACAGCAATGATGGACAGAGGAAATTCAGGAATCTTATGGAGAGTGAGTGGCTCCTTGGTATGATGGGCCTGTAAAGCATTGCTGCAGTTACTGAGAGACATCTCACTCAATGTCAGCAGCCACAGAAGGCCAAAACATGTCATCCTTAGCCTGTCATTTCTAGGCATTATATCCGGGATGTCCCTGGTGGGCCTGCTGAGCATAGAAGCCTTGAAGGCATAAAGTATCACATACTGTAAATTCAATTAATTGCAAAAGACAAAGAAAGACATGAGACAGTCCTTTGAAGGAAGAAGGCCAGCCATGCAGGACAACATGAGACAACCATTGGCAGAGGTCATCCCTGTGTGTGGCATCATCAACTTCAGCTTCAGGACTAAATCATTCCAGAAGGTGCATACGTGATAAGGTGTGAGTGACATGGAGGTCTTTGTATACCAAATCTCTTGAGAATGAAACATTGCCAGTACGCAGGATTTGCAGAGAATGGTGATCAGGGGTTGGCAGTATAGCAAAGGGTATAGTAAACAGTTTCTTTTCAATTTGAATGTAACACGTCAAATTGTCTCAGTAAAGGTCCTGGAAGCAAAACCAATGGGTGTGTTACACTGCAGTCAGATAGCTCCTAGACCATGCTGGGAGGCATCAGCAGAGATCACAATAAGAACATGAAGCTTAAAAAATGGGAGTATAAGAGAGCATAGTGTTGAGGTGAGAAATAGCAGTAGCATGGTAGTCCAACCAACACTATTCATCGTTGCTGTGTAAAAGCTTGTGGAGCAGGGCTGTGACCTCACTGTCATGTGGTAGAACTTTTTAAAGGTAGTTTTTCATACCCTGATCCTCCCCCCCTGAATAAACAAATGTGTCTGCTTTATTAACAGACTCAGCACCAGCTAGGTTGAGCAGGGTATATGCCTGTACCTTTTTTGATTTGTCTGAGAGTATATGCGCCATTCCTTTTTGAACTTGAGCCTTGTGTTCATGATGGTCTTGTTGAAATTCCAGCAGATAAATGCATCAGAAACCATGTGCCATCACAGTCAGATTTTTGACACCATGTAAAGTGGTCTGTGTGCAAATCATCACAAGACTCTGGAGAGCTGTAGAAGTGTCTTTACTAGCTGCAGTCATGCTGACCAATGACTGCAGAGGCATTTCCTTAATAACATGTGTATGGCAGTAATGTAGCTTCCATTATCCACATTAAAGCAACTGAGCATACATCTACACTAACACAACATCATACTGTATCTTTGCCAATATCAACCCTAGACCCCACTTTAACATTTTGTTTCAGTTGTGTTCTCTTATTATTAGAATGCTAAATGTATATGCCCATGTCCTCCCTTAACTTTGTTTCCATGTGTGCATTTGTTTTATCTACCTTGCTTGTCCCTATTTTATGTACGTATTTCCTTTTTTCCCCACTGTGCAAGGCTGTGGAGCATTGTGACATCTTGCAAATCTACAATAATAATAATGATGTTACAGCCGTGTCCAACCTCCTTCCCATTTACAGGCCTAATGTTCCTTACAGGTGTTCCTTTTGATTATGTGGAGCTTTTTATTACTTGACTTGAGCATGTCTATAAATGCTCTTGATCATGACAGGCTGGTGGAAATTAAGCCTGAGCACTAGACACTTTATTTGGAACCTGTTAAAAAAGATGCACATTATAGGGAGCACACTTAATAATGTAACACCATTTCACACTCAAAATGACCACCTGTAATACAGACACTGCACATTCACAGTGCACTGCTTAAAAAATAAATTAGAGTTTCAAATAATAAGGAATTTTGGTACATCATCAACCGACCTGTTCCCACCCACACAAGCTACCATGTGAAGAATAGACCCAAGGCTATCTAATCTGAGGCCTGATTCACAGGATCACACAGGATCATCCTGGCTTTCTGACTTCCACCCATTTGTGGCAACATGGCTCCATTTTGGGAAAAGAAACAGCAGCAGACTGTCAATCACTGACATTCTGCTTCTGAAATGTGTGAAGGATCGCAAACCCTTACTGCACATGCTCAGTACAGGTCAGGACTTTGTGTGATTACTCTCACATTCAGACCCGCTCACTAGATGCTTTTGCACGCAGTCAAAATATGCAAATCCTGCACGGCAAGGCATTAGTACGCCCACTATGTCTTGGCATGCGATTGCGGTGAGTATTTAGATGCTCACCAGCCTGTCTTAAAATGCCCACTTATAAACTTCATCTCCAGTATGTGTATGCAATCATTGGTAACATTGAGTACAATCGGAAGCATAAGCGGCACTTGTGGCTGGCCATACCCTACCGCAATCACTGCGAGTGCTTCAGTGTATAAGTCAACCATGTGACATGTACTATGACACTGCATCATAATTATGCACGCCTTTGAAATGGCGTTAAGATGCTCAGACATGCCTGCATTCACACCACCACTCCCCCATTTCCATCGACCATCCCCTGTCACCACCCATAAATGGCTTGTCCTGTCACTCATTCTAGCGAAGTGGCTATGCGCAGTGAGTGAATGCTTCCCAATCACATAGACCAGTTCATACACGCCCACAGTGATGCATATGCATGCGCAGAATGCAAACATCGGCAGACAGCGTGCGAATGCATCCTAGCGAGCAGGTCTGAATCAGGCCCTGTGTCTGCAGCTGCATCACACCCTAAAATCACTCTGCAGACCAACATTGAAGACCATGTCTAGCAGGGCTGCCATTAGGGGGGAATGCTAGGACTGGAGTTCCATTCATAGACAGAAGGGGGCCCATCTCCAGTGGCACTGTGTGGCTGTGATCAATCTCCCCTTCTTTTTGTAATCTCTGTATGCTAAACTTTGCCTGGATCAAAGATTGTAAATTGATTATGCTATCTGCCACAGTCTGAATGTATCAAGTGCTGTGCTGCTCATGAACCTGTCAGACACTCTGATAAGACCCCGGGACAGCTGCTGTAAGATAAGACAGTGAGTGAAATGCTAATAATGCACACTGATTAATGTCAAAATTTATCATGCAATCACAGAAAGCTGACTAATTAAAATCTACTACTTACTTAAGTCTGGTGAGTGAACCCATTTTTGCATCTGTTTTGCTTTGTTTTATTGGTTTAGAAGTCAACAACTGGGACCTAGACAATTTGAGGACTTGTTCACATTGGGTTAGCAAGCTGTTAAGTACAAATTCCCCTTTAGTGGAATTTATTAGCATTACATCCAATTATTGCTACACTTCTATGTGTTTGCTTGTACTCCAAGGCTATGTGGATGGAAACTCTTATGCATTAATAGATTGTCATGGTCTTTGGGCTTGGTAAGTTTGAAAGTAACCAATTTAGTGCCATCCTTAGTTGATTATCTGGATGCCACCATCCCTGTGTTGCTGTTCATTGAAGTGAATTTAATGGGAAGAATAAGACTGTTGTGATTGTCCAATAAATTAAAGAATAAATTACTCTTTGGTCCAGACCATAAAACAAGTAGGTCCTCTATGTATCGCAAATACAAAAACAGATTGTTGAAAATACTGTATTATCATCAGAAAAAATATTTCCTTCTTTATAAAAACATACAGATGTGCCCAGCTAGTTTGTTGCTCCATACAGCCATGTAGCGCACCAATCATCATGCGCCACACAGAAGCCTTGAGTCGCGCCAAACAAAATGTTTCTTAATGGAACGTAGCGTAGCACTGGAAAAAAGTCACATTGTGTAATACAACTTTTTGTCCACCAGGTGTCACTTTTCCTAAACTACACAGCACATGCATCAGAGTTCCAATGCATTTTCACCGTATCACCGCCCGATGATTGACTGACAGAAGCTGTGATATAGCATAGCATTTTGGTCACAGAATCAGGGCTGTAGAAGAATGTGTAATAAAGTATTAAATAATAACAGTACAGTATGTGTGCCAGTCCTGCTGATTAAAATGATATGCAGCATGCCTATATTCTGTGAGCCAGTTTGGGTGAATCTGCATGCGAAACATTACGTTACACTAATAACATCTATAACACTTTAATGTAGTGATTTGCTTGCAGATATAGCCGTAATGGCTCCCAGAACATAGGCATGCTGCATATCATTTTAATCAGCAGAAGCTGCTTGTGCTAATAAGTTGGATTTTAGGGTAAAAAGATGCATAAAAGACAATCGGCGATACCAAGTCACACAGCACTCCTGCGCTATGTGTAGAGCAACTTGTAGCGCAAGAAGGATAGATGTAAGTGGAAATATCTCTATTACTGTGCACCAAAGTACCTGGCCCCAAAAGTGACCCTACAGTAGATGCATATTACTGTACCGAGTCCCAAAAAAGCAGGCCTATGGTAGCTAATATTGACCAGAAGACGTACACTAAGCATTACATAATGATAGAGCAACTAAAGTTCAGTTATTTTAAAGAACTCTACTAAGCTGAAAGCATTTATCTCAACATCCCACCGCAGTACAAATTTTATCAGTGGAGCACTCGCCACCTAGAGGTTAAGCAGTGTATTACATGCCATGGCTTATCTTTCATTGTAGAATACCATGGTATGCCACAATACAGCCATCACATAATGTCCCATGGCGCAACTCAGGAGGCCTGAATGGCATGCTATGAGCAACAAACTAGCTGGGCACATCTGTATAGCAGTTGGTAAAAAAAGTTGCCACGGAAAAAACCCATGGCACCTCCAGAGGTTTGCATGAAAGAGTTCCCATCAAAAATAACAATAATTATGGGTAAAGGTAAGCTACAAACTGTCAGGAAAAAACTGATATCCAGTCCTCTGTAAGAATCATTGTTAGTAATACTGTCATTTCTCTTACTTAAGTTCTTCAGGTAATGCTGGCAGAGTGTCCAAGATGTTTTACAATGTGAATGTGTCTTTAAGTAATTATTTTTCTTTTTTAACATGGAGTTGTAGGAGACTATCCAAATATACAGCCACAGTTTGGTATAGGGGCCCCCTGGCAAAGATAATAGGTCTGCATGTCAGTTTATTAAGTGTCCACTTTGGGCACCATGTATAATAAAGGAGTGATTGGATGATTCATGGTTAAAGCTTGTCCATAGAAATAATGCCACTGTCTATCATCTGTTGTAAAATACTGTAGCATCTAATTCACATTTATATGGTATTGTAGGGTCTCTTAAAGTTTTAAATGTGTTTGATAAACAGATAACTGTCCATAGATCTCTTCCCTGTAATCTTGAATGTTTTGGATAGTAATGGAACCTCTTTTATCCAAAAGTCAAATAACTATATCTTAGTAATTGCTCAAATTGAAAAGGTCATTTAATTCTTCTTTGTTTAAGTTGGGATATCAAGGGAGAAATTCCATTCGTTTTGAACTGTATCATTCAGTATCTGGAAAAAGTTGTCAATAAGTGATTGGCAGAGAGTGGATGAAATTGGGACCCAAATTATTACGTATTTCTCTGTCCATCTGTATTTTGGTATCAGGTGTGGTTTTGTAAATGTTCTTTTAGAGATAATGATCTATTCTGTTTTTTCAATTCCGTATCTGTAATGGAAAGTTAAAGAAAAATTTATTATTTGCCTAGAAAATGAAATTGTACCAACTATCCACTTCACTACAGATATGTGGATACATGGTACTGGTAAAACTAAAGATATATAGTCTTCAGCAGCATCTGACACACAATGTCAGCTCATTCACATACAGGCACTCTCTTTATCACTGGCTTCATTAAGGGGCATACCAGTGGCAATCTGTTGTAAAAACTTGAGGATGCGATAGCAAAATGGCTTACCTTGCTAAGACTCAGAATTTGTCATTTCCAATAACACAAGTAGCATTGTACGAGCATTAAAACTGGGTGAATTTGAACACATAGCATGTTTTGCACACAAAATAAACTTAGTGGTTCAGAATTTCTTAATAAATGACAGATCCATGCAGACTGACTGACTGTGGTCCATAACATTTCTGCCCATTTTTGGCTTTCAGCAACCAAATGTAGAAGAGTGCAGCATCTCCAAGAAAAATTGCCACCAAGTGAAGAAAGAGGGAGTAATCAGGTGGAGTTCCACCCTTTATATGCTACAGTGACTGGAGGAACAGCAACAAGCCATCCAAATATACCCATCAAACCATAATATAGGGAAAGGGGTGTCATGTTACCATAGTACAGCACAGTGGAGAGTACTCTTGGTTTTATGCAAGCTACTAAAACCAACTGAAATTGTAAACAATGAAGTAAGTTCAGACACTTCCAGGCAGAGTTAGGTCAAACCCTTAGTTAAAGGAAAAGCAGCTAGACAAGCTAAAGAAGATGAAGGAGGAGATGAAACTAAGGATTTCTGTAAGTATGTTGGACTTGAAAATCAAGTTTTTTATTTTCTTTGCCAGTACTTAAGGGTTTGCGACATCTTGCAACTGGATCTGTACATTTTGGTAACCATGCTTGATCTTAGGTTTAATTCATACATAATGTCTTTCTTTCCAACTGACACAGCTCTTAAGAGATGCAAAGAGCTTCTGGTGGGAAAATTGTCAGCTTAAGTGGCACATGACACGATGACATCTCCTGCTTCAGTTTCTCCTGCAAATGCTGCTCCCCCAAAAAAACTGACCTTTCACAAAAGACCCACTGGGGATGATGATGAGTCAACTCAGCACAACAGAGTGAAACATTATGACTTCTGGTCAGGCTTAAAAGACTTGCCCACCTATATTGACACCTCTACTGTGACTCAATCTGATACAGTATACATAATTAAAATGGTGGGTGATTACTTTAATGATAATGTACAAATGAGCACCTCAGTCCCTTTGAATACTGAACAAATAACAAGTGAAATAATAAATTACTCTACTTAATGGGTGTGCGCTAAAGCTAGTGAACCAGAACACAGGTATATAAAAACAAATACATGTTTTATTAACACTAAAAAGGATGGAAACAATAACCTTTAATTTCATATTTAAAAACCTCCTAAGGTTTAATGTGGAATATGTATTAATAGTACATTTTCAGGTATTATATTGCTTCACCAAGAAAATGCCTGCAATAATCAGCTGTCATGTTGTTTTTCACTGTGCTCCAGACTAGAACACCGGCAGATTGCCCAGTTGTTTTACCCTTCAATGGAAAACTTATTCATGATGCATTTCTCCGTCAGATGTAGTGATGAGTTTATAAGGCTCCCTTATTACTGCTCCCACAGGCTGCATAGCCGGTGGCTGCCATAGTCTGTGTTAAGATTCCAAGTGTTCTGATTATAAGTGTAAATACAATTTGATAACTAAGTCGGAGTTACGCTGCAGATCTTATTTGTCATATGCGCACCATGCAAAGACTGATGTGACTTCTTCTCTGCATTCCACAGGTAAATTACAACTACTGCTCCCATCAGATGCTGTTTTAGTGATTGCCTCAGCACAGTTTTGAAAATTTATACTGGGTAAATTACAACTACTGCTCCCATCAGATGCTGTTTTAGTGATTGCCTCAGCACAGTTTTGAAAATTTATACTGGGTAAATTACAACTACTGCTCCCATCAGATGCTGTTTTAGTGATTGCCTCAGCACAGTTTTGAAAATTTATACTGGGTAAATTACAACTACTGCTCCCATCAGATGCTGTTTTAGTGATTGCCTCAGCACAGTTTTGAAAATTTATACTGGGTAAATTACAACTACTGCTCCCATCAGATGCTGTTTTAGTGATTGCCTCAGCACAGTTTTGAAAATTTATACTGGGTAAATTACAACTACTGCTCCCATCAGATGCTGTTTTAGTGATTGCCTCAGCACAGTTTTGAAAATTTATACTGGGTAAATTACAACTACTGCTATACTAAGAGCAATTTATCTAAAAGAAATTAGGAATGTATTGTGAATCTTTGTTGGCCTCCCCCCTTCTCACAAATTGTTTATCTTAGACTTTATTGCATCCCAATTTAGTGTGTGTTAGAGCTTTTGGGGTGGAGTCCCAATCAGTGAGCACAGAGACACATGTTTGTAACTTTAGATATTACTGCTCCCACAGGCTGCATAGCCGGTGGCTGCCATAGTCTGTGTTAAGATTCCAAGTGTTCTGATTATAAGTGTAAATACAATTTGATAACTAAGTCGGAGTTACGCTGGAGTTAAACTGGAGGAAAACTGAGGGAAATGAAACTCAAAACCAGAACAATTTCTGAACAACAAGAAGCAACATACTTATGTGAATGAACAAAATCAACATCTTCTGCTGTATGCATATCCAGGCAACTACTTACTGCACTCACTGCTTGGACACTGCAAGTGCTCCCCTGTCTGTGTGCTGCTCTTGTTGATTGATCTTTGTTGATCAGAACACTTCAGACTGGATCAGCTCGGGTACATTGTAATTTTGTCCTCATTCATTTTGTATTGCTTTTTCCAATTGTGTCACATCTATCCACTTTAATCATTTGTTTAAAAACTAATTCCTACACCCACTACTCACATACCTCTCCTTTATATATCACTTTTGGAGCTGTGCTCATACATTAGCAGCACTGTTCTTTCCATGTATTTTTGAACATTTAACAACTTTAATCCACACTGACTCTATATCTCACAGCCTCCACTCCAGTTTACATCTCAATTATTACCTTGTCCACAGCATGAACACCCTTACTTCACACAACCCCCATATTCTATGTCCACATAATCCTCTACTTTATCCATCCCTCTCTTCCCCCTCCTGTTTCCTCCACTTGCTGTTCTTCCTTTTTTTTTCTCTCATCAGTCTGCTTCCAACCCTCTGCTTCTTTCCCCCACCTCTCCTATACCTCCACTCTCAACCACCTCCCTCCATGGTCTTGTTACCCCACTACTAAGCCCCATTCCCTCCTCGTTCTGTCTGTCACCTCCAGGGCTGCCAAGAGAAATTCTGGGCCCGGGTACTGCAACATCCTGTGGGACCACATCATTTATGGCTGCACCCATTTGTGAGTGGGTCTAGCATGAGATGCACCCACTCACAGGAGCATGGCATAGCACCCAGCAGCTGGAACTAAAGTAGTCACTACTGTATTAGGATGGCGGGACAGTCCCATAATAGCTGCATTTCTTGTCAGGCTGTATATAGATGCTAAAATGTAACACACAAATTAAAGTGCTTCTACTTTACTTTGTACATCTCTCATGTAAATAACACAAACAATCTATTTTCTATCATAGAGATAGATGTATGAATGACTTAATTTTTACATAACATCAGGTCATCTTATACACACACATTCCGCAGCACATATCCTAACCCACTGCTCCATGCTCCTTCTTCACTATCTACCCCTCTGTGTCGTCCCTGTCTGTCTGCCCTTCCCCTTTAGAATGTAAGCTCTCACGAGCAGGGCCCTCATCCTCACGTGTTTCTCCTCCCCCTACTTATAGTATCATTTACTCCTAACTCCCCACAACGGCACCTAACACCTGGTTGCTCATGTCCTGCTGCTTGTGTTTTGCAGCTGAGTTTATAACCTTGTCCTTGTCCTGCATTGTTTTGTATTACTATTAACTGTTTTTCTTGTGTGCTCATTTATGTACTGTGTAAGGCGCTGCGGAACCTTTGTGGCGCCATATAAATAAAGGATAATAATAATAATAAGGCAAAATGTGTCAAGGATGAAGTATTGGGACCTTGTGGATTAGTCCTGACCTCATATTGGTTTATCAGTGACTCTAAGGACTAAGGTTATATATATGCCCCTTTGTTGTTGGTTAGGTCTTATATCCATTGAATACTGAGAAAAATAAAAGGCAATTTGAAACCCCTTGTTCAAACTAGCTATGGTGTACTTAAGCTGCCCAACAGTGTCTACTCAGAAAGAGTGTTTAGCAAAGCCGTAAACCTTGTGAGCGATCACCATAGGAGGCTACATACAAAAAAGGTAGAAAAACTGAGGTTCATAAAAATGTGCTACAAATTTTAAGAGTAAGAGCTTTGCTGACAATTACACCAAAGTTTTCTGCAATGGTGGACGCCTTTGGGATCAGCTATTATTGTGTGATGATATCAACAACAGTGATAAGAGTGATGGTGAAGATGTTTATAACTGTGAGGATGATTAACAACACTGTCAGCCACATTAAGCCCATTGGTATATTTGACCGAACCACCAAGATTTTTTCTTTTGTGGGGGCCCAAACAAAGCAAGCACTTCAGCCACCCTGTCAGTCATTGTCGCTGAAGTGCTAGGTGTGTCAAACTGTGCATGTCCTTTTTAGTATACAACATAAGGTTGGATGGGAGGTCCCAAAGACAATTTCATCGTACACCACTTTTCATTATGGTCTTTGCAATGTGTTGTCAGAACCAGAAAGTTAAAGAGTTTGTCTTATGGTGTTGCACAATCATAAAATATAATTTTAATCGAGTACATATTAAAAATCATTTGTTTAAACAGCAAAATATAATAAAAATAAATGCTAGATCGTGTTAAACAAAGAAGAGAAATTGTTTTTTAAAACCCAATGCTATGCACTGCTCACAAATCTATATGTCAGTTACTGTTAAGTGTCAATAGTGCAATTGCAGACACATATAAATTACTAAAATATCAGGGTGGTTATTGTTGACTGCAATATGATTCCACAAAATGGAAACAGTAACTATAAAAGCAAAACAAATGTTGCAATGCATAACCAAAGTGAGGGTTTTCTTAACGAAAAGATACTTAAATGGCTCAGAAATAATTCAAATAAATATACTGTACTCTATCAGGAGGTAATAGTCCTTTGTATGTTGATTAAATAAATATGGGATATATAGGTGTCTGAATTGCAGTCAATTGTTATTAGTTGGATAATTAAGTTGTTAGATAAACTGGCTCCCTATTTATCCTGAGTATTAATTATAAATAAATAGGACAATGTTTATCCCTTTAACCAAAGCATGGGATAGTCACAATAAACATAAGTCTGTTCCTTATGTTAATTATTGGGGTCCAAGCAGACACCGATAATTAACATACTCAATCACGGTGAGTGCCGGAGCAATTCATTATTGCGTTCATTTTCACCTGCTTTTGTCGAAATTAAGTGATAGTGAATAGACCCCTTAATCTGTAACCGGAATATCATACTTGTCCGTTAGCAATTATTTACGGCCCTGTTATTGAACGATTAGCCATTGTAGTATTTCAATTATTATATTCAATAATTATAGCATAGGTGCTTATATGTAGTTACCCAAGATCTTCTCAATAGAAAGATCTAATTAGAGATCATTAACCACTGTATTGTCCTATGAACTTTATAGTTTTAGGTGATAACATTGCCTATATTTATTATATGACACACATGGAACATTGCATCAAGTCACCGCAATTTTAATATGCTAATTAGCCACTGCAATGTTATAAAAAAAATTGTGTGGATATTATTAAACCAGCATTGTATATAGTTTGTATAATATTTATCCCAGGTTTGGGGTAACTAATAACTATTATTATTATTATTATTATTATTATTATTATTATTATTATTATTATTATTATTATTATTATTTATTGCATTCATGTTAGTTAGAAATATATGTTTACAAAAGATGGCCACCACATTTAATATCATCATTCTCAATAGGTGTCTATTTAAATAAATCTGCAAATATTATTTAATAGGATGATAATATCATCATCACGTAATCTAAAAGTGAATTTTCCTAGTTGTTAATAGAAAAAAAAACATACAAACATCTCTAGAAACAAATTTGTTTGATATTGTCTACCTAAACTCTCAAACAATTGAAAATGTAAATGTTATTTCTGCCCAAAAGGTGGGGGAAGATTTGAGACATACATAATCGTATTGAGGCATATGTGATACTCAGATTTCATAAGGGTCATCTTGTCAAAGCTTTTTGACGAAGCCAATTATATTAATTTTCTGCAGTATACAAATACATATTTCATTTCCATTTCCCACCAGTAATGGGGCTCAGGGATCTTGTTTTAAAAAGCTCTTATCACTGAGTAACATTCATACCCCCAAAGGAATGCTTGGCAGCCACTGGGCCATTGATATAATTGAGCGAGGTATGAGCTGTCTGACACTGCCATGGCAGTACTCAATAGTGCTGCACACTAAGCACTCTGAACAATAAGGCTTCAGCAGACGGCTGTATTGTCAATAAATTTCAATTACACTAATTGCCAAGAGTTCAATGACTGCTGTAGGTTCTGAAAGAAGAAAAAGGGAGAAGATAAAAAAAATGTGTTGAGTAGAGCTGGGGAAAATAAGCAGTAAATAAGAAACTGTATTTTCTAAGGGGAACATTAGTGTCCTTTTTAACATGGCTTAACAAGATTTTACAAGCTGTTGCAGTTCAAGAATCCTGTTTTACATTTCTTTGTTACTGTTTCTTAACAACATTTACAGATAGTCAATTATATGGCTTTATCTTTCAGGGAAAAAAAAACATTTTAGTTGTTTTTGTGTGTGTGTTTTATTTCCATTATTTTAGTGTCTGTTCTGAAAGGATAATACATCAGAGCATAATAAACAAATGCTATTATTTCCTGTAACTGATTACTCACAAACCTACCACTGGGATAACAAATTTGACTTTTTAAAAGAACATTTCTTTTTACAAATATATTGACAAATTACTGTGTTTTGAGCACGAGTTAAAACCAATTAAAATATATTGTTTTGAGAGTTTATGACTTCTTTAAACTGCGTCCTTAAACTTGTTCTCTACCATTTATTTTATTACTATTATATTTTATTTATATGGTGCCAAAACATTTACATACGGAATAAAACATTCATCAAATTGACATTACAAGTACTGTACATTAGATAGTTACAGATCCATTTACAAATCTATATGTATACATAATTACATACAGTAAATACAGCCTGCAAGTGGCACAAGGAAAAGAAAATAGGAGAGACGGTCCTGCTTGCAAGATCTTAAATTCTAGAGGGTATGTGGGCAGACAAAAAGAAGGGGAGGGGTGCAGAGTTAAAGAATTTAGAGGATGGAACGGTAAGAGGAGTGGTGGTAGGTTTTATTGAAGTGGTAAGGGCTAAATGTATCAAGACTTGGGGAGAGATAAAGTGGAGAGCGATAAAGTACCAACCAATCAGCTCCTGTAATTTTACAGGCTGAGTTTGAAAAATGACAGGAGCTGATTGGTCAGTACTTTATCTCTCCAAGACTTGCTCCATATACCCCTAAGTCTTGAGGGAACATTTGAAGTCTAGTAGGCTGGATTAAAGTCTACTTGAGCAACAGAGGGCATTCCAAAAGGCTGAATGCAGCAAGGGAGAAATGAGGCTGTAGATATAGGGAGAGCACAAGTAGTTGTGGCCTATTAGGTGAGTGTGAGCTGAGTTTGAACTTGATTATGAATAGGACAGGGAGCTAGTGTAGGTCCTGGCAGAAGATAAAATTAGGTGGGAAAAATAACTACCCAGTTTGCCAGTTCTCTAATAGTCATTTACAAATAATTTCTGTTAATTTATTGATATTATATGTGTAATAATCATGTGGCAGAACACAAAATAAGTTCTACAAAATTTTTGTGATACTGTGTAATTAAAATAACAACTTGTGTGTAATTTGATTTTTATTTAGCCACAGCTTATACCTCATGAAGTGGAGTATATGTCAAAAGTTCAGAGAGTACAAGGACAAAATGCCATGCTGCAAAGCAGGATGATAAAAAGATAACAAGAGATCTAAAGTGTCATGTTAAGAACTACTCTGGTAGTTTAGAGAAATTACTGCCTATATTTGAAATATTTGTATTTTATTATTATTAAAATTATTATTATTATTATTATTATTATTATTATTTATTATTATTTCCTCAGCACTGTAAAGGGAAAACACAAAAACAGATAAACTGATACAACACTGGTACAATGACTGTAAATTGACATAGCTATGGTACAGTACATTAGAGTAAAAACGCAGATAAGCTAGGTATGACACAGTAAAAGGCAAGGGTAAGAAGACTTCCTGTATCTTGAGAGCAAATATAGGAGAGTCAGAGGGAGTGCTGTTCAGCAGTCAGTGAGACTGTACCCAGTGAAAGGTGAGAGCACGCAGAGTCAGAATTGCTGAAAGGGACTGGAGACAAGGAACACTCAAAGCAAGAATAGTGAGAGGGATGAAACATATGGGATGTGAGGTAAAACAACTACTGACTACTGTATAACAGTTTACTAAACATTGATTAAAAAGTACATGCTTACTCTAATTATAGTATCTATTGTAACAATAAAACAGGAAGGTATAAACACTGCCTGGTTGGCTCTAATTTATTTGTAATAAAACATGGTTTTATGTATATTCATAACAACTTCCAATATTAAGATATTGTTAATTTATGGGCATAATGTTCTTTATTTTGTGTGGTACTAAAAAACATATTAAAAACAGTCATGAGGTATTAAAACAGTAATGCTCTTCAACAATTATGTTAATTTTATTAAAATAAATTCAGAAAACAAAATATTTAATTTGTTGTTAGACTAGGATAATACCTTCTATTATCTAATGAGCTTAAATTCTATCTAGCAGTCGCACACTAGAGATGAGGGTAGGCTTTGTTCCCCTCAGAGATCTGAGTGCTGCTAGATGCTGCTAGACATACAGTGTACATGATTTAGGGTCTTCCCAACCTGCCTCCATCTAAGCGCCCCCAACCAGCATCCCACCCACAAGCCACTCTAAGCCAATCCACAACTCTCCCTCCTTATCTCCACCCACCCCTGTAAAGTCCTCTGCCCTTTCCAGCCCCAACTTCCTCCCTCCTCATCTTCTTTTCAGCCCAGGGAACCCATCTGGGTGAGAAAACCTGGGTCCGGCAAACACACCAAAATCAATGTGAGACATATGTATCATTACATTATCTGTCTGTTTACTGAGAGTACATGGCTCTCTGTCTGGGGAACACAACTTATATATAAAGAGATTTATATTGAACACAATCTGCTCCCCTCCCCTGAAATAAAACTAACCACAGTGACAATAGTGAGTACAAAGGAAAGAGTGGGGATTGGGGGGAGGGGGTATAGAGAGAATGAGGGGATAAGGGAGAGAGATAATAGGGGGTTACAGAAAGAAAGAGAATAGTGAGAGATGTTGAGAAAGAGGAGGAAACAGGGAGAGGGAGCATAGGGGGAGATGGAGAGAGAGGAGGAGATGGGGAGAGACAGAATAGTGGGAGAGGAAGAGATAGGGTGTCAGGAGAGAAAATACAGGGAGTTGGAGAGAGAGGTGGAGAGAGAATGAAAATGGGGAGATGGCATGAGAGAAAATTGGGGGAGAGAGAAATAGAAAGGGGAAATTGCAGTAGACAAAGTGACGGGGAGATGGGGAGAAAGACAGGGGAGACAGGGAGAGATAGAAATGGAGATGGGGAAAGAAAGAGTAGGGGGAGATGGAGGAGACTTGAAGAGAGAAAGACAGATATAGAGGAGAGAGAAAATGCATGGAGAAAGGAAAAAATTGGGGCCCCAGGGGAAGATAGAAGGACCCAATTAGTGGCCACTCTACAGTTAGTGGGCGCTGATTGGCTGCCAGCTCCTGACAGTTCACACTTGTGCTGAGCAGTTCGGAGCCGGTTAGCAGTGTATTGATCACACTCATACACCGCTAATGTAAGTGTCTAGTCCGGGTGCCGGTTTGTCTTTTTGCCAAGACACAGGGATGCTACGGAGGCTGGTGCCAGGAAGGAGGTGAGTATTGTTTTTTTTTTCAGTTACCCCAGTGGATTTGTACTTGGAGAAGCGGACCGAGCAACGGACAGCAGGTAAGTTTGCGTCAGAGAGAAAGGTGTATGTAATAAATACAAACAAAAATAGAAATGGGTGCACAGGTGCGCAGGAAAGAGCAGCTTCTGAAACCAAATATAATAGAGGGTGGTCCAAACCCTCCACCACAATAATGCACAAAAAAACATAACATGGTAACAATAGCGCTCTGAAGTACACATAAATGAATGGATACAATCCTGTAACAGATGTTTCTAGAAGGATCCACTGGTTGAATGATCGTAAGTTCTTATTCTTATGTCAGATGGAAAATCCCCTCATTAGCGATCTCCTCCACATGTGATTAGCATAGAAAAGAGAAAAGGCATATATAGTGTAATGCCATTTTAATTATTACGTAGTACAACTCAAACAAAATTGAAAACATATAACTGTTAAAAAATTTACTTTTAGAGATGTAACTGTTATCCTTCAATAGCTGTAAGCAAAACTTTTACCGGCTGTCGGCAGAATGGCAACAAACAGTTCTTGATGTAACATTAAACAGCATGTAGTAACCCGGCTGCAGTCCTGGGTAAATACTCCGTCCTGAGTCCCGTATATGCCGGATCATCTGTGGTAGTCACCTTGGCACATATGCGTTCCAACCCTCCCTCAGGTCTTTCTGAAGGCAAGCCGGAAATTTGAAAGCCATGTCACATTATCAGTATCCTTAAATCCCCTTCCTTAATTGTTTAATTGTTCCCAGTGCACCTGATCTCTAAACAGTTCCAGCCTACAAGTCCCATGATCCTTTGCACTAGGAATCTCAATCCTACATGTGACCCATTGTCATAGCAATGATCAATCATAAACGCAATGTAAATAAACTACAGATCCCATAATGCATAGTCCTCTTGTATGTATTTCAAATGAAACCACTTAGTCGGCATATGTTCTTGTATAGTATCTCAATCAGGACTTCAGCTTTCTATCTATCATTATGATCCAGATGTATCGTCTGTGTCCCAATGTAATGTTTTATAGTGCATCTGATTCATTATATAGTTCCTCAAAAATGATTTTAGCAGATGCTAAAAAAACACAAAGAAATTCCATTTTTTTGGGAGCACTCTTAGATATGTATATACAGTAGATATTATGTCAAAAAAAATGCGTAAGAGAATATTATATATTTCAAACATACCCTTTATTGATATCACTAAAACAAAGGGCAGCTGGGCTCTCATAAGAGAAGTGAGTCCACCCAAAAACCACTAAGAATGGTCATGGTTTACCATCAGTGATCACAAATAATATTGTTTACACAATGTATATGCAATTGCAAAATACTTTGAGTTAAGCACATAATATATGTGCAAGTCACTGGAGACAAAAGTCAATAACAATGTAATTGCCTTCTCAAAGACCTTTTATCAAGAGGTAATCATTCATAGAATTTATGCAAGAATAAATAAATTTGCATTATTGTAAAAATTCCATCGCAGCACTGCACATAATATCATGGAAACACCCAAATGGTCATAATCAATCATGGGATAATACCCTATCTAAACAGTCTCTAATCCAAATAAATAAACTAGATCCTAGATATGACCAACCCTAAACAAATCAGAATTATTGGACACCCTATACAGACAATAAGCAAAGATAGCAGTATAGACAAGCAGAATGCAGGATATAAGCTAAAAATCATATTAAGTTCATATAGTCAGGCATAGTCCAAATAGAGGTGTATTTAGAGGTATAGGTGGTGTGAACAGTACAGCACACAGATGCCCTGGCACCTTCTGCTTTCCCATTTCTTCCCAGAGAGGAAACTGGATGAGAGAGGGGCCGGTGTCAGTGCTGATGGAAACAAATGAGAAGCACAGGTATTCACTTACATGCCAGGTGTTAGGTGACTGCTGATATCACACATGGACATTGCATAAGTCAATTCCCTGCGTGAGGACCACCTGTACTGAAAGAAAATACCTGGCAGTAAATGTAAGAGAAGGTCTCCTATGGCTCCAGATTGCAGCTCTCCATGAGCCAGTGCAAGGAGAGAGACAGTGCAACTCTCCAGGTGTCACATGTGGGGAGAGTCAATAGAGAACTCTCCATGAGTCATTGCGGGGAGAGGCAGCAAAGAACTCTCCGTGTATCAATACGTGGGGAGAGGCAGGCAGCAAGACGTGCATTTCACTGGGTAAGCTTGGTCACCGATACATATTTTTAAGGGTCTAGAAGTCCTCCCTATATAGTACACATTGTAATTCATAAATGATGTTTCTCATATTGCAAGTAATAACTTCTTTTGAATTAAAGTTTTTACCATTTATTAGAACCTCTCTAATTTTGGCTGTGATAATCCTATGAATTTTTTTACAGCCAACGCAGGAACCACAGTGGTAAAAGCCTTTTTATCTAAAACCCACCAATGGTTTCATGGGGGGAAGGGCACTCCTCACTTAGTCGGTACTAATGTTGGGTGCCCATCTATAAATATATTTCAGCTTCTCTGGTAGTACAGGTCTGATTACTGGATCTTTTTCTAATATTTCCCAGTGTCTATTGATGGATTTTCCAACAATTTATGTTGGTTGTTGTAACTTGTACTAGATTCCCACTCATAAGTATTCGATTTAATTTCTTTATGCTTCTTGGATAACAAATTCTCTTTAGGGATCATTTCTACCACCTCTATGACTTTCCTAAGCTCCTCCAGTTTATACCCGCATGATAGAATTTTTTTCTGAATTTCTTCAGCTTGTTCTAAATACACCTCATTCTGAGGGCAATTTCATCTGAGTCTCCTTAGCTGTCCACCAGGTATAGACCACTGGATACAGCTAAAAGAATCTTTCGGTTTTTAAAAGTTTTTTGTTTGTGTTTCATATCCTTCAATAAAAATACATATATCTAAAAAATTGATACTGTCTTTATTACTCTTAAAAGTAAACTCTGTGTTATAATCATTTGTATTCAAATAAGTGTAGAATTCCTTCAAAGTTTCTTTCCCACCCCTCCAAAAAAAAGGGACGTTGTCTATGTATCAGGACCAGGACAACAAGTTCACACTGTGGGAATGTTGACTCCAAATGAAGTCCTTTTCCCACTGTCCCATATAAATTTTCACATAACTTTGTGCAAAACTGGTGCTCATCGCAGTCCCAATCTTCTTTAAGTAGAAGTTGTCCATTTCCAGTTGTGCTGACAGCCAGTAAAAGTCTTGCTTACAGCCATTGAAGGTTAACCTCTGAAGTAGAGTGACTGAATTCCATGTGTTTTAGAACAATTACATCTCTAAGAGTAAAAATGTTTAATAGTTATATGTTTTAAATTTTGTTCGAGTTGTACTATGTAATCATTAAAATGGCATTACACTATATATACTTTTTCTCTTTTCTATGCTAATCATATGTGGAGGAGATCGTTAATGAGGGGATTTTCCACCTGTCATAATAATAAGAATTTACGATAATTCAACCAGTGGATTCTTCTAGAAACATTTGTTACAGGATTGTAGCCATTCATTTATGTGTACTTCTAAGCGCTATTGTCACTAGTTTAGGTGTATGTAATAAAGTTGTACTTATCACAGTGTGTGTGTTGTGATTTTTTAACTATTTTTTTACAGCAGGGGTACGGGTGCCGGCCGCCTGCTGGCACTTCTTGTTCCACAAGTGCCAAAGGGCAGGCATGCTGGCACCTGTAGTTCCACAGTAAAAAGAATAGTTTTTTACTATTTATAATACTATTACCCTTGTACCCACAGCCTAGAGGTGCATGGAAGAGCCCCAGGCTTCAGACTAAGCCTGGGATGCTTGGGAAAGGGTGGACCCCCCCACCTCCCTTGAGATCACCGCCTTGGGCTGACTGGCTTGGGGGTGTGCATGCTTTGGCTGGGGAGACCAGGTGATAGGGTCCCCTGGCTGTGGCATTACACCTTAGCTGGATTTGAGATCGGTGCTGGTTTTTAAATATAGGGGGACCCCTACGCAATTTTTTCTACCTAGTTTTAAAACCAGGCAGGCTGAGCAGCCCAGTGCTGGTTCCTAAAATATGGAGTCCCCCTACTCATCCCCCCCCCGTATTTTTAGGAACCAGCACTGGGCTGGTTAAGTCTTTTGAGGGGGACCCAACATAAGTTTTTAAATGTAATTAACACTTTAGAGAGGATTTATATGCAGAAACATACACAAATCACACTGATCTGTGTATGTTTTCGGCAAACTCGCAGCTCAGGAGGTGGTCTATTTGAAACTTCTAATTAGCTGCGAGTTTGCTACAATTACACCCGAGATTGGAATCTTGTTTCTTAGCAAATTTATCGAGTTGTATCTTTCTCATGAAAAGTACTTCCGAGTTTGGCCAATGTTAAGTTTAATCGAGTTTGCAATCTCACCCGAGTTTCTCAGTGAAAAATTAGAAATCTCTCTTAAACTCACCTGAGTTTGTCTTTAATAAATTTGCAAGATGAGAAACATGCCTAAACTCACCAGAGATTGCATTCTCGACAAAACTCGATTCTTAGTAAATTTACCCCTAAGTGCGATATACTGTACAAGTGTCAGATATCAAATTAGTCAGCAGTCATCACATTGTAACTTTGATGCATTTTTGGTAAAAAAAGATGCAATAAAGATGCCTAGTGCTAGAAGAGTTTAATGGGAACAGCTACCCCAAGAGGGACTGTTTGACACAACTGCAGCAAAGATGTGTGAATCTTGTATTTATGTATTATTTTATGCATTCATTCATTTATTTATTTATTTATGTATTAGGGACAGAGGTGCAAGTAATGTGACCCATACATCAACAATAAATTAGGCAATTCTGTATTTTGCAGATGACTGTGTAAATAATTTGGCAATATATGGGGGTTCACTGTTTGCCTACTCCGACCAAAAACTGATCAGAATCAATGAATCAGGATGTCCAACATATTGGATATTGCTGAACACTCGGGCCTGTAGTTTGCTTGTGCATGGTACTAATTCAGCCATTTTGCAGACCATTACTATTAAAATTATGAAGATGATCTGTGAATCATATCAACAATATATAGACGCATATTGGTGGAATGGAGAATTGTTAAATCAGGGAAAAAAACTGAATCTGTCAATCTTTTTTAATGATTGCTGATGTATAATTATATTACTAATAACATCTCATAGAACCTCCAGTAGATCACTTGTGAGTTTTGACTTCTATATGGGTTTTATATTGCTAATGGTAACAAGCACAGATCATGAACATACAATGTGATCATTTGAAATGTTCTAATTAGTTACAAATGTTGTTGAATTGACAGCATACAACAAACTTGAACTTTTGGACAACCCAAACTCCAAAATATCTAAATATGTGTTTACTTCAGCCATTATGTTGTTAATTTTATAAGTGCTAAGTTATTAACTTAAAGTGTGAATTTCACAGAATAAAGATATTAAAAGAAACAAGAAAATTACAACGTTTCCGTCTCTTTGAGCTTCATTTCATAGTATTTTTACCTTTATTTAATTTTCATAATGGACATTACCATGTTTTTTTTTTATATTGAAGCTCAAGCTCACTGGAATGATGGAAAAAGCTAAAACATATTAAACATTGTAGACATTTCAGCTCAAACATGTTTGAACAGGCTCTCACACGGTGACACCTATGTGCCTTGTGTGAATTACATTTTTATATATTTATTGTAAAATTCTGACCTTTAAGGCTGGTTCATAATACTAGTTTGATAATCACTACTTATGACTTCTAAGCAGGCAAAGCTGCATAATTTGGGACCACTGACACTGTAACGTAGCATTTCACGTGCACATACACCCGCAGTTGCACACAGAACATAAGCATGCCACATATCATTTTATTCAGCAGAAGCTACTTGTGTGTTATATTCACACAGCTGTGCAAATAAGATACATTTGAAGTTTAAAAGTTGCACAAAAAGATGTTCGATGCTACAGAGACACACTGTACTCTCACGTTTTGTGTGACGCAACTTGTAGTGCACGGAGGATAGATGTATGTGGACACATCTGTACAAAAAAATAGTTTTTTTCTAGTCTTCCCACTCCTGCAGGATTATTTCTCATAGAAAAAAATAAATAAAACTCACAACCTAAAAGGTGGAATATTTGTAACGGAAAGTATAGGCTGCATATTTCAGCTATGAACAATATCAGAGATTATTACAGTTTAGTAAATGTGTAATTTTAAAAGAATTGCATTGATGTTTGGCCACAATGTGATGTCAGCTAAAAAGTGACTTTTGCTGTGGAAACCCACTTCTACTGCTTTTTAGTTATATGTTTAGTATTTTATGTGTTAAATAGTAGTAACACAAACTGCAGTTCCCATCATCTGGTCAAATGCTATTCACTATTACCTGTGTTCTCCTGTGTTATTTGACAAATTGTTTTTCAAACTGCACCTTGCTGAGCACACAAGTAGGGGCATAGAGAAACAAGTTCCAGTCTGGCATTTGGATGATGAGGACAACTATAGGTTACAGGCCTGAAACTGTCAGTGAGAAATCAGATGATACCAATTTATAATAACAATATTTGCAATTTTCATTCCTAAAACAACTAAAACAAATAAAGTTTAACAAAAAAACTAGTGTCATCGTAGGTGACAGTAAAGCTACTCAATAAGTTCACAACCGACAATGTGAATGGTCAGTTGTCATGAGTACCTCTCATAATGGTTTTCATTCAGAATGAAGACTGAAGGTTATATTTACTAAGTGTGGCTTTGAAAGCTGACACTTGTTGAAGGTTGTAGCCAATAAGATTAAATGCAATACCAGGTGTGTTTTGCATTTAATATTAATGACATTTCATATCCCATGACCAGAGCCATTGAAAACAGAAGTTTTGAACTGCCACATAATAAATATCCCTTAGACTTAAAATAGTGTGACAGTGACCTCATACACCAATGGGGGAAAATTACCACACTGCTTCATGCAACATTTTTAACTCCTCATTGTGGCTCTATACTCCTGTCTACATCTAGGCATTAGTCACAGCACAATATTTTTTGCATACAGGTGCAATTGCAGATTATTACTGTATATACTGGTCAGTGGTACAGAGAAGACACAGTTTTGTTTTTCCTATTAGTGTCCCTATATCTTTGCCTACACGCCTGCTACCAACAAGTGGGTCATCTCTATGGAAGAATCAGTGTTGCTGGATGTGTACAATACAGTAATGTTGGGGTCTTCATCTACAACTAATGTTTCTAAAAACTAATATCTTCTACCCATCAAGTTATCAAATAATAATGTGTATATCTTTGTATGCAGGTGTAAGAACCTTCAAGAAAAGAAATTCAAACTCCAAAGATCTTCAATGCTTTTTATGTTTTCAGGCCCACTAAAGTAGACCATGTAGATATTGCTGTACACATGTACCATTCAAATAAATGGGACCCTGAATATTTAATTTGTTAAATGCTAATGCAATCTTAGCTGCCATCTCTCACTGATTGCATTTGCGAAAATCTGCTAATATTTCCAAATCTTACCTGAGCATAGGGATGCCCCTGCTGCCTTCTCATATCCGTCCACCGACATATAGCAGCATAAACATCTGGAACATCGACACAGATTGGGCAGCTACACAACTTCTGAGTCAAGTGTGACTGTCCCAAACACTACGTTTCCCCTGACATGCAGAGAGCTCTCATGCTGTGAAGGAGATCACAATGTGTATTTTATGCACGCCTATGAAACAGCGTTTAAACTGTCCCAACATGCCTGCATTTATTTATTTATTTCCAGTTATTTATATAGCACACACATATTCCGCAGCACTTTACAGATAATATTTGGCCATTCACATCAGTTCCTGCCCCAGTGGAGCTTACAATCTATGTTCCCTATCATATTCACACACACATACACACTAGGGTTATTTTTTTGTTGGCAGCCAATTAACCTACCAGTATATTTAGGGCCATAGTGGGAATTGAACGCACAACCTCAGTGCTCTGAGGCAGTAATGCTAGCAATTACACTGTCTGTGCCAAGCCACCCCCCGTTACCTCCCCCAAATGCTGACTACATGTCACTAACTTTGCACATGATTCCTCTGTGTGAGCGTAATTACCAAACAATTGATGCATGTGTGTAGTGTGGCTTTTGTAGATAAATCCAGTAGCGCGTGCAGGGGGGGAAGTTCTGAGTACCCAGAAACTCCCCCTAACAGACTGGAGTGCAGGCACCATGTGTGCAGACTGGAGTGCAGGCCCCACCCCCTCATGGCAAATTGCCACTATTCGTGGGTAAATATGGAGGAGGCGGAGCCAATATGACAAGATTTCATTACAATCTAGTCATTCGGCCCCTCCTGTTGACCCATGAGCGGGCAGGGCTTAAGAACATGGTGCCAGCCTGCTAGGTCCTGTCCTGATCAGATCTGCTGCAAGGTAAGTTTGTTTGTAATGTATATGTGACATATGTGTGTGTGTATATGTGTGTGCATGTAAGGTATGTGTAACATATGTATATGTATATATTTGTGTGTGTGTATGTTTATATGTGTGTGTATATATGTATGTATATCGATATGCGTGTGTGTATGTATGTATGCATACACACATATACATATATATAAATGTACATATACAGTATATGTATATATATATTATGTGCAGGCTCGGTTCTACTCGGTTCCGTTCGGTTTTTTTTACCGAATCTTGTTAGGTATCAGCTGTCACGAGTTTTGGATAGCCAATAAGATTCGGTAAAAAAAAACGAACAGAACCGAGTAGAACCGAGCCTGCACATCATATATATATATATATATATATATATATATATATATATATATATGGAGACCCCCCCCCCCGATAAGAATCCTGTGTTTGCCCCTGGAGTCTGTGAAAATATTGGCACTAAGTAAATCTTGGAATCAGGCCTCATGTGTCTGCACAGTAGATAGCAAAATCTAGAGGAAATAATTCTGTGAAGCAAAAGCATCACCTTAAAGTCTTGCAGAAGAACTGGGTTGTTTTCCTTTCAAATTAAACTATAAATGTACATATCACTTTTCAACAAAAATAATGTATTTGCATATGATTGATACACTTTATTTGTTAGTGCTGCACAGGCTCTTATTACAGTTAGTAAAAGCCCATCATAGTACAAGGCATGCCTACAGTTAGGAAGGTTAAGCTATTTGTGAGCTGCTTTTTAAAGTTTTATGAATGTAGCCACCGGGAATCATTGATTTTTTGGGACATTTAGATTTTCCTTTCAAGGATGATCAGATTTACTTACAACGATGTGAAATTAGAAGATGGGTCATATCCTATTGGTTAAATGTTTCTGGAAGTCAACAAAATAAACACTAAGAATACAGAAAATGCATTATCCGCCAATGTCATTTGGTTTTTACGAAGACAGTGTAATTATACAATATACTGTGTCTGAGTAAATAAAACAAGATGTTTTGAAAAAAAAGAGACAAATATTTTAGTGTAACTAATAATTATTATAAAGCAAACTGAAATACATGATAGACAGTTTAATAGAGCAATCTTTTATATGGTAATCTTCATATGGATCACTATAGAAACTATTTTTTTTATACTCATCTGCATCTTTATACAGTACAGCATTAACATGATTTGGCGTTTAAGTCTTTTTTGGAACAAACTTATATAGTTGTAGACTCAATCACCAAAAAGTGACAAAAGTGGGGCCGTACATTTACAATGCGGTTAACATTATTAATTTAGATCTGACACCTGATGTGAATGACTCCATATCTGGTCCTCCTCAGTCTGAGATCGATGACACACCCCAGTTCTCACATTCTGCCTATCCCATCAGAGATGTTTCTCCAACTACTTAGATTCTCAAGTTAGGGTTCATTTTTGCTATAACTGTACATCTCTCACGAGCTCAAGTGAAAAACACACAGACAATTATTTTGCCTTTATCATAGTCTGTTTGAACTACAGATAACGTCCCAGTTCTCTCATAGTTATTAAACCTTTTAGCTAAATCTGTCAGCCCTTTTTGTATTTGCTCTTTCCATTGCATTGTAAGATCAAGTACTGTATTGTATATCCATCTGAGTCATGTTCACGGTCATGTTATCTTGTTGTATCTTTATAATAACAAATCGGGGTCTCTAATTACATTATTTGGATTTGCACTGAATATGCATCTCCCAAATGATGAAACATTTACTCCGTTTCTTTATCCGAGTCACTTGTCTCAACTGTTGTTGGTTTTTCCGAGTCCAGTCATTATCATGAATTATAGAATTCTCTTTAGCCCTGTGAACTTTGGCCCCAATTCAGACCCACTCGCTATATGCGTTTGGACGCAGCCAAAGTATGCAAATTCTGTGATTGCATGGCAAGGCATTAGCACACCCACTATGTCTTGGAGTGTGTGGAGCCAGTCTTAAGACGCCCACTTTCCCGCGTCATCTCCAGGAAGTGTATGCAACAATCGGTAACATCGAATGCATACGTAGCACTTGCGAGTGACTATACCCTACGGCAAGCACTGCAAGTGCTTCAGTGTGTAATGCAGCCATGTGACATGTATTATGACACTGCACCTTAATTATGCACGCCTCTGAAACAGCGTTAAGATGCTCAGACACGCCTGCGTTCGCACCACCACACCCCCGTTTCCATCAACCATCCCCTGTCACCACCCATAAATGGCTCATCCTGTCACTCAATCTACTGAGGTGTCTATGCGCAGTGAGCGAACGTTTCCCGATCACATGGACTAGTACGTGCACTGTGAAGCATACACATGCGCACATTGCAAACCTCGGCAGGCTAACGCAGCCTTGTGAGCGGGTTTGAATCGGGCCCTCTGTTCTTTATTTCTCTTTGCATTCAATGCGAAAATAAGGTTTTGTCTTATTTTGTTTTTATCGCTAACAGGAGCACCAACAACAGTATCTATCCTGTTATATAATTTTGCTCGCACTTCTTTTATTTAGACACACCTATTGTTGCCTGTTTATTTCTAAACTGCTCACTGATTTTCTTTACATATGAGTATATTTATCTAGTAACTAGCCAGGGCCCTGAACTATCCCAAATTGGGATGTTTCTAAAAGCATAGTATAACCCTCTCCCACTGATCCTTTTTGTTTTCTGCAGACATATACAATGATAAGAGAATTAAGAAAACTAGTAAACAGAATGCAATGCCCCTACACTTGATATATGCTATATGAATGTTTTGCAGTCTGTGGCTTCAGCCAGCTTTTGCCAACAACACTTTTTATTGTCTTGCTGAATGAAAGGCAGTAATTTTATGCAGTGAAACCTGGCAGAGTTACAGAGGGACTATTATATAAGTACACATTAATTCATACCAAAATGTCACTCATCAGATAAATCAGGAAGTTGAGAAAACAAAGATTGCATATATTTTATATCTGAATGCTCTTCCAAACTGCAAACCCAACATCCATCCGAAGGAAGCCCCCATAGTCCATTAGGAAGCATAGCTTATGGTTACATTCCAGACACTGGGGGTGATTCAACTGCAGACACATTTGCTATCGCAGCTGTTAACATGGTATCAGCTGCAACAGCACTAATATAGCACTCATATGGTAAGGCAGCAGGAGGTGTCAAGCCTCCTGCATGCATTACTGACCCAAGCTCCATCCAAGGCTGCAGAATTGGATCATCTACAATGCCAATGGCAAGCTAAGTGACCTATGGGGTAACACAAGCCAGCTACCACAGATGTACAAAAGAGGCCAGGAAATATCCATTAGCCGTCTGAGATCCTCTTAACTCACCCCCAATGGCAATGACAAGCCTCCGTTTTGTGAAATGGAGGCCACTATCACCCACTCCCCTCCAAGAAATGGCAGCAGACTATCAATCACTGACAGTCTGCTGCCGGACTGCCTGCGGGATTACAGACCCGTTCTGCACATGTGCAGAATGAGTCCTGTACAAGTACAGATTCCCGATAATCGTGCACTGCTGAATCAGGCTCACCATTTTATTAAAGGATGACACTCATATACAAAAAGTTGTGGCTAGTGTATGGCGCTATTAGTTTTAGGGAAAAATATATTCCTATATGTCACACACAGTATATAAAAAGGAAACATAATAATAAGAGTCTTACTCTGTAATTAAGTGTATACACAGTGGTTTTGTAAATCCTTCATCCTTCTTTTTGTTTTAATGACAATTCCACCTTGGAGAAGTCCAATGTTGTGTGTACTTTCACCCAGTAGACTCCTTATAATCTTGTTATCTCAAAAAGAAAAGTAGGATACCATTAATATATAGAGCAATGTATTCAAACATTACAATCACATTTCATAACACTTTAAGAGCATATAAAACCACATATATTGGTGTCCCCATGTAAGTGGTCAGCTAAAACGATCACCACTCCTACCCAACCAGGTGAAGAAGAGATTCTCTTGGTTCCTGGTAAACTAGAAATCCTAGGTTGCAGGTGGCAATACAGTTTCAACAACAAGTCCAAACAGACATCATGGGCCAAATGTAATAGGGTCTGAGTTTTAGTTAAAATCCAACTCACACCTTCTCGCATTTTTGAAAGTGCAAGTTGAGCTCGAGGCTACTACACTATGTGAATGTGTGAGAGTATTTCCTATGTAAACTCACACCTTTTACATTTAATGGCACTAGCATTAAAAGGTGCAAGTTATACAGAAGCCTTCACAGATCAGTGAGATCTGTGGGGGATTCTGTCGGTTAAAATAAATAAGTGACTCTAAATTATATAAAAAATGACATGCCCCCTCCCACAGAAGCATAGCCAGCCCCAAGCTCTGTAGAGCCTGTGCTGGATTTATAATACAGGGGGAAAAATGTATAGTGGTCCCCTGTATTTTAGTGGTGGCTAACATGTTAACATGAGCTCTAGAATTATATTTTTATTTTCCTTTACTACTTAATTATACTCCATATATATATTTTAAGTGTTTTATTGTGTTTAAAGTTAATATATGTCTGTCACCAAGTACACTAGTGCTCTTTTTTGTCTTTTTTGCATGGTACTCTGTAATGGGGCAGGAACAAAGTGCCCAAATCTCCTTTGGATGAATGGTGATGGCAACTATGGAGGTGACAGTTGTGTCTCAGACACATGCACCAACCCATGGCCACCTCTATTCTGGATGTGTGGGTGGAGAGTATAACTGCTCAGACTGAAAACTTCCTGTTGTTTTCTGTGTGGTCACTCCCTTTCTGCACGTATAACAGTGTATTTTGATCTACATAATGAACAGTGCACTAGAGGACTTTGATTATTTTTTTGTTTATTACCAGTTATATATATAGCTCACACATATTCTATGCAAATAATGTTTGGTCATTCAAATAAGCCTCTGTCCCAGTGGAATTTACAATCTATGCCTACCAGAAAGTTTTCACAGATAGGGCCTTGGTGGCAATTGAACTCAAGAAAGACCTCAGTGTTGTAAGACAGTAATGCTAACCATTACACCATCCATGCTGCTCACTTCTAGTGACAGGTCTGTTTTAATACATAAAGGCTTACAAAACATAATGTGACAGAAAAGAGAGTCATTAAACCAAATGAGAGGAGTTTATTTGCAGTCAATGGCCCGTATCTAACTAAAAGCGAAAAGTCAGTTGCCGGACTTTTCGCCATCATCACTGGTTTTTGGTGCGAATAAGCATTGCGCTCATCCCCGCTTATCCCCGTATTCAATTCCAAATCAGCGAAAACGGGATCCGGCAAAACTGAAATCGGCGAAAAGTTCTATTAGTTTTGGGGAAATCAGCCTGACACTCCCAAAAGATGCACTGACATGGGGGACCACTCTGGGTACCCGCAAATAGCCCTGCAGAAGGTATTTGGCCACTTTAGATGGTCTCAATAGGTGCTATTTTGCGTCTTTAAAAAATTGGTGAAGAGTAGCATTTTGGAGGGTTTTCTTTGTGAAAATAACTAGTCCCATCAAATTTGGGGTACATGGGTACTAGCATATTTTGAAGTTGCAAATGTGCAGTTTTAAAAATTTTTAATAATCCACCTGCCGCAACCACTTGGGGACCCCCCTGGAGACTATTTTGCTAGATTCTATCTTTGTACCCCAACTTTGGACTTTTCATCCCCACAATCAAAGTACTTTTTTGGGGTGTCCAGAAGTTTTTGTTAAACATTTTTTGAAACAGTTATCCTTAGAAAGGCTGTCCCATGGGTGCTGGGTGTTTTTTTTTTACTTGTACCCCCAAACCCCAATTTTGTACTTTTTTCTGCTGGCTATTCATAGGCGAAACTGTTTTGCCTATTACATTGCATTGCATTTTCGCACCGCGGCGAAAAGATGCTACAATTAAATATGGGATAAGTTGAAACCGGCGAAAATGACGTCATCGGCGAAAAAGTATCGCCAAACTGACTTTTTGCTTCTAATTGGATACAGCCCTATGTCTAGATTTCAATGATATCTATAATTTGATGCTGGAAAGCTTATTTTACATTCCTGGTGCATGTGGGCATACAGTACATTAGGGGTAGATGTACTAAGCCTTGGTGAGGGATAAAGTAACAAAAAAACAATCAGCTCCTAACTGTCATTTCTCAAACACAAGGGGAGATGTGTTATTTGTCTTATGATGTTTAGTGGTATCAGCTCACAATATGTGCGCTGATACCACTTCTCACCCATGTACTTTATTAATGTAAAGATGTGTTTGAAATGATCGGAGCGCTATGCATCCCTGTAATTCTCGGCGCTCCTATCAAGAAGAAAGTGTGCCGATGTGTAAGCTAAGGTACAAACAGTCAGTGGCACTGACCATTCTGACAGCTACAGCCGTTGTTGCCACATGCACAGCACTGTTCCTGGCTGCGGTGGCTGCTGGGATCTGGGCTATGCACGGGGCATGGGAGGGTATACAATCGGAAAGCCAGCTGCCTTAATACCAGCAGCCGGCTTCCCGACTGTCATATCACGGTGAGGGCGTCTAGATGTAGATGCCTGACATTTCCCCAGTGCCGGGAGACAGGCGCCCGGCATCCCAATTGAAGGGATGCCAGGCACCGCGAGCGGACAGCCGCAAGAGGGGAGGGTTAGGTTTAGGGCTCCCGGGGGGGACTTAGGGTTAGGCACCCCCCCGGGAGGGCTAGGGTTAGGCTAGGGGGAGGGAGGGTTAGGGTTAGGCACCCCCGGGGGGACATAGGGTTAGGCACCCCCTGGGGGACTTAGGTTTAGGCAGGGGGGAAGGGGGGTTAGGGTTAGGCACTTAGACGGGAGATTAGAGTTAGGCACTTGGGGGGGAGGTTAGGGTTAGGCACCCCTAAGGAGGGTTAGGGGGTTAGGTTAGGTTAGTTCGTACTTACCAATCCACGATCGGGATTTCCAGCGCTGTCGGGCTTCCGCTGCCGGGAACTCTGCTGATGTCGGCCAGGCGCTACCGGGAATCGAACCACCGGCCACACGGCTGGCGGTATTTCATACCAATTCCCATGGGAGATCTTGTGATGCTTGCGAGATCTCACACATGCAGACTGTAGGCATCCGGGAGGTGAGACAACGCATCAGCACTAGGCTGATGTGCTATGGGGTCTGACAGGGATCGCCATAGGGGGATTTTTCACTCCTCCATTCCGACAGGTTACATGTTTAAACATTTTGTTGGTACTGCTTTCTTCTTTGCCTCGGTGAAGAGGTGAAGAAGGAAGAGCTATTATAATATATCTACCCCAAAGCCTTCAAAGTGACAGGAGCAGATTGGTTGGTACTTTATCTCCATCTACTTTCTCTCTCTCCAAGGCTTAGTACATTATTTATTATTTATTTATTATCAGTTTCTTATATAGCGCAGCAAATTCCGTTGCGCTTTACAATTTGAATCAACATTAATACTATACTGGGTTGTAAAAGACATACGTACATAAAAGACATACATAAGGGTAAGAGGGCCCTGCTCGCAAGCTTACAATCTATAAGGAAATAGGTGTTGATACACAAGGATAGGTGCTACATATTGCAAATTGGTCCAGCCCGTTTGCATATGTTCTTGTTGGGATGTATAATCCAATCACACTGAAAAGTTGGCCTAGGGTTAGGAGGATGTTAAATTGAAGAAAGAGAAGATGTGATAGGTGTTTTCTATAAGAAGAGAGTTAGATAGGGAGCTATAAAAGGTTAGGTGGGCGGTCCTGGAATCTGATAAGCTTGTCTGAAGAGGTGAGTTTTCAGAGAATGCTTGAATGTTTGGAAACTAGTGGAAAGTCTTAATGTGCATGGGATTGCATTCCACAGGGTGGGCGCAGCCCACAAAAAGTCCTGTAACCGTGCATGGGAACAAGTAATGCGCGGGGATGAGAGACGCAGATCTTGTGCAGAGCGGAGATGTCGGGTTGGAAGATATTTTGAGATAAGTGAAGAGATGTATGTTGGTGTATTTTGGTTAATAGCTTTATGTGTGAGTGTAAGTATTTTAAATTGTATACGGTAGAAGACCGGCAGCCAATGAAGGGACTCACAGAGTGGATCAACAGACACTGAGCGTTTGGTGAGAAAGATCAACATTGCAGCTACATTCAAAATGGGTTGTAGTGGGGAGAGCCTGTTTTTGGGAAGACCAATAAGGAGACTATTGCAATAGTCAATGCAGAAAATAATGAGTGCATGTATTAGAGTTTTTGCATTGTCTTGCATGAGATATGGTCAAATTTTGGCTATGTTTTTTCGATGTATGTAACAGGATTTAAAGACAGATTGAATGTGGGGAACAAAAGACAGTTCAGAGTCAAGGATGACACCTAGGCAGCGAGCTTGTGGTGTGGGGTTGATTGTCGAGTTGTCAACAGTAATAGACAGATCAGGTTGGTAACTACTATTGACCGGTGGAAAAATAATTAATTCTGTTTTGGATATATTAAGTTTGAGGTGGTGAGATGACATCCAAGATGAAATGGCAGAGAGACATTCAGTGACACGGACCAGCACAGATGGTGACAAATCTGGGGAAAATAGATAAATTTGAGTATCCTCCGCGTACAGATGATACTGAAAACCAAAAGAGCTGATTAGTTTTCCAAGAGAGGTGGTATATATTGAGAAAAGCATATGACCTAATACTGAGCCTTGTGGTACTCCAACTGATAGAGGTAGCGAAGTGGAGGTAGAATCAGAAAAGCGAACAGTGAAAGAGCGATTAGATAGGTAGGATGAGAACCAAGAAAGGGCTGTGTCTTGAAGACCTAGGAATTGTAATGTTTATATGAGAAGAGAGTGGTCAACAGTGTCAAAGGCAGCAGAGGGATCTAGAAGACTTAGAAGTGAATAATGGCCTTTAGTCTTGGCAGTGACCAGATCATTTACTACCTTAGTCAGTGCTGTCTCAGTCGAGTGTTGGGAACGAAAGCCTGACTGAAGTGGGTGCAATAAGTTGTGTGTGTTAAGAAAGTGTGTGAGGCGCGTGTAGGCAAGTCTCTCCAGTAGCTTGGAGTTTGCAAGGTAGCTGGGAGATAGGATGATAATTTGAGAGAGAGGGTCAGAATTTTGTTTTTTCAAAATTGGAGTGATCACTGTATGCTTGAACAGTGATGGAAAGATACCAGTAGAGAAAGAGAGATTACAGAGATTCTACTGTACGGGATCCTGGAAATGATTGAGTGGATTTATACGCTATTCACTGCTGTGTGATCAGTGATAGTTTCTACTGTGAGGACTGAGGGTCTCTAGCTATTTCGTGGAATTGTTCTGGGACGTTATACTCTACTGGGACTGTCTCTGTCCGGACTGCTACCTGTTTATTGCCTGTTCACTATAATTACCGCTTGTCCTGACATATTATCTATTTCTGTGTGCTGTGGAAAAATAAACCATCACTTTGGTTTCATCTGCTCGGTGTCTGGGTGATTGAGAGAACCCTGTATCCTCACATTTGGTTAGTACATCTAACCCTTGTGTAAGAATCATACTAATCTGGATACAGTAGGTGCATATGTGTGCATCTGGGCATGCTTTCACATAATTTACATTGTGCAAGCTCATGTAGCAGACATTCTACTTCAGCCCTCAAGTGGAAATCTTGATATAGTTTGTCAACATTATGACTTCCTATATATCTAGATGCAGAGTTATCATTGTCTCTGTTAGAAAAACAGTACATTATGATGTAATATTGAACATTATGTCTGAAGTGTTATTAGATTTAAGTTATTATTTGATGGCAAAGCTACAGTACTATGGTCATTTATGACACAATCAAAAATATGCCGCTCTGCACGGTTGTTTTCTTAAGCTAATACATCTATATCCTGCCAAAGGATTTTAAAGTTCCTTGTAACTGCACCAGAAAAAGCTGCACCCCTGTATCTTGTTTAAAAGATTGTATCCTGATATAGTTATATATATATATATATATATATATATATATATACACACACACACACACACATGTACAGGGAAGACAAACAGCGGCACTCGAGCTTGAAATCAAGAAGACTCATGGCACAGCAGTGTACTTGTTCGACGTTTCAGACAGTGAAGACTTTTATCAAGAACCGTTCTTGATAAAAGTCTTCATGGACTGAATTGTCAAACAAGTACACTGCTGTTTCACTAGTCTTCTTGATTTCAAGCCCCTTGAGAGCAGCATTATTTCTTCCCTGTATGTAAAGTTACTATACCTCAGATGGCACCAGGGCAAGTATATGTGTTAAACCGTGGAGTGCCAGCTAAAATTTACTTTTATGTATAAATATATGTATATACAGTGGTGGCTCCAGAGGTGGGGCCCTCCTATTTGAATTTTGCGCTGCAGCCCCACCCCTGGAGCCGCCACTGTATATATTGTTGGTATTCACATATACATTTCCTTGTGAATACAACAATAGAAACACTCATGATTACTTTGCACTTGGCAAGAGTTGCCCATAAATTTTATTGCACTCCTCCAATTCAACAGAGCACGGCCCCTATCTACGCCCTTTCTCATAGATAATGTGCACAAAAAGAGCACAAAATCTCTAAACACCAATTGCATTGCATATATTTTTTTTATAAATGATCCTAAATAACTCTTATGCAAGAGGTTGGAGGGAGCATAAAACTCCCTGGACATTCATTTATACATTAAATAAAAGGAAAGCAGTTGTACTTCTATGGCAAATTGAGCAGAAGCCCTATTGCCACAACCCCTAACACATCTTGATATAAATGGTCAAAATCCATAGAAAACTGTAATAGAAACAAGAAAAATGTTGACCTCCATACTTAATATCATTAATATCATTAGTAATTGAAGACAATAGGAATTAGATCCCTCTCTTCTTTCATTCAGAACCACATCTGATGTATCTAACTGGTAGGAACTAATAAAACATAATTTAAGGGTCCATGTCTATTTATTGTTTTATTCCATCACTACTATAACTTTGCTTACCTTTTACATTTCCTGTTATTTACATATAGATATCAATTGTATTAAATGTGAAATTCTTTAGAATGTAAGCTCTCACGAGCAGGGACCTCTTCTCTTCCCTCATGTGCTTCTCTTGTGTTTTCTTCTACTCTTTACTCCCCATAAGGGCACCTAACACGTCTCTGCCAACTCCCTGCTGCTTATTGTGAGTGCTTTAATCACTATTGCAGCAATGTATATAAATCGTGTCCTTGTCCTGCACTGTAATGTACTGTAAGATACTTGTTTCTTATTCACTTATTAGTTCTATGTACTATGTAAGGTGCTGCGGAACACTTGTGGCGCCATATAAATAAAGGATAATAATAATAAATAATAATAATAATAAATACCAACAAATAAGGGTAGAGGCAGAAAAAGTGCAGACTTTTTTGAAAATTAAAAAAATATATATTATTACATAAAACATTAATTAATGTTAGCTCATTTGTTTGCATTCCACGGCACACTGTAACAAATCTTCTTGTTATCTACACAATTGTGTTATTTTCTTTTGGGCAGACATTATTTTTGTCTAAGATAACATTTTACTCTGTCACAGATATGTACTAAACCTTCTCTCTTAATGATTTCTTACGCAGAACCTTAACTATTATGATACAGTACAAGTTCACTCATCCTGAATTCTACACATTTCTCGGCTAGTGTTAATTTCAAGGACGAATGCACAAATATATAACTCTTCATATAATGAAACTACACTACAGCTGTGTGCTTTGATATTCTCAGAAGCAACATAGTACTATCTCAAATACAGCAGCATTTCCTCCTGAGTGTCAGTGTCTCTGCAGCTAATATAAAGCCAAGAAACAGACACCCAGTTGTCTTTTGAGAGCTTGCCCAGTTTGTTAAATGAAGACTATTTTCCCATAGTTCCTGTTTTGCAACCTTCAGGAGAACAAATATACAAGGCAGACATTAGAAAGACAATCTTTTATGCACAGGCAAATGGATTTTGCGCACTGCCATAGACATTGACGAGACAGATAACATACACGAAAAACACTAGTTTCTATGTCTAATTGAGAGGAAAAGCTCAGAGAAGAGTTGTTCTGGTTCCAAATAAACCTCATAATTGTTAGGAACTGTTGACTGCACTGACAAATTCACATCACATTTTTGGCTGCCCTATTTAGCACAACTGTTATATTACACTGCCATCCAATGACAGATTCTTGTATATGCATGCAGTGATTAATTTAGCTGCTGCTGCGGTATATCGACTTAATTTCCACTGAAGCACCAGTCATCCCCTAGATAGATATAGTCCCAATTCATTCCCTCCTGAAATGATAACTGTGAAATTTACCCAAGCTCTAAAGGAAAAGAAATAATTTCTCTAATAGCCTTAATGGGTTTTTCGAGTATTTTGGATAGCAGCCAGCTAAGACTTAGACATGGATGTACAGGCAGAGTGAATGCCGAGCTTAGTTTATGTGTCTCTGTGCGTGTGGTTTTACTGTCAGATAAGTTTCAGTAAAGACATTTTAATTGAACCCCCTCAGCAGTAATGCTCCCAAAGATAGTTTTTTTCTTTCTTCTCACAGTATCAAGGGGAAATGAATGGAAACTAATTGTGTTTCAGAGAAAAGGAGAATCACAAGTCTGTTGTTGGGCTAGGTTTTTCTATAATTAAGAGTATTAAAACAAACAGCTAAAGAGCTGTTATGAACATATTTTATGTTACGCTCTTTTTTTTATATGCCCCCCCTGAAATAGGATAGCAACCTGCAAGGAATGATACATAAATAAACCATTTTAGAATCTGCAAAATATTTGTTAGAAAAGGGATTACTCATTATACAATATACTATTACAAATACAATTCTACAAAATATACTGAACTAACTAATACTTGGAAATAAATCCACAAATAAGTTTTAAATATTTTTCGGGCCTTAATGGAAAATACAGCAGACAGCATGTTGCCTATTCAAAAAAAGACCAGGTTGGAGAATATTATGATATCTAATGCACTCTTCTTTCTGGCCACCTAGGCTTTGTTCAAGCAGGCAATGTGATGTCAAATGTTAGACAATGAAATGAGTCCTCTAGAATCAGCTATACATGTCTTTCCACCATAGCAGGCCACTTTCCTATATATGATTTAACACGTGTTAATAGAGGTTTGTACCAGTTCTGACATTGGCTCAAGATATATCGGAGACTGACATAATTGACAGAGGTAAACTGTGGTGAGATACTGTAGGTAATGAGAACAAATTCACTAGGATGCTCTGGTGGATTCAATGGACAACTACCATTCAGCTTGTCCAAAGTACTATAATGGAACCAGAGGCATTTTAGTACTATGTGAGTGTATCACAGTGAAAGACAGATGTCTTCCAGTTAGCTCCAGAGAGACCCCAGTGTATACTTACATAGAATGTATACCTACATAGAGTGGTGCATCCTGCACCACTACCTGCAAGCAGCATACAATCACCGGCTGGTGACCTGTATATGACCCTGCTCCATTCAAGCTTCACTCCATTACCAGTGTACACTTAGTTAGTACTGCTGTACCTGTTATCTATCAATAAACCAACAACACTGGCTAAGTAACTGGGCTTTTCATAGTTTGAGTCATCCACTGGTGTGTGACTATATAATACCTGCACACACATAATTTCCAACAGGAAGGACAAAGGGTAGCTTGCAGATAATTCAATATCCAGTCAGGTGTCAGAACTGGTGTGTAATGTACAAGCAGGCATGCCAACAGCAGTGCCAGGCCTGGGTGAAGGGGGTGTGGCCTTATTGTGGAAGGTGTGACCACACCCCCTTAGGAAACAAAACAATTTGCAGCACTGCTGGGAGGGGGGAGCTGTGAGCCCCTAAGCACAGCACACAGCCAGTGGGGGGAGCGATCAGTTTGATCGATCATCCCACAGGCATAGGAGACTACTGTGGCTGCTGCTTAGCAGCTGCGAGCAGTCTCCCAGTGCAGCCCAGCACACTGAAGTGTGTGCTGGGTTGATGTGATGTAAGAGGGAGGGGGTGTCCCGGGCTCCTTTGGTAAACATGGGCTTGGGTAGTTAGTACCCGCTCCACCCCCCTCTTGGCACCCTTGTGTACAAGGTCAATATGCACTCAGAGGTCATGGCAGATGAGTAACAGGCAAGGTCAGTATCCAAGCAGTAGTCAGCACCTCAGCTACAGACAAGGTGACAGAAATCAATGAGACCAGGCCTAGCAACTTGTGATATGCCTAGGTAACCCAGCAGATTCAGAAGGGACTGAGGATCATAGCAGTGCATGTCTGCACCATTGACCCTGACATTTATCTACTGGCAATGCTCAGACAGAGATAGCATATTTGAGAGAGCACATGCCAGACTTCTGGGCCCTGCCAGCTAGCCTGGCAACAATTAACTGAAAATATAAAATAAAATACATTGGGAACCACATTGAAATTAACAATGTAATTGAATAAATAGGGAAAGATGCTTACTTCTTGCATTTTCATAACATATGCAAGTGCATCTGAACATATCAAGGCGGTGGGTACTGGATGCCTGTGCTCAGGATCCTGGCGGTGAGAATCCTGATGCTGGCATCCCGACAGGGTTAGGATACTGACACCTGTTGGCATGGCTTAAAGTGGTCCTGGAGAGGTTGTGGAACTCATCTCACCCGCCTTCTACTCCCCACCCCCCGCCACGCTAGTCTGACAGGCCAAAACAAGTTTGAAAACTGTTCTTTACACACACACTATTGTGTATAGGAAACTGTAAGCTGAATGTCGGGGGGCTATGACAGTGTGAAATACATTTTAGATGCTTTATTTAGCACTCCTGCCATCAGCTGAGACTACAATGTTAGATCACTTAAAAAGGAAAAAAAGTTCTATATCATCAGTGTTATTTTTCTACCATGCCTCTGAGTTTTTTTATGGGGCCCCCACAAATTAGTCTATGTCACTTGGATGCCTAATCTTTTCTTGCATCCCCTATGTATTGACTTTTCTTTATTCTTTCCTTACCTATATGCTTGTTTATCTGAAATTGAGACTCCCTAGGCAGACAGACAGTGGCTCTCTGTCTGTGGGACTTCTGTGCAGGAACTACCATTAGAGGTGACGGAACTCAGTTCCATCCTGTTCCTGCCCACTTTAACCGCTGCCTGTTAGTAGGTATCCTCACTAGTGGTGGCTCCAGGGGTGGGGCTGCAGCACAGTATAAAATTCTAATAGGGGAGCCAGACCAATTGCTAGTGAGTCCCAGCTTTCCTTGTTTGGTAGCATTTGAAATGGCAGTTGGTGTGGTTCCCCTATTTGAATTTTGGATTGTGCTGCAGCCCCACCTCTGGAGCCACCACTGATCCTAACCCTATCCCTAACCCTCCCTCCCCATTGCCTAAACCTATCCCTCTCACCTAGTGCCTAACCCTAGCCACCCCTCCAAAGCCTAAACCTAACCCTCCCCCCCTAGTTCCAAACCCTAACCTCACCCTAAGCCCACTACTTACTGTAGGGATGCCGGCGGTCACAATGCCATTGATCGGGATCCTGGCACCGACAATCTGGCTGGTGTCAGTATTCCGGCACCAGCATTCTGAGCGTTGGCCTCCCGACAGCCGGGATTATGACTACATCCCATACTCATAAAAAAATGCATAAGGATTATATGAGTTTTCACTGCTTTCACATATTTTTATAAAACATATAAAATTAAACTGGCTGTCATTAGATAACAGGGACACAGCTGATATAATAAAACCAATATATCAAAATTGATCAGATGCCCATTTGTGGAGTGTATCTTGCATGAATTTGCACTGCAAATGCTCAAAAAATGGGTACAATCAAGTATGAGTGATGTTGAGTTGATCGCATCCACACTTACATCTGCGGAGGTGGAACTGGGTTGTGATGGGGCATCCTCACATTTTCAAAGTTCATGATTGGTGCCATGCAACTTTGTACTATCCAAAAGACGCCTGGCAACTGTCTTTACACTAGAGATGTGAGCTGGACCATTTTTGCTGGTTTTGGTTTTAATTAGTTGTTTGGTTTTGCCAAAATGCAGTGACTGCTTTTGGTTTTGTATTTTTTTCAAAAATTTACAAAAAAAGTTAAAATCACATAATTTGGGCCATTTTTGGTCCTAGAGTAATATAAAGCTCAATACCATTAATTTCCAGTCAATTTTGACCACCTTACAGCTCACAATATTGTTCTCAACTTTTCACCAATATTGGCCAAAGGCTACAGTGAGCTGGCTGGTTAAAGTAAGTGACAGAGCTACGGCACAAATACTCTGCACATTGCACATTACACCACACAGTAGTGTCCATTAGTCACACTACACCACACAGTAGTGTCCATTATTCACATTACACCACACAGTAGTGTCTGTTATTCACATTACACCATACAGTAGTGTCCATCATTCACATAACACCACACAGTAGTGTCTGTTATTCACATTACACCACACAGTAGTACCCCTTTTACATGTTACACCTCAGTAGTGTCCATTATTCACATTACACCACACAGTAGTGTCCATTATTCACAATACACCACACAGTAGTGGCCATTATTCACATAACACCACATAGTAGCATCTGTTATTCACATTACACCACACAGTAGTACCCCTTTTACATGTTACACCTCAGTAGTGTCCATTATTCACATTACACCACACAGTAGTGTCCATTATTCACAATACACCACACATTAGTGGCCATTATTCACATAACATCACATAGTAGCATCTGTTATTCACATTAAACCACACAGTAGTGTCTGTTATTCACATTACACTACACAGTAGTACCCCTTATACATGTTACACCACAGTAATGTCCATTAGTCACATTACACCACACAGTAGTGTCCATTATTCACATTACACCACACAGTAGTGCCCGTTATTCACATTACACCACACAGTAGTGTCCGTTAGTCACATTACACCACACAGTAGTACCCCTTATACATGTTACACCACAGTAGAGTCTCTTATACACATTATGCCACAGAAGAACCCCTCATACACATTATGCTACAGAGTAGAACCACTTATACATGTTACACTTGAGAGTTAAGAGATGTGCGGTTCGGTTATCCAGAAATCTGAATCCACCCAAATTTTGTGAATCCGGGTAAATCTGAGTCGTGGTTCTAACCTCCTGAGGAGATCCGGGTAATTCCGAGTCACGGTTCTGATCTTTTCGTGGTTTGGAATTCAGATTTTAAATCCAAATTTTGGGTTTTGGATTGTATAAATTACATTATTTTAGTTGTTTTTAAAATCTTTTCATCTTTTAAAAAAAAAAAATAACAATCCAGATCCAAAATCAAAATCAAAACACTTAAGGGTGGTTTTGCAAAACCAAAACCAAAACACAAAGATAAATCCAGATCCAAAACTAAAACCATAACACGGGGGTCAGTGCATATCTCATAGGCAAACGCCGGGAGGGTTTCTGTCTGCCTGGAAACCCCCCTCTCCAGCCAACACCAATACCACAATAGAAATAGTAATATAATAGAATGTTACTAGTGCTGCATGTTGTTCTCAGTATCACAAATGAAATAATTAGCACCACCTGTGGATCTTTTAAAATGTGTCAGCCAGTAATAAATATACCTGTCCACCAACTAGAAGATGTGGAAAAAATGCACTGTTAGGGGTGCACTGCTATAGACCATCTATAGGGCTAATTATTAATACTGTATAATAATGCACTATCCAGTAAATAAGGAGATATGGAGGAGATATGTACATATAGGTCCAGGGCAGTGCTAGTTTCTTCTGCCACTCCCCCAGACTCCCAAACTTACTCCAATGCTCTGGAATTGTTCCCACATCTGACATAAAAGCATTCAGCTCAGGCAGGATGGCCCTACTGCCGCATCTAATGGCTTACTGTGATTGCTGGTCCTGTATATGCTGGGATTATGACACACTATGCCCTCTTCATGGACAGGCCACACTCACTCTAAAATCAAGCACTTGGAAACCCCCCTCTAGAAATCCTGCATTTGCCACTGCATCGCTAGTTACACTGCAGTACAGCTGCTTATACACTTTATGCCACAGAAGAGCTGCTTATACACATTACGTGACACAGTAATACCCCTTATACATGTTACACAATACAGTAGAATTGCTTATACACATTACACCACAAAAGAGCCCGTTATATGCATTATACTATTGTAGATCCCCTCCTCCCCTCGTTACTCATCATCATTCCTCCTTTCTTTCCCCACACTGCATCAGCAAACACACAGGGTTATATAGTAGTCATCACAACACATAGCAATCAGATGGGTACAGCTGGAATCTCTAACACCAGGGGCTCTATAGGGGGAAGGGGTGCTCAGGTTGGGGGAAGGGAGCTCAGGGTAGAGGAGGAAAGTCAGTGGGCACAGGCTTGGGGGACCTTCACAGGGTTGGGGGATGCTCAAGGGAGCACAGGGTTGAGGTGGATGCCCAAGGGGGCACAGAGTAAGGGGGGGCACTCATGAGAACACAGGTTATTGGGAGACGCTCAAAGGGCACAGGGGGGAGGGGAGCTCAGGATGACACAGGGTAAAGGGGGATGCTCGGGGTGCCTAGAATGGGGATAGGAACTCAGTTTGGGGAAGGCAGAACCCTCCTAATGCTAGGATCACGAGCATCTCCTGTCAGCCCACCCCCTTTGTTCTCACATCAGGCACTGGCAGGCTCTCCCCAGGCAGATTCACATACTGGCCAGCACTTGCTCCCTTTTCCCCCAGGGTGCAGCCCATCATGATTGTCTGGGTCAGTGGTGTGGCCCATTGACAGTACTAAGCTTCTGCTTGCCAGATCCAATCAGCTGCCTATACCATGGTAACAGGCCACTGTTCGGCTGAGAGACAGCCATTTTTAGCCAACCAGTGGCCTGTTACCATGGTAGAGGCCGCTGATTGGATCTGACAGAAGAAGCTTTCCGAACCAAAACACAGAGATCCGATGCCGGGATCTCTGTGTTTTGGCTCATTGTCAGAACCAAGCCCGGCAGGAAGATCTGAGCCAGGACTCGGATCAGCTTGGATCCCCTAAGTATGGGCGGGTTTGGATTTCCTACAATCCGAATTGCTCATCTCTACTTTACATAGAAACATAGAAATTGACAGCAGATAAGAACCACTTGGACCATTTAGTCTGCCCTCTTTTTAACCTTTAGGTCCTGGGACTGTGCTTAAGGTTTTCTATAAAATTGAAATTAGATTATATTTGATGCATTTATGGTGACTTTTTTTAAATTGGCTTGGGGTGTTAGTACATGTTGGATTCTTGACAAATCACAGAATTCTCTAGCTATAAGGTTTTTTTTTGTTTAGATCATTAGCAGTAACCCATTAAAAAAATTGGCAATATGTGCATATAACCTAAAAAAGATTTTAGTACATTTAAATATAATTTTTTATTTTCTTAGGGAAAAGTTGATCAAAGTACTGTAAATAAAATTAAGGGGTCTATGTACTAAGACTTGGAGAGAGATAAAGTGGATGGCAAAGCAATCATTCTAATTATCATATGAATGTAACAAAATCCACACGCTGGGACAGAGCTTGCTATAAAGTTCTGTCCTGGCAAATCCCTATCCCTGCTTTCACTTTAGTCTATTCACATTTGTGATAGACTGCCTGTTACTGTGCATGCACCATGCACAGCTTCAAAGATCAGAAATATAGTATGAGTCCTGACTTAAAGAGACAGAACCCTACTGAGGCATTTCAGTTAATGAGCACTTGTCATTAAACTGACAAACCTGCTTTTCCAAATGTATAGCTGGGTACACACCTTACAGATACATCTGCAGATGATGGTTGTTCATACTGAAAAACCATCATCTGTCTTCTGGCCATGGGTAATGCTGATCGGAGGCATGTCGCGCCCCCTCACTTTGGCTGTACACACAGCACAATACCCCAATATATCTGCAGATATATTGAGCATTGGATGTGCAGCACAGTTGACGCGGTATGTCTGTGAATGACGTCGTTCATAGACATATCGCTGGTACACATTGGCCGATGCACACAAGATATATATGGATCGATCAATTGGCTGGCCAATATATCTGCCAGTGTGTACCCAGCATAAGTCAAACTTTGTCAGCTTATTCCCAGGTGCTCATTAACTGATATGTCTGGGTGTGATTCTGTCTCTTTATGCCAAGACCCATACTCATGGAAGAAGCATAATTTGTATTTAAAATATGTGTGATAGCTGGTTCAAAAAGTGGCATATTTTTGAGAGTCAGTGTAGGGACTGACCAGATGGGAAGACCATGACGTGGTTGGTCACCTGGACAAATTATTGCCAACCGGAAGTGACCTCCTCCAGAAGTGATGTGTATAGCCCAGCTGCCCCAGAGATGGTAACTAAGCAACTAATAAAAAAAGCAGTAAAAAACACTATAAACCAGTGACACAGACTCACCAGAGATGGTAACTAGGCAACCAATAAACAAAGCAGTAAAAAACACCTATGTGTCGAATAGAGAAACCACAATAAATACAGGATAGTTTGCCCTATATTTGCAGTTTAATACATCTTTTTGACATTCTATTTTAATAATTTGTTTTGACAATTTTTGTTTGATTATATTTTCAGTTGTCTTTAGTATATTCTTTGATATTTGTTTATATATAGTTTTTTCCTTATGCTTGCATTTAGATGTTTTTTAATTTTGTTGAATAGACAGTGAGACATTGATTTATGTATGTATTCTATTTCTTTTTATTTACTGTGGTTTCGTTATATGACACATTGGTATGGTGTTTTTTTATTGCTCTGTTTATTGGTTGGCTAGTTACCATCTCTGGTGACTGTGTCACTGGTTTCAGGTGTTTTTTTACTGCTCACTTGCTTAGTTACCATATCAGGGGTGGCTGGGCTGTACACGACACTACCGGGTGAGGTCACTTCCAGTCGTCAGTTGCCGGTACACGCTGTTGCGACACAGGCTTTGTTCTTCTATATAAGTAAGTAATGTAAGTATCTTTTTGTACCTTGACAAAAGTGCTGGTGAGCTCTGAAATGTTGGTGAATAAACCCTTTACACCTGCTTAAGACCCGGAGTGCCGCCTTAGGGCCTGATTCAGAGATGTACACTAACCCTATGGTTAGCGCACATATCTGATTTTTGGAGGACTGCGCACATGTACTGCACATGTGTAGGTGTACTGCACATGTGCAGCCCTCTGACTGCAAGCCCACTCGCAGTGTGTCCCAGCCACAGACTGTTTTACAGGCTGCAGCGTTTGGGAGGTGGAGCGGGGGCATTGCCTGGTAATGTTTCAGGAAATGGGGGCATGTCACCCCTGTTTTCTGGGAGGGACAAGGCCACCTTCTCCATGGGTGCACGCAGACTTCCTGGCCTTGCAAGCTGCCGCAACCCGGCCAGGCTGCAGGAACCTTTAACTCCGGTAGCCTGGCCAATGGAACATTGACAACAATGGTCACGATTGTTTCAATGGTGACCCCAGGCTGCGACCTGGGCTGTAGTGCTGGGATCACACAAATACAGCAAGGAGGTGTGTGACACCTCCTTCTGCATTTGCATTTTAAATGGATGGAATTGCACAGCCGCTTGTGAGCGGCCGTGCATTTCCGTCCACCTCTGAATCAGGCCATTAGTCTGTTCCAGGATCGACCTGATGTATATATATGTATTGCTATATATATATATATATATATATATATTATTTTTACAACTTAGCTCAACCTCTGGTCTCTCCCTCTCCATCCCGCATACAGTATTGGACATGTCAGCTACAGTGAAATGCTGCAGCTGTCTCTCTTATCCTTGAAGCTGCACACGGTGCTTGTGCTGTAACAGGCTATCGCAAATGTGAACAGACTAAAGTGAAAGCAAGGATAGTAATTCACCAGCATGTGGGTTTTGTTACATTCACTTATCCAGCATGGTTCCAGAATTGGGAGCAGCAAACCTTTGTCACAGTGCTTATGATGGAAAGTCTATGCCAGGATAGAGCTTGCCAGATGAAGTTTGCATCAGCTGACGGGCCCCAGGAATACAATCTTGCCGTGACCATTGGTGACGGGTCCCTGGACATTTGCACTTACCTGGCCCTACACAAGTTATTTTAACTTGAATGTATGTTATTGTATACTTTTCACCACATAAAATGTAATACACTTTTACAATTGTGCACTTCTTGTTCTTTTCCTAGAATACTGCATTTTGGGCTGGGTGAAGCCTTTAATTAAAGGAAGCTGCACTTTTGAGGGTTTAAATCTTCTAGTTATTAAGTTTTATTATGTGATATCATCTAAATTTATTCAGTGGAAGGCCCAGAGGCTAACTGGGTCAAAGTTCTGCCTGGTGCACTCTACTGTGATGTCTGACTGGAACCCCAACCACTCCATTAGGCATCTCAGACAAATTGCCACCCCTCTGTGAAGTTTTCATCCAAATCCTTCCAGTTAAAGGCTCAGAATAAGCTCCCCAGGTCCTAGTTCTCCCCAGTGTCCCTGGGACCAATTTCTGGCCAAAGTACACCACTGGGAGGTCTGACCGGGACCTTAACCCTCTAGTATTTCTTCTGGGATCCACTGTCACCACTCTGTGAAGTTTTTGTACAAATACATCCAGTGGGAGGCTCAAAACTGTCTCCTCCTCCCAGTATACACCAATGGGAGGTACGACCAGGACAGTAAGCCCCATATATCCCCATATAAATTTATTAAAGATGTTCTAAATCATCACTTGGTTTTGGTTTTGGCAAAACCACCCTCATATGTTTTGATTTCCTACAAATTAATAAAAACAGCTCATTTGGACCTTTTTTGTTCCTACATAATTGTTAACATTAATAACATTTATTTCCAGTGAATTTTGACCAGCTCACAAAAGTTTGTTCACCAATATTGGCCAAAGGTTGCAGCGAGCTGCCTGGCTAAACTAATGATATCCAACCCCTTTTCCCCTTTTTTATCCTAAATGGCTAAACTAAGCATCAGAGCAATGGCACAAACACATGGCAGTTTAAAAGAATATAGTACATAAATACAGAAAATAGTGGCACAACAGAGGCAGACAGGATGGCAGTTTCATAAACTATACAACCCTATAGAATGTTTTAATTAATCAAGAACTAATAGCTTAAAAGTCAAAGCCTAGTAGAAAATATAATATATTAACAACAGAGGGCCTGATTCAGACCCACTCGCGAGCGGCTGTCCGCTCGCAAGTGGGTCGATGGTCTGCACTGAGCATGCGCACGACGTAGGGAGCTCCGTCGTGCGCATGCACCAGACACGACGAGCGAAGGACTTTCCTTCGCTCGTTGTGTCCGATCAAAGGGGGCGTGCTGTCAATGTTGATTGACAGCACTCCCCCTTTGGTGGGCGTGCCAGGGGCGTGCCTCCCTGATGGGGGCGTTCCCACGGGAACGCCTCCCGTCAGAAGCCGGCCCACTGACATCACTAGTGATGTCAGTGGGAGTGATTTTGGCTCTGATAGAGCCAAAATCACTCCGGAGCTTGCGGTTGAAAACCTCAACCGCAGGCTCCGGCTCGCAATTTCGATGGTCGCGATGGTCACGACCATTGCGGCAAAATGCACGCTCGTATAGCCTGTGGGTGGTGACCCACAGCTATACGAGCGTCCAGGAGGACGCTCCATGAAAATGGAGCCCGGCCCTCATGCAGAGCGTGCGCTCTGCTCAGAGCGTACGGCTCTGAATGAGGGCCAGACTTATCAAACAGCAAATCACAGTCATCATGCCTGTAGATTTAGTTCCTACCAGAGTAAAGTCTAGTAGAAAACTAGATCACCATCAAACTTACTCAAAACAGGAAATCACAGACCTTATGCCAGTACAGGTGATTGGAGGTGAAGTATTTAGTACAGCATTGATTACTTTAAGAAAAGTAAATTGGAAACTTGAGATGATTGCTGCTAAAGAAAAGTCTAGTAGAAAACTAGATCACCATCAAAATTACTCTAAACAGAAAATCACAGTGGTAGGTAAAGCATTAAATGCTATACAGAAAAGAAGACTTGAAACAAGAAACAAACTATTAAAAACTAAGATGCCAAATATAAGTTTAGAATTGTGAACTGAAGTAAAACTCAGGCCTTAAGCCTGATACAAGCCAGAGTTACAGTCTAGTTGAAAAGATACTAATAAGAGACATCTCCAACCAGCAAATCACAGGCCTCATGCCAGTACAGGTAAAATAAGTTGGAGTAACATGCTAGTAGTTTTTATAAAATACAGGAAGATGGGCAAATTCCATAATGGAAAGTGGTGAATGATGGAATTGTCATTGGGTCCTCCCTCACAAGAATATGCATAGTTTAACAATCCATGCACTTCAGCAACAGGGAGTGTCTCTTTGCTGAAGTGCTTTGTTTGTTTGGGCACCCACAAAAGTAAACATTTTGGTGGTTTGAATAAACCAAGTAATCAATTAGCTTAAGGCTAACAGTGTTGTTAACCATCCTCAAAGTTGAATATATTAACATCATCACCCACATTACTATGGCTAATATCATTATCACACAATATTAGCTCATCCCCACTGGAATCCTCCTTTACAGAACTATTTGTTTGTTGTAATTGGCAGCAAAGGTATTCATCTTTGAATTTGTAGTTCATTTTGATTAAAATCAGTTTTTCCACATTTTTTCCCCCACATTTTTTTGGATGCAGAATTCTATGACAATTTCTCACAAGGTGCTAAACACTCTTTCCATGTATACTCTTGAGGATGGCTACCTTAAGTACACCATATAGTAGCTAGCTTGCACTATACATGGGGCTCCATATTGCCTTTTTTTCCTGCCAGGTTTAAAATGGACTGTGTGAGATGCTATGTTTTACATTATCATTAATGGAGTCTTCCACCATTCTTTTAATACTTACTTTATCAGATTGAGTTACGGCAGATGTGTTAAAATATATGGGCATTTCTTTAAGCCTGATCAGATCTCATAATGTTTCTCTCTGGTATGTTTTGACTTATCATCATCAGTGGGTCTCTTGGGAAAGGTCAGTTTTTTCTTGGCAGTAGCATATGCAGGATAAACTGAAGCAGAATAAATCATGTCTTGTTCTTCTTGAGCTAACAACTTGCTCACAAAGAGTGGTTTGCATTTCTTAAGATCTGTGCCAGTTGGAAAAAAATACTTTACATAGGACTTAAACCCAAGATCAAGCATGGTTACCAACATGTAGTGATACAATTGCAAGATGTTGCAAACCCATTGGTCCTGGCAAAGCAAATAAAGAACTTGATTTACAAGTACAACATACTTAGCAGAATTCCATTGACCTCCTCCTTTAGCTTTTCTAGCTGCTTTTCCAATATTTTAATTAAGGGAATTAGATGATTCAGGCTGTTAGTGTCTGAACTCATTTCATTGGCTACAATTTCAAATAGTTTCAGTAGCTTGCATAAAACTAAGAGTGTTTTCCAATGAGCTGTATTAAAGTGGTAAATGTCCCCCCTCTCACTATCTTATAACATGTTTGTTGGTTTTCCTCCAGTTGCTGAAGCATATAAAGGATGGAATTCCACCTGCATACTGCCTCTTGCTTCAGTTCATGGCATGGCATATTGAGCTTTGCTTGCAGCTGCAACAATGTTCTACATATGGTTGTTGAATGCCAAAAATGCCCAGAAATTTTACAAGCCATAGCCACCATCTCCTGCATGGACCTGTCATTTTTTAAGAAATTCTGAACCAACATGTTTATTGTGTGCACAAAACATGGAATAAATTGAAATTCACCCAGCTGTAATGCTTGTTCAGTGCTACATGCATTATCGGAAACAACAAATTTAAGGAGAGTTTTAACGGAGTAAGCCATTTTGCTATCACATTCCTGAGATTTTCCAATGGATTGACACTGGTTTGCTTCTTAGTGAAGCTAGTGACACAGAGAGTAGCCTGCCTGCAAATTAGCTAGTGTTGTGTGTTAGAAACTGCTGCTGCTGAAGGCAATACACCCAACAAGTGGGCTGTCACAATCATGTAAACTTTAGTTTGTTCAGTACTGCTTTTTAACATATTTGTTGTTAAGTAGATAGTTGACACAATTGCATTTTCTAGGCAAATAATCCCTTTTTGTTTAATTTCCTGATGCAGGTGAAGAATTGATGTTGTGGTAAAATAAAATAAAATAGATTTGGTAGTGTGGAGTCCACACATGACCTCAACTAGTTGGCTAAAACAGGTGCTATAATGAAGAATATTGGATGCAGATATAATGCTACCATAGCTGTCATGGCTTTAGTGATCTGCACCTCCTACGTTTGACTTTGGCAGCTCATAGCCCATGAAGTACATCACGTGCAGTGCACTGGCTTGGTGGGTATATAAGGTATGCGATAGGCTGTCTTGACTCATATCCCTTGTTGCTATCATGGGTAAAAGGGGCGCTTTATCCAAGTTGAAAAAAGGGATGATTATTGGATTTTGGGCCAAGGGTGGCAGTATTTATGAAACAGCACAGTTTATGAAATATTTGCGTGCTGCTGTGGTTAAGGAGCATTGTGACTGGACAAAAGGCACCATTGCGAATAACCGACGTGGAAACTGCAGAGCACCACATGCCATTGATGTGAGAGGTGAACGTCGGCTATGAAGGTGCATGAGGGCTGACCGACACGCTACAGTGGAGCAGCTCACCAACAAAATGAACCTGGGGGCCACCAGACGTGTGTCTAAAATGACAGTTCAGTGCACCCTGCTGCATATGGGGCTCTGAAGCAAATGGATGGTCACTGCACCTATGCTGATGAAGGTGCATCGGCAGAAAAGGCTTCAATTTTCATGTCTGTATCGAAATTGGACCTCTGCTGATTGGAGAAGGGTTGCCTTCTCTGATGAGTCACATTTTCTGCTTCATCAAACATATGGATGTTGGCATGCCAGACGAGACACATTGGAAAACAAACACCCTGAAACCATTGCTGGAAGAACACAAAAAGGTGAAGGCAGCATTATGGTCTGGGGAATGTTTTTTTCATTGCATTCTCTGGGCCCACTCTTCCATGTGAAGGCACCCTCAACCGTTTTGTTTATGAATCCATCTTTGCAGAGCAAGTACAACCATACATGCTGATTGTTTTCCCTCTAGGCGATTGAAATCTTCCAGGAAGACAATGCGACATGTCACATAGCTAGAAATGTCCGACAGTGGTTGGATGAGCATGACCAAGCCTGCCAAGGACTTCCCTGGCCCCCTAATTCCCCGGACTTGAACCCAATTGAGCATCTGTGGGACCACCTCAATCATTGTGTTCACTATATGGATACTCCACCCCATACCCTTCAGCAGCTGTGGGATGCACTACAGTCTGCATGGCTTCAGATACCTGTCCCAAACTACCAGCACCTCATTGAGTCACTACCAGCCCAATTAGCTGCTGTCTGTGCTGCACACAGCGGTTAATCTGGCTATTAGCTGGTGGTCATAATAATGTGACTGGACACACATATATATATATATATATATATATATATATATATAAAAGCACTAATCCACGGCTCTCACCATTCCTAGATTTGGGGTGCAACATGGTATGTGACCACATTGTTTAAATAGAAATCACAGGGGCTATGCACTCACCATAATAACTAACAATAATAATAATAAACATAATAAACAGTGGTGTTTTGGTTCATGAATTGATCAATGCATTTAAGCTTGCAGCCCCCGTCACGGGACCCCACTTTACTGCAAGTCCCTACTCTATTGCTCAGAGCAATATATATATGCAGGCCCGCTTATTTGGTTTGGGTTCTTACTCATCATCATGTTTTGGTTTTGGCAAAACCACCCTCATGTAACTGTTTTTGTTCCTATAGTAATAATAACATCACTAACATTAATTTCCAGGCAATTTTGTCCACCTCACAGCCCCTATCATCCCCTAAAATCACGACGGAGGGACTTAAATGTAATACAAAATGTGCGAGATACATTTTTTAGATGCGAGTTCTGATCTTGCGAGACCCATTTGTGTGCACACAATCACATGAAGGACAAAAGTGCCTCCTAGTGAAATAATGTGTTTCCAACATAACTTGTGCAAAGATGCTTGAAGTGAACCCATACCAGAAATAAATAGATTTAGGTTTACCTGAGATGTTGGAAACTTCACATGTAGTCCCATCGACAGTAACATCTGTCTTTAATTATGACTCCATTATACATATAAAAATATAAAAATGACAAGATCATATAGTGTAATCCTGTTCAGACAAATGCAACCGGGCGCTGATGTGGGAACAATATTGATCGCGGCTATATGCCGCTGAACCGGAAGCACGTGGTGTCCCGGGTTCCGTTTCCTAGTGTTCTCTGAAACGCAAGCCGACCATGGTAACTAGGAATCTCAGCTCTGTTAAAATGATATCAAAACTGATGAATAGTGTAATCAATATTGTTCCCACATCAGCGCCCGGTGACAGCATGTACACACACGCGCACGCCAGACGCCGTGGCCCCAGCTGAGTTTCTATCTACCACCGTGCACCAGGTAAACCATATTGATGCCAATTTGACTAAGTGTAAATTAAGGGCTTATTAGCCATATATCACATCTTGATACTTTGCATGTTTTTAGGTCTGATTGTCTTGACTACACTCAGTTTCCAGTGCTGCCACACAATTTTTACACTCATACAGGTATCTATGCATTCATTATTGTGTTGTGCTCACACGTTTTTGGCACACATCTGTGGCTATACAACCATTTAATACTTTATTGCATTTTTGTGGATATTTTTAGATATGCTATGAATATATGGCAGCTGTTACACATGTGTGGTGTATAGTCATTTGGCTCACTTACATGGTGTGTGTTGGTTAACTGGAGGCACGATATACACTTGTCCTATATTATGAAAAGTCACTTAGGTGTTATAACATAACATGAGTGGGACATATTGATCAACTGTGTTTATTGGTTTATTGTCGGAAGGGAGCCTGATAGACAGATCATTGTTTATTTCTTGTATGTTTCACAGATATTGTTACATCAATTGACCACGATATTTCATGTATGACTTATTGAACTGAGGTCTTGAGAAAGGTAAAGCTTTGTACCGAAACGTCGACCATGAATATTGAATTCTTCTGTACTACTTGGATGTTCTGAAGATGAATAAATTGTGCATATTATTTTACACAGAGAGTGCATCCTTCCTTTTGAAATTCTATTCTATATATATATATATATATATATATATATATATATATATATATATATAGCAAAGACAGTGGCACTCGAGGATTTGAAAGAAGGACAACAATTGCAAGGGTTCAGTCAAAGTCCACGTTTCAATGTGACAGCATTTTCATCAGTGCCGGGTTCCATACCTTGGATTATATATATATATATATATATATATATATATATATATTAGGGGTGTGCACCGGCCACTTTTCGTGTTTTGTGTTTTGGTTTTGGATCTGGATCTTTCTTCGTGTTTTGGATCTGGATTGGTTTTGCCAAAACCACCCTTCCGTGTTTTGGGTTCTGGGTTTTGTGTTTTGGATCTGTATTTTTTTTTTAAAAAAAGCATAAAAACAGCTAAAATCACAGAATTTGTGTGTTTTTCTGCTCCTATGCTATTATTAACCTCAATAACCTTAATTTCCACTCATTTCCAGTCTATTCTGAACACCTCACACCTCACAATAGTGTTTTTATATCCAAAAGGTTGCACCGAGGTAGCTGGATGACTATGCTAAGAGATACGAGTGGGCGGCACAAACACGTGGTCCATCTAGGAGTGACACTGCAGTGGCATACAGGATGGCAGTTTGAAAAACTAGGCCCCAAACAGTACATAATGCAAAGAAAAAAAAGAGGTGCAAGATGGAATTGTCTTTGGGCCCTTCCACCCACCCTTATGTTGTATAAACAGGACATGCACACTTTAACAAACCAATCATTTCAGCTCCAGGGTCTGCCACACGACTGTGGCTGAAATGATTGGTTCGTTTGGGCCCCCACAAAACAAGCTGGCAATTAATCTGTCCCTGCACAAACTGGCTCTACGGAGGCAAGATGTCGTCCTCATCCTGCTCATCCACCGATTCCTCACCCTCTTCAGTGTTGTGTACATCCTCATCCTCACAGAGTATTATTTCGTCCCTGCTGGAATCCACAACCACAGGTCCCTCTGTACGTTCTGGAGGCTGGTCTTCCTGGAAGAGTTGATAATTCATTTTATGAACATCATCATCTCCACATTTTGTGGAAGCAACCTCCTACGCCTTTCGCTGACAAGGTTCCCAGCTGCACTAAACACTCTTTCGGAGTAGACACTGGAGGGGGGGCAACTCAGATAAAATAGAGCCAGTTTGTACAGGGACCTCCAAATTGCTTCTTTTTCCTGCCAGTACAGGTACGGACTGTCTGACATGACTACTTGGATGCTGTCACCGTTGTAATCCTTTAACAGACAGACGCACGCTTGTCGCTGCTGCTTTAAGGATGCAGGTGCGGCTACAGCCCACACATTTCACAAAGACAGAAAAAAAAAGAAGAATTTTTTTATTGTTTGTGGAGCGCACTTTGAGGGTTACACCACCCTTTAACAGACACACGCACGCTTGTCGCTGCTGCTTTGAGGAGAGTATCATATGCTGTGACAGTGGACTTGTCAGAAATTGTTGGCACGTCCTTCTGTCCGGACCAGATGTCCAAACCGGCCCTTGACTTATGACACAGGCGCACGCTTGGCACTACTTTGTTGATGCATGTGCGGCTACTGCGCACACAATTCACAAACACAGAAAATATTTTTTTATTTGGTTTGGACTGGAGTGAACTTTGGGGGTTACAGCACCCTTTAACGGTCAAGCCAGCCGGCCCTTTACTTATGACACAGGTGCAAGCTTGGCACTACTTTGTTGATGCACGTGCGGCTACTGTGCACACAATTCACAAACACAGAAAATATTTTGTTATTTGGTTTGGAGTGTACTTTGGGGGTTACAGCACCCTTTAACGGTCAAGCAAGCCGGCCCTTTACTTATGACACAGGCGCACGCTTGGCACTACTTTGTTGATGCACGTGCGGCTACTGCGCACACAATTCACAAACACAGAAAATATTTTTTTATTTGGTTTTGACTGGAGTGTACTTTGGGGGTTACAGCAGGTTTTAATGGTCAAGCCAGCCGGCCCTGTACTTATGACACAGGCGCACGCTTGGCACTACTTTGTTGATGCACGTGCGGCTACTGCGCACACAATTCATAAACACAGAAAGTATTTTTTTATTTGGTTTGGACTGGATTTTTACTTTGGGGGTTACAGCACCCTTTAACGGTCAAGCCAGCCGGCCTTTAGTTATGACACAGGCGCATGCTTGGCACTACTTTGTTGATGCACGTGCGGCTACTGCACACACAATTCACAAACACAGGAAATATTTTGTTATTTGGTTTGGAGTGTACTTTGGGGGTTACAGCACCCTTTAACGGTCAAGACAGCCGGTCCTTTACTTATGACACAGGCGCACGCTTAGCACTACTTTGTTGATGCACGTAAGGCTACTGCGCACACAATTCACAAACACAGAAAATATTTTTTTATTTGGTTTGGACTGGAGTGTACGTTGGGGGTTACAGCACCCTTTAACGGTCAAGCCAGCCGGCCCTTTACTTATGACACAGGTGCACGCTTGGCACTACTTTGTTGATGCACGTGAGGCTACTGCGCACACAATTCACAAACACAGAAAATATTTTTTTATTTGGTTAGGACTGGAGTGTACTTTGGGGGTTACAGCACCCTTTAATGGTCAAGCCAGCCGGCCCTTTACTTATGACACAGGCACACGCTTGGCACTACTTTGTTGATGCACGTGCGGCTACTGGGCACACAATTCACAAACACAGAAAATATTTTGTTATTTGGTTTGGAGTGTACTTTGGGGGTTACAGCACCCTTTAATGGTCAAGCCAGCCGGCCCTTTACTTATGACCCAGGCGCACGCTTGGCACTACTTTGTTGATGCACGTGCGGCTACTGCGCACACAATTCACAAACACAGAAAATATTTTGTTATTTGGTTTGGACTGGAGTGTACTTTGGGGGTTACAGCACCCTTTAATGGTCAAGCCAGCCGGCCCTTTACTTATGACACAGGCACACGCTTGGCACTACTTTGTTGATGCACGTGCGGCTACTGCACACACAATTCACAAACACAGAAAATATTTTTTTATTTGGTTTGGACTGGAGTGTACGTTGGGGGTTACAGTACCCTTTAACGGTCAAGCCAGCCGGCCCTTTACTTATGACACAGGCGCACGCTTGGCACTACTTTGTTGATGTACGTGCGGCTACTGCGCACACAATTCACAAACACAGAAAATATTTTGTTATTTGGTTTGGAGTGTACTTTGGGGGTTACAGCACCCTTTAACGGTCAACCAGCCGGCCCTTTACTTATTACACAGGCGCACGCTTAGCACTACTTTGTTGATGCACGTGCGGCTACTGCGCACACAATTCACAAACACAGAAAATAATTTGCTATTTGGTTTGGAGTGTACTTTGGGGGTTACAGAACCCTTTAATGGTCAAGCCAGCCGGCCCTTTACTTATGACACAGGTGCACGCTTGGCACTACTTTGTTGATGCACGTGCGGCTACTGCGCACACAATTCACAAACACAGAAAATATTTTGTTATTTGGTTTGGAGTGTACTTTGGGGGTTACAGCACCCTTTAACGGTCAAGCCAGCCGGCCCTTTACTTATGACACAGGCACAAGCTTGGCACTACTTTGTTGATGCACGTGCGGCTACTGCGCACACAATTCACAAACACAGAAAAATATTTTTTTTTAGCACTTAGGGGGAGCACCCCTGATGGACAGAGCACCCCCTGGACAACACTACAGCACCCCTTTAGGACTGGGACACTGCACAGGACTTTGGAGTGGATACAGCCCCTATGGACAACTGACTGCAAAACACAGTCCAGCCAGCCCCTATGGACTTTGAAGTAGTGGACAAAGCCCCTATTAACAACAGCAGCACAGCACAACACAGCCAGCCCCTATGCACTTTGAAGTAGTGGACACAGCCCCTATGGACAACAGCAGCACAGCGCAGCGCAGCACAGCACAACACTACTCTGCACTACACTACACTACACAGCCCAGCCAGCCCTAACTCCCACCCTCCCTCTTCACTGTCCACAGCCGAGTGAGAAAATGGCGCAGACGCGGGTACCTTATATAGGATCCAAAACCCTCATGACTCGGAAGGCGGGATGATGACGTTTTGCCTCAATTTCAGAATCCGAGTCAGGCTGGAAAAGTCGAGCCTGACTCGGATCTGCCTCGGATCGGGGGGGCTCGGAGGGGTTCGGATTTCAGAAATCCGAACCCGCTCACCCCTAATATATATATTTATATATATATACATACTTTGCTGCAAGGTCAGCACTCACACACTAGAGCCCTGATTCAGACCCACTTGCTAGATGCAGACGCTCACTCCCAGTGTATGCAAATTCAGCAGGAGATCAGATCACAAGGCAAGGCATAAGCACGCCCACTATGTCTTGGAGAACGATCGCTTTGTGTATGCAGACGCCCACCAGCCTGTCTTAAGTTGCCCACTTGCGCACATCATCTCCAGGAAGTGTATGCAACCATCAGTACATCGCGGTCCATCGGAACTGACCACAGCGTTTGAGGTTGACTGTACCCTACATCAAGCACTGCGAGAACTTCAGTGTATAATTCAACCAGGTGACATGTACTATGATGCTGCCTGTTAATTATGCATGCCTCTGAAATGGCATTAAGATGCTCAGGCATGCCTGCATTCGCAACTCCACTCCCCTGTTTCCAGTGGCCTATCCCTGTTACCACCCACAAATGGCCTCTCCTGTCACTCATTCCACTGGGCTGTCTTTGCTGGGCGAGCGAGCACTTCCCGATCTCTTGTATTAGTTTGCGCATGGACACTGCGATGTTCACGAATGCGCACATTTGCAAACATTGCCAGAACGACCTATCGCTTGCTAGCGACCAGGTCTGAATCAGGCTCTAGGTCCAATGGATGGGGTTGCACCTCAGTGTTCACCCCAATCGGGGCTCCACAATAATAAATGTAAATAAAAAGAGTGCACTCACTAGAGCTTACAAAGGAAGAAGAAAACTTTTGTTTACATCAGTCCATATCCATATGACATTTCGGTCTTCTATGAGACCTTCCTCAGATCCAAACAACAAGCCAGTAAGAACTGAACAATCACCACTGTGACTAAGCCTCCTTAAGTACCAGCCAGTGACCCCAATTAGTAAACCATGTGTGAGATCACCGGAAGTGGCATCAACACAGAGGCTTACCCTAAACAATCAATAAACAGCATATCTCCAAATAATGGTAAATATAGCACAGTACTTAGTATCCGCTGTTAATATTTCCCCCTCGGGTGCCATCGGAGTGGAGAGAAATCAAAACAACACAAGTGGAAGTGCACGCCATGGTGCTTCCGGTAAACATATCAGCCCGATCAGCATAACTTCGGCCATCACAATAGTAACACAAGCAAGGATGTGCTCAACAAGGAGCCCTCAGTGGTCACCTTGGAAACCGAATGTAACAAAATAGCAACACAGCAAGCACGCTAATAATACAATTTTAACATTATGACATAATAATAACAGGACCCAATAAAGACACCCCTAGGGCATAACTAGCATTCCATAGAGAAGCAATGTCTACCTGGGACAAGATCTACCACTGCAGGAACTGACTGGCACAAAGAGGACATAAATAAATATACCCGTGTACCCATCACCAAACATAACACAATCTTATAGGCTAAAGCACAACATACTTAGAAACAAAAACAAAATGAAAACAAAAAAAATGGCACCAGGACATATGTTGAATGTTATTAAAAAATATAACAAAGTACATAAGTACATTCCAGGTTGAACAGCAGCCACTGCAACATTAAAAAAAAATTATGAAAAAGTGATCTTGCAAAAATTATAATCCTAAAGGAAATCGTTGCTATTGAACAGTTGATCATATAACAAAACCACCAACTTGTATCACTGTAGAAAAGCACTAAGCAAATTATATTCATTGAGGCCCTTTGGGACTACTGTATCCAAAAAAATGAATCCACCAAGCTTCCTTCTTTAGGAGCATAATATCACGATTGCCTCCTCTTCTCGGAGGGGGGACCCAATCTATGATCGTATACCTCAGAGCGGATAGTTGGTGCCCCTCTTTGAGCAGCCATGGGTTTATCAGTGGTGCCACTCCCAAACACTAGCCTGATCGAGGAACGGTATTGAGTCATCCGCTCCCTAAATGTCCTGATGGTTTTGCCCACATAGATAAACACACAGGTAAAAAATAGACAACATGGTCCATTAAGCAGGTAAGTCGGTGGCGAAGGTAGATTTTCTTAGCAGTGTGTGGTTGACAAAAGTAGCTACCCTCTATAACGGCAACACAGGTCATACACCCAAGGTACTTGAAGCAACCCTTGGTCCTTGGAAGCCAATGTTCACTGACGCTCTAATTGAGGTGGGTGTTCGGTCTGAACAAAAGATCTTTAAGGTTAGGTTCCCTCCTAATACTCAGTAATGGGGGTGAGGTACCCAGGTTTTTGAAAGCTGGGTCAGTGTTAATCAAATTCCAGTTGTTTCTAATTGACTTCTGCACTGTACCAAGGTTGGTGTCACATCGGATTCCATGGATGACCCTCTTCTTTTTGCTCAAATTGTTCTATGTTATTAAATTGTGCTTTCTATCTCTTGCTTAGCGCTGCCTTAGTTTTATATATATATAGTCTCATGTAGATGGGCACTCCAGTATAGTGTTTAGCTGCCATGGTGCCTTCCTAAGTAATATATACAAAGCGAGTCTCCCGAGGACAGAAGAAGGTGGCACTCATCCGGACTTGTTCAAACAATAAAGAGCATATTTAATAAGCTGACGTTTCAAAGCCGATAAGGCTTTGTCATCAGGGTGTGAAATGTAACCTACATTTCACACCCTGATGACAAAGCCTTATCGGCTTTGAAACGTCGGCTTATTAAATATGCTCTTTATTGTTTGAACAAGTCCGGATGAGTGCCGCCCTCTTCTGTCCTCGGGAGACCCGCTTTGTATATATATATATATATATATAAAATACACAGGGCTGGCACTCCACACTAACCCAAGAAAAAACTTGCCCAGGTGCCACCAGAGGTAAAAAACCTAATAGATACAGTCAAAAAGCAGTAGCACTCATGGGTCTTGTAACCAAGGAATGAGCCAACAATTGTGTTGTATAGTTCGACGTTTCAGTCACAGAATGACTTTTATCAAGAACGGTTCTTGATAAAAGTAATTCTGTGACTGGAACGTCGAACTATACAACACAATTGGTGGCTCATTCATTGGTTACAAGACCCGTGAGTGCCACTGCTTTCTGACTGTATATATATATATATATATATATATATATTCCATAGACAAAAAAACCTTACGCTTTAAAATGTCCCATTAAAGCTTCTTAGACATGATCTGAACTTTCACAAAACCTACTGAATTTGTGCCAGTGAGAAGGATGTTGGAAGCCAGTGAGATTGCTGTGGTGATCAAATGGGAAGATTGTGGGCTCTGAATGACATGTGTGCATGCTGCTCTGTCTCCTCCCCACATCCACACCACTTTTATCCCATCTGCACAGCTGTATTTTCTGCTTAGACCTCAGTTGCATAGACTGCATGTGTGCATTCCAATGAGCACACAATTATGTGAATTAGCAGCTCCACCATTTTGTGAGTGACAGCAATCTCATTCTATGAGAGTGCTGAATCTGCAGTTAACCACATGGTGTGATGGCATACCATATCTGTATTGTGCAAGGAACATGTCCATTAAGGCGTCAGCCTTAATGATCGTAATTCCATTGGTTTTTTTAGTTTGAGTGGCACAAATTCAGTAGGTTTTGTGAAATTTCAGATCATGTCTAAGAAACCTTAATGGGACATGTGAAACTGTAAGGTGTTTTGACTATGGAATTTCATATATTTTTTATAATTTATTAACCATCAGGGTTTTGACGAGCAAACTGGGCCACCTGCAAGGCACAAGGGCAACAAATAGGTACACTATCATGGGTGGAGGAGCAAACAGCACACAGTGTTTTAAGGGTGCAGAGGGAGAGACGGCTATTGGGGCAGGCTGCAGGTGTGTGGGGCAGTGACAGCAGTGGGGGTGTGGAGCAGTGGCAGCAACAGGTGTGCATAGAAGCATCAGCGGGCAGCAGAGGGACTCACTGTTGCTGGGCATGCACCTGAAAAAATCAAATTAATAAGACACAGATGCATGAACTTTTCAGTGAGATCCATCCATGTATTGTTTTAAAAAATGAATGTGTAATATATAAAAATAATTATATGCCTCCACAGCACAACCAGCATCAGTTTTTGGAGCCCCAGTGCTGGTTGTGCTAAACACAGGGGAAAAATTATATAGGTGTTCCCTGTATTAAGCACAGCCAGCACTAGGCTATTCAGAGCCCGTCTTGGTTGCCCAAATACAGGGGACAAGCGACGTAGGTTCCTCTCGGACAAAAAATTATTTTCCCATAGAGAAATCCAGATAGGGCATGGTGTTTAAAGGGCTACACCTTAAAATTTATTGGAGGTATGGAGCTGACATTTGGCATGGGCTGGTAGAACTGTTGCTCGGTGCTGCATGTCAACTTTGGAAGTCCCGTGAGTACCGCTGTTCTTTCTTTATATATATATATATATATATATATGGAAACAAAAAACAGGGAGCGCACCATCGTGAACCACATTAAAACATATAATTTATTAAAAATCACTGAGAACACTCACAATTTAATCAATTTTCATGAGCATATCAAATAGAGCTCTCACAGAATCCCAGAGCTGTACAGCATCGGCTCAGAACAAGCGTCGCGGCTGACAAACGGGAACTGTTCCTTCTCCTTCACACCGGAATGTATTCAATTTTCACGAGCATATCAAATAGAGCTCTCACAGAATCCCAGAGCTGTACAGCATCGGCTCAGAACAAGCGTCGCGGCTGACAAACGGGAACTGTTCCTTCTCCTTCACACCGGCTCGTTTTCTGAATATATATATACTTGCAGTAATCCCTGGAACCCAGGAACAAGGCAGGACTCCTTAGACTTAATGAAGTGCAAAAACTACTTTAATCCATAAATAATCGACGTTTCATGGCTCAAACGTTAATTATTTATATTAAGTCTGAGGAGTGCCGCCTTATTCCTGGGATCCAGGGATTGCTGCAAGTATATTTATGCCCTTTGGATGGCACCCCAGCATTTAACTATATAAGGGAATGCCCTTCAACATGCTTATATATATTGTGATAGAAGCACTGGAGAAGTCTGGGGTGGCATATATGTGTGTTCCAGATTCCTATCATATGTGTTTTAAAAACCCCAGGAAAAGTCTGTTATGCCAAACAGACCAGAAGTGTCAGCTTTTGGTAGAAGTCGGATAATGGGTCCTAGGGGTGTGGATGTGAGAAGAGAAGGGAGGGCTCCATCCACAGGCCATTCCAGGTGTTGGGCCTTTCAGTCTGAGAGCAGGCAGATTAATAGTTGCACCTGGAAGTGGCTCAGATAAGCTGTGTTAGGTTTTGGTTCAGTGTCTCACATACTCTGGGGAGAACAGACACTGAGGTTTGTTCAGAGACACTGTGATATTTGAAAGTGCTGTATTTGTGTTTGTGGTAAGGCAGTAGGCCCTGCCACTTGTAGAGAGGGAATAACTTGTCTAGTTAGTGTTCAGACGGGCTAGGATTTATTTTTATGTTTTGTTTATTTAGTACCTTATATTGCACAATAAAAACTGGTTATGACCAGCTTGCACGAATACCCTGGACTGGTGTGCTGTTTCCTGGCTGCTGTGTGTAAGGAGGTGTCCATCTACCCCAGGAGAGGGACACCTATCCCGACTATATCACTATAATTTATATATATATAAATATATATATATATATATATATATATATATTATAAGAGCCCTTATATTAAGGCTTAATAGAAAAAAATGGAAATATCCATAGAGAAATTTAAAAGGGGGGGCAAGGTGTTTAAGGGGCTACATTTCAAAAGCTATTGGAGATACTGGGCTAAAATTTGGGATGGGCGGGTAGAACTGTTGCTCGGTGCCGCATGCCAAATTTCAGGGCAAAAACATAAAAATTAGGATTTTGGAGTAATCTAAATCTCCAACTGTCACTTTTTTCTGACACTCTGAGTTAGGACAACTTTTCTGCTGTTCTCTAGGGGGGATTTTTGGGAAGGCATAACTCAGGGTAGGGGATGAATGTAAACTTGGGGTTTGTTTTATTAGGTAGCTATTGTTCCAGAATAGGGCCTTTTGGGGTTAAGGTATTTGATAAAGTTACAGTTTTTAAACTATTACCTCATGAATCCACCATTATAGAGATAGGAAATTTCAATTCCTTGCGCAGCCTCAGAAGGAGCCTCCAGCAGGTGTAGTCATTGTGGCTTCACTTGGGTGCAGTAAGATGGCTACCTTTTGAAGGCGGTAGTGGGGGCCGGGACCAGGAGGAAGAAAGCTGTTGTTAACTGTGGCCGGTACCAAGAGGGGGTCAGGGGGTAGCAGGCGTCAGCTGTGGCTAGGACCCGCGGACTGTAGCAGGCATTAGCGGTAACGGCAGTGCGGGCGGTGGTGGCAGTGCAGGCGTTAGGACCCGGGGGAGGTAGCAGCACACAGATGCAGGCTTGGATCTGATAGATCTGTGATACCTGCATATGTGTTTAAATAAACAAACACAGAAGCAGGGATGGGTCAGTGAGACCCGTCTGTACTTCTGTGTTTAATTTAAAAAAAAAACAATTTCTTCCCACAACTCATGCTATGCATTATGTTTCTCACAGTGGTCAACTCCCGACACATTTTAATCACACTCCATTCACTCACCCAACAGTTTTTTTTTGCTTCACTATGCTAGTTTTTAGATTCTAGATTATCCATGTTGTGCTTCTATTTATCCTTATGTTTACACCCATTTTTAGTGGTCATTTGGAATGGCAATTAAACAGAACATCCATAAGGTAACTGGTAGTGCTGCTTTAATGAATGAATGAGAAAATAGAGATACACAAAAGGAGAGATTCAGTTAGGCGCAAAGTGCCTTAGAATCTTGCGCAATAAAACTGCACAATAACCTCCACTTATTTTTACTTTTAGCCCATAGAGGTGGTGAGCAAAAAACATAATTACCGGCTATGTGCACAACTGAGCCACAAGAGTTCCAATATTTATATTTTTTAAAAGCAACTAGTGTTACCTGTCTCCACAGTTCATTAAAATATGTTTTGTAAATAGAATGCATAGGCACAGTACATGCTGCCAGGAAACTATGTTTTTAAGACCTTAGTGATTTAGACATTTTGTACCAGGATGTTATTAATTCTGACTTACGTTACTAGCAAGGTCAAGTAGGATATCAAAAATAAAGATTTTAGTTCATCAACAAATTGGCAAGTGAGACTACTGCAATTATCAAGTGTAGTGTTATAACAAAGAGACAATTGTCAGACATCATGTTACTAAGTTAATAATTACAGGTTTTTGTAGGAGAGATTCACACTAACTCATTAAGGTCTTTTACTGTGAACAGAATATAGCAACTTGATTTCCAAAGATTGACTTACAATAGAAGCTTAAAAGAGAAAAACTAGAAACAGCTATATATCTTTAGCTATTTCAGCTGCTTTTAAATACCCATTTTTCATTTTAGAGTTTCCCATTCCCTTAGGTACAGCATGAGCTTAAGAGAAACCTAGATTCCGCAGAGGAATTTTAGAGTATATGATAGATCAATAATTTCTTGGTTTGTTTATGAAATATGCCAACATACAGGGACAAAGTCATTTTTAAGAGGCAACCAAGATCAATATATATGTGCATAGATTTATAGCTGTTTTTGCTACAATCAGAATAAGTTTTTATGTTCAGATAACTTTAAATGGAAGGTAGATTTTATTTTAACTGTTGAGCAGAAATATGCTGGGTTACCTTGTAAAGAAGGTGCCTTCATTGGCAAAATGTGCATTTTTAAACACAGAACTTGTGGAGCTCCAGCACTTTTTCTATGATTCAGCAATGTGTTCTGTATATACAATAAATAGCAACAGAGAAAGTACAGTAACAACAAAAGGTTTCATTTTTGCTGAAAAACAGTTCTGCTTTTCATTTGGGTCTCATGTAAAGTTAGAAGCAAAGCAAAACATTTGTCAAGAAATAATAGTGTGATAATTATTTAGTTCATCAATAGTAATTAATAGTGTAGAATGTTTTAATTTCCATATACACTAAGTTGCTAAATACTAGATATTATCTGAATCTGTAAATGAATTATACTTTGGCTAATAAATCATTGTGGTACAAAAACCTTGTATAATTTCAGGTACAAATATGAGCTGATTTATGGAGTTTTCAAACAAACTGTCTACAATTGTCCCTGAAGGGATATAACTGCTGTAATGGGGTTTTCTCATGTAAGGAACGTTCAGAGATGGAGTAGAAGAAGAATTGTAGGCTGCGTAGAGTTGGACAGAAGAGTAAATACGCTTGTTTCCAGGTGTAACATATGCACCAAGTATAGGCTGATGCATCCTGATGATGATGATGATGATGATGATGACAAATAGCAAACTAAGCATATATAGAGGGAGCAGATGGGCTGCAATGATACGTACAACTCTGCATATAAGCTAATATACACATTTATTTTCATAGAAAGAATAATCACAAATTTAACCTTGGTGCCTGATGGAGGCCTGTGGTGAGTATGGCTCAGAGGATGTAGCTGCCAACTTGAAGAATTGGAGATTGCCTATCTCCAATACAAAAAAGAGAACTAAACAGGGATATACTGCAAAGGTGCTTAAAATATCATGAACACTAACTCGAATCATAAATGGAAAAAAAAATAATTTATTAAAATAATACACATAAACAAAACTGAATGCTCCCAGGAGTAAATAGATATTAACACATAACAATCAATAAGATTAATAATATAAGAGCATAGTGACTGGTAATAACTGGAAGCAAATAAAGCTAAATTGGATCCTCAGTATTGTTTGCAAAAAAATTAGTAAAATGTAACAGTCTCAGATGGAAACTAAGTATCCAGTTTATGTAGCCAAAGGTATTAAATTAGTCTTCCATAAGTATCAAGTTAGTAAATCGCAGGTGAGCTGGAAAGATGATCCTTGGTATAAGTGAATGTATTACAACAGCACGTAGGATAAATCCCTTGGTACTCACTATAGTACAGTCCTCTTGGTCAGACTCCAGTCTGAGTGTTTAGCTTGATGGTTCCAGTGGCTGCTGGGTGCAGTGTAGAATAACAGGCCCTGGATAAATAACAGGGAGGGCAAACTCTGGGTGGTGATTCTAAGCTGACTACTGGTCTCCGGTGTGAGTCCTATGCTGCACTGGGCCTTTGTGAGTGGGATCTCCGTGGGGCTGTACGTGCTTGCTACAGCAAACTGATTAGTCAGACGCTCTGGCTGTGGAGCGAATAGGAAGTGGGTGCTCCAGAAGAACTGGCACCTTAAGCTTTAATGCATTTTTCCGTGGTACTCAGCTTTTTCAAGAACCAGGTGTCTAGACACCTGCTTCTTGAAAAAGCTGTGTACCATGGAGAAACGCGTTAAATGTGGAAAAGTTATTAAATTTGGAAAAGTGATTAAAAATTATGTTAAGTACAACTGGATGTTGCTGTACATCAATGATCTACATAAATTATTGTCAATTAGTGTGGTGAGTATCTCACAAGGTTACTAAAAATAGAATTTTAGAATTATCAACTTATTAAGGGGCATATTTATGACAATCCGCATACAGATAGAGAATCCATATATATATATATATATATATATATATATACATATGAGAAAAATATAACTGCCACCTACAGTAATAGTGCCCTCTGTGTTTGAAACATAACTTGAACCTGACATTACATGCTTCTGAGGAAGCTGGGTGACATTTACCCAGCGAAATGCATCAAACTCCTGCTACTTACCTCCTGGACTCCTTTCGCAGCATTGTACCTGATCACTGTGGCTCACTGGTTACCCTGTGGATATTCTCTAGAGCCCTAAACCATCTGCAAGTTATTTGCCTGTGACTGCCTGGACTTACTTTCAAAATACATGGTAACTACATACCTGCTAATTACTGGAACAAACAATAATTCATAATCAGATGTTATCCTTGGAGAGACCACAACTTTATTTCCATGAACTGAGATTTTAATAGGAGCTGGGATTGTGCAAAATTATGAATTGTCTTTTTTGATATGCTATATGGATCCTTTGATTATATGTGCATCTTAACCATTTTAGGATTTTAATAAATATGTGTTTCTAATTTCAAGCCATCCATCTGTTGATTACGAATTTATATGTATTCATTTTCAGCACTGTCTTCACATCGATATAAATTGAACATAATTTGAGATAATATTTCTATGCCTTAAATCTGCCATTTAATAAAATAACTTTAACTATATCCTAATATGGAATGGGTATGAAATACAACCAGACCTATGTCCAGCGGTTCAAAACCCGACGCCAGAAGCCCAGCAGCAGTGAACATCTGACAGCTCCAAAGGTAAGTAGTTACTAACCCTACTCCCCCACGAACCCTAACCCTGCTTTAGGGGTGCCTAACCCTAACCTCCCTCCCTAGTGCCTAACCCTAACTCCCCTCTAAGTGCCTAAACCTAACCCCCCCTTCCCCGCACCCTTAACCTAAGTCTCCCGGGGGAGTGCCTAACCCAAACCTACCCCGGGGAGTGCCAAACCCAAACCCCTCCTTTCCCTAGCCTCAACCTAACCCTCCCAGGAAGTGCTTAACCCTAAGTCCCCCCGGGAGCCCTAAAACCTAAACCTCCCCACCACGGCTGTCTGTGCCCAGCACCCAGCTTACCTTTGTTTGGTCTGCCAGGCGTCAGGCTCCTGTCATTATTACCTTGCCGGGATTTGACCATCTGGAAGCCGGCGGATGGCATTTCGCCCGTCGGCTTGCTGACTGCATCCTCCTAATACAGTGGTTCCCAAACTCTTTTAAATAATGGAGCCCTAGAGTATCAGAATTGTTTTCACGGCACCCCTAAGCAAAAAAATTGTTATTGAAAAATTCTGAAAAAAATTTAGCCATCCTTAGGTTCAGTTATGTGGTGGATGGACAGGTTTGCGCTTCAGTTTTTCCACATATTTACATTACATTAACCATAAAGTGATTGATTTGGTTCTGGACCACGACCCTGAGGCACCCCTACAAGTGTCCCTAGGCACACCAGTGTGCCACAGCACACAGTTTGGGAACCACTGCCCTAATACAATATTAATTATTCATGAAATTCTCCATTCAGTTTCTGCTACTTGTCAAAAAATCATTAAAGCTATAGTTACTACTATTTAATTTTTTTTAAAATTTCTTGTATAGTACTGATGAAGAGGATCTACTACAGACATCTCTTAATAGGGGAAGCGGTCAGCATCCCAACTGCAGGAATTCTGGCACTCAGAATGCCAGCTCCAGAATCCCAAAGGTAAGAAGTGGGGTTGGGAGGAGGGTTAGCGTTAGAGTTAGGGGCTAGGATTAGGAACTAGGGAGAGAGATAGGGTTTGGAAGTAAGGAGGAAGGTTAGGGTCAGGCATCGGGGAGGGAGGGTTAGGGTTACAGTAGGGAGAGGAGTAGGGTTAGAATACTGACTGAGAAGTGTCAGTATTCTAACCCTGTTGGGATGCTAGCAATACCCTTCTCCTTAGTAGTTAAGGCTAAAGGACATATTTATCAATGCCAGCAAAATAAGCTCCAATAAGTAAAATTTATTATCGCTGCATAACTTGACAATAAGAAATTTATTTTTATGGCACTGTAGTATAAATTAAATGCTGGTGTCACGCCCGGCTCCGAGGAATCCCCTACTTAGGGGCTGAAAGCTTAGGTCTCGAGTTGGGGGAGGAATCAGAGGTGAGGGGCCTGAATGTAAGTTTTCCTCATCCACCAGTATTAGATGTTGATGAGACCTGACCAAAGACGTGAAGTCTAACCTGCCAGGTGGTATTCTCCAGTGACCCCTCCAAGCGGGTTATGGGTTTAGTTGCTCCCGACAAGCAGGTAGCGGCCCTTCGGTTAGGTATCCGATACGAGTGGGAAATGGAGAGAGGTACACCGCTATGGCCCAGAGGAAGTACTTTGGAGAAGTACAAGTACAGGTTCTGTACCTATAGATACAGAGTTGGTAAAATGGGAATTGCTTCCAGAAGTGGTAGTCAGATAGGCAGGAGGGCAGGTCCACGGAGGAGTAGGATACTCTGCTGGCACTGGAGGAGGATGGTGATATCACTAAAATAGACAAGCACTGAATGCACGGAGTGTAGATCCTGGCATGTGGTTGTACTCAGAGCCATAGCTAGACATTTTGGTGCCCTGAAAGAGCACTGGTGCCCCCCCCCAACTGCTGGAGTTTGCAAGTATAAAGACAACTACCCTAGCTGCTGCCCTGACTCTTGGCTTTTCGTAAAATATATATAATAAGAATTTTCCACATAGATTAACAGAACAACAATAATAATAAAGCTCGCATAATATGGAGCTGCAGCTCTCACCAAGTTAATTAAGCTCAGTTATGGGCACTATAGAAATCATATTGATAGCGATATTATGGATGAACTGGTATGATTTTTATAGTGCCCGTATGTGAGATCTATTTATTATTGTTGTTCTGTTAATCTATGTATAGAAATCTTAAGTACATTTCACAAAAAGCCAGTAAATGATAGATAGATACATATACACACACACACATATATATATACAGTATATATATATATATATATATATATATATATATATATGTTACAAAGAGAGGTACTGGCGCCAACTTAGCTACTTAGTAGAGAATTTGTGTAGGATTTGTGTAAAATACATTCTCCCTAACTGTAAAGGGTGTCAGCTAGACCTTCTGTGATATGACTTTTGGAAGAACCCCTTAGTGTAAATTGTGTAAGTGTACTAGGTCCTTAGCGACTGACGTAAATTGTGCAGATCAATGTGCAATGCGCAAAATAAATTAGTTATGATGTGCTATATGAAACACATATGCATTGAAAATAAAAGCCGCCAAGTCTTAATCCTGTTTCCAGGAGGCTCTAGCAGTACAATTGCATAGGCACAGTGGGTGCAGCAGGAGAATTTCACAAAGTGCAAAAAGTGCTAATAAATATTGATTAAAAAATTAGCCTTAGATCATATTAGGTAGATTGCATCAGTTACATGTATCTAAAAGCACAGGAGAATCCACATAAAGACACAATTAAACTTAGGAAGATATTCTAAAAGTTTTAAAACTGTTTAAAAAGTATCAGAAGTTCTTGGAAGTTCATATAATGCTTATCTGTAGTAGTTCATTCAGGCAAGAAGCAGCTATCCCAATGCGGGACTTCATCAAGGTGAAGTCCCCAAGTGGATGAAACGCAGCTTTTGAATATATGAATATGTATTTGTTTGTTTATTTATCTGTCATTAAATCGGTTTATATATTTTCAATGCATATGTGTTTCATATAGCACATCATAACTAATTTATTTTGCATATTGCACATCAATCTGCGCAATTTATGTCAGTCGCTAAGGACCTAGTACACTTACACTATATATATATATATATATATATATACTGTACATATACATATATATATATATATAAACACACATACACACATATATATATATATATATATATATATATATATATACACAAATAATTTAAAAAACAGCACTCACCAGGTAGAAGATACAGATAAAATCACATCTTTATAAGGAGCATTGTTAAAATATCACCATAATGTTGACGTTTCGATCCTCTCAGGGACCGTCATCAGGACAACTAGGACAAAGCATACTTGTGGTGTTGTTCTGTCTACACTGGATTTAGTTGTCCTGATGACGGTCCCTGAGAGGATTGAAACATCGACATTATGGTGATATTTTAACGATGTTCCTTATAAAGATGTGATTTTATCTTTATCTTCTACCTGGTGAGTGCCTTTTTTTCTATTTTTGTATTTCAGATTCTGTTGGATTCTTAAGGAGCACCGCCTTCACATGTGACTTGCAGTTAAAACTTTGAGTGCGGACTTACGGATTTATATATATGCACATGTATATCTGTTTACATACATATACTGTCCCTCACAGACAGTGACTCACTCACTAGGAGTGGTAATGGCCGAGGCAGGCTTCTGGCCACTGCTCTTAGATACAGCTTGCCCGTCTCTAAAACACTGGACCGGACCTTACCTGGCAGGTCCTGTCATCCAGTGTCCGACTCTACACACGGCGCTGCACTCTCCCTGCAGCCTGACCCACCCGACCGCACAGTGCACAGTAGCAGCAGCTCCTCAGTGAACTCTGGGAGCCTTGGGCGGGGAGACGTAGTGATGTCTCTCCAGTCCCAATAGGTTGCCGGGACTCGGGAGGCGGAGACTCAGATTGAGTCACGCTTTGTGAAAAGGAGGGGGAGGCTGCTTCTCATTTTAACAGTGCTGGGCGCCATGGCCGTGCAGCACCGACTGTCCAGCTGTAGCAGATAGATGAGGTGGTGGGCGGCCGGTTTTCCGCCCTCAGCTCTGTTGTGCTCTGTGCCATGGCACTGACCGCACCACCCTAGCTATGGCCCTGAATGCACTATTCCTACACTACATCACTGTGCTATCTCCCCACACTACTGAAATAAAAAAACATTTAAAATTAAAATAATATTCAGACATGTTGCATAAATAATGGGTAGGTATTATTAACAATAGAGTATCCTAGATTTTGTGATAGCTGAATATTTTTTGTAATTAGTCAAGTTAGCACAGGATAGCAGGGCTACGTAATGCAAGGCTATAAATGACAATTTTCACAGAAATGTTCTATAAAAAAATAAAAACTCTTCAATATCTTAATTATATTGGTAGCTTGTTATGAGATAGTATAAAAATATATTTAGCTATTTATATTATATCAACCATAGAGGGGGAGTTTCAATAATTTTTCTGCACCCAATATCCCATGTAAAGTGACGGGGCAATATTCAATTTTGCTGATCGGGGGCGAGTAACTTTATTTTTTTAACTGGGCACCGCCAGCACTCACCCGATCAGCACAACTATTGAATAGCTCTGTCGGGCACCCAAAAAACAATTGAATTCCCCCCATAGTATATCATATCACAGGGAGAGGGGAGATTTTATCCAACCTGGTACCAGAAACTAGAATAATTTTACCTTATGTATTTTATGCCCAAAAGACTTACCCCCCATACAAAGGAAGCTGTTGCTGAGCTGCCACTGTCATGATGATCGCTACCTCTGTCACAGTCGCTGCCTCCTTCCTTGTTGAGACTGGACTGTGTACTCCTCCTCCCCTCGGGCTCAGACAGTGCTGTTAATGTATGGAAATCCTGGTGCTGTGCGCTGCTGCTCCTACTCATGCTGTATGCGTGTGATGCAGCCTGCCGAGTAGCAGACTGGGAAGGGAACAGAGAATAATGGTGCAGCCCAGTCCTGGCAGCGGTATTAGGGTGTTCACACTTGGAGTTGGCCCACCTCACAGCATTGTCAGCGGGGGCAGGTGGCAAAGGTAGACTGGTGCTGGCAACAGGGTGGGAGAGATGTGGGTACAGTGAATCACTGTGATACTGACGGCACCTAATCCTGCTGTCACTGTGTGCCAAGCTGGGTCAGAGCAACTTCGGCTGGGGGTGGGGCGCTGCGGGAGGGGGACCCGGGGGTGCTTTCCTTGTGTGCAACACGCTGCTCATTGGGTGTTGATTCTGCCGGCTGGGACTCGGGAGGCGGAGACTGTGTGAGTCACCTGAAGGGGTAAGCCTGCGG